>CM060408.1:133963326-134563326 GCA_030545235.1 Helianthus tuberosus | reverse complement strand
ATTCAAAATTACTGAAACACCCTTCCTTTTAACTGAGTTAGAGGCGAGGAACAAAATGGAAAAAACATAGTAAACTATTGGAAGGAAATGACAATTTTTAAATGATTGGGGCAAAACCGTTAAAACGATCAAACCACAGGGAGCAAAACAGAAGTTTACTCTAATAATCTAATCAGATAACTAGTCGTTGTTATAAAATGGTTTTCGTATTTCTTTCAACAGGTTATATTGGAAAGTGAAGTATGTAAGTAGGCTGCAATATCTGTGGGATGATATGAAAAAAGGATCAATTGAGATTCCGGAATTTGTAGTTGAACACGATGAAGTTCTTGAAAAAAGGCCGCTTACTGATTACGGGATTGAACCCGACCCGCTTCACCTTACTGGGCTTCTTTCCTCAAATTACGCGTATGGAAGGTATGACAGGTGGACTTCTGGAGACCTTATGTCATAGACTGTAGATGTGAATAATAAAACTTCGCTGAATGTGTGTGTGATGGATGTTAAGCATTGTTTTTAAAAGTAAGTTGAACAAGTTACTAAATATGAATGTACTTGTGTTTAATATTACTACTATCATGCTGATCTCAGACAAAATATCCATAAGTAAATTCCAACAAACATACACAAAAGTTTCATAGGTGTACTCAAACGTCTTATTCTAGCGTCCATCCATAAAAACGACGAAATGTACAAGAGCATGAACAATGTAAATACTAAAAAAAACCCCTCCCTCAAACTTTTCCCAAGCGATACATTTCACATCACCATTTTTTTTACATTTATTTCTTACTACAGCGGGGTGACATTTTGTATTGCAATATTTGTATAATATTTATTGTAGCGTCAATGTGATGGATATATTGTCATAAGCGTTACACATGTCTAGTAGATTTAACGTCATTGTAAACTCATATTTATTTGCACTTTCATGCTGCCTTTGAAAAGTCAATAATAATACAATGCAGTTGACTTTGAAAAGTCAAGAATGTCACAAGTGTGATTAAATTTTCTATTATATTATATATCTAAGAGGATTTGCTAAACTTTTGTGACCACAACTTGAAAATGCCGAACATGAACCATTCATTTTGGGACATGAATCTTGATTGCACCCGCAGGTACAACATTATGCTATCTCCTCATTAGTGAATAACATATATTATTTTATAAAGAAAACAATATTAATGACGAGAAACTATTGAAACAAGAAATACGCAGGTTACGTTTTATGAACATTTGCAACAGATCCACAAGACCTACAACTTATCAAATCTTCAAAATTAAACCAAAATCAACTTTGTTTGACCCAACTCATTACCCATCTTTCTTGTCTAGCTAAACATCATAAACATTTACCAGCCATAATTTGGCTTCAACTAACGCAACACCTTTTATTTATTTATTTATTCAGCAAGCTTCTTTACATTGAGGATAGACTTTGACTCATTGACCAACCCAACCAGCCAGCCTGTAAGAAATACAACAAAAGCACACAGATCCTTATGTAATAGTTAATGTGTGACTAACAATTTCTTTAAATCACCAATTATCTATCTGCTCTTAATAAGCATATATATAATAAACACATTTTTGCAGATGATTTAGGTAAGCTACATATTTTCGAAATCAATAATAAACACAAAAACATTGCTAATATTCTTGCCACATCTAAATAATTATTCATTTTTTATTCTTGCCACAACCAAAATTAGAAAAAAGTTTATAGAACTCGATTAACAATGACATTCTTGTGTGGCTAACATTTACATTACCTTTTGTTAGGAAATTTTTTGTTTTCGTTTGTAATTAGAACCAGAAGCCACGAAAGGGTTAACTCTTGATTCGTCTGAGATACATTTTGCCCTTGTAGCATCTAAATCATGATTCACGAAAAACAGAAGCTAGCATGTACTAAGATTAAAGATAAAATAAATCATTGTGTCGACACATTTACACATGGCCGGCCCTGAGGGTGGGCGGGGAGGACGACCGGCCAGAGCCCGATATTTCGAAGGGCACGCTATTTAAAAAAAATTTGATATGTATATGTAAAAAAAAATTAGTTGGGTATACTCGTACAAACACCAACATAGACCCACTTACAAAACTATTTTTAAGGTTTAGATTAGTTATTAGCCCATTCATTGTCATTAAGTTTAGACCACCCATACCCAATTTCGTTAAGGCCTAAGGGCACATTTTTTCGAGCTCGAACAGAGTACACGAATTCTCAGGGCCGGCCTTGCATTTACACATCTAAATCACCTTTTCATATATAGCAAACTGGAGAACAGGGTATATACATGGTTTGATTGGTTGGCTGAACAAAAACAAAATAAATCATGGTAAGGCTGACAAAATGGGCCAAGGGATCGGATCAAAATGGGCAATTAAAAACTGTATAATACCTCCACAAATGCATCATTATTTTAATACACTTAGGTTCACTTTCTATCCGTTTGCCCCATTTAACTGTTTTTATTTAAGCCAACCTGTTTATCCGTTAGAAATAGGGGTGCAAACGAGCCGAGCGGCTCACGAGCTACTTGAGATCGGCTCGAGAAAAAGCTCGAAACGAGTCGATCCTTATCGAGCCCGAGCCGAGCTTGAGCCTAAAATAAAGATCCTTTGTTTATCGAGCCCGAGCTCCAGCCTCACATGTGAAGCTCGTTAGGCTCGTCGAGCCTTAGTGTGAACGAGCCGAGTTGAGCCGAGATTATTCAAACTTGTTTACAAGCCGACGTCGAACCTAAAAATAAGCTTATTTAGTAAACGAACCCGAGCCCGAGCTTCACTTATCGAGCTCGCGAGTCTAAAAAATCTATTATTTATATTATTTTTATTTAATATATTAATTAATAGATAATAAACGAGCCAAGCTCGAGCTTGAGAAAATACAAACGAGCCGAGCTCGAGCCTTGAAAATAAAGCTCGAATCGAGCCGAGCTCGAGCCCGAGCTCTCATAAGTTAATCGAGCTCGAGCTCAAGCCTGGTCAAGCTCAGGCTCGGCTCGGCTCATTTGCACCCATAGTTAGAAATTGGAGTTAAATGCTTGGTTGGTCCCTGTGGTTTGCAAAAATTTCACGCTTGGTCCCAGTGGTTTACTAATTACACTCGTGGTCCCCAAACTTGTCAAAAGTGCACTCGGTTGGTCCCCAACCCTAACATCAGTTAAATATCTCTGTTAAGTCTATGTTAAATGACCAAAATACCCTTGCTTATTAACTCTCTTTATAATTTTTATAAAGAACCTGCAACTATCTTCATCTTCTTCAACCCCTCTCTCTAAAAAATCTCTAACACACCACCTCCTCCACCTTCACAACCCACCACAACCAGTCACCACCCACCATCACCATACCACTACCATCACCATCACCCACCATCCTCGTATAAACTAAATTCGTTGAATACGCTCCGACAGAAACAGATTTTCAACCTTAAACAAGTTTAACAACAGCAGTTCTTCACACAAAACCTAGAGTCAACAAACAATTAATGAAAAAATAACTAAAAATTAACAAAAATAGTTCGCTAATAAATTAATAACAACAATTACCACAGAAAACCTAATTTTATTCATAAACAAAAACCTGATTTGCAAACTAATAGCTAATAAATTAACACATAAACACCAAATTTCAGCAAAAATTACCTCCTAAAAAGCGTAATAACAAACAACTTCATCACATTCATACAGAAACTATCTTCGGCGAATGCATAGGAACAGATAGATGACTTTTTTTTTTAGCAAAAAGCCTCTTATATCTTCATTTTTTTTCACATAATTTTAAATTGAAGTCAGGAATTGAAGGAAATTGATAAAATTAGAAGAAAAAGATTAAGGTTTTTAGGGAATTTGGGTTTGTGAATAGAGCCAAGGGTCTGCAACAAACATGGCTTATCGAAACAGAGTAAGGCAAACTTCAAATAAAGAGATGGATATGCTTGGTTGTGGTGGGTTGTGAAGGTGGATGTGGTGTGTTAAAGTTTATTCAATCTCGCCGGAAAACACCTTTGACCTCGCAATCGGTACAATCTTTATACATCTTCCTCTTCTGTCAAAAGTGCACTCGGTCTTCCAGATCCAACTGATCGGTGCAGTTGAAGCCTTGTTACGAACGGTCCCCCGCTACTCAACTTCTTCAAAAAATTCATGCTTTCACACACCATCAAAAAATTCCCCAAATTCTTCAACTTTTCCTCGGCAAAACCAAGTTCACACACAAAACTCACAAAACCGTCACAAGATCCAACCGAATCATCAACCAAACCACTCTAATCCACTGAATCACAACTCGATCCACTGAAAAAACAGAGCTCCGAACGAAATTTCTCCGGCGTCAAAACGGCTTCCGGTGACCTAAACACTACCGGCGTACAACACCGGTGAACAATCGGCAAACGCAACCGCAAATTTGGTGAAATCTAGAGAGAGAAAGAGGAGTTTTAGAGAGAGAAATAGAAACAACTGGAAGGGGTGGAGTTTTTTTAGAGAGAGAGAGAGGGGTTGTGAAGAAGATCAGTAGCAGGTTTTATATATTTTTTTTTATTTCAAGGACAATTTAGTCATTTCACAGATAGTTAACAGAGATATTTAACTGATGTTAGGGTTGGGGACCAACCGAGTGCACTTTTGACAAGTTTGGGGACCACGAGTGTAATTAGTAAACCACTGGGACCAAGCGTGAAATTTTTGCAAACCACAGGGACCAACCAAGCATTTAACTCTTAGAAATTGCCATGTCTACACAATTACTCTTTATTTTATTCTTTTACCTTTTTTTCCTCAGCCGGCTCTTTCGCGGTTCTGAGCTAGCTGTCTTAAATGTCTAAAACATAAAAAAAACAACCAAATTTAGAAAGAAAAAAGTTAATAAAAACATCCTACCTGAATACGAAGAGCAGCTACCGACATACCAGCAAGATCATGAATATCCAGACCTATAATAAATTAATAACATCCTTCCTTCCTAAATACTACCATACCAGCAAGACCTCAGCCCAAAACACATCCATCGGACCCGCCAGAAAATAAATTGAACATTATATAACTCAACTCAACTTTGCACTAAATTAAACAATATATAATGTAAAAATTACATAGTTATGTATTTTTTAATTTAATATATACACTTTTAAAGGTGTTTTTTACAACTATAAATATTATGTAAACTTTATATATGTTAATTTAAACTTTTTATATACAATTTATAAACTTGTTAAAATAAAATTGATTTAAAGTTGAATTTACAAAAATAATAATAATAATAATAATAACAATAAAATAAAACAATAAATACCCAACCCCCTCTTGAAAAACATGCTATAAAGCATGCCATAGTACATGTGCCGCAATGAACCGTGGTTGGACGCCTCCCGTCAACTCGGTGTCCATGACTGCTAGCTACAAACGTTTTTAACATACATTAAACAAGAAGGATGATTCAACATATATAAAAGACGATTTACAAAATAAAAAGCTAACCCATTTGACATTGTCTTTTTATTTCGTTCATTTTTTGATAGAAGATCCTTTTAACTCGTTCATTTTACGATAGAAGATCCTCTACTCTAAAGTTGAATTTTGACTCATTTAATATAAGAGAGCTCAAGCTTTACTCATTTTGAGCTGGCACTGTTTATCTTCTATTTAGTTATATATTTTATTTATAAACATCATGCAATAATGAGCTTGCATTGTTTATTATCTATTTAATTATTTTATTCATAAACATACACAATAGATGGATTCCGTTCAAGGTGAACCATTTCGCTTGTAGGATGTTACAAAATAAATCTCCAACTGCAGTCAATTCGCTGTCTAGGGGTGTAAAAGTAAAACTGAATGATGTTGCCCGCCCGCCCCTTGTGCGAATCAGAGGCTGAAACGGTTGACCATTTATTCATGTTTTGTTCACAGTCGGCAGGAATCTAGAAAAAAAGTGGTGACGTATTTGTGTTACAATAGCACGAACAAGTGTTCCACAGCTTTTGAAGAGCGCAACTGGAGTGGCCTCAAGCAGGAAAGGTGTCAAGGTTCATTACCGCTATTTAACCGAGAGCATATATGGGTCATTTTCTCTATTGTGCATGTATAAACTTGTAAAAAGGTTTAAACAACAGCAATTACCACATCTTTTCCCTCAACATTTATTGTATTTTCATGACGGCACTATTTTGAAACCGAAATCCTCTAAACAAGTACATATAACCAACACCATGATTTAAGATTTAAGATTACTTGAAAAATGGGAACATGTTACTTAGAGATGTTTAGCATGCAATGCAACTATACATCTTAATACGTTCATCAAACCAGATGGTTTAGTCTCCAATAATTAACCCTAAAAGTTCTGAGTATACACATATATCCAGCTCTACCAAATAAAAGAAAACACAACAAATTAAAACTAAGCTTAGCAGAAAGTACCATGAAACTTTCGTCATTAACCTCAAAAATGGGGCATAAGTCAATGAGCCTGTGCCTCCAGAAGAATATTAGTGGCAGCATTGATGTCGTTTCTGGCATGAACAAGGGCTTGTCTGGCTGAGTTTCTATCAAACCCCATTGAAACCAGTGTTGCAATTGAATCTTCAGGCGGTTCAGGGGCGGATGATATCGGACCACCATAATTACCCTGAATTAAACCAAACATGTAAATTATACACCCAGAAAATGCACACGTTTACAGTTTCTCTCAAGCTAATCAATGTGGTAAAGGTAAGAGAAACGATTGTTAAGAGTTACCAATGAAAAAATGAGAACAAATAAATTTTTAGAGTTAACTGTCATTTTCAACCATCATTTTCATCCCTGTGGTTTATCCAATTATGCCAGTCCAGGCCAAATTTCAAATTTGTACCATTTCCGTCCGTGACATTCTTAAAACATGCTAGTTCTGTCCAAAAAACTAACGTCTGTTAAAACCTGCTGTTTAGTGAAGGGTAAAAATGTCATTTTCCTTTTTTTAAAGGAGTGGGATTTTAATAGGGTTTAAAACGGAAAATAAAAAAAATATGGAAAACGACGTTTATACCCTTCATTAAACAACAGGTTTTAACATACGTTAGTTTTTGGACGGAACTAGGATGTTTCAAGAATGTCAGGGACGGAAATGGTAAAAAATTTGAAATTTGGTCCGAACTGGCGTAGTTGGACAAACCACAGGGACGAAAATGGCAGTTAACTAAAATTTTTATTACCTCCACTTGACGAGCGGCAAACGATGGTGGATTTCTAGGAGGTGGAGCAGATGATGTACTACCGACAGACGGCAAAGAAAGCCTTGAGAAGAAAGAGGATATGAACTCTGGGAACTGAAATCGTTAAAAGAACAATAACAACAATTATACTCGACACTTTTTAAAACATTAGTTGTCTTTTCATTAATAACAAACTAATGGTTAAATGGTTTATTTGTTTTTTTTTTTCTTTCTATGTGACAATGATAATATAAACTGTTTTACTGAGCTACCTACTTTTGTTATATTAGCTGTAGCAAAAAATGCAGAATAAATAATACTTAAGACAAAAACAATACACCTTAAGCCTACGGATGCGTAGCACATTTGAACGATATAGAGAACCAGCAAGGATGCCACATAGGCCTGGTATTAAGGATCTTTTCCAGGATGACAATAGAAGCTGTACATTGTTTACAAATCCAATGTGACCACAGGCAAAGAAAGTAAAGGTAGAAAAAAAAAACAGATTTAGACTTTTAGATATGTAACTTAATTAACAGCCCTCAAGTTATAAGACTAAACTTCCATTTACCTGAAGACCAGCTAAATAAATAAAAGATTTGTCAGAGAAAGACACGCTGGATACACGGAACCGTGTTGAAACTGGAATGTCGAAAAAGAATGGTACGAAGGAGGAGAATATGAGACCGTAGGGTCCAGATGTGAGCATACTCAAAGCTGGATCTGCAGACATTAAGTATAGAAGAATTCAAATTAGGACATGTTTTAACTAACATAAATAGAAGTAAACATAGTAATAAACTGCAAAACAAAGGAAGAATGCTGTAACATACCATTGAGAAACGCTTGGGCGAAAAGTTGTAGCAGTGTAGAAACGATTATAGAGAACGAGACGAACACCTGCAGACAGTGAAACATTCATTCCAAATACCATAATGCATACTATGTACACACAACAGAAGGTACATGACTACTTACTGTAGAGTGCGTAATTGAAAATAAATAACAAAAAATTAAAGGTGGGTTAATGTGTCGGGGAAAATACTTACAGAATATTTGTTGGAGCCTATTTGTCTTTCAAACACACGAAAGTAGTAAAGAAGATATGCGCCAAACATCAGCTCTGGTGTAGATGAAAATGCAAAAACTGAAACAATCAGTTTCCATAACTGCAGCTTCTTCCAGATATCCTGTCATGTAAAATGATAATAGATCAACAAGTGACTCAGAAAGTGTAAACTTAATTAACATTGAGGACCTCACTACTC
Organism: Helianthus tuberosus; assembly: GCA_030545235.1. Lineage (NCBI taxonomy): Eukaryota > Viridiplantae > Streptophyta > Magnoliopsida > Asterales > Asteraceae > Helianthus > Helianthus tuberosus. The sequence continues at coordinate 134,554,845 of CM060408.1, read as the reverse complement.
AAGCTTGGAATTTATTAACTCACAATGTGCCACAGATACTACTATAAGCATTATTTGCCTATATGTTTGTATATGTAATTTATAGGCAAATTTTAGAGCCTTCTATAGAATTTAAAGGTTAGGGACTTTCAGGGGGCGAATAGATTAGTCTTAGCTAAATCTTCATGTCTTGGCCTATCCCACCCTTTCTGCTTTGCCTTAGGTGTCCGTGCTATACTGCTATGCTAGACTGCTAGTTAGCTTCTAGGTATTTCTTGATCATTTTTCTCTTCTCGTCTTTTCTATTCTATTATCCTCCCCATTTTATTTCTTGTACGATAGAGATACGCTCTATGTCACGAATATATAAAAAAAGTATCTTCGGGACCCGGAGTCTAACCTCTCTATCACTTGGGACGGAGGTAAAGTTTGCCCCCATCTCATCCTCCTCAGACGCTAATTTCTGAGAGGACTGGCTACGTTTATTTGTTTGTAAATCTATATACCCAGGCCAGAGCCTTTTTGCTCCAAGCAAGACTCAAACCCATGACCTCCACTTTGGAAAGTGCCAATGCACCATATCCTATAGCTACAGTACTAAACAACTAAAATTAAAAGAATCTCACATAAATTAAAAAAGTGGATGTTCTAATACCAATTTGTGCGGCCTATCATGATTCCAATCCATTCATTCATTCATTCAAACAAACCACTAGCAGTCAGTCACACGAGACCTAAACTGTCAAAAAGATCAGTTCCTTTCAACTTTCATTTTACCTTGTCAAGTTCACATATCCAATCATCCTAATTTTAAAAAAACAATCAGCTCATATTCTCCAACTTAAACCTAATTCACAATCTCAAATGACATGATAAATCAAAAGAAAACGAAAAGCGAACCTGATGAGAGAACCCTAGCTTGTTAGAACGACCTTGGATCCCAAACAGGATCGTAAACAGACAACACGCAACAACGAAAGTTCTAGTGATCGGAGCATTATCTGATCAATCAGCAAAGGAATTATGAACAACCGATTAGAATATTAGTCATAGAGAACTGAACTGAGATTAGTTACGTACTGAAACCAGATGGACCGCCGTTCATCTTCGGACCAATGACCTTCAAGGCCTTTGGTCTGTTCAGATCTTTTGTTCTCCGATCTGTGATTATGATGATGATGATGATGATGATGATGATTCTTTGAGGGCTTGTAATGGTAGGTTAGGGTTTGCTTGTGCCAAAAGCTAGCTAGCTAGCTATTGTTGTTGTGGAGGAATTTTACATCATCTCTACTTTTTTTTGCTAGGTAAATTACAATTTTCGTCTTTTTTTTTTTTTATTGGATTGCAATTTAACTTCAATAATTACAGTCACATTTCTTTATTTGTAAAACCTATGACACTTTACGTCCTTTAACACTAACCAGGTTAATTTTAAACGTTGAGTCATATCTTGCGTGCCTCATGCGAGGGTTTTTGTGTCTTTTTACACCATATTCTTCCCCTCTTATAAATCACCCCTTATCCTTTATAACAAAAAAAAAAAAAATCACCACCACCTATGACCAACGGCGTCTGCAACCACCACCGCAATCTGTAAAACCTTCAAATACGGCACCATCTTTATCTCATCTATCTCTCTCTGGCCACAAATTCGTGAAGAACGAAGACAGTGATGATTTGGTGTTGTCGTTTTCCGTTGGAAACCCGAGATCCGCGGTGCCGCTGCCGCCGGAAAAGCAAACGCCACCCTAGAGACGATCGTCCCCACCCCACATGATTACTTTCATTACCTCATATTCCTTATTCAGATCCGATTTGAAAAAGGTGTTCTTGATAGAGACCATTTGAAAATGATTAGAGGGCAGAGCCAGCTCAACCATTTTAGTGGCCTAAAGCGAAGTAAAAACTACAGGCTTTTTTCCCTCAAAAAAATTGAGTAAATCGCAATTGCCGCCTAAATACAATACTCCATATGCAGCGCCCTACAAATCTGCTATGCATCAATAATATCCATCGCAACCCAGCCTAAATATCATATATAATTATTCTTAATTTTTTAAAGCTGGAGGCCCTGTTTATTTGGAAGCCAAAAGCCCAAGCCTCAAAATACTTGGGCTTGGGCTAGCCCTGTTAGAGGAATGATTTGGTAAGGTTCTTGGATTGAAGTGCAGAGTTCTAGGAGAATAGTTGTTGTGTGTTTATTGTAGACATGAGCAGGGTTCTTTGAGTTAGTGTGTGTTCGATGCGAGAAGATGAAGATTATGGTCTGCGCAGAAGAAAATTCTACCCAAAAAGCAGAATTTGAAAGGCCAAAACCAATTCCCAGTTCTTTATTTATCCAATCTGTTACTCATGCCTGTATTTTATATTGTACTTATTCATTATTTATTTACTTTACCAGCTAATCCGCAATTCTTTATCTAATCAATTCCCAATTCATTATTTGTTTTAAGTTACATTATTAAGTTTTGTTGAAGAAGTTACCGATTCGTCACTTAAATTTGATATTTAGGTGGAAATTGTGATTTATGGATGACTACAGGTGACTGAATTGATAATTGAGATTGAGGGTAAAATTACTAACCTACCCTCATGTGCAAGGCACATGTCTGATTTAACTGAAAATTCTAACTAGGTTAGTGTTAAAGGACGTAGAGTGTCATGCGTTTTATAAATAAAAAGTTGTGACTGTAATTATTTAATTTAAAGGTCATCTATTGCGATTCAAGACAAATATAAAGGACGAAAAATGTAATTTACCCTTTTTGCTAAAACTTTGTTTCTGAGTAATGTACATTCTAACTAGTTTCTGCCCCGCCCGTGTTCCGGGGCACTAAGCCGAATTTTTTTCTCTCATATATGTATGTGTTTCGGTTACTTGTACATACTACTTATAACACGATTTAAAAAAAATTACATCGAGTCAACTAATTAAAACAAAACACTACCATACTTTTGTTTAAAAAAAAAACTAAAACGATGAAAAGACTATAATTTTAAACTGTAAGCAAAATTGTATTTTTTCACGACAAATGAGCATGTGTCAGGCAGCCGCCTGGCACGAATAAAAATTACACCGAGTCAACAACTAAAACAAAACAGTTGTGTTCCAATCAGTTCAGTCAACATTCATTTTTTTATTAAAATTAAGGGTTTTTTTCATCTATTTCATAGGTAACCGTGGTGATGTGGATTTTTGTTTCTTTTTTCTCTTTTATTTGATGCTAACGTCGAGTGATGACGTGGATTGTAACTTGTTTTTTTTTATTTTTAATGTAATTAAAGTGTTTTTATTTTTAATAAATTTAATTTCATATATTAAAATAATCCGACCACGGTATCTTATGCTCCATTTTTTTCTTGACACATGGAAAAAAGGGACATGACTCGATTTAAATGTTAAATTATCTAATTGAGACAAAAATGATATTAATGGCCTAATTAGAATAGTTTTAAAACTTGGTTACTATTCTGTGAAATTTCCTCTATATTATATTAAACATTAAAACCACTACACCACATGTACTTTTATAATGAAATCCGCGCTCAATTATAGTTATACTAATTTTGAAAATACAAAAAAAGCAGCTGCCCATTTCCACCAGAATAATAGTTCACATCATTTTTGTATATGTAGGTAAATAAGTTTATATCTCACTTCGTATTATTTTAAAGTACATCTAAAAGGATGTGTTTCTTAACAAGGTTTATTGTTTTGGATAACTTATAAGATGTTGATGATAGCATATCTTGAAATAATATATCTATATAATCTATAAGAAGAGATGAGAGGATGATGTAAAATTGCATACGTGTCCTCCATTGAGGTATGCCACTTGTACAAGCTGATGTCATAAATACATTTTATTTTTTTATTTATTATTTATATTTATTATTTATTAATACAATATTTTGGCTTTTTTAGGAGGGAATTTAAAAAATGCATTGGAAGATGAAATGGGCATTTAATTCACCTGTGAGAAGTAATCATATCTCAACTCCCTCTTTCTTCTTCACTCTTTCTTCTCATTTCAATATATCTCAGCTGATTCTAGGGTTTATCAGCTTCATCTTCTATACGAACCATCTTTGTCACTCAGATCGATGAAGATGATGTTGTCATCCGAGGCTACGATGGCGAGATCTGGCGGTTCCGATTGGGATTATGACGGTGACTCGGTTTATACTTTAGATTATCACAGTTATATCTCGATCTAAAACTTCTGATAAGGTAAATCGAATTTGTTTTTTGTAGATTTATATTTTAATTTTTCTTTTTTGATTATGATGTGGCCATGATGGAAGCTTTTCGTTTCAGTATCTCTGGTGATGATGGGGAGCACAGACTCGCCGCCGCCGGCCTTTGTGTTGTTCCGTGTTCGTCTTGGAACCGTTTAGGGTTTCTGGACGGTGGTTGATGATGGTGGCTCTGGTTTCAATTGGTAGTGGTCTGTGGCTTGGTTATGATGACTTAAAATTTTTTACACACATTTCATGACCATGGCTTGGCAAGAATAGTGGAAGGCAAGTTTAAACCTGCAACCCTTCTTGCAACCATGGTTTGTGAAAGTTCTGAACCATAGAAAGCACAGACCTCAAATCTATGATAAAAAAATTATTGTTTTTATGTTGATTTTTGTTAACTACATTTAAGGTTAGGTGTTTATTTTATGTTGCTTTATTCGATATGGAACATCTCATGAACATCATCATCATTCGTCCATCCAGGTGATTGATTTACATTATCCCCTTTTGAGTTTCAGTATGATGGTACATTGTTCTTAATTTTGAGTGTTTTGAGGCTATTGAGATTTTGGGCGTTTTTTATCGGGTGAAAGTTTGATGAAATTGGGATTGGAATCTTGTAGTGGAACTATGGAACGAGATTTTATGGGTTTGAATTCGAAAATTTCGGTGGTGTTGGTGAAAGAAGAAGCTGTTGAAGTTTGTAAGGAATCAGGTGCGATTTTGTTCAATTTTGTTCGAATTTGTTCAGTTTTTAACATGATTAGAACTGATTAAGTCAATTATGTAACAATTTGAACTCAGGATTGTCACACCCCCAAAATCCACACGCGGAGTATCACCGCTTGGAGGCGTGACTGACCAGGATCAAGCCACCAATCATATTGAACATAACAAGTAATAAGTAAAAATCAACCACACAATATGAAAGGTGTTTCAAACCAAAAACGTAGTTAAGTGTTTAGCGGAAGCATAATTGTAAAACCCAATGTAAGTATTAAGTACGAAATAAAGTAATGTTCTTAGCATGGCACACACTGCCATGTCCCACAACGACTGCGCCTCCATGTGCAAGCTCCATGAGTACCTAACGACCTGCAAGGCATGTAGCAACGAATCAACAACAAAGTTGAGCGAGTTCACAGTTGGTGTTCATGATTAAGTTGTTTCAAAACCAGGAGTTCATTTGTAAGTTGTAAGTTAATCCGTTTACCCTGTTTCCCAAACATATCCATAGTTGGTGGGGGCTTCCCCATGTTAACCACTAGACCTGTTTACCATATCGACCACTGACTAAAGTAAGTTGGTGCCCTGACGTCAATGTCTATCATCATTGACTAGTGCCCAGATCCATTAGTTCACGCCCGTCCTCTGCGGCACGGTGTGAGGCTTGTCAAACCTAAATAGCGCTATCTAACTAATGACCCGCTCGCCATTGGCCCGACAATTAAGTCGATATAAAAAGGAGGGACTTCATGATAGAGAGTTTTGGTCTAGTATCCGTGTTGTCACCCTTCAGTAAAGAGGGTGTGTACGTAATCCCCAAACCAGGAGATTACGCAGGTTCCGATTATATTCTTATCACGTGTTGTCACCCTTCAATAAAGAGGGTGTGTATGTGTTCCAAACCAGGAGATCACGCAGTTTCCGTTCAAATCCTTTACCCATTCCCAACCCCTGGGAATCCCATGCCTTGTAGAAAGTGTGAACTCACCTTGGTTTGCTCGGTAAGGTTAATTTCTTTGTTTAACAGTTGATCAATCCCATCCAAATATAAAGTGCCTAGATTACAAGGAAAAAGTGCTTCGGGTGAGGGAGGATGACTGCCGTGGATCGCACAAGGGAAGGGAATGTTATTAGGGTTTTTCTTTTTGTGTGATGTTTGTTAAAATAATGCAAATATTTACACATCCCATGCGTAAATACATGCAGGAAACCAAATCGGGCCTTGTTGGGCTTCCTTTGGGCCGAGAAGCATAACACCATTTAATAGATGTTTTATTAATTGCTGACTTTGTGTGCCTATGGATATTATAAAAATAATAATCTCAATCACAATTATCCATTAAAGATATGATGATGATGGATGATTCACGTGAGTTAGTCCAAACAATGTGAGGGAGTGTGCGACTAGCGAAGTTGTACTATCCATAACTCGTGTACCATTTAACAGAGTGACATATAATCATCTAACAGCTTCTAATCGTTAGTTTCAAGCATTCCATCATAACAAACATTATAACTAAATTCATATGACGAACACGTAGCTACCACGTACAGTGGACCAAGGGTAGAGACGATACGCACAAAGAGAGCCTTAGAAATCCGGGTTATCACATCATCCCCAACTTGAAAGAAATTTCGTCCCGAAATTTAGGACGTAGTTACTGAGGAGGCTAGTTAGGTTGCGAGGTTTCCTGGTTTTCCTGGGGTGTCACATCCTTCCCCCGTTGGTTTGGAATTTCGTCCCGAAATTCCGCAGTAGCTTCAGCCTCAGTAGTGGTTTCGCTTTTCTCGAATAACTGGGGATATTTGTGTTTCATTTGGTCTTCTCGTTCCCAAGTAAACTCTGGGCCACGACGGGAGTTCCAACAAAACTCGAACAATAGGTGTTTGAGAATCTTGACCTCCCGGTCCAAGATTTCCACTGGTTCTTCGACAAATCACAACTGATCGTCGATGGTGAGCTCCTTGAAAGGAACTATGAGGGTTTCATCTGACAGACACTTCTTCAGATTCGACACATGGAATACGTTGTGAACTCCACTGAGTTCTTCGGGTAGATTCGATCTGTAGGCCACCTTGGCAATTCTCTCTTCACAGGGTACATCTATCAAGAACAACAGAAGAAAGGTCGATGTCGAACACTTGTCCCACAAGGTAGAGTTTGCATCCCAACGATCATACGAGGTTTCCATTGTCTTGCCATCAGCCGTCTCCACAACAGGTTCGGTTCCAAGAAGCATTAGGGTTAAGCAGAACAGCGGCGAAGTGATTAGTCACCAAGAACACGTAGGCCACCATGTTGTTATAATCCCGGCATCGCCCACGCCAATCCCTAATGTCCCTCTATGAGCATCATTTCCCGTGTTGTTGTACTCGTTGCGAGGATTTCCAGTACGGCCGTCGTTCCCTTGGTTGTTGTCGTTGAATTTAACATTGGCCACTCCATGCCGTAAGCACCTTCACTTTCCATACTGTTGGTTACCATTACAAATACCTTGTTGTTGCCGTGACCGTTGCCTCTAATGCTGTTGTTTGAAACGAAGCTCTACGACTCTTCACCATCAAGGTCCATCTTTTCACATTCTGAGCCACGTCCTAACGCATTACTCACTGTGCTGGCAGTCACACCTTCCATACTACCATCAGCTGTCCTCACTTATGCCCCGATTGATTCATAAGAGTTGACTCCCATGAGTTGCTGACAAGGGTTAAGGATTCGTTCGAAGCCAATTCGCTGGTGCTCATTGCCGGTAATCAGGGTCGTCAAAGTACTGAGGTCGGTAAAGTGCTACGCTCATCCTCCTGTCCATCGATGTTGCAAGTGGTTCGAGTAATACTCAGTATGTTGCGGGAGTGTTGCAGAAGTGATCGCACTTCAGAATCTGAGGCGTCAATACATGAGTTCCAGCAAACGAAGAGGAAAAAGAAAGGCAATCATTCGACGCTGCGACATCCTACTCAGGGACGTTCGTATAAGCACCTAACATTCTACACGGTTCGCTAGGTGTTCAGATGGGTGTTCAGGTAATACTCGATAGCATCGAGATTCGAAAGGATCCAGAGATGAATGAAAAGTTCACATTCGAGTAGGGGGCAATCACTGCTATGACCCCTATAGGTTTGTTATGTTTCATATCGGTCAAATAACGGAATAGAACCCCTTTTCCACTTGTCAAGGCTCACTAGGACTCACATGCACCCCACATTATTATTATGTGTGCACCCACAATAATATTGCGATTTGCATGCTCATCTCAGTTCCTCCTAACTCATGTCAAATGGTTCCTCAAACTCAGATGTCAAACGGAGGTCGTCAATGTAATAAGATCACAAAAACCTAAGGACTATGGCATACTATCAACGCATCATAAGGTGAGCAAGCAATCCATGCCATCTTGCTATAGTGATGAGTGTGTGTTCGTGTGTTTCGTCATAAACAAATGTGTACTGTCACATCAAAGGAAACATGGGTGAGAGAGGTTCGCGAAAGTGCGATGTCAGAAGAGAGTAAGCACACAAGTGTTTTCAAACAATAGTTGTTACGTTTATCTAAGCATATCACGAGCAAAGTTCTATGTAACTAACAAGTATGCAATATAAACATAAATCATATCACCTATAGTGTGGAGTCTTGCACGTGGAGCGAAGCGTCGTTGTGAATCGTTGAGCACTGTTCATGTTATAGTCTGGTTTTATCCCAAAAGTTTCCCCCTTTTTAAAACCAAGTTCACTATAACCAATGGCTCTGATACCAACCTGTCACACCCCCAAAATCCACACGCGGAGTATCACCGCTTGGAGGCGTGACTGACCAGGATCAAGCCACCAATCATATTGAACATAACAAGTAATAAATAAAAATCAACCACACAATATGAAAGGTGTTTCAAACCAAAAACGTAGTTAAGTGTTTAGCGGAAGCATAATTGTAAAACCCAATGTAAGTATTAAGTACGAAATAAAGTAATGTTCTTAGCATGGCACACACTGCCATGTCCCACAACGACTGCGCCTCCCTGTGCAAGCTCCATGAGTACCTAACGACCTGCAAGGCATGTAGCAACGAATCAACAACAAAGTTGAGCAAGTTCACAGTTGGTGTTCATGATTAAGTTGTTTCAAAACCAGGAGTTCATTTGTAAGTTGTAAGTTAATCCGTTTACCCTGTTTCCCAAACATATCCATAGTTGGTGGGGGCTTCCCCATGTTAACCACTAGACCTGTTTACCATATCGACCACTGACTAAAGTAAGTTGGTGCCCTGACGTCAATGTCTATCATCATTGACTAGTGCCCAGATCCATTAGTTCACGCCCGTCCTCTGCGGCACGGTGTGAGGCTTGTCAAACCTAAATAGCGCTATCTAACTAATGACCCGCTCGCCATTGGCCCGGCGATTAAGTCGATATAAAAAGGAGGGACTTCATGATAGAGAGTTTTGGTCTAGTATCCGTGTTGTCACCCTTCAGTAAAGAGGGTGTGTACGTAATCCCCAAACCAGAAGATTACGCAGGTTCCGATTATATTCTTATCACGTGTTGTCACCCTTCAATAAAGAGGGTGTGTACGTGTTCCAAACCAGGAGATCACGCAGTTTCCGTTCAAATCCTTTACCCATTCCCAACCCCTGGGAATCCCATGCCTTGTAGAAAGTGTGAACTCACCTTGGTTTGCTCAGTAAGGTTAATTTCTTTGTTTAACAGTTGATCAAGCCCATCCAAATATAAAGTGCCTAGATTGCAAGGAAAAAGTGCTTCGGGTGAGGGAGGATGACTGCCATGGATCGCACAAGGGAAGGGAATGTTATTAGAGTTTTTCTTTTTGTGTGATGTTTGCTAAAATAATGCAAATATTTACACATCCCATGCGTAAATACGTGCAGGAAACCAAATCGGGCCTTGTTGGGCTTCCTTTGGGCCGAGAAGCATAACACCATTTAATAGATGTTTTATTAATTGCTGACTTTGTATGCCTATGGATATTATAAAAATAATAATCTCAATCACAATTATCCATTAAAGATATGATGATGATGGATGATTCACGTGAGTTAGTCCAAACAATGCGAGGGAGTGTGCGACTAGCGAAGTTGTACTATCCATAACTCGTGTACCATTTAACAGAGTGACATATAATCATCTAACAGCTTCTAATCGTTAGTTTCAAGCATTCCATCATAACAAACATTATAACTAAATTCATATGACGAACACGTAGCTACCACGTACAGTGGACCAAGGGTAGAGACGATACGCACAAAGAGAGACTTAGAAATCCGGGCTGTCACAAGGATTCTGTAATTTTGTTGTGATTTGGTTGAAATTTATTTATTGCCTGTGGTGTTTTAACTTACTTTGAAGTTTGCTTTATTTAAAAGCTTTATTTTCAGGTTGAATTTAATGTTTTACCTAATTAGAACTATCCACTTTTGTATAAATTAATTACCTTTTTGTAATAATTTGCTTAATTTTAGAAATTGGGGTTCTAATTTGGGGATTTGTTTATGTATCAGGTGCAGATGTTAACTGGCCTCTGTCAGGTACAAGATCTTTGTTTTAAAATTGTTGACGAAAATTGTTGATGATTAAATCTGATTGATTTGTTTATGTATCAAGTGCAGATGTTAACCGTCAAGCTGGTGAAGTTCAGGTATGTTTATTACCAGATTTTGTAATGGATGCATAGGGTTGTTTAATTAGGTTTTGTGTTTATGATCATTAACCTAAATGGATTCTCAATCGTTCTAAAAATTGAAGATGCACCATACGCTCTGTACCGTTGTCGACATCTCGACAGATATATATTTCGTTTTGATTGTGCATTCATGATTAAGAATAATTAGATGACTTCCTGTCTACTTCAATAAGACTACAACAGTTGCATTGCAATGTCAAATCACAAAAGCAGTTATATGTTTGGTATTTCATTAACACGTTTATTTTTACATATGAGATCTTAAATTATAATTTTTAAGTTTGTTCATGACAGCCCAATGCTCATGTGAAGAAGGGTTTCCAATTATGGGAAGAAATGTTGATTTCTGCAAGTCGAACTCTTCTTACTGGATCTCAGGTTATTTAATATCGATATCTATATCTATATAATCTATAATAAGAGTTTAGAAGATGACCTCACATCGTTCATGGTCATGTCATAAATCTGAATTAATCGATGTTCGGTTGATGATGATGAGATCGATGTCACCTAAGGGATATTCATCAAAACGACATCAGCTTCTCATCTCTTATTATAGATTATTATATAGATTATAGATGTTCGGTTGATGATTTTGAGATCGGTGGTTTTGGTGAAAGAAGCTGTTGAAGTTTGTAAGGAATCATGTGCGATTTTGTTCAATTTTGTTCGAATTTGTTCAGTTTTTGACATGATTAGAACTGATTAAGTCAATTATGTAACAATTTGAACTCAAGATTCTGTAATTTTGTTGTGATTTGGTTGATTTTGGTTGAAATTTATTTATTGCATATGGTGTTTTAACTTACTTTGAAGTTTGCTTTATTTTGAGGTTGAATTTAATGTTTTACCTAATTAGAACTGTCCACTTTTGTATAAATTAATTACCTTTTTGTAATAATTTGCTTAATTTTAGAAATTGGGGTTCTAATTTGGGGATTTGTTTATGTATCAGGTGCAGATGTTAACTGGCCTCTGTCAGGTGCAAGATCTTTGTTTTAAAATTGCTGATGAAAATTGTTGATGATTAAATCTGATTAATTTGTTTATGTATCAGGTGCAGATGTTAACCGACAACCTGGTGAAGTTCAGGTATGTTTATTACCAGATTTTGTAATGGATGCATAGGGTTGTTTAATTATGTTTTGTGTTTATGATCATTAACCTAAATGGATTCTCAATCGTTCTAAAAATTGAAGATGCACCAGGCGCTCTGTACTGTTGTCGAGATCTCGACAGATATATGTTTCGTTTTGATTTTGCGTTCACGATTAACAATAATTAGATGAGTTCCTATCTACTTCAATAAGACTACAACAGTTGCATTGCAATGTCAAGTCACACAACCAGTGATATGTTTGGTATTACATTAACACGTTTATTTGTACCTATGAGATCTTAAATTATAATTTTTAATTTGCACATATGAGATCTTACATTAACAATTGTGAAGAAGAAAGAGAGAGTTGAGATATGATTACTTCTCTCAGGCGCATTAAATGCCTATTTCATCTCCCCATGTATTTCAAAATTCCCTCCTAAAAATATCTATATCTATATCTATCTATATAAATCTGACTTAATTCTAAAATCGGTTGATGATGATGATGAGATCGATATCACCTAAGGGATATTCAGTCAATGATGTTGATGAGATCCTTCTCACCTGAGACTAAAACTATGGTGTTTTTCTTGTCCTTTCAAGATGAGGCTATGATGATTTTGTAGATCTGTGTAAAAATTGAATGAAGATAGCATTATGGAATGACAAGGTTGTAGGATGGCAGTTTTTCATGCAACCTCTCTTGCAGCCATGGTGTTGTCATCTTTATACACAATCTGAGCCTGGCATTCTGACAATACAAATGTTTTGCAAGTTCACCATGAATGACCTTCGCCGAAGCTGTGTTGTTGATTAAGGTTTTGAAAAGGGATCGTGTATAATCGTTGTCACATCTATACAAGAAAATGGAGTTTGTATTGTCAGAATGCCTATTTAGCTGTATCTGAGGACTCCGGTAAGTTTTCCTTTTTTTCCTTTATAGATCGGTCATATAAATTGACGTTTGGACCCGATTCCTGTGTTTTGTTTTACATGTGGTTGTGTGGCTATGGTGGTTTTACCAACAGATCTTGCTGAATTAGACCCACTGCATGTGATGTTGCTACCGAGGCACTGTTATTATACACAATATTATTTATATTAAAACGGATTTATGACATCAGCATGGACAATGTGACATATTTTAGAGGTTGACACGTAAGCATAGTGAGTTCATTTTGCGTACGTGTCAACCTTTGAGATATGCAACATTGTCCATGCTGATGTCATAAATCCGATTTAATATAAATAATATTGTATATAATGATTTTGTAAAGTGCATTTTTCTTGTCCTTTCAAGATGAGGCTCTCTTGATTTTGTAGATTAATGTGTGAAGAAGAAAGAGAGAGATGGAGATTTGATTACTTCTCACAGGTGCATTTATTGCACAAAACAACTTGAACGTCTCTACTCAGACCGATGAAGATGATTTTGTCATCTGAGGCTACGATGTCCATGCTGGCCTGTTGTTGCAACATATAAACCACCGTTGCCGGCTGCCCTTCGCGGCTGTCCTAGGTAGCGTTGGCTGTAATCCATGTTCGATTAATGATTATGAGATCGATGTCACCTAAGACCACGTTTTTTAGATTGTAAGTGATATTCAGTCAATGATGTTGATGAGATGCTTCTCACCTGAGACTAAAACTATGGTGTTTTCCGACAATTCTAGGGTTGGCGGTGCTCCCAGAGTGTTTTGGTAGTAAGCTAGGGTTTCGGGCACTTTCCGGTAACTTAGATTCGTTTCTGATGAAGTAAACGTGGATTAGATATATGCGAGGTCTGACATTTTGCAATCATTTGTATTAGTTTAGTAAATCATTTAGTGTTGACTGTGATGGTGAATAAAAATGAATGCAAAGTGGATTTTTTATTATCTCTTTCTTCTCATTTCAAACTCACAGTCGATTTTAGGGTTTATTTTCCTCATCTTCCACACTAACCATGTCATCCATAAAGAAATCCGTCAGTGAATCACCATCTTTTGTCACTCAGATCGATGAAGATGATTTTGTCATTTGAGGCTACGATGGCGAGATCTGGCGTGTTGTTGCAACATGCCCTAATCGTTGCTGGCTGTTGTTCGCGGCTGTTCTAGGTAGTGTTGGATGTAATCGATGTTCGGTTGATGATGATGGAATCGATGTCACCTAAGGGATATTCAGCAAAACGACATCAGCTTCTCATCTCTTCTTATAGATAGATTATATAGAATTATAGATGTTCGGTTGATGATGATGAGATCGATGTCACCTAAGGGATATTCAGTCAATGATGTTGATAAGATGCTTCTCACCTGAGAATAAAACTATGGTGTTTTTCTTGTCCTTTCAAGATGAGGCTATGATGATTTTGTAGATATGTGAAAAAATTGAATGAAGATAGCATTATGGTATGGCAAGGTTGTAGGATGGCAGTTGTTCATGCAACCTCTCTTGCAGCCATGGTGTTGTCATCTTTATGCACAATCTGAGCCTGGCATTCTGACAATACAAATGGTTTGGAAGTTCACCATGAATGACCTTCGCCGAAGCTGTGTTGGTGATTAAGGTTTTGAAAAGGGATCGTGTATAATCGTTGTCACATCTATACAAGAAAATGGAGTTTGGTTGGTCTGAGATGCCTATTTAGCTGTATCTGAGGACGCCGGTAAGTTTTCCATTTTTTCGTTTTTAGATCGGTTATATAAATTGACGTTTGGACCCGATTCCTGTGTTTTGTTTTACAGGTGGTTGTGTGGCCAGTTTAGTCTCTGAATTTGGTTGAATCATCGTTGCCATTGATACGGAGTGACTAAGAAGATGTTAAGGTTGAAGCAACTTTCTCCTACAGATCAGGGAGGTTACTCTCAATCCTCAATTGTTCTTCACTCAGAAAGATAAGGTACTTTTACCATCCCTAAAGATGTTCTTGGTCTGTTTGTTCTTAGTCGTGACTGGTAATTTCAAGAATTTGTACTTTGATAAAGGTTTCATCTTTTTTGGTTAGTTTTGGTTGTGGTGATGATTTTTGTTTTGTTGTAGATGGTGTTTATAGATTCAATGATACGTGTATATCTGGATGATGTTTATAGATTCAATGTTGCTTGTTTGTTTTTCATTCAGTTTACTTTTCTCTTAAACGTGTTTTGATGATAATAGCAATTTGCTGATTACGATGACGGTTACTTTGATAAGCAGCAAACCGGTGTACACATGTGGAGGCTGCGGTGCAACACTTCAAGGTTGGTAGCATATAACTAACTATTTGTGTTTTGTTTATTTTTTTGGAACATTTTGTTTGATTTTATGTTTTAAGATTTTAATGTGTTAATAAAGCGAAGGAGCAGAATAATAATACAATTGACACCATATCATACAGACTGGACAACAATTCTTCAGGAAAAACCGGTTAGTGCATTCAGAAGTTAATAATGTGAATTATGGATTGCTATTAAGATGTTTGTAAATTGGTTCTTTGTTGTTAGCTGATGTTGAGATTCTTGAATTAGTGAAAATCCGGTGCCATATAATTAAGTACAAGTTATACTTCAAGCTTTTCTATCTCTTTGCAGGCGGATAGGTGGCTTTGGGAGGTATGAAAAACAGAATTGATAAATTTAGGGAAAATGTGATTGAAAGATGATAACCCAGTATTTGAGGATCTCATTCTATAGCCTCGATAAATTCAGGGGTGTTTTCAAATAATGTTTCCTAGATGTTTGAAGACCGACAAATGTCCAAAGAAGCAGCACTGTGGACATTTGTCGTTCTTTGTCGGTTTTCAAACATCTAGGAACCATTATTTGAGAACACCTCTGCATTTATCGAAGCTGTAGAATGAGATCCTCTACTGTTGGGTTATCATCTTTCAAACCCATGTTCCCTAAATTTATCGATTTTGTTTTTCATGCAGGGACATAATCTGTTTTTTAGTATTTGATTTGGCCGATGACCCATGTTCAAGGATGACTTATGTTTCAGACTATACAAAGATTGCCTCTTGGTTATCATAAGGTTAAATTTTAAATTAATATGGTTTCATTCGTTAATAAGCTTATAATTATACTTAAGCCATCACATTCTTTTCGTTAGGACTCAATGCACCTAATGATAGCAACCATCATTGAGCCATTACATTCATTCCGTTTACATATCAGGTAACGGTTTTCCTAAATACATCTCGAAAATTAGGTTGTTATGTATGATTTTTCAATGTGGTTTTGAAACTTACTGGATAGTAATTATCAATTTCAGGTAGGTTGGGTATTGAGACCAAGAAATTCAGTGCCACTTGCAGTTATGGTTTTAAGGTCAATTATTGGCTTGAAACAGAGATAGAGGACCTTTGTTTCTGAATGTATTGTAACTTCAATTATGACTTATGCCTGATGTTGTTGTCAATTCATAAGTATAATACGAATGTGAATTCATTCAATAATTTCACATCATATTTTACATATAGATGTAGAAATTTTTTTTATCATTATACTTATAATACTAACACATACTGTTTTTAACATTGTTTTATAGGTGTGTTATTACTCATGTTCAAGATAACCTCTTTCATGTTCATGTGAGTAAGAAGAGAGGAAGACACAAAGGATGTGTCAAACACACTTCAGATAATACAGGTTCAGCTAATAAGAAGAAACTCTCTGTTGAGGAAGCAGCCAGTGATAGTGTTTTGGTGGAAAACGTGGAGGGGTCGGTGACTGTCACAGCCCCCGACCCCACCCTGAGAGCGGGAGCCGTGAGCCAGTCAGATGGTATCGGTGTTTATTAAATACGCAGCGGAAAATTTTTTCATCAGGATCATAGTTAGGAAATAATTTCAGAGTTTGTAAAACACCAAACTTTTAATATTAAACAAATGGGCTTAAAACCATATTTAATTCAATTGTTTTTATAGGGATAAAACCAAATAAATAAAATATAATTTCTTCTTTTATTTAGGTATTTATAGCCACTTTATTTAAGCCTTCAGTGCTCCATAGCTGGCTTCTATTATCTTTACAGCAAATTACCGGAAACGCGTTTTGAAAACATTTTATCAGTAATAAATACTGGCGAGTTCATTCCATTTTTTATAAAATATATTGTTATGCTTTACAACATTAAGGGTTTTTATATTTGTTTATATTTACCCAAAACTCAATAAGTATTTGTCACATGGTGGCAGTTCTGATGTGACAGTGGTCATATTACTCATTGGCTAACTTTCGTCCAATAGTGAAGTTTATCAAGTATTAAATATAAAATATATCTTATTATGACTCAATCGTATCGGTCACTAGGCGATTCCCGTGACGGTGGTCAAATCACTGTTGATCATTCTTTCAACTAGTGACTCTGGTCATATCACTGTTGATCATTCTTTCAACTAGTGATTCTGGTAATAACACTGTTGATCGTTCTCTCAACTAGTGCATTTGGTCATGTCACTGTTGATCGTTCTCTCAACTAGTGACTGTGGTCATAACACTATTGATCATTCTCTCAACTAGTGCTTGGGGTGATAACACTGTTGATCATTCTCTCAACTAGTGCCTTTGGTCATGTCACTGTTGATCATTCTCTCAACTAGTGACTCTGAACTTAGTAGTGTCCCACGGCATTACTTTGTCAAATATATTTTCTATGACACAAAATCAATTAGCCCAGAAAAATAAATCTATCATTTTCTGTCAAATTAATAGCTATAACTTTATCAATTATAATATATTAATTAAATAATTGTGATGTTATTATTTAATATATTAACGTGACTAAGATATAAAATATAACCTTAGTATAGTAGAATATATTATATTTGACATATTTTATTATAGTATACATTTGATGACTAAACATTATTTTATAATGTTTTAGGTTTATTAAATATATTTTCTTTAGTATAACTAATATATTTTAATAATGATTAATAACGTTACAGTATACTATAAAGCTCTATAATATCATACAATTTATAAGAACCAACCGTATATAAATTGAATGTAGCTATATTCAATTTATACTTTAATGTATAAATACAATGTTTTAAAATATTGATGTATACAACTAAATTTAATATAAACTAATTAAATAAAATAAGGATATATATATTTGTATCCATTGGAACATTTAATGTAAATATATGAGGATTTAAATGTTAAATCTCTGGTCATATGTATATATATTTGTATAGGGGTTATAGTGTATACACCCAAATAAAATCCTACAAAAATTAATATAGTATATTTAATTTATAAGATATATTCAATAACTTAATATAGTAATGTAAAAATAATATTAGTTATAGGCTATGGCTACAGGGCACAATTCCCCCGTGCTTGTGGTCATGCTACTATTGGCTAATTTTTTTTGGCCAATAGTAACGGGTGTCAAGTAATGTATAAAACCTCCCATACCGGCCGTTATTACATAATACAAAAATTTAATCACTGTAAGTATAACTGGTAAACATTTAGGATTTTGGAAAGCATCTTTAAATATAAATGTATCACAAAAAGGTGATAAAAAGAAGAATGACTCACAAACTGTGAGAAAAGAGAATTGACTCACTTTGTAACTGTAGTGTTCAACTAAAAGCCTCCTGGTATAATCTTGGTTATAACTCCTGAGCTATTTAATAAATATATAATGCACTCGTGTTAAATATAGTAACCCTAATTCAACCTTATTCCTACGTCACGAGACAGAACCCCAACGAACTTAGTCGGGCAGAGCCTTGACATGCGTTACGGGGCTCCAGATCAATCGGAAAGGGTATCAGTGATCGGGAGTTAAAACACTTAAAACGGGGCAGGGCTTTATTATTTTTATAGATGAAAAATAAAAATAAAATAGTAGATTTCTGTAGAGGGGGCGAAGAGAGTGAAAGATACTGAGCAAACAAAAAGGTGATCTGGATCTCCTACTTATACTATGTTCAAAAGGCTTTGGAGTGTACACCTAATTGGACACCTACAGCCTTATTAAAATTTTCATGCCACTCGTCCACCATGTAGAATTTTAAAATTTAAATATTATTTTATTATTATATATTATAATTAATTCAGCTGCTTCACTTATTTGGCGCTTATAACTTCTAAAATATGACGTTTTATAAAATATGAATATGTCATTAGAACGAGAATATTGGTGTCTACATTTTGACCCAAGTTTCATTAAAAACGGAGTAAGTCCAAATACAATGTATTTTTATAATTTATTTATTAGACGGTCACTAGGCCCGTCTAGGTACTTCATATTTCTAACAGTCAATTTACCCGTAATCTACCCGTCTAATTATATAAGTTTTTATATACTTTTATTTTAATAGAAATGTCACCCATATACAAGCCAATTAATTAGTATAACATTCCAACCAACTATATATAAAATAGTTTTTAAAACTATTTGGGTCGAATAATTATATTAAAAATAAAACTAGTTACTAGTGGTTAATAAATTTAAACAATCAATAATTCTTATATGATAAAAAAATGGATATGTTACATTCTCCCCACCTTGTTTTAAATCTCGTCCTCGAGATTTGGGCTACGATGTCTCCTTTAGAGTTTTCTTATGTCTTAGTCAATAAGAAGAATATTAAGGTAAATGACACAGACTCAAGACATGTTCAAATGAATACGTGTTTTACAATAAACAGGGCTCGATGGTTCAACTGAATTATCTCTAGGAATTGATGTCAAACGAACGAGGTGAAATGATATAATTTACAAGGTGACTAGGTTCAAGACAAAGGAGATATATGATCAATAGATGTCTAAGTTGAACGTTTACAAGTTGTGAATGACTTCTAGAATTAATAGAATTCATTGTCAAGGGAAACTTACTTTGATTGTCAACCGAGGAAGATTTAGAATCAACAAGCTTAAAATGAAATAGAAGCACGAAAATAATTTGTTAACTATCAAACCATGATATGAGAAAAAATCAGTGTGTTGAGATGATTGAATTGCAAGGATACACCGAAATACAACAGAGTTTAGTGTATCATTATCTTAATACATAATTGCATCAAGACTACTTTTAAATGATGATTCAAACGAAAGGAATACATGGTTTTGAATGATTCGTATGCTTATGATTAGCCTAAGCTACAAGTTTATACTGACGTCGCAAGGTGTCGTAATGATTGAAATGGTTTGATAATTACGGTGACCGAACAAATTTCGTTTTCGAAATCAACTGAAAGCTTTAATGAAGTAAATTTGGATATTCATTTCGAATAGGATTTTCAATTGATGATGAAAAGACCAAATGAATATCATAGAATTTTCGATCAATGATGAAAGAAACTTTAGAGGTACACCAGAATATAATACGAATTTGTGTACTCTTATCTTAACACACAATTGTATTAAGATTGTTTAAGATAATGAATCAACAGAAATTGAATAAATAAATCCGTACATCAGGTGTGAAAATGAGATTAGCGCAAGCTTCAAATTAAAGAAAACGCCACCACAAGGTGTCGTAACCAAAAATAGGATTCAATGAAAGGGAAGACCAAACAAGTCTGTTATGGTTTTGAATAGATGAAGTACTTGACATGATGAATTTATTTATAAACTTTTATTTGTACTAGGGTCAAATAATAACTTAACTTAGATATTATATATCAACGATTACGTCTGGAATCATTTCTGCTTCTTGCGTAGTAAGTACGAATGCTCACGCATTCTTCTTAGCTCCGTCGGTTGTTCTGGCCTTGTTGTCGGGTGCTTTAGTCAGTTTCGGGCAATATGGTTTGATGTGTCCTGTATCTCCGCAATTGTAACAAATATTAGTTTTACTTCTACATTCTTCCTCTATATGTCCGGCCATCTTGCAGAAGTTACAGTAGGGTGTTCTCCTAAAACGACATTTTCCTGAATGCTTTTTGTTACTATTTCTGCAGGTAGGTTGCCCCCTTGACGGTTCAGTTCCTTTCTTCTTGAATTCTTGGGAAATTTTCTGCGCTAACTCCTTTTTCTTGTTTTCTTCTCTTGTGCGAATTAGTCCATCTGTCAGGATGTTAGCTACTTCAACTGTTTCTTCAATAGTCTGTGGTCTAGCGGCCTTGACCATGTCTCGGATTTCGCTAACTAATCCCCAAATATAACGAGAAATTAGTACGGGTTCTGGCGAAGCCAGAGTTGGTACCATTCTTGCATATTTGAAGAACGTTGTCGTATATTCACGACAATTCACATCTATCATTTTATGATTTAGGAACTCGTTAGCCATTCGTTCCTTTTCATAAGGGGGACAAAATTTTCTTTCTGCCATTTCCTTGAAATTTTCCCAGTTCATGGCATAAGCCATGTCACTTCCTTTTGCCTAAAGAATTGTATTCCACCATTCTAAGGCTTCTTCTTTAAAGAGGTTGGACGCATACATCACCTTATCTTTTTTGTCACATTTGCTGATTTTAAGAACAACTTCCGTCTTTTCCAACCATCGCAAAGCAGCCGTGGCTTCTTCACTGCCTGCGAACTTAGTTGGTTTACAAGCTAGAAATTCTTTGTAGGTACACCCGAAAGTCATCGCCTTCATTTCTTGGGAAATGGGGTTTTGATAATATTATCATTGCCTCCATTGACACTATGGCTAAAACTGTCGTCACGAGTATGCTTACTACTCACTGCTTTGGTGTGTTCTAAGGGGCTTTTAACAGCTTTAATTATTAAAGGTATAGCATTAGCTATTCCTTGGGCTATCATATTTTCTATAGCATTTTTATCCAAAGGATTTTCATTATTAGCATGAACTTCTGGATTATGTGATACTTCATTCGACATCTGAATTGTAAACATTTTCAATTATTAATATCACAGAATAATTAAAACAAAACAATACCTTCAAGAATCATATGTGCAAATATATATACATATATTTAAATCTACAAAAATAGCAAATATGTTACTTTGTATTAATTTCCTAACTTTATTGTTTAAGTTTAGGTATTAAAAGAACACCTAAATAGCTTAAACAAGTGGCTCTGATACCACCTTCTGTCACAGCCCCCGACCCCACCCTGGGAGCGGGAGCCGTGAGTGATGTGTGCGAGCGTGTATATAAGTTTAAGTATATTTTAAGCCCTTTTTTTACACGTTAGTCAAGTTTTAAATTTATAAAACACGATATTTTACTAACACCAAACACACATATGGGCAAGTGCACCCATCGTGAGCGTAGTATAGTGTTGGAAAGATACCGAGGTCGTCCAAGGACACAAGAGCTTTTAGTACCGGTTTATCCTCAACGTCTAATCAAATCAAAAGTTAGAAAAAGGTTTTTAAATAAGAAAAATAAAACTAACTAAAATGCTGAAAAATAAAATAAAAATAAAAACAGATAGACAAGATGAATCACTTGGCTCCGACTCGTGTTTAGTGTAACCTTTGATTATTTCCGCACTTTTGCACTTTTTAAGAGATTATCTTAGTTATTGTAGTAGGCCCCTCTTTTGAAGGTGACGTTACCCTCAACCCAGTAGTTTGAGTCAGCAAGGATACAATCCTAAAGGGTCGGATTATTGAAAGATAATTAATTAAGTTATTAATGCATATTATGGTAGGCCCCTCTTTTGAAGGTGACGTTACCCTCGCCTAAGTAGTCTGAGTCAGCAGGGATACAGTCCTAAGTAGCCGGGTTAAAGTATTAATAGTAGCTTACATATGAGGGGATCAAAGAGTTTGGACCCCCGCCATCCAATACCGGTGGGTATTGAAGGAGGTCCTACTAAATTTGACCCAGGTCCTTGCAGGATCTATACACTGAACAAGGCAAGACTATTACCAAACCGTTCCCTTAACCCCCGACCAGGTAGCCAACATATCTCCATATAGACCGTGGAGATATGAATGGTGAAAATCTTTTATTTTATATAGACAGTAAAATAATGCCAAGACACCACGGACAAACGATAAGGAAGAATCACCTTCAACATAAGAAACTAGTTATTAAAGTCATTAATACATAACCAAATAAAAAGAGCGAAAAGATTAAAAATAAAAAGTATTACACTAGACACTTGTCTTCACCAAGTGATGTAAGAGACTTAGGCAAACATGGCCTTTGATTGTCAAGAACTCTTACGATCAATCTTGGATCCCGAGACGACTCACACACTCTACGATGGACGATGGATGATGGTGGTGGATGATGGTGTTGTGATGGTGGTGGGTGGTGGGTGGTGGGTGAAATGTGAGAGAGGTGGTGTGCCAAGGGATGGTTTGCAAATGAGCCAAGCACCCCTATTTATAGCCTGAACAGAGACTCGGGCATGGCCCCGTGTCCATTGGGCACGACCCCGTGTCCACCTTCCTTCTCTATCTTCATTAATTGCAGTTTGTCTGCATAAGTTGACCACGCCCCCGTGTCCGCTGGGCATGCCCCCATGTGCAGAAGCGTATCTGTACTATCAAGATTTCCCCAGATTTTGCGAATCTTAGAGTTGACCACGGCCCCGTGTCCGCTGAGCACGACCCCGTGGTGGTTGATAGAAGCTTCTACAGCTTTGTCTTTTCTGCTGACACTTGGGCACGCCCCCGTGCTCACTGAACACGGGGCGTGTTCAGCCTTCTGTTCTCTTGTTTTGCTTGGGAAGATGCTGTCGGGGAGGTCGGGCATGCCACATTTGTTCATTTTCTTGTATTTATATTAGATTTAGCTGCCTTTTTGCTTCTTTTGTTCATTTGAGCTCATTTAATCCTGAAAATACAAAAGGAAGACAAAAACACACTTTTTCCAACATTAGTACTAAAAAAGGGTTAGTTTTATGCCACAATTGATGTAATTTATATGTTGTATTTTGTGCACATCAGTGAGCCAGTCAGATGGTATCGGTGTTTATTAAATACGCAGCGGAAAATTTTTTCATCAGGATCGTAGTTAGGAAATAATTTCATAGTTTGTAAAACACCAAACTTTTAATATTAAACAAATGGGCTTAAAACCATATTTAATTCAATTGTTTTTATAGGGATAAACCCAAATAAATAAAATTTAATTTCTTCTTTTATTCAGGTATTTATAGCCACTTTATTTAAGCCTTCAGTGGTCCATAGCTGGCTTCTATTATCTTTACAGCAAATTACCTGAAACGCGTTTTGAAAACATTTTATCAGTAATAAATACTGGCGAGTTCATTCCATTTTTTATAAAATATATTGTTATACTTTACAGCATTAAGGGTTTTTATATTTGTTTATATTTACCCAAAACTTAATAAGTATTTGTCACATGGTGGCAGTTCCGATGTGACAGTGGTCATATTACTCATTGGCTAACTTTCATCCAATAGTGAAGTTTATCAAGTAATAAATATAAAATATATCTTATTATGACTCAATGGTATCGGTCACTAGGCGATTCCCGTGACGGTGGTCAAATCACTGTTGATCATTCTTTCAACTAGTGACTCTGGTCATATCACTGTTGATCATTCTTTCAACTAGTGATTCTGGTCATAACACTGTTGATCGTTATCTCAACTAGTGCCTTTGGTCATGTCACTGTTGGTCATTCTCTCAACTAGTGACTGTGGTCATAACACTGTTGATCATTCTCTCAACTAGTGTTTGGGGTCATAACACTGTTGATCATTCTCTCAACTAGTGACTCTGAACTTAGTAGTGTCCCACGACATTACTTTGTCAAATATATTTTCTATGACACAAAATCAATTAGCCCAGAAAATGAAATCTATCATTTTCTGTCAAATTAACAGCTATAACTTTATCAATTATAATACGTATATTAATTAAATAATTATGATGTTATTATTTAATATATTAACGTGACTAAGATATAAAATATAACCTTAGTATAGTAGAATATATTATATTTAACATATTTTATTATAGTATACATTTGATGACTAAACATTATTTTATAATGTTAATTTTAATAGTAATTTAGGTTTATTAAATATATTTTCTTTAGTATAACTAATATATTTTAATAATGATTAATAACGTTTCAGTATACTATAAAGCTCTATAATATCATACAATTTATAAGAACCAACTGTATATAAATTGAATGTAGCTATATTCAATTTATACTTTAATGTATTAATACAATGTTTAAAAATATTGATGTATGCAACTAAATTTAATTTAAACTAATTAAATAAATTAAGGATATATATATATATATATATATATATATATATACATATTTGTATCCATTGGAACATTTAATGTAAATATATGAGGATTTAAATGTTAAATCTCTGGTCATATGTATATATATTTGTATAGGGGTTATAGTGTATACACCCAAATAAAATCCTACAAAAATCAATATAGTATATTAAATTTATAAGATATGTTCAATAACTTAATATAGTAATGTAAAAATAATATTAGTTATAGGCTATGGCTACTGGGCACAATTCCCCAGTGCTTGTGGTCATGCTACTATTGGCTAATTTTTTTTGCCAATAGTAACAGTTGTCAAGTAATGTATAAAACCTCCCATACCGGCCGTTATTACATAATACAAAAATTTAATCACTGTAAGTATAACTGGTAAACATTTAGGATTTTGGAAAGCATCTTTAAATATAACTGTATCACAAAAAGGTGATAAAAAGAAGAATGACTCACAAACTGTGAGAAAATAGAATGGATTCACTTTGTAACTGTAGGGTTCAACTAAAAGCCTCCTGGAATAATCTTGGTTATAACTCCTGAGCTATTTAATAAATATATAATGCACTCGCGTTAAATATAGTAACCCTAATTCAACCTTATTCCTACGTCACGCGACAGAACCCCCAACGAACTTAGTCGGGCAGAGCCTTGACATGCGTTATGGGGCTCCAGATCAATCGGAAAGGGTATCAGTGATCGAGAGTTAAAACACTTAAAACGGGGCAGGGCTTTATTATTATTATAGATGAAAAATAAATAAAAAAGTAGATTTCTATAGAGGGGGCGACGAGTGTGAAAGATACTGAGCAAACAAAAAGGTGATCTGGATCTCCTACTTATACTATGTTCAAAAAGCTTTGGAGTGTACACCTAATTGGACACCTACAGCCTTATTAAAATTTTCATGTCACTCGTCCACCATGTAGAATTTTAAAATTTAAATATTATTTTATTATTGTATATTATAATTAATTCAGCTGCTTCACTTATTTGTCGCTTATAACTTCTAAAATATGACGTTTTATAAAATATGAATATGTCATTAGAACGAGAATATTGGTGTCTACATTTTGACCCAAGTTTCATTAAAAACGGAGTAAGTCCAAATACAATGTATTTTTATAATTTAATTATTAGACGGTCACTAGGCCCGTCTAGGTACTTCATATTTCTAACAGTCAATTTACCCGTAATCTACCCGTCTAATTATATAAGTTTTTATATACTTTTATTTTATAGAAAGGTCACCCATAGACAGGCCAATTAATTAGTATAACATTCCAACCAACTATATATAAAATAGTTTTTAAAACTATTTGGATCGAATAATTATATTAAAAATAAAACTAGTTACTAGTGGTTAATAAATTTAAACAATCTATAATTATTATATGATAAAAAAATGGATATGTTACAGTGACATTGTCGACGGTTGTCCGAAAATGCTACATACCTAGAATGGTAATTACTAAGGGAATGCTATATCCGTTTTGCTTTCTAATCTCACACCGTTTTTAAATAACTGTTTGAGGTTGCACTAAACGGTTGTTTCATAAGTTTGGGCTTGCACCATAGCCCCCTACTTTTAAACGATTGTTTGAGGATTTAATGTTGAAAGTCTGTTTGAAGGTTAGGGCGCGTTGAGTTTTCGTCGATCATCCGTTTGAAAGTTGGGGGGTGGGGTGGGAATAGTATGCCTCAAATCAACACTCAATTAAGTTTCCAATCCCGATCTAGTTTTAAAGAAACCAATTTTAACTTCTGATGACTGATACTTAAACTGATTGGATTAAATAGAGCTACAGAAACTAAACAAACAAACAAACTACTGATATGAAAACAAAAAAGATCCCATTGGTTATATAAACAGTTCCATTAGTTTGAGTAATTCTCAACCATTTATTTAATTATATGTTGTTATCCTAGAAGTTAAAGGTGATCATTTATGGAGTTGGATTTATTGCAGCCGCTGACGTTTCATTTCGTGAACGCTGCTGGAATTGATGACTACGGTCTCCTCTTAGGGTTTAATTAAAGACCATAAAATTCAGGTTTCTTATTTAATACCTTTAAGATTTTCTTTCACAAGTTATTGATTTTAAGTTGCTGAAGTGTGATTTTTTTCTGTAAGTTAGATGAGGCTACACTATCATCCAGAAGGGCTTTATGATGAGTACAAGATGACCGCATATTGACAAAAATGTTTCTCATAGGCTAAATTGCAAAAGGATTCTCAGGCGGGTAAACTGATTTGCAAGTTTGGTATGTTGCGGTTCCTTTTATCTTTTCTCATAACGATTATTAGTTGTGTTTGGCTGTTCGCTATTCCTGATACTAAAAATACAAACATGATTTTTTTCTTTTTTTTTGTGTGTTTTGGAAACAGGGGTTCATATTAACAAGCTGCCTTCTTGCGCTCGGAAATGTCATTAGTGCCCTTGGCGATAAAAAGAAACGGAAAGAAGGTGCTCATGTTCCATATTATGATAGCAAACTTACGCGCATCTTACAGGTTCGACATGATAAACTTTTCTTAGAACAAGAATTGTATTGTAGATAATACATATTCAACTTGCCAGCCTGCGTTACTCCGACTGATATAAAAGCTGTTATGATTGGTAAGTTTTTTAGCTCCTTATTGTACTATTTTGTTACAAAGGTATTAGATTTTTTATAAAATTGTTAATTTAATAATTATTTGTTCCCAGCTTGCGTTAGTCCGGCTGATATAAACGCTGAGGAAATTTGAACACGTTAAAGTATGCTATAAGTGATGAGTATCTTTGTGCTAAGTTGCATTTAGTGGATCTTGCTGGATCAGAACGGGCTAAAAGAACAGGTTCAGATGGCTGCTATTCAAAGAAGGTACTCATAACGATTATTAGTTGTGTTCAGCTGTTCGCTATGCCACGTAGCATTTCCTGACAACCCTCGACAATGTCACCGACCCCTCCATGTTTTCCACCAAAACACTATCACTGGTTGCTTCTTCAACAGAGGGTTTCTTCTTATTACCTGAACCTCTATCATCTGAACTGTGTTTGACACGTCCTTTGTGTCTTCCTCTCTTCTTGCTCACATGAACACGAAAGAGGTTACCTTGAACATGAGTAATAACATACCTGTCTTCTACCTCCATTGCAAGTAAGGTTCTTTGAATCATCTTGGTTCTTTTCTTAGGTCTTTGAGGGAGTTTACACCCTTTCATTATGTAAGGCAATTCAGTATGTATGTATTTGACACATGAAACGTTGATTGCAGCCATTGCGGATTTCGACAACAACTTACGATAAAAAATCTAAGGCGTTTGGCATATTATGTTTTGATCAAGTGAATGAGACTCCATTGAGAGTGTGAGGGTTTCTTATAATAACATCCCTTTTACCCTTTGATCTACTGATCATTTATGAGTTGATGATATTCTTATATTGTGTTTTGATCAAGTGAATGAGGCTCTGTTTGCTTTACTTTTTTTTCCTGCTTTTAATTGTTTGAAAGTAGGAGGCTGTGATGATATAATGTAACATCATATTTTACATATAGATGTAGACAAAAACTTTTATAAAGATATGTAACTAAACAAAAACAATTTAAATGATGTATTATAATCTATTTTTTTAATATTCGATTTCGATGGTTATTAAACTTACCCGTGTGTTCACACGGGTTCTACAGCTAGTCTAACTTATAGGGTGAGGATCAAATAGGAAGTTTATTTTGGCTAGGAAGTATAGGAAGCAATAGGATTAGGACATGTGACAAAATTTAAAATAAAGAGGAATGGTATTTTAGTCAATCTTATCCTTTTCTTCTTCTTTCTTCTTCCTAGTAACATCAAAACCCACCATTTTCAAAAACCACCATCTTCAACCATTTATTCACTTTCTATCTCAATAATCACTACATTATAGTGCGATTTTCGTCACCAATCAATGATTCAAACACCCGATCAACGTGTTCTTCAGCTTTTTTGAAGAAAACCCAGTTTAATTTCATACAAAATCTCGTTTTTTCCAGTGATTTTGAAGATAATCACTCGATCCGTTTGATTCGATCTCTGATAAGTGTTTCAATCATTCAAATTTCGTCAATAGTTGAAGAAACCGACTTCGATCCACGTAAGAAATTCTTTAATTTCATTTTTATTATCTAGGTTTTTGATTTAGTCATTGCGTTTTACGATCTTGGCGGGGGTCCGGGGGTAGCGCCCCTGGTAGCAGGGTCCCAGGGGCGGCAGCCCCTGGTGGGGTCCAAGGGTCAGAGAACTGCATTAGAACTGCATCTGTAAAAATGCATTAGAACTGCATTCCTGGTTCAGACAGTTCACAGACAACTATTACGTTTTATGCCATTGTTGGTTCAGGCATTCCTGGTTCAGACAATTCACAGACAACTTTCTTTGGTGTTTTTTGCCATTGCGTTTTAGAACTAAGACATTTTTATGTGTTTTCTGGCCATTGCGTTTTAGAAAAACACATTTTTGAAGTGTTTTTAGTCATTGAGTTTTAGGTAAAACACATTTTTAGGTGTTTTCAGTCCATTGCGTTTTAGAGAGAACACTTTCTTTTGTTTTTTAGGCCATTGCGTTTTAGAAAGGAGACATTTTTAAGTGTTTTCTGGCCATTGCGTTTTATAAATAAGACATTTCTTTGTGTTTTTGGCGCATTGCGTTTTAGGTAAAATACATTTTTATGTGTTTTCAGTCCATTGCGTTTTAGAAAACAGACATTTTAAGTGTTTTCTGGCCATTGCGTTTTAGAAATAAGACATTTCTTTGTGTTTTTGGTGCGTTGCATTTTAGGTAAAACACATTTTTATGTGTTTTCAGTCCATTGCGTTTTAGAAAGTACAGTTTCTTTTGTGTTTTTAGGCTATTGCGTTTTAGAAATAAGACATTTCTTTTGTGTTTTCTGGCCATTGCGTTTTACAAATAAGACATTTCTTTGTGTTTTTTGTGCATTGCGTTTTAGAAAAATGTCATTTTTAGGTTTTTTTTCATTGCGTTTTACGCAACTGGGTTTTTTCCATTGCGTTTTACGCAACTGGGTTTTAATTTTTTTTTTCTAAAATATAGCAATAGTATACTCGTTTTAAAGATAAAAAACGCTCATTTTTTTGGTGAAATTTTTATAAAAAAGTAATGTCGTATGAAAGAGTTATTAACGTTTAAAAATGGGAGGGAATTGGAGGAGAGAGAAACTATTGCCTTGGATTGACTAGAATGCCCCTAAACAAACCCACGCGCCTCTTTTCTTCCCTTCAATTTCCCTCATTTAATCTTAGCCCTTGATTAACTAAATGGATGGTCAAGATTACTTCCTAGCCTTCTTAGCCAAATAAACTTCCTATTATATCCTAACCCCTAACTTATAATAAAAGACTCTAAATAATGTCACATGGCATTCTCTACTTCAATCTTATAAATTTTATTTATATTTTTTAATAAATTTCTTTTAATCTATACTATTAATTAATAACCAATAGAGTGAATTTCAAGGATTGTCCTTTATTTTTATACCCATTTTCAGGTGTTGTCCTTTATGTTCAAAATTGATGAGTTTTGTACTTTATGTTCTAAAATCTTGCACGTTATGTCCTTTAGACTTGACCCAATTTATTTTATCAGTTAAATGTTACCATGTGCAGGGCACATGAGGCAAATATATCATTTGTTCCACCTTCCACATCTTCCCCCATTTTTTACCCACCCAAACCCTATTTAATCATTTATCCCCAGCTCTGTTAAAAACCGCCGGCGACTACCTACACCACTATCCACCGTTGTCGTCCACCCCACCACCATCCAACCCTGTTCAAGAATCTCCGACCACCACCCTGTTCAAGAATCTCCGACCACCTGCACCAGAGCTTCACTATATGACGCCATTTATGTAGTACCAAAATAGGTTTTTAGGGGGTGGGTGTGATAAAAAATGGGACGGTTTACTAGAGGTGCAATTCGGTGTCGATTAGGAGGGTTTACGAGAGGACCGGAACATATTTTTATGGTATCCACCACCACCCACACCCACACCCACACCCACACCCGCACCACCCCCACAACAGTACCACGAAGATGAGTTTTAAATCAGAGATATGTGGTGCCTTTGCTTAACCCTGAAACTGAGAAGTATTTTATGTGTTAGTTGGAAAGTGATGATGGTCGGATGGAAATGTGTACTTATTTTGGTGGGTTGTGCAAGATTTTAGTAGTGAACCAGAAAGCTTTTGTGGATGACGAGAAGAAGTTGAAATTTTTGGAGTTTTTGCTTGGGCATCATCCGATTGAATTGCTTCATCCTTATGCTAAGGAGTGGAAAGCTAAGTTGGAGTAAATGGAGTTGGGTTTTGATGCTCTGATGAGAATGATAATGGTGGTTTGAATCTTAAAATTTTAGCTTGAGTTGAAGATAAATGGGTAAATTTTTTTTGCTGGAGTATTGCTTTAACGTTGATGGAAGACTGGTTGCGATGAACAGGGGGGATTGATTTGGGGATAAATGAGGGTTTGGGTGGATAAAATTTGGGGGAAAGATTTGAAAGGTGGAACAAATGACATATTTGCCCTCATGTGACCTGTATATGGTCACATTTAACTGAAAATATAAACTGGGTTAGGTCTAAAGGACATAACGTGCAAGCTTTTAGAACATAAAGTACAAAACTCATCAATTTTGAACATAAAGGACAACGCCTGAAAATGAGTATAAAGATAAAGGACAATCCTTGAAATTCACTCTAACCAATATGTAGATATCACTTATTTTTATCCTTATCTTTATCTAAAATTAATAAATAACTTCAATTTTACAATTCAGACCTTTTATTTTTTTTTACTTTTAACCCAAAGTTTTTCATCTTTTCCAATTTAATCCCATCTCTTTTTTATTTTCAATTTTGGTCCACCATACTTTTCATCTTTCCCATTTTTTATTTTCAATTTTGGTCCACCATACTTTTCATCTTTCCCAAGTATGTCGTTTTATTAGAAATTTTGTGAGTTAATGCACCGCAACGTGCGTGTGGGTTCAACATTTTTCGTATATTTTTTCTCGTTTGACTGGCCCGTCGCGTCACATTTATTTTTCTGCGTTTGACAAGTTCGTCCAACACGCGTGTCCTGGATGGACTTAGTTATTTTTTTCCATGTTTTACGTTTTGGTTAAATTTCTCAGCAACGCGTACGTGATTCAAAGATTTTACATGTGCTTTTCACTCGGCATTATTTTTTCCCCGTTTTTATTTATTTTGTTTTTACGAGCTTTTCCTGTGTTAGTGGTCGCTGACAATGGTATAGTATTGCTACTACTTAACATAGTTTTATGACACCGTTGCAACGCATGGGCTTAATACTAGTTTTCTAATAACGTTTACCATTTAGGATGGCTTATTAGATGGGTAACGATATACATATCATTTTCTATTTTAATATAGTTAGCTAACGTATAATTTTAGAGTTCACTATAACATTTTATTTTAACATATTGACATTAATTACCCCGTATAGTCTTAAAAGCATTATTATCGATGAGGTATACGCAAACATTTATAGTTATTTGTAGATTTCGGCCTTCTTATGTAAGGTGAGGAGGGGCGGTGCATTATAGCACTGTGGAAAACAAATTCAACGCGTGGAAAACAAAGAAATCCCACCGCCACCATTAGTTTAAAGCGTGATACTTCAACGCACTCCCGATTCCGTGATTTTTTTCACGGCGTTATTTTGTTAGCTGTGAGGGTAGTTGTTGGTTGGGGGGGAAATTGTTGGGTGTGGGGTGAGTGATGACCACCGCCACTAAAAAAGGTTGTGAGTGATGGAAAAATGGTTGCTGACATGGCGGAACATGATTGGATATTGTGAGTGTCGAAATTCTATCACTAGTGACCACCCCCACTCCCCCAAGCCTCGCCTATTCCAACTGCTAAGATCTCATCCAAGTAGTTGTGTTTCTAACTCATGAATCTAATGTATCGTTGTTATTAAACACGGTTCTTGATATCTCATACTTATTCAAGTGTGTATCTTTCTACAATGTCTAAATTACTGAAAAACAATGATTGGAAAAAAATGGCTCATCTTATTCCCACACTCAAAAAATGTTATTCTTGCACCCTTTTCACTCCATTTCTCTTTATATGCTTCTATGTATATATATAGAGAGAGATAGAGGAGAGAGGTGTGAGAATATTAACACCATTAGAAAAGTTATACATGACCTTGAGAAGACCAGCTCCGTTCTAGCATATGAATAATAATAATAAAAAACAAAACTAAACAAATGCAATGACTCCAAGCTATAGAAGCCATGAGAAGATCCTCACTTTCTTCTCTATATCTCCAGGACATAGGTGGTCCCGACAAGTCACCCATACCCCCATGAGGTTATCCATTTTAGAGGACCCTTCAAGAGCTTTCTTTGACGATTCCCGTTACGATGAAGTTTCCCTATCTTGCTTTGTCCCTCCTCATTGGGCGTTGAGATTCTTGTATTTCTTGTATTTTTGTCCTTGTCAAATAGACAATATCATCATTAGTGTTAATGTTGCAAGACGCATCCGAACAACTAGCACTATATTCGATTGACTTAGATGTTTTAGACCTCCGGGCACTTTTTTACAATATACCAACTCCCAATGTGGGGAATCACCCCTTTAAATTTGGCGGTGGGGAACCAGCTGTCTTCAAAACTTTGGTGTCACTTGTCCCACTGGCCGGTTGACAGGGTCGTTGTTGTAAATTCCGTTGAAATTTGAAAATCTTCTTATTCATGTCCCCCCACCTCGAATTAATCAAATCGACTTTTCAATATGGTTCACGTTATAATAACACATGAAATCTTTCGATAATGTGGTTCCAAAATTTTTGGCCCGTTTGTGCATGTGACACCTGGGTCACTGCGACCATCAAACAAATACCAAACCAATGAAATATTGTATTTCATACTTGGGATTTGTAAAAAATATGTGTATCATTTGCACATATCAATTTTTGTTCAATTTCAAACTCTAAATCGCTTTCTGGAAGGTTATACGCGCACCAATGCGTAAATATAACCAGTTTAATGCAACAAACACTCCGGAATAGTGACATAGGCTTAACATACCTTAAATAACCTTTACATAACTTAGAAATAAGTTTTGAATGGTTTGGTGTGTT
Source organism: Helianthus tuberosus (assembly GCA_030545235.1). Taxonomy (NCBI): domain Eukaryota; kingdom Viridiplantae; phylum Streptophyta; class Magnoliopsida; order Asterales; family Asteraceae; genus Helianthus; species Helianthus tuberosus. Next base: position 134,520,806 of record CM060408.1, on the reverse strand, counting down.
GAAAACAAGTCTATTCGATCACAGGGACTAATTGTGTCAAACTGTGAATCTATGGGGATTTACACAGTAACTGATGTGTATAAAATGCAACATATAAATTACATCAAATAAGGCATAAAACTAACCCTTTTTAAGTACTAATATTGGAAAAGGAGTGTTTTTGTCTTCCTTTTGTATTTTCAGGATTAAATGAGCTCAAAAACGCAAAAGAAGCAAAAAGGCAGCTAAATCCAACATAAATACAAGGAAAGGAACATTAGTGGACTGCCCGACCCCTCAACGGCACCTTCCAAAGCAAAAAGGAGAAGACAGAAGGCTGAACACGCCCCGTGCTCAGCCAGCACGGGGCCGTGCCCAAGAAGCAGCAGAAAAGACAAATCCATAGAAGCTTCTATTGCCCATCACGGGGCCGTGCTCAGCGGACACGGGGCCGTGTCGAAAGTACAGCAGGCGCATTTATTGTAATTGTGAATTACAATTAATGAGGTGAGAGAGTGTCAGACGGACACGGGGCCGTGCCCAGCGGACACGGGGCCGTGTCCAGCTCTCTGTTCAGCCTATAAATAGGAGTGCTTGGATTCATTTCATCTCATTCCTTGGCACTCCACCTCTCTCACACTTCATCCACCACCCACCACCATCACAACACCATCATCCATTGTCCATCATAGAGTGTGTGTGAGTCGTCTCGGGATCCAAGATTGATCGTAAGAGTTCTTGACAATCAAGGCCATGTTTGCCTAAGTCTCTTACATCACTTGGTGAAGACAAAGTGTCTAGTATAATACTTTTTATTTCTAATCTTTTGCACTTTTTATTTGGTTTTGTATTAATGACTTTAATAACTAGTTACTTATGTTGAAGGTGGTCTTTCCTTATCGTTTGTCCGTGGTGTCTTGGCATTATTTTACTGTCTATATAAAATAAAGGATTTTCACCATTCATATCTCCACGGTCTATATGGAGATATGTTGGCTACCTGGTAGGGGGTTAAGGGAACGGTTTGGTAAAGGTCTTGCCATTGTTCAGCGTTTAGAGGTCCTGCAATGGACCTGGGTCAAATTTAGTAGGACCTCCTTCAATACTTCACGGTATTGGATGGCGGGGGTCCAAACTCTTTGATCCCCTCATAAGTTAACTACTATTAATACTATAACCCGGCTATTTAGGACTGTATCCCTGCTGACTCAGACTACTTAGCCGAGGGTAACGTCACCGCCAAAAGCGGGGCCTACCACAATACTGCATTAATAACTTAATTCATTATCTTCCAATAATCCACCCTTTTAGGATTGTATCCCTGCTGATTCAAACTACTGGGGTGAGGGTAACGTCGCCTTCAAAAGAGGGGCCTACTACAATAACTAAGATAATCTCTTAATTATGTGCAAAAGTGCGGAAATAATCAAAGGTTATACTAGATACGAGTCGGAACCAAGTGATTCATCTTGTCTATCTGTTTTTCTTTTATTTTTATTTTCAGCATTTTAGTTAGTTTTTAATTTTCTTAGTTTAAAACATTTTTCCTAAACTTTTATTTTGGTTAGACGTTGAGGATAAACCGGTACTAAAAGCTCTTGTGTCCTTGGACGACCTCGGTATCTTACCAACGCTATACTACACTCAACGATGGGTGCACTTGCCCATATGTGTGTTTAGTGTTAGTGAAATATCGTGTTTTATAAATTTAAAACTTGGCTAAAATAAGTGTTAAAAAGGGCTTAAAATATACACCTAATATAAGTAACACTTCACACGCATCAAGTTTTTGGCGCCGTTGCCGGGGACACAAGGATTTTAAGAAAGTTAGGAATCAACGGCCTAATCATTTTTTTTATTTTTATTTTAATTTTTTAGGATTTTCTTAGTTCTTCAGCTTCTGCAGAGCTCAGCACGGGCCGTGCCCGGTCAGACACGGGCCGTGCCCAACACCATTACTGGCAGTCTTTATTTTCTGAGTTACGGTGAGCTGAACACGGGGCCGTGTCGGTGCAACACGGGGTCGTGTCCAACTCCCAGTAACTGGGAATCCAGAAAACAATTACTGTATCTCTGACCACGGGCCGTGTTCACTGAGCACGGGGCCGTGGCGAACTTTCTGACCAACGTTCTTTTCTGTTTTTATTGCAGGACTTGGAACCCAGGTGCCACATTTGACCCTCCTACGTAGTGCATGAGCTCCAGTTCTAGTAGAGACATAAAAGAACCCTTAGAAGAACCCGAACGCTTTCTCAGAAAAAGACTTAAAGCTAAAAATCAAGAGAAAGCTTCGGGGGACCAAATTCCAATGGCGGACCAACGTACCCTCATGGATTACCTACGGCCTACCGTAGGCAATCTCGGCGCCGCTATCAATGCACCAAATGTCGAGGCCAACAACTTCGAACTTCGGCCGCATCTGATACAAATGCTCCAAAACTCCGCAACCTTCCACGGGCTTGCGGACGAGGATCCCCATCTACATATTACTAACTTCTTAGAAATATGTGATACTTTTCGGATCAATGGAGCATCAAATGACGCCATCCGCCTTCGAATGTTTCCATTTTCACTAAAAGACCGAGCTAAGGCTTGGCTTAACACCCTCCCAGTTGGATCGGTAAACACTTGGGATGAACTTGCCCAAAAGTTTCTATATAAGTATTTCCCTCCTGCTAAAACGGCTAAATTAATGACTGAAATTAATACATACTCACAAGAGGATGGGGAATCCTTATATGAAACTTGGGAAAGGTTCAAGGAGCTTCTAAGAAAGTGTCCTCATCACGGTCTAGCGGTGTGGCAACAAGTATCCACTTTCTACAATGGGTTGTTGCCACACACAAGACAAACACTTGATTCAAGCTCCGGGGGACTCTTAGGTAATCGTCGCCCAAACGAAATATATAACCAAATTGAGGAAATTGCTCAAACCAATTTTCAATGGCACACTCCCCGAGGTAATAAATCTATTGCCCCAGGCGCCCATAAGGTTGATGAAAGCACTTCTTTACAAGCCCAAATCGAGGCCCTCTCTTCAAAAATCAAAAGGCTAGAAATGACAAAAACGGCCTCGGTTATGGCTTGTGAAGGGTGTGGTGGGTCACATGAAAATTGGAGTTGTATGAAAGAATTAGATGAACAAACTGAAACGGTAAACTACATGGATAACAGACCTAGGCCGTCGGGTCCTCCAACGGGTACCTACAACCAAGGATGGCGTAACCACCCAAATCTTGGTTGGAGAGATCCCGGCAATAGTAGTAACCAACAAAACCAACGAACTAATTTTCAACAACCGCAAAACTTTTCCCAACAACAAGGTGGAAGAGAAAGGCTCGAAGATACTGTATCTCGCCTCATCTCTGACACTGAAAAGAAAAACTCGGATCGATTTCAACAATTGGAATCGAATTTTAGAAATCAACAAGCTAGCATTCAAAACGTTGAAAAACAATTAAATCAACTAGCTCAAAATTTCTCTGAGAGACCACAAGGCGCGTTACCTAGTAATACCGAAACCAACCCGAAGGCACAAGTACATCTCATCACATTAAGAAATCGAACCGTGGGTCCCGAGGATGCTCCATTACCACCAAATGAAAGAAGCCATTCTAGCCAGCCTGTGACTCCTTCTGCGCCAGAAAAAGCTTCTCTACCAACTCAAGAGCCCACCAAGACTCCTCCAATTCCGTACCCCGGTAGGTTAAATCGTCAAAAGACCGACGAGCAATTCGCTAAATTTGAAAATTTACTAAAACAATTGCATGTTAATATTCCTTTTATCGAGGTCCTAACCAAAATGCCTAAATACACAAAATTTATGAGGGACTTCCTCACAAACAAAAGGAAAATTGAATCATTGCAATTAGTTAACTTAGGCGAAGAATGCTCCGCTTTAGTGCTCAACAAACTTCCACAAAAGAAGATCGATCCCGGGAGTTTCACAATTCCTTGCTCGATTGGGGAATCTCCCGTTCGTAATGCATTAGCCGACCTTGGGGCTAGCATTAACCTCATGCCCACATCAATGTTCAAACGACTCGGCCTAGGAACAACGAGCCCTACAAAGATGAGCATACAACTCGCCGACAGATCCGTCAAATTTCCACAAGGTGTCGCCGAGAATTTGTTGGTCAAAGTTGACAAATTCGTTTTCCCAACCGACTTTGTCATCCTAGACATGGAAGAAGACATCGATGTCCCTCTCATCCTCGGGAGGCCATTTCTAGCCACCGCCCAAGCGGTGGTGGACATGAACGACGGAACGTTAACATTGAAGTTTGGGGATAAGGAAGTGAAGTTTGAATGTGGAAAAAGAATTGAGGACGAAGACCCGGTCAACTACATGCAGGTCATAGACTCAAGCTTGGATGATGCTCTCCGACGGTGTAACATGGGATGCAATACATCCCACTTGGGTGACATATGACCGGCTTTGGGTCTAGCCAAGGACCCTTATAAACGTGGCGCACCACGGAGGCATTCCGCGGAGCTATCCTTAGTTTAGCTTAGATTAATTTTTTTATGTTTTCTAGTTAGTTTTAATTTTCAGGAATAAAACACACTCATGGTGGTAAAGGATGAAAAGGGGAACGAGAAAAATGAACCCATGCACAAAGAACAAGGCAACCCGACAATTCTCACCATTCCAGAAGGTTCAACACGGGCCGTGTCCAACCAACACGGCCCCGTGCTGAACCACCTGCAGTAAAACGCCCAGTTCAGGTAACTGGACACGGGCCGTGTTCACCCAACACGCCCCCGTGTCCAGGCTTCTGTTTCTTTTAATTTAATTCTGTTACTGGCACTTGAACACGGGGCCGTGCCCGGTTAACACGGGGCCGTGTTCAGTGCCCAGTAACACAGATTTTTGCTTTTTAAACACTATTTTACACATCTAATCAACCTAAAAATTTATTTTTGGGACACATTGAGGACAATGTGTAATTTAAGTGTGGGGGGGGATGCTAAAACCTTGAATTTTGCAAGTCCTAAATACAAGCCTTACACAAAACTCTATTGGAACCGCTAATCACCCCAAATTTTTTTCAAAAATTTCATTTTTTTTCTTGTCTAGGTTTAACTCAGGAAATTCAAGTTCTTAAAAAGGTTATATTTTTACAAATTTACAACCGATAGCGTAGTGATAAAAAGAACCAACATAAGAAAATTATGAAAAGGCATAGCAAACTTATTTAAAATTTGATTATATATACTTGATCACATAAAAACCCATTCCCACAAAAGTGAGTTTTGAGCCTTTATTGAGCACACAATTACATATCATTTGACTAAATGCTCATTTTTCGTTTCTTGTGTGAATAGCCGCTTGGTTCTTACAACTCTAGAACTTGCCATGACAATGCATTCCCGGTCCTTATCAACTTAAACCCGAGTAAGTAAATGATGGAGGCATTAGGACTAACCTTTTTTATTTCTACGCCATTATTTTTCTTTTTCTTTTACCACCTACCCAAAAATCCCCCTAGTTAGCCCCTTTGAGCCTAAACCTTTTCGTTTCATCACCCAAACAAAAAAAACCCTTTTTACCCACCAAAACTTTTTTTTTCTTTTTAACCCTTTATTTTAGTAACAAGTTCGGTTCTTTCGTAAAAAAAAAAAAAAAAAAAAAAAAAGTGTGATAATGATGAAGCAAAAAGAAAATAAACAAACAAGTTAATCAAAAATAACTTGTTTGAATAAAAGCTTCATCTAAAAAAAAAAAAAATTGCAAAAATACGAAAACCGATGTTTTAGACCTCCGGGCACTTTTTTACAATATACCAACTCCCAATGTGGGGAATCACCCCTTTAAATTTGGCGGTGGGGAACCAGCTGTCTTCAAAACTTTGGTGTCACTTGTCCCACTGGCCGGTTGACAGGGTCGTTGTTGTAAATTCCGTTGAAATTTGAAAATCTTCTTATTCATGTCCCCCCACCTCGAATTAATCAAATCGACTTTTCAATATGGTTCACGTTATAATAACACATGAAATCTTTCGATAATGTGGTTCCAAAATTTTTGGCCCGTTTGTGCATGTGACACCTGGGTCACTGCGACCATCAAACAAATACCAAACCAATGAAATATTGTATTTCATACTTGGGATTTGTAAAAAATATGTGTATCATTTGCATATATCAATTTTTGTTCAATTTCAAACTCTAAATCGCTTTCTGGAAGGTTATACGCGCACCAATGCGTAAATATAACCAGTTTAATGCAACAAACACTCCGGAATAGTGACATAGGCTTAACATAGCTTAAATAACCTTTACATAACTTAGAAATAAGTTTTGAATGGTTTGGTGTGTTGAAAACAAGTCTATTCGATCACAGGGACTAATTGTGTCAAACTGTGAATCTATGGGGATTTACACAGTAACTGATGTGTATAAAATGCAACATATAAATTACATCAAATAAGGCATAAAACTAACCCTTTTTAAGTACTAATATTGGAAAAGGAGTGTTTTTGTCTTCCTTTTGTATTTTCAGGATTAAATGAGCTCAAAAACGCAAAAGAAGCAAAAAGGCAGCTAAATCCAACATAAATACAAGGAAAGGAACATTAGTGGACTGCCCGACCCCTCAACGGCACCTTCCAAAGCAAAAAGGAGAAGACAGAAGGCTGAACACGCCCCGTGCTCAGCCAGCACGGGGCCGTGCCCAAGAAGCAGCAGAAAAGACAAATCCATAAAAGCTTCTATTGCCCATCACGGGGCCGTGCTCAGCGGACACGGGGCCGTGTCGAAAGTACAGCAGGCGCATTTATTGTAATTGCGAATTACAATTAATGAGGTGAGAGAGTGTCAGACGGACACGGGGCCGTGCCCAGCGGACACGGGGCCGTGTCCAGCTCTCTGTTCAGCCTATAAATAGGAGTGCTTGGATTCATTTCATCTCATTCCTTGGCACTCCACCTCTCTCACACTTCATCCACCACCCACCACCATCACAACACCATCATCCATTGTCCATCATAGAGTGTGTGTGAGTCGTCTCGGGATCCAAGATTGATCGTAAGAGTTCTTGACAATCAAGGCCATGTTTGCCTAAGTCTCTTACATCACTTGGTGAAGACAAAGTGTCTAGTATAATACTTTTTATTTCTAATCTTTTGCACTTTTTATTTGGTTTTGTATTAATGACTTTAATAACTAGTTACTTATGTTGAAGGTGGTCTTTCCTTATCGTTTGTCCGTGGTGTCTTGGCATTATTTTACTGTCTATATAAAATAAAGGATTTTCACCATTCATATCTCCACGGTCTATATGGAGATATGTTGGCTACCTGGTAGGGGGTTAAGGGAACGGTTTGGTAAAGGTCTTGCCATTGTTCAGCGTTTAGAGGTCCTGCAATGGACCTGGGTCAAATTTAGTAGGACCTCCTTCAATACTTCACGGTATTGGATGGCGGGGGTCCAAACTCTTTGATCCCCTCATAAGTTAACTACTATTAATACTATAACCCGGCTATTTAGGACTGTATCCCTGCTGACTCAGACTACTTAGCCGAGGGTAACGTCACCGCCAAAAGCGGGGCCTACCACAATACTGCATTAATAACTTAATTCATTATCTTCCAATAATCCACCCTTTTAGGATTGTATCCCTGCTGATTCAAACTACTGGGGTGAGGGTAACGTCGCCTTCAAAAGAGGGGCCTACTACAATAACTAAGATAATCTCTTAATTATGTGCAAAAGTGCGGAAATAATCAAAGGTTATACTAGATACGAGTCGGAACCAAGTGATTCATCTTGTCTATCTGTTTTTCTTTTATTTTTATTTTCAGCATTTTAGTTAGTTTTTAATTTTCTTAGTTTAAAACATTTTTCCTAAACTTTTATTTTGGTTAGACGTTGAGGATAAACCGGTACTAAAAGCTCTTGTGTCCTTGGACAACCTCGGTATCTTACCAACGCTATACTACACTCAACGATGGGTGCACTTGCCCATATGTGTGTTTAGTGTTAGTGAAATATCGTGTTTTATAAATTTAAAACTTGGCTAAAATAAGTGTTAAAAAGGGCTTAAAATATACACCTAATATAAGTAACACTTCACACGCATCAAGTTTTTGGCGCCGTTGCCGGGGACACAAGGATTTTAAGAAAGTTAGGAATCAACGGCCTAATCATTTTTTTTATTTTTATTTTAATTTTTTAGGATTTTCTTAGTTCTTCAGCTTCTGCAGAGCTCAGCACGGGCCGTGCCCGGTCAGACACGGGCCGTGCCCAACACCATTACTGGCAGTCTTTATTTTCTGAGTTACGGTGAGCTGAACACGGGGCCGTGTCGGTGCAACACGGGGTCGTGTCCAACTCCCAGTAACTGGGAATCCAGAAAACAATTACTGTATCTCTGACCACGGGCCGTGTTCACTGAGCACGGGGTCGTGGCGAACTTTCTGACCAACGTTCTTTTCTGTTTTTATTGCAGGACTTGGAACCCAGGTGCCACATTTGACCCTCCTACGTAGTGCATGAGCTCCAGTTCTAGTAGAGACATAAAAGAACCCTTAGAAGAACCCGAACGCTTTCTCAGAAAAAGACTTAAAGCTAAAAATCAAGAGAAAGTTTCGGGGGACCAAATTCCAATGGCGGACCAACGTACCCTCATGGATTACCTACGGCCTACCGTAGGCAATCTCGGCGCCGCTATCAATGCACCAAATGTCGAGGCCAACAACTTCGAACTTCGGCCGCATCTGATACAAATGCTCCAAAACTCCGCAACCTTCCACGGGCTTGCGGACGAGGATCCCCATCTACATATTACTAACTTCTTAGAAATATGTGATACTTTTCGGATCAATGGAGCATCAGTAACGAACATTCCGGAACTTGATCATAAGTTAAACATACCCTAAATATCCTTTACATAGCTTAGAAATAGGCTTTGAGGGGTACGGTATGCTAAAATAAACTTTATGCTCATTCAGGGACTAAAAGCGTCAAAAAGTGCACAAGTTTGCATTTTCGCGCATAACTTACGTTCTGAATACCTCCGGACATCCAAAAATTTATGTAAGCACTAAAATATTTTATTTTAGTGTTTGGCATAAGAAAAATCAATTTCGTCGCGTCATTTGGATCGTTTTTCGCGCTTGTGCGCATTCCGTCGTAATTAAGCGAACATCGCGTTCGTACGACCAAACGAACCAACATCCGGCATATTTTTGAGCATGTTTCATGTCCACAATGGTTAGGCATCATTTTAGGGCCTTAAAGTTGGCTTTATGGGCCTTAGAAGTGTCGGAAATGGCCTTAAACACGTGCAGGGACCAATACTGTAATTTCTGAAAGTTAGTTCTGATCAGACAAGGCCAGGCGGCCCGCCTGAGTTTTGTCTAATCCTGAAGCGGGCCATGTCAGGCTCTGCAGACCAGATTCAATGTTTAACAACCTGTTTGCAGCTGTTTTGCACCCCCAATCCCAATTCCAAGTGTCAATTCCTTATGGTGGGTGGCAAATTTACCTACCATAACATTCCAACAAGTGTACGCATGAGATTCGAGCACGGTTTCCATGAAACGATCTTAACGGTTACCCGAATACTATAAATACCCAACACCACCCATTGCTAAACTCACTAGAATCTTGATTTGAGAAACTCTAAGTTGAAACCATTGTTTCATACCTGAGATTCTTGGATCGAGATTAGCATTCGGGGACCCTTCGTAAGTATTCTTTTGTTCTTTTATTGCTTTTCGAGTCTGAAAGTCAAACTTTGTTTGACTTTCTGCGTTGACCAGTTTATGGTCAATGCGAAGTTCGTTTGAACTTCGCAACGTGATTGTAATCACGATGGTCATAGTCCCTTGGGACTATGCCTACTGATTACCATGTTGTCTAGGGTCGTAGGGTAAGCGATCTAATAAATCGCTTATACCTTCGAACCCGACCCATTTGGTCGATCATTAGGATCCGACCAAACACATTAGGTGACCATAGTAGGTAGGGAATAACCTTCCGAGGTTATACCTTATGGTCGCTTCGTTAAGTAGTTGTATGATAGGTAGTTTATATGCCTTAGGTAAATTACCAGAATACCCTTTTCATGTATAATTGGTAATTAAGCATAAGTAACCTAAACTTTTGTCACATAACTGATTATGAAACATGTATAGGCATATAATACTTGTCATAGGACTAGTTAGACGTCTCGAACGCTGCGCGCACGACGCGTTAAAGTAGCATAAGCTACCTTAATGGGTCGCGATGGGTCGAAAGCACTTAGGTTTGGTTTCATAGTAGTATGTAGGCTTTGTTAAACCATATTACATGAGTTCCCATACTCATTTGGTCTACAACCCCTCATTCTATCCGATCTTCCGACTCAGGCCCGGTTTATTTATATGGTTTTAGACTGCCGATTGATTCCGTGCTCCCTCTAGCTTTGCTTGGTTGTTGTTCAAGACCTCTAAGCATTCTCAGGCGAGTACATTATTCCCCTATTTTACTGCTTTCAATTGTTTTGGGGTGACTCATATGTGCTAAATGTTTTCAAGGTTTTAACGATGGTATCAAAACGATTTTCGATGTTATAACGATGGTTTCAAAAACGATTAAGACGATTTATACAAAACTAATAACGATTTCGATAATGTGAACGAACTTGTTGGTTGGGTTACATAACAAATGACATTCATTAGCAATGATCAAGCCGACCAGTATTAGGTTATGGTACCATAGGATCTGACAAATCCCGTTATCATACTGCACCCGTGGTTATGTGTGGGGGTGGTGGGTAGCGACTGAATCTGTAATTGTTAATTTACCCTTTGGTAAGGGTTTATTAATGCGAGAACGAGAAGCGACGAGGGACGAGTCACGAAGGTTTGAATGTTATTAGCGAGACGACCATATAAGTAGATTCACGACCTAAAACGAATTAAACGATTTGGACGATGTAAACAATTTGTAAACGATTTGGACGATGTAAACGATTTGTAAACGATTTGGACGATGTAAACGATTTGTAAACGATTTGGACGATGTAAACGATTTGTAAACGATTTGGACGATGTAAACGATTTATAAACGATTTGAACGATACGATGTTAAACGATTTGGGTAAACGATTGATTTTAGTTAGTGTTTAGATAACGAGACGGGTGTAATGTGGTGAAAACACGGTAGATACGCCGCTGGTACTTCTTATATATAGGTGTTTTCAACATATTACATACCGTGGCGTTATTTAGTTCACTTGGGTAAACGATTTTCAAACGATGTCACACAAACGAGGTTTTCGATATGATATAAACTATACGAGTTTTTAACGAGATTTATTAACGAGTTTCATTAACGATTTATTTTGAGATGTTTCACAATTTGCTTTACCAAAACAAATGTTTTTGGGTTACGAGTCATGGCTACGAGGTTTTATAAACTATAACCCACTTGATTTGAGTTGGTTAATTAAGTTGCAATGTTATACTCTTTTCAAAAAAAGGTTTTTAATAAAGTATTGCAACATCTAAACTAGCCATGATTTCGACACTCCTACAAAACCTATGTATTCGCCAGCATTTCTTTGCTGACCTCGTTTTCACATATGTTTCAGGTATTGTTGAATGATATCGATTGATAGGATGCATGCTCACATAGGACTGGACGAGGCTTTAGTGACTCAATAACAATGATAGACTATGTTTAAATTGTGTATTTAGATTTCCAGACGATGTAAATATTCAATGTTTAATAAAACGAAACACTTTTTGTATCCATGGTTATGAAACAATGATTCTGTTGCAACACGCCCCGATGTTTCCGCCGCGCTTTGTTGTTTTACGCGGTCGGGGTGTGACAGTGCATTACCTACATTTATAGAAAAACAAATAATACTTAAAACATATTTTTATATAAGTATATGTGTACGGTTTATAATAAAAACTTGATAAAAACTAAAGGGAAATAGAGATAAACTGAATTCAATTACTTCATTCTATTCAACATTACAATATATAGGGATAAACATAACTATAAACCCTAAAGCCCATAAGACTGAGCCTAAAATGTCTGGTTTATAACACTCCCCTTCAGACATTTAGAATTATACACAGTTTAACAACATACTTCAGGATGATGTTAAATAGGTACTTCAGGACCTGAATAAATAAACTGATACTACTGGATCAGCTATGCTGCCTCATTAAAAACCTTACTAAGAAAACCTAGTGGGACAAAACTTAGTTAAGGGAAAAGAGTACAACGTGTATAATTCTCCCCCTGAATTCAACAAACATCTTTCAATCTACGAAGACCGATCTTGTGTGAAAGCTGCTCAAAACTCCATCTAGGTAAAGATTTCGTGAACAAGTCAGCTAGATTTTCACTTGACTTAATCTGGCGAACATCAATTTCCCCTTCCTTTTGCAAGTCATATGTTGAGAAAAATTTTGGTGAGATATGTTTTGTTCGATCACCCTTGATATAACCTTCTCTGATCTGAGCTATGCAAGCAGCATTGTCTTCATAAATAATCGTCGGCTCCTTCTTGATCTGTTCTAATCTGCATGCTTCTTGTATGTGATTAATCATTGATCTCAACCACACACATTCTCGACCAGCATCATATAGTGCTGTTAATTCGGCATGATTTGATGATGTTGCTGTAAGTGTTTGCTTAGTTGACTTCCAAGAAATTGTTGTGCCACCGTATGTGAATACATAACCTGTCTGAGATTTTGCTTTGTGAGGATCTGATAGGTTTTCGGCATCAGCATACCCAACAAATTGGGACTTTTGATCCTTTTGATAGAAAAGACCTAAGTGTTGTGTCCCGCAAATATATCGGAATATATGTTTCACACCATTCCAGTGTCTACGTGTTGGATTCGAACTGTATCTCGCTAGTGCATGAACTGCAAATGCAATGTCAGGTCTTGTGTTATTTGCGAGTGACGGGTGGTCCATAGGACAACCCTTAATGATGTCAAAAGACGAGTTTATCCCTCACTTGATCGCGTAATTATCTTGAATTAGATGACTACAGTTGCTTATGTTTCAGGTACGCTTTGGAGCTTAAAATGGAGAAAATGCTGCTTTGGATGATTTGGAGTGGAAAGGGTCAAGCATGGAAGGAAAGAAGAAACAAAACACAAGTTTCAGGGGTCCACCGTAACTTACGGTGGCTAACGTAAGTTACGGTAGCCCTGAAACCCATGTTTTTCCACCGTAACTCAGGAAAGAACCACCATAGCATTTTGAAGGCTACCGTAACTTATGGTAGCTACCGTAAGTTACGGTAGAGGTGACGAGCAAAAGCGTAACTGCCTCATTAAAACCGTTTTCATGTGCCTTTTCACATGATTCATGATTGGAACGTTTTGTTAGCAGTTGGGGGGGGGATTTTTGCTGGTTCTACTTGGTTCTAAACAATTCTAAACATTTGGTTTGTGTTTTTGATTCATATGAACATTAATCTTTGTGTGATGGTGATGTACCAAGTGATGAGTGGCTAAACTTGTGGGGATCATCCTAGATGTAAGGTTTGCTTTTGAAACACTATGTTTGTGCTTGAATTTCTAGAATAATGACTTTGAATGTTTGTTTGAGTTATTATGGTGTTTGAATGTTTGTTTGTAAAGTGTTGATTTTTGTTTGATGATAATCTAAACCATACGTTCTTGGTGCCGTTGGCAATCGAGATATCATGGGAGGGATTAGGGTTGGATAATTGTCAATTGATCATCGGGTAACAACCTCGCATTTTATAATCCGAGTACTTAGTTCCCTTTCATCACAAACAGATAATCAAACGCGAGCCATGTCTATGTGGTTCTTTCTAGTTGAGCATAAACATTAATGTGGATTAAAACCTGAAATCTAGGATGGTCGCTTGTTCCTAATCTGTTTACAAAACCAATCTTTGATTTGCAATTTAATTAGTTAATATTAGTTCTTAAAACCAAAACAATCAACTCTTGAATTTTAATTTCTGCAATTGTAGTTTAATTTTAGTTAAAGTGCAAAGCTACATAATCGACATACTTTCCACAAACTCCCTGAGTTCGATACCCATTTGCCACTATCTATTAGTTGTAATTTGGATTAAATTTGCGTGTACTACGACAGCACATCAAATTTTGGCGCCGTTTCCGGGGAGTAGTGCGCAACGTGTGTCAGTTTATTAGTTTTGTTTTGTTATTTTCGGGTTTACGCTGGTTGTGTTTTGTCACGGCCCCCGACCCGGTTTAACCCGTTTCAGGAGCCGCGGGACAGAAATCCCGTGGTATTTATTTAATTGAATTTAACAGCGGAAGTTTATCATCAGGATCTTTTTAAAGCTAAAATTTTCCCAATTATTTTATTTCACAATCTTGGGATAAAAGCCTGGTAATTTACAATAATAAGATTTCACGGAGAAATCTTTAGGTTACAAAACATGATTTCTTTATTTTATAATGAGCCACTTTATTAAGCTTGAAGTGCTTCACGGCACTTTTTTCTGAATCACAACAGATCACCTGAAACATGTTTGAAAAAGGTTTTGTCAGCGGGAAATACTGGTGAATCATTCAATTTATTAAAACTACACATTTGTTATAATTTACAGTATTAAGAGAGATTACAATGTTTCAGATATCAACCAACTACCCACAGTATTTGTCACTAGACTCGTTTCTGTGACTGTGGTCATATCCCCCATTGGCTGCCCCAATGGTGACGATTATAAAGTAATGTATACAAAACCCCACATACCGGCTGTAATTTGGTGACTACATATACTTAATCACTGTAATTATAACTTTGAAAATATTTAAGAATTTATAAAACACTTTGAATAAAAGAGAATGACTCACATTGCAGATTTAACACGGACAGAGTCTAGTCTACTGATTAGTCTTGTTAACCTAATTTAAATAACAATGCACACAAAACTGGGTTAGTAATCAATACAACATTTACGATAACTCACGAGATCAACCCTCACAACGAATGACAAAGTGCGATACTTAAACATCCATCGAATTAACGACGAATGACAAAGCATAACCCTAATGTGGGCAGCACTTAAACATCCATTGGATAGTTTAATCGATCGGATAATGAATCGTAGCAGCGATTGAGTTATTACCCTGTTTTGCGGCAACGATTAATGACCCGTGTGTGTTTTTGTAGTATTCAGAACGTAACTCAGTGTGTATGATGAGTTTTTACGTCGTTTCAGTGCCAGAAATCAAGTCCCAATGTCTACTATTTATACACATTTTTGACCCCCCTCGCGTGACGCGAGGGGTCCCCTTAGGGGCTTCGCGTGACGCGAAGGACCTTATTCTACCATAGGGTAGCTTCGTGTGTGTGTAGGCTTGCTGAGTCGACAGTTTCGTAAAATTCCATTTTGACAACGTTTTATGTAGATAATCGTAACTAGGGTTTATCCCCCCTGAGTTTTAGGGGCCCTGATCCTGATTCTGATTCTTCTGAAAATTTTAGGGTTTGTGCAGAATCACTTGGGTGTCTCAATTAGGGTTTCCTATTGGACAATTAAAATAATAATTAGGACTTTTTAATACGAGTTGTTACATGTTTAGTGTGCTGGTACTACAGGTGTATGCATACTAGAGGCTCTCACAAGTCATCACCACTATCGTTTGATCCGGAAATTGAAAGAACGTTAAGGCAAAACCGAGTTTTGGTACGAGAAAACAGAATTATTGGTTCACCTACCTCACCCATCACGCCATGAAACATCATGCAAGAATCTCAAATACCACCCACGATGGGTCAAACGACCTCATCATTCATACCTACTTCCACACAACCATCACCAAACACCACCATGCCTAATACCACCACAAATCCTACTCCAACTCATGACACTACACCAACCAATACCACACAACCGATCACTACTCAAGTTGAACCCAATCTTACCTTTAGCCCTTCTACCACAATTCCACCCTTGTCACACTTCTTTCCCTCAACTATGGGTCAATCATCCTCTAATTATCTAATACCACCAAATTCAACCATTGTCCATGCTACTTCTACATTTAGACCATCGAACCAATTGGGCTTCCAATATTCATCCCTTCCATTTGGGCAATCCTCGGGTATTCAAGGAGATGGATATGATGATGGTTATGAAGAGGATTTTAGGGGATACGAAGAAGAAGGTTTCTATTATGGGGGTGATGGAGGATACTTGGGACCTCAAGGAGGAGCGGGTCAACAAAGTCAACCGATCCAACAATTTCAAGACACGAGTAGATTATCGGTAGGGGTGCAACACATTAGACCTCAAGGGCCACAATTGCAACGCCCTACACCGCTACATCAAGTGCGGCCTCAAAATACACAACCGCAATTTCAAGGGCCGATTCAACAACAACCACCAATGCATCAATATCAATATCAACCACCATTTGCTCCTCAAGGGCCTATGCAAGGGCAAATGGGTCAACCAAGAGCACCATTGGGTGCCCCTCGAAGACATCACCGGGAAGTAGTACGGGGAATCGAAGCTTACTTTCGGTCTATTATCACTAACAATCCTTCGCCGGTAGTGATTCCTCATCATGCGGATGGAAGAACATTTGAAGTTAGAACAATTGCCCTCTAAAGTCTACCAAAGTTTAAGGGGTTAGCAACGGAAGAACCTTATTTCCATTTGGAGACATACGATTCTATTTGCAACACTATTGGAGGACAAGCTTTTTCTTCGGATGATGTCAAGCTAGTCCTGTTCCAATTTTCTTTGGAGGACAAAGCAAAGAGATGGTTTCACACTTTACCCTCCGCATCAATTTTTACATGGGCTGACATGCAACAGATTTTCTTAGACAAGTTTTATACTTCTCAAAAGACTAATGATGCAAGGAGAGGTTTGAGAAGCTTCCAACAACTAGTGGGGGAGATGTTTCACGAAGCATTTGAACGGTTTAATATGATGCTACGAAATTGCCCGCATCACGGTATCCAACTTTGGGAGTTGTTGAACGCATTTCACGAAGGGTTGAGTTCAGAGGATGCACGTGACTTGATGTCAATTACTAACGGTACATTCGGTACAAACTTTGAACATGTTGATTGGGCATTTTTAGAACAAATGGCGGTGACTTCCAAAAGGAAGGCCCAATCCTCAAGACGGGCGAGGCATGTGATACAAAGGCCACAAGTGCATGGAGTAGAGAGTGGCAATGTTCAAACCACGAATCAAGTGTACAACGTGTGCACTAATTGCAATGAAATAGGCCACACGGCGGAAGTTTGTGTAGTGGGAGTGGTTGATGAGCAAGTAGAAGAAGTGAATGCAATTCAAGGGGGTGGTCGAAACTTCAATATGAATTCCAACACATACCACCCCGGGTTACGAAACCATCCTAATTTCCGCTACGGGAATGCGACAAACCAAGCTAACCCAAACTTTCAAGGAGCTCAAGGTAACTTTGCACCTCGTCAACAATACAATCAAGGCAACTATATAGGTAGAAACAATTATGGCTACCAAGGGAAATTTCAACAAACGGGTCAAAGTGGTTCGGGTCAAAGTTCGTCAAGCGGGAATGAAGTCATGGATATGCTTCGGGCTATGCAACAAGATATGCAAAAACGGAATCAACTTGATGAAGTCCGGATGTAAAAGGATGAGGTTCGTGACAAGAGCATTCAATCACTAACAACCCAAATGGGTCAATTGGCAACCGACGTGGCGGAGTTGAAGAAAAGCAAAGGTCAACTTCCTAGCGACACCAAGGTAAATCCTTCCCATGGTTCGTCATGAGGTAACAATGTTAATATTAGTCATGTTAGTGTGTTGAGAAGTGGCAAAGAATTTAAAGCCAATTTGTCACCGGGTTTGGTTGAGGGGGTAGTTGAGGATGTCACGGGTAATGAAAGTGATGATGAAGTTTCACCGGTTGTATCTAAAGAATCAAATGTTAAAAAACCGGGGTTGGGTGAAAATGAAAAGAATGAAAAAGATGAAGGTGAACCAAGTCAAGTCCCGTTTCCATCGGCTTTACTTGACCCCGGGTAGGAAAAATTTTATTGCATCAAGAGGTCCCCAAAAAGAAGAATTATGGGACATGTTTAAACAAGTAAAAATCAACCTTCCATTACTTGATGCAATAAAACAAGTACCCGCATACGCTAAATTTCTAAAGGAATTATGTACACAAAAATGCAACAAAAGAAGAAAATGCCTAAGCGGGTAGATTTAACCGGGCAAGTAAGTGCGGTTTTGAATGTGGAGCTTCCTCCTAAGATCCAAGATCCGGGCATGCCATTAATTAATATACAAGTTGGTAATTTTCAAATGGCAAAGGCGTTACTAGATCTTGGAGCCAGAGTTAGCATTTTACCGGGGGGCTTATATGACCAATACGATTTTGGTCCATTAGCAAGGGTGAAGACAACGGTTGTTTGGCCGATTTGTCTCATAAGCTACCTTGGGGGATGGTTCAAAATGTGATTGTGAAACTTGATGAGTTCTATTACCCGGTTGACTTTTTAGTCTTGGACTACTCATCCGCGGACCCAAAACAACAACAAAATGTTATTTTAGGTCAGCCATTTTTGAGCACCGCGCATGCTGTGATCGATTGTAGATTTGGTACAGTCGATATGACTTTTGGGAATCGAAAAATGCGCTTGAATGTTTTTACTAACAATTCTAATGCTGTTGGTGTTGGTGTTGGTGTTGGTGTTGGTGTTGGTGTTGGTGTTGATGAGTGTTTCATGGCAGATTTAGGCGACGGATGCAACCCGCACAAGTACGAGGAGGATAGTATGGATGTTTGTCTTTGTGATTTTTCTGAACAGGTACACGCTTGTGCGCTAAAGGTTGAAGAGGAAAAACAGGATGCTATGGCTTTGAAGGAAGGTCGACCGCCATGGACCCACCAATTTGAAGGCTTGCCGGTGGAGATAAGTTCGGGTACTAAACCATCACTAGAAGAACCGCCAAAGTTGGAACTCAAAGACTTGCCAAGTCATTTGAAGTATGCTTTCCTAGGGGATAATGACACTTTACCGGTCATTATTGCCTCTAATTTAGAGATGGCGCAAGAGCAAGCTTTATTGGAAGTTTTGAAAGAGAACAAAGGAGCTATCGGATGGACGATTGCCGATCTTAAAGGAATTAGTCCATCAATCGTCATGCACAAGATAATCACCACCGAAGATGCAAAACCAACACGAGAAGCTCAACGGCGATTGAATCCGAACCTAAGGGAGGTAGTAAAGAAAGAGGTAATTAAATGGTTGGATGCGAGAATTATCTATCCGATTTCGGATAGTGCTTGGGTAAGTCCTACCCAAGTTGTGCCTAAGAAGGCCGATATTCAAGTAGTCAAGGATGAAAATGGTGAACAAATTACCACCCGACCAGTCACCGAGTGGCGTGTATGTATTGACTACCGTAAATTGAATGCCGCCACTTCTAAGGACCATTTCCCGCTACCTTTTATTGACCAAATCATTGAAAACTTGTCCGGTCAAAAATATTACTGCTTTTTGGACGGGTATTCGGGTTACAATCAAATAGCAATACACCCGGATGACCAACACAAGACCACCTTCACTTGTCCATATGGTACCTTTGCCTTTCGGCGAATGCCATTTGGCTTGTGCAATGCACCGGCAACTTTTCAACGATGTATGATGAGTATTTTCTCGGACATGGTTGGAGAGTCGCTTGAAGTGTTTATGGATGACTTTTCGATTTTTGGCACTAGTTTTGAATCGTGTCTCAATGAGTTACAAAAAGTTTTAAAAAGATGTGTTGAGAAAAATCTAGTTCTTAGTTGGGAGAAAAGTCATTTCATGGTGCAAGAGGGAATTGTGTTAGGCCATGTGATATCAGAAAGGGGCATGGAGGTGGATAAGGCAAAAATACGGGTAATATCAACTTTGCCACCACCGAAAAATGTTAAGGGAGTAAGGTCATTTTTGGGGCACGCGGGCTTTTATAGACGTTTTATAAAAGGCTTTAGTGTTATTACTAAACCTTTATGCAATTTGTTGTTAAAGGATGTTCCATTTGACTTTACTGACGAATGTTTGCAAGCATTTACTGTTTTGAAGGAACACTTGGTCAAAACTCCTATTTTGCAATCGCCGGATTGGTCAAAGCCATTAGAAATTATGTGTGACACAAGCGACACTACAATTGGTGCAGTTTTGGGTCAACAAGTTGACAAAAAGCCGGTGGTGATTTACTATGCAAGTAAGACTTTATCCGAAGCGCAACTGAATTACACCACAACCGAGAAGGAGTTGCTAGCGGTGGTGTATGCTTTGGATAAGTTCCGTTCGTACATTTGGGGGAGCAAAGTGGTTGTTTATTCGGATCATAGTGCGGTCCGGTATTTGATGGAGAAAAAAGACACGAAGCCCCGTTTAATCCGGTGGGTGTTGTTGTTACAAGAGTTTGATTTAGAGATCCGAGACAAAAAGGGAAGTGAGAACGTAGTGGCGGATCACTTGTCTCGGATCCCGGTGGAAGGGATTGACGATGTTAGCGAGATAAATGAAAGGTTTCCCGATGAGCAACTACCAGCCATGTCCACCTTTGTTGCACCGTGGTATGCCCACTACGTAAATTATTTAGCCACGGGTGCCATCCCAAATCATTGGACCAAGAAGCGAAGACAACAATTTATTGTCCAAGTGAAGCAATATATTTGGGATGAACCGGACCTTTTCAAGATCGGGCCCGATCAAGTCATTCGGAGGTGTGTGCCCGAAACGGAGGTGTTGGAAATCTTGACCCATGCCCATTCATCCGCATGTGGAGGTCACTTTAGTGGGCATAAAACGGGTTATCGGGTGTTGTCGTATGGGTTTTATTGGCCCACTATTTTCAAGGATGCGTGTGAGTTTGCAAGAAATTGTGTAAATTGCCAAAGGATGGGATGCAGCTTTTCAAAGAGGGATGAGATGCCATTACAACCAATTTTGGTTGTGGAAATATTTGATGTATGGGGCATTGACTTTATGGGTCCCTTTCCGAATTCCAAAGGGTTTTTATACATTTTGGTGGTGGTGGACTACGTCTCTAAATGGATTGAAGCTATTGCAACAAGAACAAACGACCATCCGGTTGTATGTAAATTTGTTCAATCCAACATCTTTGCCCGTTTTGGCATTCCAAGAGTTATCATAAGCAATGGCGGGTCGCATTTCAAGAACTTTAATTTTGGGAAATTGTTGAAGCGGTATAGCGTGAATCACCGGATTGCCACACCTTACCATCCGCAAACTAGTGGACAAGTTGAGGTGTCCAACCGTCAAATTAAAGAAATCCTCATGAAAACGGTTAGAACGGATAGGAAGGATTGGTCGAGCAAGTTGGATGATGCGTTGTGGGCATACCGAACGGCCTACAAAACTCCAATTGGCACAACACCTTACCGGATGGTGTATGGAAAGGGTTGTCACTTGCCAATGGAGTTAGCTCATCGGGCACATTGGGCAATCAAGACGGTGAATGCAGACTATGATGAAGCGGGAAAGATGAGAAAGTTGCAATTAAGTGAAATAGAAGAAATTAGAGACGAGGCGTACGAGTGTACATCGGCTTACAAAGATGAGCTCAAAAAGGTCCATGATGCAAAGTTGAGGAAGAAAACCTTTGAAGTGGGTCAAAAGGTATGGTTGTACAACTCAAGGTTGAAGATGATCGCGGGCAAACTTACAAATGGATGGGCCCATATGTTGTTCGGCGGGTTGGAAGATTTGGCGATTTGGATATCCAAGATGAGCAAACCAACAAACAACAAACGGTGAATGGCCATCGGTTAAAGCCATACGTGGAAGGGAACGACATCAACAACTTGGAGCTAGACAAAGCAGGCTACATCCTACACCCGGTAGATGATGAACAACCATGAGAGGCCCAGGTTTGGTAGTGTACATAGTTAGCTTTTTATTTTGTTTGTTTTGTTTAGTTTGCACATTACCGTATTTGCTTGAAGCTCGTGTTTGAAACAAGTGTGGGGACGTTCGGTTTACGAATTGTTCTAACATCGTGTTGAGGACAACACGGGACTTTCGAGGGGGTAGGGTAATTTTTCCATGTTTTTGAAAAATTATAAAAACACAAAAAAATAAAAAAAACTGAAAAAATAAAAAGAAAAACACTTGAAAAGTTGAGTTTTTTGGCGAAATGCAGATGCCCAGCCTACCGTAACTTACGGTAGGCACCGTAAGTTACGGTAGCTTCAAGATTTTTGTGGTGTTACGGTGGTTGGCTACTGAGTTACGGTAGGGTTTTGTGCCAGAGGTCTACCGTAATTTACGGTGGCCTAAATTACGGTAGCCGCTGGCGATTTGAGCGTCGTTTCATGTACAACAGTTATAAAAAAATAAATAAACTGGTCACGTGAATTAACCCCTGACCACTCGTTTTCTTTCATCTTTCCCTAACCACAAACATCATTTTTCACTTTCCTCAACCCCACAAGATCTCCATAACCCCACAACCTTCTTCCACCTTCAAATCTTCATATCTTCTTCAATTCTTGGCCAAATCTCATGAAATTTGGGTCTATCTTGACTGAAATTTCACGTACTTGCCGATTTTGAGAAGTAATTTGTGAGAAAACGTCATTTTCTGGTCCGATTTGCAAACCCTAGGGCCGAAAATTTTGGGGGTTTTTGAGGTTCTTGTGTTTCCTGTGTTCTAGCATCTTCAAACTAAGGTATGTGATGTCTATTTGTTACTTTTGATGATGCATTGTGAAAAGGAAGGTTATTTTTATCACTTGCACATACACACTTGCTTGTTCTTAGGTATTATCATGAAAAATTGTTACTTGAACATTGTTATGGATGTAGATGTAGGATTGATGATAAAGTTGTGAACTTTTTGGAATCTCTACATTGTAGAGACACCATGCCCAATTTTTGAAAAAGACTTATGAAATTTTGTGTTCACAAGTATCTACAACCGTAGTAACAAGCAAGTGTGGGGATGTTTTGGAAAAAAGGGGCTGACTTTTTGTGTTTGGTTGTGTTGTTTGTTTTGCTTTGTCTGTAGGAAAATGGTAAGAACTAAGGAAAGAGCTGGAGCGAGTTCTTCTTCTTCAAAAGGCAAATGCAAACAGCCGGAACAACAATCAAAGAAGAGGCAATATTTGGGTAGGGTTGACGATAGTGAGAGTGAGGATGAAGAGATGGTGGAATTGGAGGTGGGAATCAGGTCCTTTAGATGAGCAGCCAGAGGAGTGGCAACCGACACTATTTCATGACCGAATGAACCGGTTAAAAAACAAGGCTGATGCGTTTATTTGTGAGAGGGAAGTTAGAGAGGTTGAGTTTGGGCCGTTTAATGTGTTTGCCCAGTTTTGCGCCTTAGGATGGGAGGCGGCGCTCAGTTGTTACGACAAAGACAACAAGAATTTGTTTATGGCCGAGATTCAAGAATGGATGACAACGTTGACATGCAACAAGTATGATAGGCCATCGCAGATGAAGTTGACGGGCGAGGTTAATGGGATAAAGGTGGAAATGTTGTTTGATACATTGCGGAAGTTAGCGAGATATGACAATTTGCCTGCTCGTGATTACACATTTCCGAGCCTTGATGATTTGTTGATTAAACCGGAGAAACATCCGAGGTGGAATGATATGTTAGTGGCTTTGTTTTTGCCTGGTACTTATAGTGGCATATTGTACCGAAGAAACCTGAAGATTGGAGCTAAATTGTTGCTAACTATTTGCATTTTTCATGTCATTCCACGAAGAGGAGATAAGGAACAGGTAAGGTTCCCGGAAGTACCAGTCCTTTATTCGTTGCTCAATGGGTCTCCTCGCTTTCCGATACGGTATTTGATTATGAACCATCTTTGGATATGCCGTAACAAAGTGGGAAGGAGCATCATCCCGTATTGCCGAATTATTACGGGGTTGTTGAAGTAGTTTAAAGCAATCACATCAGAGGATAGAGGAGCACCGAAAAGGCACAAGCCTTTTGAGATTCAAAATATGGGTATTGGATGGACCTACACTCAATTGGAAATATATCATAAGCTTAAATCGGAGGGTCAAAGATGGAGAGCGTTGAAAGTTGATGCAAGAGCACTTTTACCGGGTGAAGAGGATGAACCGGAGAGTGAAGCGGAACCTCCGAGTGGGGATGAGGATTATGCGGATGAGCCTCATGGTGAGAATGTGGATGTGGGCCAATGGGGCCCAAGAAGGGGATATGGTGGTGCTTTCTATGACTACACGGAGCGTTCATACGAGCCGAATTGGGCATACGATGGTACTATGCAAGAAATCATCGAGAACCAACGTCCTCCGGCACCCGTTTTTGATTCATGGTCGGGGTCGGAGCGTACTTTCTTTGATCACCAAACGATGATGAGTGCTAGTATGGAGTGAACCTTAAAGCACAACTTTGACCGAACCGAATCGTGGAACCGTGCTCATGCCTATTCCCGTGAGTTAGAGATAAATAACCGATACGAAGATGATCAAGCCCGAAGGATGCATGCGGATTGGCATGCGGGGCGGCCCGTGGTTGTGGATCCACCTCCGGTGGATTATGCGTCCCTACCACCTTACGATGGTAGTGTATCGTATCCGACCCTGCCGCTTCATTCACAGTGGCTGGACCCGCAACAACAACAACAACAAGGAGCTTCGCAACAAAGTGGAAGTGGTAGCGGCGCATTTGCTTTCGGAGAATGGAATGAGATGATGTCTTCCATTTTCGGTCCTCCTCAGCCGCCCTACTATTAGTCAGGTCGTGCTCCTTCTTGTATATTTTGTGAATATTTGTTGGTTTGTTATGTTTATGGTCGGGTGGATGGGTGGTGTGTAGTATGTTATGTTTTGTTTTAGGATTGTGCAAGTTGTGGTGTGAAGTTTAAAATATAATATATATATATATATATACACACATATATATATATAATGAAAAAATACCAAAAAGAAATTTGTGGTTTGGGTTTATGAGCTTTTGGTTGATGTTAAAGAGTTTAAGCGATCAAATCTTCCCAAACCCTTACATTGGGGTAAATGTACCCCAAGTGTGGGGATGGGGAGAAATTTTGAGGTTTTTAAAAAAAAAATTTAAATCAAGCAAAATATTGTGAGAATTTGAACACCTTAGACTAACCCCAAATGATGCACCGGCAACCCTTAATTACCTTTATTCTTGGTGAGAGTTGAAGCCACACTTGTAAATAAATAATACTTGTCTTTGATGAGAGTGGCAACGGGTGGGGGTGCATTAGAACTTGTGCTTGAATACGGTTCGAGGCCGTAGTTGGACACGAATGTAGAAAGGATAAGGGCATTTAGGTAGCCTCGTCATAGTGTGTGTGAGTGTGGGATTTGGGGGGTTGGATGATATGCTGAAAATGGGTTAATTAAAAACAACTAAAATTACCCTAAACTAGACTCTCTAAGTTTTAAATTTATAAAACTAAGACTCTCTAAACCCTAAACCACACGACCGGCAAGTGTACCGATCGATGCAGTATAGCCTAAGGAAGTCCGAGTATCGAACCCAAGAGACTCTACTGATTACGCTAACGACTCTATTCTAGACTTAGACTGACATGACCTGACTAATTGTTTATTGATTGGGGGGGGGGGGGGTTTCTAAAGATCCTAAGAATTATAATTAAAAATCAACTAAATTAACTAAACGAACTAGACACGAACTCACACGAAGGCTGAACTCAAGGATGATGAAGGAACTACCTAGACAGGAATCCTGATTGCTTTTAGTTATGATTATAATTGGAAGTTGTCTGCTATGGAACCGGGATCTTGAAATTCTCACCTCTCGGGAAATCTAAGGACCCCTAATCCTTCTCAAGAGCACGCTAAGATCCCCTAAAGGTTGTTAAATTACCGGTTATTAGACTCCTTTACAAGACATCTAATGGGTTTATAAAAGTATCCTACAAGGCTCACTCCCTTACGAGACCTAAACCTAGGATAGGTTTGTTTTCTCAGCTAGACTTGCTAGACAGCAGCCAAAAGGTTAACTTCCTAAGAAGGACCCACCTTGCGGTTTAATCACTTAGACCTAGCAATAATCTCGCACCTTACAGCTATTGACGATTAGTAGAACACTTGATTTTATTAAATTACTGATTATTACTTCTAAGGTTACTTACTCGATTTTCACCCTAAAGGATCAAAGATTTATTATGTGATATAGACACTCACCAAAACCTAAAACCCTAGCCCGACTCTATTATGTGATAAAGACCGTCACCAAGAATCGAACGAAGCAATAAACGATAATTAAACAACATCAAGCACGCAAACACATCTAACTGATAGAACAAACCGTTTACAATTTATAAACTATCCATAGCATTCAAAAATCCAAGAATAATCAAAACATATGCAATCATTCAACCATGTCTAGGTAGTACGAAAAGTTTAGCCAATAATCATTGTATCAAAAGACATAACAATCATCAACAAATCAGAATTCATCATCAAATAACAAGAAACAAACGAAAACGAAAGATTACGAAAGTATAAAACCCGAATTCTTCGATCACGTATGCTCCCGCGCTTCAACGATGATTCCACGCCTTCCTGAACACTTCCCAAGCTCCAAAACAGCCTTCAAGAAGTCCAAGATTCGTCTGATGTTCGTCCCCAAATCGTCTGATGATTCCCCCTTGTATTATGTGCGGCTCTCCCAATATATAATATAATATAGCCGACTTATTCCCCTTCCGTTCGTAAAAAGGTTCCAAAAAAAATCCTCTTGTATGCGTGAATGAATTATATTCAAAATCGTGGGCCCCAAGAATCACGTTTTATATATTTCTCCTAATGGATCATGCCAGATATTTGATATGTAGCTCCCCTCCAATTGATGTGCGGCCCAAATATGTCAATCCATATGTTCATGTATTGCTGGGCTGAGCATGTTTGGCGGCCCATGTGCCATCAGTAGTCTAACTCCTTTTTTTTACTTTTTGTGTCACCTTCCACTTCAAAGTTAATATGGCAGCCTTTGTTAGATAACATAGAGATAGCGGGTCCGGCCCACTCACAAAAAATAGCTGTAATTTAACTTCGGTCCATGGCATCCCATTCTGCCCAACTGGCTGGTCATTTCCGTATTACTCGTTTTTGCTCCATTTGCACCAGGACCTGACAAAACACAAAATAATATAATATACACTAAAAACTAAATAAAAATAAATAAAACCAATACAATAATTATACAATTTACACGGGACAAATATGTGTATTTTACCACTTATCAAATATCCCCACACTTAACCTTTTTTCGTCCCCGAAAAAGAATTATGCATAACGGAATCATAATCGGAATAGTCGAACGGGCCAAAAAGCTTAAGTTATTTTCATTAAAACCGAAATTCGTGTTAGCCGCGATTGCAAGTATATCGATCCTCTTAAACCCAACCCGGTTCCAAGCCCTTATCATGCAATTTAGTTCAAGTGCGGTCAATCTAACTAGGGTCTCACGCTAAGAATTGCAAGTCCACCTAATCCCCCCTCAAGCTTATAGGACAAAAGGAACAACCACTGGGTTATTTCCTAACCGCCTTATACCAAGATCCAGATAGTTTAAAATCAAATCTATATTTATTTATTTTTATTTTTTTTTTCTCTTTTGCTTTGCTTTTTTTTTTCTTTCGTGAGTCTAGACGATGCTTTCTGATGTATGTAAAATGCAACATATAAATTACATCAATTAAGGCATAAAACTAACCCTTTTTAAGTACTAATATTGGAAAAAGAGTGTTTTTGTCTTCCTTTTGTATTTTCAGGATTAAATGAGCTCAAAAACGCAAAAGAAGCAAAAAGACAGCTAAATCCAACATAAATACAAGAAAAGGAATATTAGTGGACTGCCCGAACCCTCAACGGCACCTTCCAAAGCAAAATAGAGAAATCAGAAGACTGAACACGCCCCGTGCTCAGCCAGCACGGGGCCGTGCCCAAGAAGCAGCATAAAAGACAAATCTATAGAAGCTTCTATTGCCCATCACGGGGCCGTGCTCAGCGGACACGGGGGCGTTTCGAAAGTACAGCAGGCGCATTTATTGTAATTGCGAATTACAATTAATGAGGAGAGAGATTGTCAGACGGACACGGGGCCGTGCCCAGCGGACACGGGGCCGTGTCCAGCTCTCTGTTCAGCCTATAAATAGGA
Organism: Helianthus tuberosus; assembly: GCA_030545235.1. Taxonomy (NCBI): domain Eukaryota; kingdom Viridiplantae; phylum Streptophyta; class Magnoliopsida; order Asterales; family Asteraceae; genus Helianthus; species Helianthus tuberosus. The sequence goes on along the minus strand of CM060408.1, from coordinate 134,492,698 downwards.
GTGCTTGGATTCATTTCATCTCATCCCTTGGCACACCACCTCTCTCACACTTCATCCACCACCCACCACCATCACAACACCATCATCCACCACCATCATCCATTGTCCATCGTAGAGTGTGTGAGTCGTCTCGGGATCCAAGATTGATCGTAAGAGTTCTTGACAATCAAGGCCATGTTTGCCTAAGTCTCTTACATCACTTGGTGAAGACAAAGTGTCTAGTATAATACTTTTTATTTCTAATCTTTTGCACTTTTTATTTGGTTTTGTATTAATGACTTTAATAACTAGTTACTTATGTTGAAGGTGATCTTTCCTTATCGTTTGTCCGTGGTGTCTTGGCATTATTTTACTGTCTATATAAAATAAAGGATTTTCACCATTCATATCTCCACGGTCTATATGGAGGAATGTTGGCTACCTGGTAGGGGGTTAAGGGAACGGTTTGGTAAAGGTCTTGCCATTGTTCAGCGTTTAGAGGTCCTGCAATGGACCTGGGTCAAATTTAGTAGGACCTCCTTCAATACTTCAAGGTATTGGATGGCGGGGGTCCAAACTCTTTGATCCCCTCATAAGTTAACTACTATTAATACTATAACCCGGCTATTTAGGACTGTATCCCTGCTGACTCAGACTACTTAGCCGAGGGTAACGTCACCGCCAAAAGCGGGGCCTACCACAATACTGCATTAATAACTTAATTCATTATCTTCCAATAATCCACCCTTTTAGGATTGTATCCCTGCTGACTCAAACTACTGGGGTCAGGGTAACGTCACCTTCAAAAGAGGGGCCTACTACAATAACTAAGATAATCTCTTAATTATGTGCAAAAGTGCAGAAATAATCAAAGGTTATACTAGATACGAGTCGGAACCAAGTGATTCATCTTGTCTATCTGTTTTTATTTTATTTTTATTTTCAGCATTTTAGTTAGTTTTTAATTTTCTTAGTTTAAAACATTTTTCTAAACTTTTATTTTGATTAGACGTTGAGGATAAACCGGTACTAAAAGCTCTTGTGTCCTTGGACGACCTCGGTATCTTGCCAACGCTATACTACACTCAACGATGGGTGCACTTGCCCATATGTGTGTTTAGTGTTAGTGAAATATCGTGTTTTATAAATTTAAAACTTGGCTAAAATAAGTGTTAAAAAGGGCTTAAAATATACACCTAATATATACGACACTTAAACGCGCATCAAGTTTTTGGCGCCGCTGCCGGGGACACAAGGATTTTAAGAAAGTTAGGAATCAACGGCCTAATCATCTTTTATTTTTTTCTTTTTATATTTTTAGGATTTTCTTAGTTTTTCAGCTTCTGCAGAGCTCAGCACGGGCCGTGCCCGCTGAACACGCCCCCGTGCTCAATCATTGGAACTGGCAATCCTGTTTTACATCAGACAGTAAGCTGAACACGGGGCCGTGCCCACCCGACACGCCCCCGTGCCCAAGTTTCAGTTACTGAAAACAGAACCGTTAGATCCCGGCGGTTGGTAATTTCTGACATAAACATGAGTGATAGTAATTATTTTTACTTTCGGCACTCTTATGGTACGTGGTGTCAATTATGTGGTGGCAAACATGAAGAAGTAAAATGCTACTTCCTAAATTATAGGCCCCACTACATGGACCCACCAACATCTTACAACCTTAAGAGGGGCGAAAGTAAAAATAAACACTATTTCTCCCTCGAATGCGCCCAGCCAGATATTCTAGGGGAAATGCTCCTTGATGAGTTATTTCAACTAGAAAAGCTAGTTCAGAATTGGTTAGAAGAGCTTAGGAAGGATTTTATTGATCCACCCCAAGACGATAACCATGAAGAAATGTTGGAACCGCATTCCGACAACCTCGTTGCTCCCGAAAATACCTTCGTACCTAGCAAAGACTTGGACGATAGTCGTCCCTGTGTCGATTGTGCCGTGAAGGACTCTCCATCGACTTCGTTCGGTGCATACATAGACCTGAGCGATTCGACATACACCTTCTTTAACAAGAGCCCGGAAAAGGGTTGGACTTGTCCACCTAGAATGAAAATAGGAATTACCCTCACCGACAACCTCTTGCGTTCTCGCCTTAGTCTAGGACAATTAAGGTATATTAGGCACTTTGGGGTTGTTCCAACCAGTAAGGAACCACCCGATGTCGATAAGATCCTTGAAGTGGAAAAACTCCATAAAGCAGCCTCCAGACACGGGGCCGTGTCCAGGTCAACACGCCCCCGTGCTCACTAAAAAGGATTCTCTGCTGATTTGGTCAGAATACGGACAAAATGTGTCAGGATTTCCTCTGAACACGGGGCCGTGTCCAGTCAACACGGGGCCGTGCCCAGTGCGCTGTCGTTTTCTTTAAATGCAGCCTGATTCCTGCTCATTTTGACCACCTCAATTGACAGAGATCCCTGGGATTTTCACTCATACCATCCTAGGTAAGTGTTAAAAGAAGGTTCCAAAGGACCCTCTTGTCCCTTCCACTTTTATTCATTTCCTCCTCTTTCAAAAATTTTCAAAAAAATTCCTCCATGGAAGCTTGGAAATCCCTTGATTCCAACCCTCTATGTGAAGTTTGTAAGATTATTTGCTAAAGATTCTTGCTTAAAGTTAGTTGTCTAACTTTGTTTTAAATTATCTGAGCTTAAAACCCAGATAGAAATCATAAAAATAATTTAAAACTCCAAGATTCTTTAGCCAAAAATCCTGCAGACAAATGGACACGGGGCCGTGCTCAACGAGCACGGGGCCGTGTCCAGGGGCTCTGTTTTGTAAAAATTTAGCTTTCTTCGGTTTCCTTCACAGAAAATGGCAAGCAGAACAAGCGGATCATCTTCAAGAAATAACCGGCAAGGGAGGAGATCTTCAACAGCAGAAGACTCTCTTGTAAACTATGTTTACGCTCTAAGGGAGGCTATTGATGAAATGACGGGAGTGGAAGAAGCATTGGTCGACCGTATCAACCATCTTACAGTAGGGCTGGAGGGCTGTCTCCATGAAGTAAACCTCTTGCACCAGAGGTTGAACCTTATCGCCTCCCCGCCTTTGGTGCCTATAATAACCCAAAGGGCGTGGAACATGGTGCCCGAAGTTGTCATTCCAGCCGAATGGTACGCCATGCACCAAGAGCTTCCGCGAAGAGTGGTGCAAGGAGTCCCGGTAAATGTTCCCCCTCAGCCACCAGCAGCGGAGGAAAATGAAGCCGCATTCTTCCTTCCTAGGGAAATCGAAGAATGGCTTTAAACAACGTGTAGGGAAGAATTCGTTCGGCTAAAAGTCCTACTATATCGGGAAGCCATTCTCGAAATTTTCTTAAAATAGTAGAACTCCTTATGATAACCTCGTGTACCTGCTGACCTATTTAGTTAAGTTTTAGTTTTATTTTAATTTAGGACTATGTAAGTTCTCTCTATGATGAAATGAAATGATGGTTTTAAGGTTTGGATGGTTTGTAATGACTAAAACGCACTCATGGTGGTAAAGGATGGAAAAAGGAACGAGAAAAATGATCCCATGCACAAGAACAAGGCAACCCGATAATTCTCTCCATTCCAGAAGGTTCAACACGGGCCGTGCCCAACCAACACGACCCCGTGCCGAACCATCTGCAGAAAAACGCCCAGTACAGGTACATGGACACGGGCCGTGTTCACCCGACACGCCCCCGTGTCCAGACTCCTGTTTCTCTTATTTTAATTTTGTTACTGGCACTTGAACACGGGGCCGTGCCCGGACAACACGGGGCCGTGTTCAGTGCCCAGTAACACAAAATTTTTGCTTTTTAAACACTATTTTACACATCTAATCAACCTAAAAATTTATTTTTGGGACACATTGAGGACAATGTGTAATTTAAGTGTGGGGGGGATGCTAAAACCTTGAATTTTGCAAGTCCTAAAAACAAGCCTTACACAAAACTCTATTGGAACCGCTAATCACCCCAAATTTTTTTCAAAAATTTCATTTTTTTTACTTGTCTAGGTTTAACTCGGGAAATTCAAGTTCTCAAAAAGGTTATATTTTTAAAAAAAATTACAAACCGATAGCGTAGTGATAAAAAGAACCAACATAAGAAAATTATGAAAAGGCATAGCAAACTTATTTAAAATTTGATTATATATACTTGATCACATAAAAACCCATTCCCACAAAAGTGAGTTTTGAGCCTTTATTGAGCACACAATTACATATCATTTGACTAAATGCTCATTTTTCGTTTCTTGTGTGAATAGCCGCTTGGTTCTTAAGACTCTAGAACTTGCCATGACAATACATTCCCGGTCCTTATCAACTTAAACCCGAGTAAGTAAATGATGGAGGCATTAGGACTAACCCCTTTTTATTTCTACACCATTATTTTTCTTTTTCTTTTACCACCTACCCAAAAAAAAAAAAAAAAAAAAATCTCCCTAGTTAGCCCCTTTGAGCCTAAACCTTTTCGTTTCATCACACAAACAAAAACCCTTTTACCCACCAAAACCTTTTTCATTTTTAACCCTTTATTTTAGTAACAAGTTCGGTTCTTCGTGAAAAAAAAAATGTGTGTGATAAGGATGAAGCAAAAAAAAAAAAAAAGAAAATAAATAAACAAGTTAATCAAAAATAACTTAGTTTGAATAAAAGCTTCATCAAAATAAAAAGTTGCAAAAATACGAAAACCGACACTTGTTACGCTTTTAGCCCTTTTTCTACTAACCACTAACCCAACCACCTACCTTTAACCCTAGCCTAACCCTTAACCCACAAAGTCCTCTTGATATCTACAAAGGTATAAAAGTTAAAAAGGAGGAGGATTGATTTCTTGGCAAGCCTATGGTAGGAATAAGTTCCATGCCGCTCTCGAGTGATTCACTAAAAATACACTTTCGGCCGAGTATGAGTGATTTCCCCATGAGGTATGTGAACTTGTATATAAATAGAATTTTAAAAAGGCATGTTATGCCCAAATAAGTAATTTCTTTTATGAAAAGTTCTAAATAAATCATTACGAATAGGAATGTAAATAAATAAAAATAAAACCCAAAAAGATCTTGGAAATCCCGACACTCTACGACAAGCCCAAAACCTTCTCTTCTACCTATTCCATTTGGGAGTGTAAGCCACATATTAAAGAGTTTTGCTTGAGGACAAGCAAAAGTTCAAGTGTGGGGGTATTTGATGTATGTAAAATGCAACATATAAATTACATCAATTAAGGCATAAAACTAACCCTTTTTAAGTACTAATATTGGAAAAAGAGTGTTTTTGTCTTCCTTTTGTATTTTCAGGATTAAATGAGCTCAAAAACGCAAAAGAAGCAAAAAGACAGCTAAATCCAACATAAATACAAGAAAAGGAATATTAGTGGACTGCCCGAACCCTCAACGGCACCTTCCAAAGCAAAATAGAGAAATCAGAAGACTGAACACGCCCCGTGCTCAGCCAGCACGGGGCCGTGCCCAAGAAGCAGCATAAAAGACAAATCTATAGAAGCTTCTATTGCCCATCACGGGGCCGTGCTCAGCGGACACGGGGGCGTGTCGAAAGTACAGCAGACACATTTATTGTAATTGCGAATTACAATTAATGAGGAGAGAGATTGTCAGACGGACACGGGGCCGTGCCCAGCGGACACGGGGCCGTGTCCAGCTCTCTGTTCAGCCTATAAATAGGAGTGCTTGGATTCATTTCATCTCATCCCTTGGCACACCACCTCTCTCACACTTCATCCACCACCCACCACCATCACAACACCATCATCCACCACCATCATCCATTGTCCATCGTAGAGTGTGTGAGTCGTCTCGGGATCCAAGATTGATCGTAAGAGTTCTTGACAATCAAGGCCATGTTTGCCTAAGTCTCTTACATCACTTGGTGAAGACAAAGTGTCTAGTATAATACTTTTTATTTCTAATCTTTTGCACTTTTTATTTGGTTTTGTATTAATGACTTTAATAACTAGTTACTTATGTTGAAGGTGATCTTTCCTTATCGTTTGTCCGTGGTGTCTTGGCATTATTTTACTGTCTATATAAAATAAAGGATTTTCACCATTCATATCTCCACAGTCTATATGGAGGAATGTTGGCTACCTGGTAGGGGGTTAAGGGAACGGTTTGGTAAAGGTCTTGCCATTGTTCAGCGTTTAGAGGTCCTGCAATGGACCTGGGTCAAATTTAGTAGGACCTCCTTCAATACTTCACGGTATTGGATGGCGGGGGTCCAAACTCTTTGATCCCCTCATAAGTTAACTACTATTAATACTATAACCCGGCTATTTAGGACTGTATCCCTGCTGACTCAGACTACTTAGCCGAGGGTAACGTCACCGCCAAAAGCGGGGCCTACCACAATACTGCATTAATAACTTAATTCATTATCTTCCAATAATCCACCCTTTTAGGATTGTATCCCTGCTGACTCAAACTACTGGGGTCAGGGTAACGTCACCTTCAAAAGAGGGGCCTACTACAATAACTAAGATAATCTCTTAATTATGTGCAAAAGTGCAGAAATAATCAAAGGTTATACTAGATACGAGTCGGAACCAAGTGATTCATCTTGTCTATCTGTTTTTATTTTATTTTTATTTTCAGCATTTTAGTTAGTTTTTAATTTTCTTAGTTTAAAACATTTTTCTAAACTTTTATTTTGATTAGACGTTGAGGATAAACCGTTACTAAAAGCTCTTGTGTCCTTGGACGACCTCGGTATCTTGCCAACGCTATACTACACTCAACGATGGGTGCACTTGCCCATATGTGTGTTTAGTGTTAGTGAAATATCGTGTTTTATAAATTTAAAACTTGGCTAAAATAAGTGTTAAAAGGGCTTAAAATATACACCTAATATATACGACACTTCACACGCATCACTTTCCCTAACCAAGAGGTATTCCGGCTGTAGAGTCGCTATCCCCAACCACAGATTACTTAGGTTTCGGTACTTTTAATCGGCAATTCGATTTCACACATCCCAGAGGCATTCCGGCTGTAGAGTCGCTATCCCCAACTCGGATTACATAGACCTGTGTTACTTTCATTTAGTTTCTAGCTCACTTATTATTATTATTTTTTTCAACGAGATAATGACAAAAAACTCTAACGATCTTAGCTTATAACGGCATCCCTTATACTATTTTTGGCGGTTTCAATTTCCCCACTCTCCCTAGATGAGAACCCACTAGTAGACTGACAATTAGGTATATTTTAAGATCAAAGGAACCCAGAACCGAACCGAGCCTACCCGCGCATCCCAAACTAGACACAAGCACGATTATTTTATTCTCATATTATTATTATTTGAACCCGAACAAAAATCCGACTTTTCTATCATTTTCCGTTTTTATTTTGCAAACTTCTTATTTCAAAAGACATTTTCTAATTTTTCAATTTTTTTTTTTTTGAATTTTTTCAAATTTTATGACTCAAGACTCTACTAACTAACGACACTAAACGATAGTTTTCCATCCCCACACTTAAACTTTACATTGCCCTCAATGTAAGATGGAAACCGACTTAAAAAATTAACAATAAATAAGAAATAAAAGACCAAGGGCAGAAAAGGAAAGGACTTAGCTGGTTTAATTCGCGTAAGCTCCAGAACTCTCGTCCAATCCAGCTCGATCGTATAGCATTTCGGTCGCGATCGGCTTTGACACTGACTGACATGCTTGATAAATGCCTGAAATCTGATAAGCAGCTCCAAAATCACCCGAATGGAGATTAAGTACGGGTGGTACATATTCAAACCTGCATAAACAAAAACAAGCAAACACCAAAGCAATATCGACTCGACACAAACGACTGACTCAAAACTACTAAATTAGACTCATAGTACAAACTCTACACAACCTCCCCACACTTGAATTTAATCAGGAGGTTTCTCTTTGATCTGGACCCTATCTAACTCGTTGAATTCCACCCGATCCTCAAAAATAATTAAAAATTTATTGGTGGAATTATAAAATATTTTAAAATTTTTAAACGGGTCAGACCACCAAAATTTAAACTTACCTGGAAGAAACCGAATGCGTGGCATGTAATGAGAAGAATGATCGTGCGTGAACGGCTTCTTCCTCTCCATCTCGCTGCAACCTTCTATCCTCTTCCGGCTTGGATCCTTTTCCTTTCTTTTCTTTGCCTTCTCCCGTGGTTTTGTTGATTTTTCAGTTTCACTTAGTACTAACACCAGGGGCCAGCTGTGGTGCTCTTCCTCTTCCACCACCACTTCTTCTTGTTTAATGTCCGTCATTGGGTTTCCTTCAAGTAAAGCTTCTAAGTAAGCAAGGTCTCCCTCCGGATCAAACTCCTTTTCCTCTTCATCTACCGGCAACCTATCTAGTTCTTCCCTAAATTCATTCTCCCAGGACATCTGATCTACATTAGATGGCTGCTCAACTTCTTCCTCCTCTTCTCCTTCTCTTTCTATCCCCACTTTTTCTTCCTTACTCTCCACATATCCCCATATTGTCTCTCCATCAGCAAGCTCGGGGAGCACTATCGCCTTATAATTTGAGCTTTGAACTGTAATCCACTCATCATCATAATCGCCCCATTATATTTGTTGCGTTCGTTCTCTATTTCCCCAACCCATTTCAAACCGAGCAGCAATCGCACATTCTTCATACCAGTGTGGTCCACCACATTCTTCACACCTTGGATCCCTTTGCCGACTGAGGTCACACTCTATCATTGGGCCTATTAGCCCGATCATCCGATCAAGTATGCCGATCATTTTCGAAAACCTTGGATCCCCGCACTTCCGAAACTCTTTTATTATTCGCACGCACTTCATAATTAATTCCCGGAGCTCGAAAAAATGGGGAAACCTCTCCTTAGCATTTGTGGGATACCCCTGCAAAGAATATTGCTGTGGCTGCACAAAGGGGTTAGTATCATAATCTGCAGAGGACCCCTCATACTGGGGGCATTTAACTGTAAAGTGAGGCCCTCCACAAATTTCACACATAATTAAAAGACTCAAGAAAAATAAAATAAAATAAATAAGAAAACAAAAACACGGACAATTAGACTCCTACGACTCAATATACAAAAGCAAGTAGCACGTATGTGTCAATTAAGTCCAAACAAAGTAATCAACGCAATCGACAAGAATCCCCGGCAACGGCGCCAAAAACTTGATGTGCTGAAAATGGGTTAATTAAAAACAACTAAAATTACCCTAAACTAGACTCTCTAAGTTTTAAATTTATAAAACTAAGACTCTCTAAACCCTAAACCACACGACCGGCAAGTGTACCGATCGATGCAGTATAGCCTAAGGAAGTCCGAGTATCGAACCCAAGAGACTCTACTGATTACGCTAACGACTCTATTCTAGACTTAGACTGACATGACCTGACTAATTGTTTATTGATTGGGGGGGGGGGGGGGGTTTCTAAAGATCCTAAGAATTATAATTAAAAATCAACTAAATTAACTAAACGAACTAGACACGAACTCACACGAAGGCTGAACTCAAGGATGATGAAGGAACTACCTAGACATGAATCCTGATTGCTTTTAGTTATGATTATAATTGGAAGTTGTCTGCTATGGAACCGGGATCTTGAAATTCTCACCTCTCGGGAAATCTAAGGACCCTTATCCTTCTCAAGAGCACGCTAAGATCCCCTAAAGGTTGTTAAATTGCCGGTTATTAGACTCCTTTACAAGACATCTAATGGGTTTATAAAAATATCCTACAAGGCTCACTCCCTTACGAGACCTAAACCTAGGATATGTTTGTTTTCTCAGCTAGACTTGCTAGACAGCAGCCAAAAGGTTAACTTCCTAAGAAGGACCCACCTTACGGTTTAATCACTTAGACCTAGCAATAATCTCGCACCTTACAGCTATTGACGATTAGTAGAACACTTGATTTTATTAAATTACTGATTATTACTTCTAAGGTTACTTACTCGATTTTCACCCTAAAGGATCAAAGATTTATTATGTGATATAGACACTCACCAAAACCTAAAACCCTAGCCCGACTCTATTATGTGATAAAGACCGTCACCAAGAATCGAACGAAGCAATAAACGATAATTAAACAACATCAAGCACGCAAACACATCTAACTGATAGAACAAACCGTTTACAATTTATAAACTATCCATAGCATTCAAAAATCCAAGAATAATCAAAACATATGCAATCATTCAACCATGTCTAGGTAGTACGAAAAGTTTAGCCAATAATCATTGTATCAAAAGACATAACAATCATCAACAAATCAGAATTCATCATCAAATAACAAGAAACAAACGAAAACGAAAGATTACGAAAGTATAAAACCCGAATTCTTCGATCACGTATGCTCCCGCGCTTCAACGATGATTCCACGCCTTCCCGAACACTTCCCAAGCTCCAAAACAGCCTTCAAGAAGTCCAAGATTCGTCTGATGTTCGTCCCCAAATCGTCTGATGATTCCCCCTTGTATTATGTGCGGCTCTCCCAATATATAATATAATATAGCCGACTTATTCCCCTTCCGTTCGTAAAAAGGTTCCAAAAAAAAACCCTCTTGTATGCGTGAATGAATTATATTCAAAATCGTGGGCCCCAAGAATCACGTTTTATATATTTCTCCTAATGGATCATGCCAGATATTTGATATGTAGCTCCCCTCCAATTGATGTGCGGCCCAAATATGTCAATCCATATGTTCATGTATTGCTGGGCTGAGCATGTTTGGCGGCCCATGTGCCATCAGTAGTCTAACTCCTTTTTTTTTTTTACTTTTTGTGTCACCTTCCACTTCAAAGTTAATATGGCGGCCTTTGTTAGATAACATAGAGATAGCGGGTCCGGCCCACTCACAAAAAATAGCTGTAATTTAACTTCGGTCCATGGCATCCCATTCTGCCCAACTGGCTGGTCATTTCCGTATTACTCGTTTTTGCTCCATTTGCACCAGGACCTGACAAAACACAAAATAATATAATATACACTAAAAACTAAATAAAAATAAATAAAACCAATACAATAATTATACAATTTACACGGGACAAATATGTGTATTTTACCACTTATCATTGGAACTCATAAATTATATATATGAGCTTGGTAGCGAGAGGGGCGGGGGTTTGGACATTTAGTTGCCCAATTTTGTGCCTTAAGCCTATCATTTGTTACCCCTTAGCTAGTTACCTAAAAATTCACCCGACTTGACCCGGTCTTATAGTGTTAGTAGTAGTTTTAGTAGTGTGTAGATATGTTCGATGTTATATTGAAGGTTTGCTTTGATAGCTTTGAATGAAAAAAAATGGAAAAAGCAATGAAAAAGAAAAAAAGAGATTGATGTTGAGTTGTCTTGTATATAGTAGTTAAGTTTGGTAGTTGTTTGTTTATTTTATTGTGTAATAAAAGACCGGGTTAAGTTTTCGCTACTACATATATATTCCATTTCCTACCGTACGCCTAGCCACGTTACAACCGTAAAGTCCCTTTGATTTGCATTCATGTTTGGCACTTGATAGGAGAAGGACCGATTTAGGTACAAGCCTATAGTTGTGCAACCACCCGTTTGCCTTTTGTGTGTCTAGCTTACAAATGCTAGTGCTTACTTGTTGCTGAGAGGAGAGATATAGCGAGGGGTGTGTTATTTTGGGTGTTAAATAAGGGTAAAGGACTACATGTTTATGCTTGGTTTATGTGATCGCTTGTTTTGAAAATGGTTTTGATGAGTTGCTTGGGACAAGCAACGGTTAAGTGTGAGGATGTGATGGGTGGTCCATAGGACAACCCTTAATGATGTTAAAAGACGAGTTTATCCCTCACTTGATCGCGTAATTATCTTGAATTAGATGACTACAGTTGCTTATGTTTCAGGTACACTTTGGAGCTTAAAATGGAGAAAATGCTGCTTTGGATGATTTGGAGTGGAACGGGTCAAGCATGGAAGGAAAGAAGAAACAAAACACAAGTTTCAAGGGTCCACCGTAACTTACGGTGGCTACCGTAACGTAAGTTACGGTAGCCCTGAAACCCATGTTTTTCCACCGTAACTCAGGAAAGAACCACCGTAGCATTTTGAAGGCTACCGTAACTTACGGTAGCTACCATAAGTTACGGTAGAGGTGACGAGCAAAAGCGTAACTGCCTCATTAAAACCAGGTGGTCTCGACTCGAGAACATGCGATCTCGAGTCGCAACTAAGAGGTCTCGGGTTGCCAACAGGAGGTCTCGAGTGGTGCATTTATGAGTCGAGATAACGAGATCTCGAGTCGAGATCTTACTGGTCTCGAGTCCTTGATGTCTGCTGCTTGGTCTCGAGTTGTCATATGGATGGTCTCGAGTCGAAACCGGGGGTCTCGACTCGTTGGTCTGATGAAGAGATCCTTCTAGAACATGCCAGCTTTTTGTACTAACCAATAGAATTGCATATTCATGATTTTATGTACTAACCAACCAAAATGCACAAACATGTTCCCTTGTCTGAATCCTAAGCAAAACGGATCAAATCATCACGTATTCAAATATTTTCAATGATCTTCAAACAGTTCATCAAGCACATTCATCATGTTCATAACCAAGATAGGCCTAATCCAACATTCTCTAAAATTGTTTCATCCATTAAATCTTAGCAGGAAGAACACGCAACCATTTTTATCACAAGTATCATCACAATATACCCCTAAATATTATTGACATCATTGTTCCATTATCATCATCACATTCATGTTTCCGATATGCAAGAACCTATTCGATAGACATCTACTTAAACCGGTTCATATATCATATACCAACCTATTACTCATCATCAATCAGCCATCTTTATATCATTTTAACACAAATCCATGCATCAAGTTGGTATAACATTCTATTCATTCATTATTTAACATTTTAGAGCAAGTAGCCATCCTATTATGTAACACATTTACACAACAGCCAAGATGAACACAACTAGCCGGGGATTTGTTGTGGTGCAAGAATGTGCAAGAACAATGAATCCGAGCTCCCGAGCCTTCGTCTTCCAACCGGTTTCTTCAAGAATAGTGTGAGGTGTGTGGTGATGTTTGAGGGTTTGTTAGAGAGAGAAAGCTAGGAGGAGTGAGAGAGGGAGTGAGAGAATGTTGGGGGAAATTGATGCAAATGATGGTTGCCAAAAGTGGCAAGGTTGGCTATCAACATGGGTTATATACTAGCCCCAAGTCGGCGCACCCTAATGGGTTTCCGAGTGGGCTTCTCGGGTGCATGGCCCAACCGATGTGGGTCACTCGAGACCGAGTGGTCTCGAGTCGTGTCCTTAGGGTCTCGGCTCACACATATACACATATACACATATATACATATATATATATATATATTATATACACATACAAGGATCACATAGCTCAACAAGATAATTCACCAACTTTCATTTAAAACGCACGCACACACAATGCTATTACAAGAAGGTTGCTCGGGAAAACCTAGAGTGTCAAATTATCCCCAAGTTTTAAGAACTTTCGTCCCGAAAGTTAAAGTACAGCCACTGACAAGCTAGTATGAGTGAGAACGTTTCAACGGGGTGTCACATCATCCCCCCGTTAGTTTGAATTTCATCCCGAAATTCTGAGGTAGCTTCAATGCTGGGAGTTTTGTCTGGGAACAACTGGGGATATTTGCGCTTCATCCGGTCTTCCCGCTCCCAGGTAAACTCTGGGCCACGGCGCGAGTTCCAACGAACTCGTACGATAGGTATCTGGCTACGTTTGAGGGTCTTGATCTCTCGATCCGTGATCTCAATCGGTTCCTCAATAAAGTGTAGCTGTTCGTCAAAAGTTAGCTCCTTGAACGGAATGATGAGTGTTTCATCTGACAGGCACTTCTTCAGATTAGACACGTGAAAGACGTTGTGCACCGCGCTCAGCTCCTCAGGCAGTTTCAACCTGTAAGCCACCTTACCGACCTTCTCGGTAATTTCGAATGGTCCAAAAAATCGCGGATTAAGTTTGCCCCGTTTACCAAAATGAACCACGCCCTTCCAGGGTGAAAATTTTAGTAGAACCCGGTCCCCGACCTGGAATTCTAGCGGTTTCCTACGCTTATCAGCGTAGCTTTTCTGACGGTCACGAGCTGCCGCCATGCGTTGTCTGATCTGGGCAATCTTTTCCGTAGTCTCGACTACAAGTTCTGGGCCAGTAATTTGGCTTTCGCTAATTTCTGCCCAACACAGAGGTGATCGGCATTTACGACCGTACAATGCCTCGAAGGGTGCTGCTTAAATGCTGGTTTGGTAGCTGTTGTTGTAGGAGAACTCTACCAACGGTAAATGTCGTTCCCACCAGTTTCCAAAATCAATAACGCATGCTCTCAGCATGTCTTCAAGCGTTTGGATGGTACGTTCCGTTTGACCATCAGTCTGTGGGTGGTACGCAGTGCTCATATCCAGACGTGAGCCAAAAGATCTATGGGTAGCTTTCCATAAATCCGATGTAAAACGTGGGTCGCGATCAGAAATGATAGAGATTGGCACCCCATGCCTAGCCACTATTTCCTTTAAATAGATTGCAGCAAGCTTCGAATACTTATCTGTTTCTTTGATCGCGAGGAAATGTGCAGACTTGGTTAAGCGGTCCACAATGACCCAAATGGTGTCGTTCCCGCCTTGGGATCTTGGTAAGCCGATTATGAAATCCATGGAAATTTGCTCCCATTTTGTTGGATCGTGTTCGTGACCCTAAACAGTCAGTAAAGGCAGTTCATCTTCGTTTACAGAGGCAGAATCAAAGTAAACAAAGTCACAACAGCTTGTTCCTTTCAATTCTTTTCTATTAATGCTTTCCTGAGTCTTTTACAATGATTCTGATGAAATTTTGGCAGCACCTCGACTCACACACACATACATGTCCGTTTCAAATGAACCAACACTCAACCTATTTATACTAGTTACCCTTCCGTTTGAACTTGACACATACATCTTCAAACGGAACCCTGTTCAAACGAACATGCTTCTTCAAACGGACAGGACATCCTCAAATGGACAGGTCATCCTCAAACGGACAAGTCATCCTTAAACGGACAGACTTTCTAAACCATGACCAAAACCTAACTTAATCACTATTGTGCACTCATTTAACCTATCTAGACATAAGGCTCTATAAGACGTAGTCAGCAGACATTCCGTGCACCAACAGACTCCCCCTTGGATGTTGACGAAGTCTTCGGCGTCGAATCTTTAGTCTTTGTCTCTTTCCAAATTTTGTCTTGTCATTGTAAAGCTCCCTTCAATCTTTATCTTCAACCTTTAATCTTCAAATGTTGTACCAGGATCTATCTCTGGCTCTCTCTTTCTTCAGGCTCCCCCTTTCGTCAAACTTCCGTGCTTTAGGGATCATCACCTTGCTTTTCCTGCTACAAGCTCCCCCTAGCTTTGAGCTCGTCTTCAGACTCCCCCTTAGACTCAGCTTCTGGGATCGTAGTCTGGACTCTTACCTGTAATCACTCATACATTCATAAGTAACAACATTTTAAACTTCCAGTAACATTAACCTGGCAATTCAATCTTTCTTACTCACATCCCCTATCAACAATCTTTACAAATTTGGCAGTTTCATTGAATCGAATCAGAAACTAGCTCTATAACAATATAAGCATCTAAATCCCCCACAGTTAATCATCCAAGTCCAACTTAATGACCTTGGAGATATCACAAACTGTTTTTGATTTTTGATTTTTAATTCAAGTTTCAAATTAATGAACTTGTTTTATTTTCAGAAACACAATCAGCTTACTTAGATTTTGAAACTCTGCATCTCAGACATCAGTTGTCTAAAATAAAGCAGAATCAAAAATCTTTTTGTATTTTCTGAAAATATAAAGCAATAACGAAATATGTACAAACATATTCACAGACAATATTTTTGTTTGAGTATGCGTCAGAGGATCATATCAGTTTTTGACAAGTCACAAGTACCGTTGAGCTTAGTTACACATTAAGAATTAAACAATTCACTTAGATTGTCGATATACTTGTCCACTTAAATTTTCACACAAAGTTCAACTGATTCAGGATACGAATTAGGTGTTTTAAGAACTTAAACTCATTCATGTGTCCCACCTCTTGAATATACTCCCGTATCCAGATCCCAATATTCAGTCTTACAGGTGAGTATACCTAAATGATATCTGTAAGGGGAATAAATTATAGTACGAAACAGTGAGAGCTCAGGTCAGAACTTCCGTTCAGCAGAGAGATGACGGCTCGACTTTTGGTGTGTCCCCTTTAGAGGATCTTTTGTATTACAACCATGGTTGCAAAAGTCGCAAGGCGCTCCCTAGTCGGTCGATCGGGGAGTTGAGAGTACTCGGTCTACGCGGAGAGTACTCGGGGAGTACTCGCACATGTTAAATTATAAAGAAATTACTTTTTAGATATTAAATATATGTCAAATAACACTAATTTACTAATATTTATAACAAAATACGTGAAATTGATATTAATTCTTTAATATTCTTTAATATGATAGGCATAGAAATTATGTTATATTATTATTTAAGTCAAACTAGGCCCGAGTTGACCTACTAGATCCAATTTTGGACGAGGTTGACCGCGTTTGACCGACTCCGATTAATTAGGCGGAGTCAAAGAAAGTCGCCTCGGCAGCCTGCCTTGTAGCGACTACTCGGGGAGTACTCGGCCTTCGAAACCTTGTTTTACAACCATGATTACAACAGCAATGACTATCAATTTTATTGTTTCATCAATTTGCTGAGGGCGGCGCTATATTTCAAGCAATGCAGAAAGTATTCTCCGGGGACTAGGCCATTGCTTCCGCAAAATCAGAAGTCCCGGGATAATACCCCAGATATCACTAAGCATAAAGACCTAGTATCTCAGAAAGAGGGGTCCTTCAAACGAGATTTCAGGGGTTACCTATATATCCAAGTAGTGTTCCCCACGAAATAAGCAAGTTTGAATTTAGGTTTATATCCCGAAAAAGTTTACTAAATGTATAAAAATCTACCGACACATCCACGGTGAGATCGTTTAACACATTTTGACTTTCCAATTCTTTAGCATACTGTAACTGTCTACTGATGTACTATCATTTCCTCTTTTTACACAAAAACTCAATTTTTGAATTTTATCATGTTTTTTGCTGTTTCAAATTTTCAATTTTTTTTTTTTGTATTTTCTAACAACAATACTCCCCCTAAAATGAAAAATCATTTAAAGAAAATTTGACAACCAATACTGATAGCTTTGTCTCGCCACCCATTTTCTGCTAACTATGCTCTGTTTTGCAGAAAAAAACTAATATAAAGTACCCCCATGATTTACAACCCATTGATTTTCGACAGTTTGAAAACCATTTTTCAATCTTGTGAAAGTAATCATGTTTGTTCCGCCGTGAGGGTTTCGGCATATTCAATCAACACATATTTTTGTATTTTTGACAAAAAATTAAAAACAAACATATTTTTGGTTTTTACTTTTTTTTTCAAATTTTTAGGGTTTTTGAAAATATTGTTTATTTATGTACAGAAAAACAAATAATCTCCCTGTTTCAACCAACACAGGGTCCAGCAGCAGCCTCCTCCTCTTGTTGTGCCAGGCTGCTCTGAGTTTCAAACTCACAATCTTTAAATTCCATGAGCACCTGCACAAACAAACTACTCAATTACTTGAACAATTTAGCCCAGGTCTTTTGAACCTTAGGCATTTCAACACAATATGTATCATGAAATTTCGGAAAATCTTTGTCATCAAGGACTTTTTCAATTTTGACTTCAACTTTTTCATCTTTTACCGAAGTCATTTGTTTCTTAACACTCCATGTTTGACCTTTCGGAGTACCTCTTTTGTAAAAATGAGACTCTTTTTGAACATTCTGTTTTTGAACAACTTTTGGTTTCCAAAACTCTTGTGGTTTTGTCATATCAACAGTTGTTTTCCAACTTTGAGTTGTTTTGACTCTGGGTGTATGAGAATTCCAGGTCTGTCTAGAATCGAACCTATATGGGTTTGACTTCCAATTTTGGTTCGAAGCAAACTTGTTTGTGTTGTACCTCCAAGTTTGTTTTGAATCAAATCTGGTTGACCTTTGTCTCATATTCTCAGATTTTTGTTTCTCAACATTTTCAGACTACTTTTTGTCAACATCCACAGGTTTCAGATTTGGACACTTTCGAGCAAGATGTCCTTTTTGATCACATTTAAAACATGTTCTCATGGAAACATGTTTGGCCTGTGGTTGTTGCTTTTTCTTTTGAGCTAAGAACTCATCATCAGACTGTCTCAATTTGAGTTTTTTTTCTTCTGCTAAACTCATTCCTTGAACAAAACTCATTTTAGCCTGATAATTCGGCGTTTCATTTCTTTTCCAATTCTGTTTCTTTTTATAACCCAACCCAGCCTTTATGTTTTTCTTATTGAAACCAGGTTTGTTATAAAAAGTTTTGTGACCTTTTCCAGCAAACTTTTGAATCTCAGATTTCTCAATATCAACCATCTTGAAAACTTTATCAATCTTTTCTGAAATCACATTCTGAATCGGGAATACAACATCTAAGAACAATTTGTCCGATCCAATAATGGTATAAATCAATCCTTTTGAATCATCATTCAAATTTTTCTCGGATTTTGTGTTTTTCAGATATTCATCATGAAAATTACCTTCATTTTCATCCTGTGAATCAGATTTACCTGTATCAACCGACTCTTCTTTCAACACACTTTCAACAACTTTTCCTACTACCTCTGAATCATGAGAATCATCAGATTTGGAATAGGTTATATCAATGTTGTCTGGCAATTGATCTACCATGTTGAAAGCTTTTTCGACCTTTTCCTCATCATAAAACACAAACTTTTCCGGTGGTGGAACTTGATGAAACTCTGAGCCAATACCTTTCGTGTTTTGCTCAAAATCTTTCCCATCCGGTTTTATGTTGAAAATACGTTCAAGCACATATGACGACGCGTGATAACTTTTTAATTTGTTGTTATCCTGTTCTAAATCAGCAATCTTACGCTGAAGTTTAGCAACATCTTCAATATAAGAATTTACAACTTGTTGTTTGATTTCATACATACGTTTATACTCATTAGTTGTTTCAGAACAATATTTCAATCTTGATTGAACAAGTTTCATTTCACTTTTTACTTTTTCATATGATTCTTTTGTAATGTGATAAGCCAATTTTATAGAATCATATTCCTTTTTCATATCTTGAAAATCATTCTCTTTTTAATCACATTCTTCTGTCTTTTTCAAACATTTTCTTTCAAAACTTCATTTTCTTTTTCTATCTTTTTACATTTTGCTGAAAGTGTTTCATTGTTTTCTTTTAAAACCTTTTCATTTTCAAACATATCTTTGCATTTACTTTTAAAAACTTCTTCGATTTTAGTAAACTCAAGATCTCTTATTCTGAACCTTTCGTCTTTTTCAGTACAAGCACTGCACGTTTCCATGCATTTCTTGCACTGTTCAACAGTTTCAGTCAAGATGTTAGAATCAGATTTTACCTCAGTGATTGGCACCTTGGTGTTTGCTTCTGTTTCTGTCTGATCAGCTTCTTTCTGCTGCTTCTCTTCAACAACATCACCACTAACATCTGTTGAACTTTCAACCTTCACTTCTATCGAACTTTCCTTCTCCTTCTTGGCCTCTTCAACTTACTGTTCTTCAGTAACAGCCTTTTCTTTCTCAACTACCTTCTCTTCTTCAGACGTCTTCACATCCTCAACTTTCTGAATTTCATCTTTCACTTCTTCAATCTTGACTTCCTCAGCAACCTTCTTCAAATCATCAACTAAATTCTCAATGTTCTTCTTCATTCTTTCTTCATTCCTCTTCCTCAGTTTTGTTGTCATAGCATCCCTGATGATTTTATCCAGCCTTTTCACATATGTCTTGTCTTTTGCAACATTGGAATAATATTCGCCGGATCGAGGAATAACAAGGAGAACATCATCATGAACTATGTCACTTCTTGGAACAACCGGTTCACCTTGTTTGTTGACATAACATTCTTGTTTCTTATCCCATCGTTTGTTCGCAACAACATTCTCATATTCTTCCTCCATTTTCTGCATCCTGCATCCCACAATAAATCTTTCTCTTTCAGTTTTCTCCTTTAAAATCTCTTCCCGAGTTCTCTCTTTGACTTCAACAGTGCCTGTTTCTTCTTTAACATCTTCTTTAATTTCAGCAACAAAAACAAACTTTCTTTCCTCTGTCACAGCTCTGCCATGACCTGTTTTTCGAACATTTTCCAAACGATCTTCTTCTGGACAAATTGAGCTCCAGTCAAAACCTTCATCATCGTGAATTACTGCACAAGCTCTTGACTTGGGTTTATCTTCAATCATTTTAGGCTCTTCTTTACTTCGATAGTAGATTGCCTTTCGATAATAATCATCGTTAAGAGGACGTTCATTTCCTCCAGCTTCAGAATTAGTGCATTCTCTCTTGAAATGACCCTTTTGCTTGCATCGGAAGCAGGTCACTTTGGATTTGTCGAATCCAAGCTTCGTTGACGGACCACCTAACAATTGTTTCCCGGTAATCTCCATGTATCTCTGACCTCTGCGGATGCAACTAGCTAAACACCAGCGGATGTCAATGAGTTCCATCTCTTCCGGATCAATCTGGTCGTAGTCTTCTTTGGTTAACTCTGAGTTTCCAATTTTGCCAGCTACAAGACCTTCATACGATTCCAGAACAGATGCGAGAAAGCTCATTT
Organism: Helianthus tuberosus; assembly: GCA_030545235.1. Lineage (NCBI taxonomy): Eukaryota > Viridiplantae > Streptophyta > Magnoliopsida > Asterales > Asteraceae > Helianthus > Helianthus tuberosus. Next base: position 134,472,037 of record CM060408.1, on the reverse strand, counting down.
GCTGCTTAACTGCATTGATGCTCATCGATGGAGAATTCTTCAGTTTGAGAGCAATGTTGCACAGAATCTCCTCTGCTTCATCAGAACTTGATTTTGAAGATGAATGATATCCAGAATGATAACTTGATGAGATTGTTTGTGGTTCCTTCATCTTCTCACCACTGAATACTGTCTTTGGTGAACTGACAACTTTCTCCGAAGGTACACTCCCTTTGAAGTACAGGCCAACATTTTGTTGATGAGATGAACTACTCATCATGTTTTGCTTTTGTAGCTCCAGATCATGACTCTCAATCTTGTCTAACAATGTATCAAGAGAAATTGTATCAAATTTAGCATCATTTTTCAAAATAAAAACAAACGTTTGCCACTGATCAGCTCGTGGTAACGCTTCAATTACTTTGTCAATTATCTCTTCTCTTGTTTTCACAATTTTGAATCTTTCAAGTTCAATTTTTAAATGGCAAAACCTCTCAATCATTTTCCTCACTGTCTCTCCCTTTAAACTGTCAAACAAATCAAATTCTTTTTTCAATAATGCTATTTTGTTTTTCTGAATTTGTTTACCCCCCTTAGCTTTTACTTTCAAAGCTTTCCACACAGACTTTGATGACCCATCATGAACTAATAATGAGAAAATATCATCGCGAACTGATTGCTGAATCAAAGCAATCATCTTCTGTTCATAAGAAAACTTCTTTCTATCATCTTCTGAATAATCTTTGATCAGAATTTCTTCTCCTTTGTCATTTACTGGGCTATCATAACCAAACTTCAAACCGAACCAACTCTCATGTGCATATGCCTTCGCCCAATTGATGAACCTCTCCTTCCACCAGACATAATCTTCAATGTTATCCAGCTTCGGAGGTTTTGAATAGGTTCTATAAAAGTTATCATGTTTGATGTTATCCTTGATCGTCTTAGTTATAGCTTTGGGTGTAACCTCTGATGATTCTACCGTATCCGATGTAAACGCATTGTAAAACGTGTTGAAAAACTCTTCAGCCATGTTGTAAACCTGAACAGAAATTAAACAAACACAATCAGTATAAACAATATCAAATAATCTGAAACTGACTGACACTTGATTGACGGTTGACTCGGAATTTCCACTTTCAAGCGAACCACTTGCAAACGGAACACTTTCAAACTTTTAGACACTTTCAAACGGAAACCACTTTCAAACGGAAGCCAGTTTCAAACTTGAAGCCAGTTTCAAACGGAAGCCAGTTTCAAACTTGAAGCCAGTTTTAAACGGAAGCCAGTTTCAAACTTGAAGCCAGTTTCAAACGGAAGCCAGTTTCAAACTTGAAGCCAGTTTCAAACGGATGACGTCAGCATTTAACGAACATTTTCAAACGGAATGGATGTTTTCGATCAGTTTTAGGTCGAATTATGGTTTCAAATTTTCAAGGATTAGTTAACACTGTGTTTCGTTTGAAATGTGAAAGTTTCAGACCATTTCAACCATGAATTATGTCCGAATCAGAAAAAGAATGAGTAGAAGTAAGAATATCCGATGAATTCAAGCTACAATGGTATGAACTCCTCGTCCTGAGCTCTGATACCACTTGTTGGATCGTGTTCGTGACCCTAAAAAGTAAGTAAAGGCAGTTCATCTTCGTTTACAGAGGCAGAATCAAAGTAAACAAAGTCACAACAACTTGTTCCTTTCAATTCTTTTCTATTAATGCTTTCCTGAGTCTTTTACAATGATTCTGATGAAATTTTGGCAGCACCTCGACTCACACACACATACATGTCCGTTTCAAATGAACCAACACTCAACCTATTTATACTAGTTACCCTTCCGTTTGAACTTGACACATACATCTTCAAATGGAACCCTGTTCAAACGGACAGGCTTCTTCAAACGGACAGGACATCCTCAAACGGACAGACTTTCTAAACCATGACCAAAACCTAACTTAATCACTATTGTGCACTCATTTAACCTATCTAGACATAAGACTCTATAAGACGTAGTCAGCAGACATTCCGTGCACCAACACATTTCCATGTTGGCAGTTCTAGCTGTTGCAGTAAGCCTGACGGCTTCTGGTATTCGATCTTGACCCTAGCACTGGTCAAACATTTGCTAACGTACTTAGCAATGAGAACTTTCATGTTAGGCCACCAATACAGAATCTTGAGATCGTGATACATTTTATCAGCACCAGGATGTATCGAGTAGCGTGACTTGTGCCCTTCGTCCATCACAAGTTCTCGGAGATTTCCATAAGATGGAATCCAAATGCGACCAGCGACGTAGCGAATACCGTCGTCCTTGAGTTCCAACTGTTTCACCATACCCCGCAGGGATTCGGCTGGGATGTTCTCAGTCTTGAGTGCTTCCACTTGAGCACTACGAATCTGACTAGGGAGGTTCGAGTGGATAGTGAGCTGTAAAGCACGAACACGCTTAGGTTTGGTTTCCTTCCTGCTAAGGGCGTCGGCCACCACATTGTCCTTGCCTGGATGATACTTGATCGCGCATTCGTAATCATTAAGGAGTTCTACCCATCTGCGTTGTCTCATGTTCAACTCCTTCTGTTCCAAAATATGCTGGAGACTCTTGTGATCGGTGTAAATTGTGCACTTGGTACCGTACAAGTAATGCCTCCAAATCTTTAGTGCAAAAATGACCACTCCGAATTCCAAGTCGTGCGTCGTATAGTTCCTCTCGTGAATCTTGAGTTGTCGAGAGGCATAGGCGATAACTTTCTCGCTTTGCATCAACACGCAACCGAGCCCATGAATAGACGCGTCGCAGTAAACCACAAAGTCGTCGGTACCTTCAGGTAACGAGAGAATAGGAGCACTACAGAGGTTATCTTTTAGCTTCTGAAAAGCAGACTCCTGGGCATCATTCCATTTGTAAGCGATACCCTTCTGGGTGAGAGTCGTGAGGGGTTGAGCAATCTTCGAAAATCCCTTGATGAATCTACGATAGTATCCTACCAATCCCAAGAATTGGCGAACTTCGGTCGGAGTCTTAGGTGTAGGCCAATTCTTTATGGAGTCGATCTTAGCTGGGTCGACGTGAATTCCGTCCTTATTGACCACGTGCCCAAGGAAATGGACTTCTCGAAGCAAGAAGCCACATTTCGAGAACTTGGCGTACAGTTGCTCATCGCGAAGGAGTTCGAGAATAAGACGCATATGTTGTTCATGCTCCTCTTGACTTCTCGAGTAGATCAGGATGTCATCGGTAAACACAATCACAAACTTGTCGAGGCAGGGTTTGTACACTCAGTTCATGAGATCCATAAAAATCGCAGGCTCGTTGGTCATCCCAAAGGGCATGACAAGAAACTCGTAGTGACCATAACGAGTTTTGAACGCGGTTTTGGAGATGTCTTCATCGCGGACTCTTAGCTGATGGTAACCTGGTCGCAGGTCAATCTTGGAGTAGTAGCTTGATCCTTGCAATTGATCGAATAGGTCATCGATACGTGGGAGTGGGTAGCGGTTCTTGATGGTAACCTTGTTCAGCTCACAATAGTCGATGCACATACGGAATGTGCCATCCTTCTTCTTGACAAAAAGCACTGGTGCTCCCCAGGGTGATGAACTAGGACGGATAAATCCTTTATCCAATAGTTCCTGCAGTTGTGTAAAAAGTTCCTTCAGTTCAGCGGGGGCTAGTCGATAAGGCGCATGAGCTATGGGTGTCGCTCCAGGAGTTAGCTCGATTTGAAATTCGACCTGACGGTGAGGAGGGAGCCCAGGTAATTCTTCAGGAAATACCTCGGGATAGTCACGTACAACCGGAAAGTCTTCGATCTTATTTTCCTTCTCCTGCGTGTCGGTAACAAGTGCTAAGACAGCGGCGTGCCCCTTTTGCAAGCACTTCTGGGCTTTTAAGAATGAGATGATGCCTGAGACTTCTCCGCCTTTATCACCTTGAATGATGAGGGGTTTGCCAGAAGGACGGGGAATATGAACCATTTTCTCTTGACAAAGGATTTGAGCCCGATGTTTGGATAACCAATCCATACCAATGACAACGTCGAAGCTTCCAAGAGCGATAGGGAAAAGATCAATGCTAAAGGTCTGACCGGACAATACTAGTTTGCAGTTACTTATCACGTGTGAGGCCTCGATGTTTCTACCATTTGCTAACTCGACGGTATGCTTAGAACTTAATAACATAGGCGTACGCTTAAGCTTCTTACTAATACGTAGGGATACATAACTAGCATCTGCTCCAGAATCAAACAATACAGAAACATAACGATCATCGAATAGGAACTTACCCGCCACGACGTCGGGATCATTCCTAGCTTCTCCAGCTCCAATCACAAAAGCCCTTCCTCTTGCGCCATTTCCAGCATTGTTGTTGTTGTTGTTGTTGTTCCCAGCACCCTGATTGTTGTTGTTGTGATTCAACTGGGGACAATTTCTCTTAATGTGCCCCTCAGCCCCACACTGGAAACAACCCTTGATATTCCCATGATGCTGCTGTGGCTGCTGTTGCGGTTGGTTCTGCCCTGCAGGACGAGGGCTCCTACAATCCCTGGCCTCATGCCCCATCTTGTTACATCGCTGACACTTGTTTCTTGCACAGGGCCGATTGTGGTGACGGCCGCACTTGTTACATTTGGGAAGATGTCCCTGGTAACCACCCTGATGTTGAGGGCCCTTGTTGTTCTCAGCCTTCCTTTGCTGGGTTGGGGCTTGAGTGGGGTTAGCATCCTTACCCTGATTTCCATCCCACTTACTCTTGTTATCACTAGAAGTTCCAGTAGTAGCACTGATCCTTTTGGGCAGCTTGCCTTGTTCCATAGCCTGATCAGTGAGTTTGTGAGCAAGACGAATGACTGGCTGAATGGTAGCGAAGTTAGCTGAAGTGACTAAGCTCTGGATTTTTGGAACCAAACCCTTGATGTACAATTCGATCCTTCGATAAGCAAGTCGAGACATGTTTGGGCAGAGAGCAGCATAATCATTGGACAGCTTGGTGTAGGTCTCAATTTCTGATCCAACCATATTAAGCTCGAAGTACTCATTTTCGAGCTTGTGGATGTCATCCCTGTGACAGTACTCTTCCTTGATCATGTTCTTGAAGTCCTCCCAAGCAGTAGCATTAGCAGTTTCCAGACCAAGTATCTGAATTTGCGCCTTCCACCATGAAAGCGCGTTTCCTTCAAGCGTACCAGCAGCAAACTTAACCCGATTAGCAGGGGGACACTCGCAGACAGCAAACACAGCTTCGGCCTTCTCAATCCAGTGAAGAAGACCTATGGCACCCCCAGTGCCATTGAAAGGGAGAGGCTTGCAGTCCATGAAAGTTTTGAAAGTACAAACACGTGGTTGCGCAGGCGCATGCTGACCTGTTGTGAGAAGCGAAGCGAATAGGTTTAGGGGTGAAAAGACGATGCGGGGGTAGGATCTAAACATCCTAAAATAACGAGTTTACCTCCAGGGTGAGCTGCGAAAGCTGCAGCCACCGTGTTGATCAGGTTAGTGAACTGAGCCTGAGTCATGTTAATGTTTCCTCTTCCGCGTCCGCTCATCGTCTTCACAACCAGAAAACATAATATGAGTGCGATGTCATAGTGTAGCGAGAAGGAGATAGAAGAGGGAGATGCATCTATCTAACTAGGCACACTAGTACGTATAATAGAACATAGACATAAAGTGAACAAGCAAGTAAATACAAGTCCGTGCTATAAGGTCTAACATGCTGAGTCTTGCACTTGGAGTGTAGTGTCGTCGCGAGTCACGGGTTATAGTCTAGTTTTTCTCAAAAAGACTTTTTTCTTTTTAAAACCGACTTCACTATAACCAATGGCTCTGATACCAATCTGTCACACCCTCAATTCCACATGCGGAGTACCACCACGAGGCGTGTGACTGACCAGGATCCAGCCATCAATTATACTGAGCATTTAGTTAATAATAAGAATGTTTACCAACCATAAGGATTAGCAAACGCCATAGTTAAAGTTCAAAAGTTTTAAGTTCAAATAACAGTTTAAATAAGTAGCGGAAGCATAACCAAAATCATTCAAACAAGGTTCACAGTTTAGGTTTATTTAAGGAACCCAATACGCGGGTCTAGACGACCACTACACTTCCTCAAGCTGCAAGCTCCTGATTCACTGAGTACCTGCAAAGCATGCAGTAGGGTATCAACATAATGTTGGCGAGTTCACGAGTTGTCTAGTTTTAACTTTTCGAAAACGTAAGTTGTTTAGATAAGGCATTTATAATCATGTCATGGGGAGCTACCCCATATGAAAGCTTACTAAACTGGCGTTACCGAAACTGTTGACGAAAAGATGTTGTGCCCCAGGTCAATGGCTATCGTCATTGACCAAGATGCAAGGTCTACTAGTTCATGCTCGATCCCCCCGGTCACGGTGTGAGGTTGTCAAACCTAATAGCGCTATCAACTAATAACTCGTTCGCCCCCGATGACTAATCGGTACTGTAAGCAGGGACTTTATATGATAGAGATTCGTTTAGTTTTGCTAGTTGTGATTATAAATAATATCCAAACGTATCTCCCCCAGAGATAGTAATTTTAAAATACCCATTCGCATTTTCCCCCGGAAATATTAGTTTGAAAGTAATTCTTCCCAAAGATGGCTGTTTGTTCGTGTCCCTCCCTGGGACACATGCTTTTAGTGTGTGAACTCACATTGGGTTGTTCGGCAGATGATTTACTTGGTCAAGTACGCTGGTCACCACATCCTAACATGGTTACCTGTATGGGTCAGGCTTGGGTACAAACAATTTACGTATATTTTTCGCATAAATCTCATAGCACGCACAGATCACAAAGTGTTATTGGGCCTGTCCTATCATACTTAACAGTTAACAATAGCATGTATCACAGAGTCCAAGTTAAACAGTAGCAGACATACACAGTCCGTGCATTTTGGCCCAATAACGGAGACAAGTAGCCCAGTCGAGACCAGGTGGTCTCGACTCGAGAACATGCGATCTCGAGTCGCAACTAAGAGGTCTCGGGTTGCCAACAGGAGGTCTCAAGTGGTGCATTTATGAGTCGAGATAACGAGATCTCGAGTCGAGATCTTGCTGGTCTCGAGTCCTTGATGTCTGCTGCTTGGTCTCGAGTTGTCATATGGATGGTCTCGAGTCGAAACCGGGGGTCTCGACTCGTTGGTCTGATGAGGAGATCCTTCTAGAACATGCCAGCTTTTTGTACTAACCAATAGAATTGCATATTCATGATTTTATGTACTAACCAACCAAAATGCACAAACATGTTCCCTTGTCTGAATCCTAAGCAAAACAGATCAAATCATCACGTATTCAAATATTTTCAATGATCTTCAAACAGTTCATCAAGCACATTCATCATGTTCATAACCAAGATAGGCCTAATCCAACATTCTCTAAAATTGTTTCATCCATTAAATCTTAGCAGGAAGAACACGCAACCATTTTTATCACAAGTATCATCACAATATACCCCTAAATATTATTGACATCATTGTTCCATTATCATCATCACATTCATGTTTCCAATATGCAAGAACCTATTCGATAGACATCTACTTAAACCGGTTCATATATCATATACCAACCTATTACTCATCATCAATCAGCCAGCTTTATATCATTTTAACACAAATCCATGCATCAAGTTGGTATAACATTATATTCATTCATTATTTAACATTTTAGAGCAAGTAGCCATCCTATTATGTAACACATTTACACAACAGCCAAGATGAACACAACTAACCGGGGATTTGTTGTGGTGCAAGAATGTGCAAGAACAATGAATCCGAGCTCCCGAGCCTTCGTCTTCCAACCGGTTTCTCCGAGAATAGTGTGAGGTGTGTGGTGATGTTTGAGGGTTTCTTAGAGAGAGAAAGCTAGGAGGAGTGAGAGAACGTTTGGGGAAATTGATGCAAATGATGGTTGCCAAAAGTGGCAAGGTTGGCTATCAACATGGGTTATATACTAGCCCCAAGTCGGTGCACCCTAATGGGTTTCCGAGTGGGCTTCTCGGGTGCATGGCCCAACCGATGCGGGTCACTCGAGACCGAGTGGTCTCGAGTCGTGTCCTTAGGGTCTCGGCACACACATATACATATATATATATATATATATTACATACACATACAAGGATCACATAGCCCAACAAGATAATTCACCAACTTTCATTTAAAACGCACGCACACACAATGCTATTACAAGAAGGTTGCTCGGGAAAACCTAGAGTGTCACAGTTTTCGTGTAAGATTGCTATGTGTGACGGTAGGAACCGTCGTGTGTTTGACAAAAAAAATCTAATTTAATTGTATTCGATTCTGTGATTATTGATTTCGTTTCTGGATTGCCGGAGATTTAAGAACTGTTTTTCATTTCGGTTAGTGCAGAATGCAAGGGAAAATAAATCCTAATTTGGGTATTCTAAATGTGCATATATAAAAACCTATTGTGTCTGAATCGTTCCTTTTACATCACTGATGTAAAAACAATAATTTTGTTTTTCTATAGAGATTGGATATATATACCAAGTGAGTAATGAAATATGTTTTGGTACCCGGATTTGATGAACAGATGGACAGTAATTTCAGTGAAGAAGAGAGCGAACGTTGTAGATGGCCTGTTAATCCCAATGCAGAGGCAAAGTTGCTGATAACGTGATAAAAACTAAAGGGAAATAGAGATAAACCGAATTCAATTACTTCATTCTATTCAACATTACAATATATAGGGATAAACATAACTATAAACCCTAAAGCCATAAGTAATGGACTGAGCCTAAAATGTCTGGTTTATAACAAAACTAACATTTTCTCGGATCCTCGAATATTACAAAAAGTCGTGCTAAAGCCTCCTCGACCATGGTCCACGATATACTTTGATTTTATCAGATGCTTCTTCTTCATCTTTGTTCCTCATTTTCTTTGAGGCACCGGGTGTGTTTTCAGGAACTACATCATCTTGAACATGCTCGGATTGGGAACCGAAATGTGGTCCAACAAGATTTGGCTTTGGTTGTGTGTAGGGAATCGTAACTTGTAGGATCGCGTTAAGGCTTGGGTTAAATGCAGTGAAGAATATTGTGTAGAAATAAATAGGTTTGAATGGAGATACAGGTGATACCCTGGTTGTTGAACGCGGGGTTGGAGTTATCTCGTTTGCTTGGGTTGTTTGGATTCATTGTGGTAGAGGGTTTGGTGTAGTATGGAGATTAAAAAGATTTTTTTTGTCAAAATATAATGGAGTATAAGGTTATTTATAGTGTCAAGAAATTAAATCAATTTTTTTACCCTTCAACGTCAAATGTTAATTTCCAATGTTTGAAAATGGCCAGGGACGCAAGGGATGAAGACCACGGGCTTACTATGATTTCACGCGACCAAGGGAGGCAACCCGGTGTTCCCTGCTGCCTCGCTCCTCCACTTCAACACCCCAGGAGCCTTATGAGTTTGTGAAGAGGAATAAATAATCGACTGACTTAGGTATACACAATAAGAATAAATGAATGACATACTTGGAAAACGCCTTGTTTGTGTTTTGGGTCTGTTACGAAGTTTGTATTGCGTATGTATTACTTTGTATTAGTTTAAAAGTGCTTAGATTGGAGTTTGGATGATCTAGCGCAAAGGGGAATTTTTCTGTGCTAGGGGATTGTAGTGGAAGGAGCCTCTAGCTAGATAGAATAGCGCAGAGGCCAACCTCTATATATAGGCAGTCTTAATGTGTGTTATGTGACACTTGTGTTATGAAGTACCGCTGAAAGCAATCCTCAAATGTTTATTTACGCCTTGTGTGTAACTACTACTTTCCTTGTCCACTATGGATTTCGCACGTAGTTGTACACATTATTTGAGGAGCGTTCTTGATCAATCCAATTTGTGTGGTCTTACACATACTAGCAAATAACCAAAGAGGTAGTGCTCTAGCAGTACCCCGGTGATTTACTCTAAGGGAGAACCTCTAGACCACTAAATTGGAAAGACCGATTTTGTCACACCCCCAAAATCCACCTGCGGAGTACTACCGCCTGGAGGCGTGACTGACCAGGATCCAGCCACCAATCATATTGAACAAGCAAAATAAGTAGTTATAAAATTTAACCAATACAATTGGTGTCCAAACAAAACATAGTTTAAGTTGCAAGCGGAAGCATAACGTTTAAAACCAAAACATAAGTTTAATTGTTTCAAAGTTTAACATGGCACACAGCTGTCCATGTCCCACAACGACTCTCTTCCATGCAAGCTCCAGCTAAGTACCTATTGTCCTGCAAAGCATGTAGTAACGAGTCAACAACAAGTTGAGTGAGTTCACGGTTGGGTGTTCGTTTTAAGTTGTTTCGAAAACAGTTTCCTTTATCTGGCATCCCGCCGTGGGGGTTACCCCATAGTTAAAAACGTGACTTATTTATTCCCGGTTACTCTGGCAATCCAGCCGTGGGGGCTACCCCGTGTTAGTTATCTGGCATTTCGGCCGTGGGGGCTACCCCATGTATACACTAGACTCGTTACCATATCGACTGCTGACTGTAGTCATGTTTATGTGCCCTGAAACTGTCAATGTCTATCATCATTGACGTGCCCCAGATCCATTAGTTCACGCCTGTCCTCTGCGGCACGGTGTGAGATTTGTCAGACCTAAATAGCGCTATCTAACTAATGACCCGCTCGCCATTGGCCCGGCGATTAAGTCGATATAAAAGGAGGGACTTCGTGATAGAGTTTTGGTCTAGTACGAGTTATCTGTCCGTGAGGACAAGGAATTACATTCCTGAACCAATGCTGTCCTACCCAAGGAGGACGAGGAACCCACGTTCCTTAACCCCATTCCCCAACCCAGGGAATCCCATGCTTTGTAGAGGGTGTGAACTCACCTTGGTTTGCTCGGCAGATACACAGAAAGGTCAATCAAGTTGTAAGTGGTCAACTACGTCCTAACATAGATATCATTCAAGTCAGGTTCATATCCAAGTAGTGCACGCATGTTCTATGCGTATACTAGCAAGTTGCATACAGGTATTATTCATGGCATACACGTATAAACATGGCGGTTTACAATAATACCTATGAGTTGAACAGTAGCATGTATACAAGTAAGCAAAGCCCAAAAGTCCGGCCCAATCCTAAGCCCGTAACAATGCAAGTCCAAGCAGTGCACGACATACACAATTAACAATACACAGAAAGCCCATACATTCGGCCCACTAACTTAGGCCCGTAACTATGCAAGTCTAGTCCAGCGAGTGTGCCTACATGGTCTCGAGTCGAGACTGTGCGATCTCGGTTAATGCCTATGAGTTCTCGAGTTACGCATGAACTAGTCGAGACTAGGTGATCTCGAGTCGTAACCGGACCCGCAACCGAGGTCTCGAGTCATGTTGTTTTGTGTGCTGATCAAGTGTGGTCTCGAGTCGAGACTGTGGGTCCTTGACTCGCAACCTAGTGTCAAAACCGTGATCTCGAGTGGTCATCCATGTGGTCTCGAGTCGAGACAGGAGGTCTCGACAGGAACACCTGCTGACTTCCGACATTGTACTAAACCAATGAGGTTTTGATTTCATGCAACAATTGTGTACTATCCACTAAACATGTTTTCTTGTCTAGTTATTAACCAAAATGGATCAAACAATCAGATTTCAAATATTCATAACACATTCATATCATATTCAACAAGTTCTTCATATATTCAAGTCATGTTCATGTTGATCATCAAACTTGTTCATCATCTTTTAGGGTTTTTAGCATTAATCATAGTCATAACATGAACAACCATCAAAACACTTGAACATACTCATCTAATGGTTTCAAATCATCACATAACACCTCAACTCGACTCTACACTAATCCGATTAACATGGTACTACACATATGCAAGCCGGTTTCATGAACACCCACATTTAATGGTTTGAATCACATTTAGACACAAGATATCATGAGCTCATTGTGCAATATATCCGAAGTCAAAACATGTTAGCCGAATAACATCATTATATATAACTTCATCATACAAAATAAATACCTAGCATGCATCACTAACCTATATCATTACACATCAACACCTTTAATCATGTATAAACATGTATTTGCAAGGAAATCACTAACCGGTTCAAGTGTGGGTTCAAAGGTGTGAAGTAGTAATGGATGAAGCTTCCAAATGTGTGTGTGTGAGCCGATCCGAGAACTCCTTGTGGTCACCGGTTTGATCCGAGAAGGAGGAGAAGAGATGTGATGTTTGATTTCTAGGTTTTAGTGAGAGAGAGTAGGGGAGTGTGTGTGTTGTCCAAGAAAAATGGCAAAGATGGCTAGGAGTATAATATATACTAGTTCTTAAGTTGTTTACCCTAGTGGGTTTTCGAGTGGGGTGGAGAGGAGCATGGCCCAACCCGGCCCAGCTGTTACTGTTCACTCGAGACCGCATGGTCTCGAGTCGTGTCCTTGTGTCTCGGTTCACATAATCACACTCATACATACAAGCATACATATAAACATAACATATAATCACATAGGATGTTCACATATATCCTTACACCAATACGTCAACTAGTCACATAATGTTTCAAGTAGGTTACACTAAGATACACGAAAGGTTCTAAATTTCGAGTTGTCACATCATCCCCAAGTTGAAAGAAATTTCGTCCCGAAATTTGGTAGGCACTCACTGAGGAAGCTAGTTAAGTTGTATGGTTTTCCCGGTTTTCCTGGGGTGTCACATCCACCCCCCGTTGATCTGGAATTTCGTCCCGAAATTCCGTAGCTTCAGCCTCAGTAGTGGTCGTACTGTTTGCGAACAATTGGGGATACTTTTGTTTCATCCGATCTTCGCGTTCCCAGGTGAACTCTGGGCCGCGACGTGAGTTCCAACGAACTCGAACGAGAGGTATTCTAGTGCTCTTGAGGACCTTAACATCCCGGTCCGTGATTTCAACTGGTTCCTCGACGAATCGTAACTGCTCGTCGATAGTGAGTTCCTTCAGAGGAACTATGTGGGTCTCATCTGACAGACACTTCTTCAGATTCGACACGTGGAAAACGTTGTGAACTGCACCGAGTTCCACTGGTAAGTTCAGTCTGTGGGCCACCCTGCCTATTTTCTCGATGATTTCAAAAGGTCCAACGTATCGTGGGTTAAGTTTGCCTCGTTTACCAAAACGAACCACACCCTTCCAGGGTGAAACTTTGAGTAGTACCCGCTCCCCAACCTGGAGCTCTAGTGGTTTCCTGCCCTTATCGGCGTAGACTATCTGACGGTCACGAGCTGCCGCCATGCGTTTTCGGATTTGAGCAATTTGTTCGGTTGTGTCTACCACATGTTCTGGACCAGTGATCTGACTATCCCCCACCTCTGTCCAACAAAGAGGTGACCGGCATTTACGTCCGTACAATGCCTCAAACGGAGCAGCTTTAATGCTGGTGTGGTAGCTGTTATTGTACGAGAATTCCACAAGTGGCAGATGTTTTTCCCAGCGGTTGCCAAAGTCGATTACACATGCACGAAGCATATCTTCTAAGGTTTGAATAGTGCGCTCGGACTGCCCATCCGTCTGAGGGTGATACGCTGTGCTCATGTCTAATCGTGAGCCAAAGGATTTGTGCATCGCTTGCCACAGCTCTGAAGTAAAACGTGCATCTCGATCTGAGATAATAGAGGTGGGCACCCCGTGCCTCGAAACAACTTCCTTGAGGTATATTTCTGCAAGAGTGGAGAATTTATCCGTCTCCTTGATAGCCAGGAAGTGTGCCGATTTTGTAAGTCGGTCCACGATCACCCAAATAGTATCGTTACCTCGTTGAGATCTAGGTAGGCCGGTAACAAAATCCATGGAAATTTGCTCCCATTTCCATTGCGGTATCTCTGGTTGTTGGGGTAGGCCTGAGGGCTTCTGGTATTCAGACTTGACTCTCGCACAAGTCAAACACTTGCTGACGTAGGTTGCTATGTGGGCCTTCATGCTAGGCCACCAATATGTAGTTTTGATGTCGTGGTACATTTTATCTGAACCCGGATGTACCGAGTAGCGAGACTTGTGTGCTTCATCCATCACAAGCTCTCGTAGGTTGCCGTAGAGTGGGACCCAAACGCGTCCCGTTACGTAGTAAGCACCGTCTTCCTTCTGTTCTAAGCGTTGCCTTGATCCGCGTAGGGCTTCAGCCCTGACGTTTTCTGGTTTCAGTGCTTCTATCTGAGCAGTTCGTATTTGGGAAGGAAGACTAGAATGGATCGTGAGTTGTAAAGCTCGCAAGCGCTTAGGCACGGTGTCCTTTCGACTGAGGGCGTCAGCCACAACATTGGCCTTGCCCGGGTGATACCTGATTGAGCACTCGTAGTCATTCAGTAGCTCGACCCACCGTCGTTGTCGCATATTCAGTTCCTTCTGCTTGAAGATGTGCTCGAGGCTCCTGTGGTCGGTGTAGATGGCGCACTTGGTACCGTACAGGTAATGCCGCCATAACTTAAGTGCAAAAACAACAGCTCCCAGCTCTAAGTCGTGTGTAGTGTAGTTTCTTTCATGAACCTTGAGTTGGCGTGAGGCGTAGGCTATAACATTATCTCGTTGCATTAATACACAACCAAGACCCTGAATTGATGCATCGCAGTAGACCACGAAGTCGTCTGTGCCTTCTGGCAAGGAAAGGATCGGTGCGCTGCAAAGTCTATCCTTTAAGTGCTGAAATGTTGATTCCTGTGCATCTCCCCAGCGATAAACAACGCCCTTCTGCGTCAGTGAGGTGAGAGGCTGTGCGATCTTAGAAAAATCCTTAATGAACCTCCTGTAGTAACCTGCCAATCCCAAGAATTGGCGAATTTCCTTTGGTGTACGAGGTGCAGGCCAGTTCTTAATCGAGTCTACCTTGGATGGATCAACGTGAATCCCATCCTTGTTCACCACGTGGCCTAAGAAATGGACCTCACGAAGCCAGAAGTCGCATTTCGAGAACTTTGCGTAAAGCTGTTCGGTTCGAAGGAGTTCCAGAATAAGTCGTAGATGTTGCTCGTGTTCCTCCTGACTCTTAGAATAGATCAGGATGTCGTCGATGAAGACTATAACGAACTTGTCCAGGTAAGGCTTGCACACTCGATTCATCAAGTCCATGAAAACCGCAGGTGCGTTTGTCATCCCAAAAGGCATGACCAAAAACTCAAAGTGTTCGTAACGCGTTCTAAAAGCTGTTTTGGAGACGTCCTCTTCTCGGACTCTCAGCTGGTGATATCCCGATCTCAAATCAATCTTTGAATAGTAGCTCGAACCTTGCAGCTGGTCGAACAAGTCGTCAATACGCGGTAGAGGATAACGATTCTTCACCGTCACCTTGTTGAGTTCCCGGTAGTCGATGCACATTCTGAAGGTACCGTCCTTCTTCTTCACAAATAGTACTGGAGCTCCCCAAGGCGATGAGCTAGGACGAATAAAACCCTTATCCAAGAGTTCTTGTAGTTGCGTAGAGAGTTCTTTCAACTCTGATGGAGCTAAACGATAAGGTGCACGAGCTATAGGCGCAGCTCCAGGAGCTAGTTCAATCTGAAATTCGACTTGGCGATGAGGCGGGAGACCAGGTAATTCCTCAGGAAATACCTCGGGATAGTCGCGTACAACTGGAAAGTCTTCTATCTTCTTCTCTTTTTCTGAGGTGTCAGTAACGAGAGCCAAAATGGCAGTGTGGCCCTTTCGTAAGCACTTTTGGGCCTTAAGGAGAGAGATGACGTTCTCAACAGCACTCCTCTTGTCGCCACGAATCATGAGGGGTTCACTACCGGAACCCGGAATACGAACAACCTTCTCGTTGCAAAGAATCTCTGCTCGGTGTTGGGATAACCAATCCATCCCAATGACAATGTCGAAACTACCCAAGACGATAGGAATAAGGTCGATAGAGAAGGTCTGGTCTGCAAGAATAAGTTTACAGTCCTTGACTACGTGTGTGGCTTCTAAACTCTTACCGTTTGCTAGCTCTACAGTGTGCTTGTTGTTCAAAGGTGTTGGAATACGCTTAAGCATTCGACTAACTTCTAGTGACATGTAGCTAGTATCGGCACCCGAATCAAATAAAACTGTAACATAAAAGTCGTCGAGAAGGAACTTACCCGCCACAACATTGGGGTCATTCCTTGCTTCACCTTGGCCGATCACGAACGCCCGCCCCCTGGCTCCATTGTTGTTGTTCCCATTATTACCATTCCCCTGATTGTTGTTATTGTTGTTGTTGTTCTGGTTCCTGTTCAGTTGGGGACAATCTCTCTTGAAGTGGCCTTCAGCTCCACACTGAAAGCACCCTTTGTTATCACCCTGCTGCGGCTGCTGGCGTTGGTTCTGTTGAGCTTGCTGACGATTCTGATTGGCGGGGTATAAGCTCCTGCAATCCTTTGCAGCGTGACCTGGCTTGTTGCACCGATGACAGTTGCCCCTGGTGCATGGCCCGCTGTGGTGCAGGCTGCAGCGATTGCATTTGGGGTGATTCCCTTTGTACCCACCGTGACTTTGACCACCAGATGATTGCTGACTAGGGCTCTTGTAGTCATCAGTCTTTCTCTGCTGAGACTGGGACTGAACAGAAGTCGAACCCTTACTTGAAGCTCCATCCCATTTCCGTTTGTTGTCGCTAAGAGTACCTGAAGTAGTTGCCGCACCTATGCGCTTTGGCAACTTGTTCTGCTCCACCGCTTGGTCAGTAAGACGGTGAGCCAACTGGACAACCTGCTGGATAGTAGCGAGGTTTGCTGAAGTCACATGGCTTTGGATCTCTGGCACCAAGCCCTTGAGAAAGAGTTCAATACGCTTAAATGGAGGGTCCACCATAGTGGGACACAGTAAGGCAAGCTCATTCGATCTCTTAGTGTACGCCTCAATTTCTGACCCCGTCATCTTGAGGTTGAAGAACTCGACTTCCAGCTTATGAATGTCATCCCGACTGCAGTATTCTTCCTTGATCATCTCCTTAAAAGTTTCCCATGGGGTGGCGTTGGCAGCAACCAACCCCAGCATTTGGACCTGAGCGTTCCACCATGTGAGGGCTAAACCCTCGAGAGTACCGGTAGCATACTTCACCCTGCACGCCTCAGGGCATTCACACATTTCGAACACAGATTCTAGTTTCTCAAACCAGTGGAGGAGACCTACTGCTCCTTCAGTGCCGCTGAAAGTAGTTGGTCGGCAGTCCATGAAAGTTTTAAAGGTGCACACAGGTGGCTGAGCGTGTTGACCTATTGTGGGTGAAAGAAAAGACAGAGTTTAACACAAAGGTTGGTTCACGAGAGTAGGATTCTAAAGATCCTAGAATGAGTTCGGACTGCAGGATATACCTCCTGCGTGTGCAGCTGCAAGTGCTGCGGCAACTCGTTCGTTAATCAGAGCCGTCAACTGGGCTTGTGTCAGGTTAACGCGTCCAGACATGATCTTCACATCAAGGGAAACATGAGTGAGAGAGGTTCGCGAAAGTGCGATGACAGAATGGAGTAAGCACACACGTGTTCAAGCAACAGTAGTTATACAAACCAAGCATACCATGAGTAATGTACTATGTAACTAACAAGGAGGCAATATATACACAGATCATATCACCTAGAATGTCGAGCCTTGCACGTGGAGTGAAGCGTCGTTGTGGGCCGTTGAGCACTGTACAGGTTATAGTCTGATTTTAATAAAACCTTTTCCCTTATTAAAACCAAGTTCACTATAACCAATGGCTCTGATACCAATCTTTCACACCCCCAAAATCCACCTGCGGAGTACTACCGCCTGGAGGCGTGACTGACCAGGATCCAGCCACCAATCATATTGAACAAGCAAAATAAGTAGTTATAAAATTTAACCAATACAATTGGTGTCCAAACAAAACATAGTTTAAGTTGCAAGCGGAAGCATAACGTTTAAAACCAAAACATAAGTTTAATTGTTTCAAAGTTTAACATGGCACACAGCTGTCCATGTCCCACAACGACTCTCTTCCATGCAAGCTCCAGCTAAGTACCTATTGTCCTGCAAAGCATGTAGTAACGAGTCAACAACAAGTTGAGTGAGTTCACGGTTGGGTGTTCGTTTTAAGTTGTTTCAAAAACAGTTTCCTTTATCTGGCATCCCGCCGTGGGGGTTACCCCATAGTTAAAAACGTGACTTATTTATTCCCGGTTACTCTGGCAATCCAGCCGTGGGGGCTACCCCGTGTTAGTTATCTGGCATTTCGGCCGTGGGGGCTACCCCATGTATACACTAGACTCGTTACCATATCGACTGCTGACTGTAGTCATGTTTATGTGCCCTGAAACTGTCAATGTCTATCATCATTGACGTGCCCCAGATCCATTAGTTCACGCCTGTCCTCTGCGGCACGGTGTGAGGTTTGTCAGACCTAAATAGCGCTATCTAACTAATGACCCGCTCGCCATTGGCCCAGCGATTAAGTCGATATAAAAGGAGGGACTTCGTGATAGAGTTTTGGTCTAGTACGAGTTATCTGTCCGTGAGGACGAGGAATTACATTCCTGAACCAATGCTGTCCTACCCAAGGAGGACGAGGAACCCACGTTCCTTAACCCCATTCCCCAACCCAAGGAATCCTATGCTTTGTAGAGGGTGTGAACTCACCTTGGTTTGCTCGGCAGATACACAGAAAGGTCAATCAAGTTGTAAGTGGTCAACTACGTCCTAACATAGATATCATTCAAGTCAGGTTCATATCCAAGTAGTGCACGCATGTTCTACGCGTATACTAGCAAGTTGCATACAGGTATTATTCATGGCATACACGTATAAACATGGCGGTTTACAATAATACCTATGAGTTGAACAGTAGCATGTATACAAGTAAGCAAAGCCCAAAAGTCCGGCCCAATCCTAAGCCCGTAACAATGCAAGTCCAAGCAATGCACGACATACACAATTAACAATACACAGAAAGCCCATACATTCGGCCCACTAACTTAGGCCCGTAACTATGCAAGTCTAGTCCAGCGAGTGTGCGTACATGGTCTCGAGTCGAGACTGTGCGATCTCGAATCGAGACTGTGCGATCTCGGTTAATGCCTATGAGTTCTCGAGTTACGCATGAACTAGTCGAGATTAGGTGATCTCGAGTCGTAACCGGACCCGCAACCGAGGTCTCGAGTCATGTTGTTTTGTGTGCTGATCAAGTGTGGTCTCGAGTCGAGACTGTGGGTCCTTGACTCGCAACCTAGTGTCAAAACCGTGATCTCGAGTGGTCATCCATGTGGTCTCGAGTCGAGACAGGAGGTCTCGACAGGAACACCTGCTGACTTCCGACATTGTACTAAACCAATGAGGTTTTGATTTCATGCAACAATTGTGTACTATCCACTAAACATGTTTTCTTGTCTAGTTATTAACCAAAATGGATCAAACAATCAGATTTCAAATATTCATAACACATTCATATCATATTCAACAAGTTCTTCATATATTCAAGTCATGTTCATGTTGATCATCACACTTGTTCATCATCTTTTAGGGTTTTTAGCATTAATCATAGTCATAACATGAACAACCATCAAAACACTTGAACATACTCATCTAATGGTTTCAAATCATCACATAACACCTCAACTCGACTCTACACTAATCCGATTAACATGGTACTACACATATGCAAGCCGGTTTCATGAACACCCACATTTAATGGTTTGAATCACATTTAGACACAAGATATCATGAGCTCATTGTGCAATATATCCGAAGTCAAAACATGTTAGCCGAATAACATCATTATATATAACTTCATCATACAAAATAAATACCTAGCATGCATCACTAACCTATATCATTACACATCAACACCTTTAATCATGTATAAACATGTATTTGCAAGGAAATCACTAACCGGTTCAAGTGTGGGTTCAAAGGTGTGAAGTAGTAATGGATGAAGCTTCCAAATGTGTGTGTGTGAGCCGATCCGAGAACTCCTTGTGGTCACCGGTTTGATCCGAGAAGGAGGAGAAGAGATGTGATGTTTGATTTCTAGGTTTTAGTGAGAGAGAGTAGGGGAGTGTGTGTGTTGTCCAAGAAAAATGGCAAAGATGGCTAGGAGTATAATATATACTAGTTCTTAAGTTGTTTACCCTAGTGGGTTTTCGAGTGGGGTGGAGAGGAGCATGGCCCAACCCGGCCCAGCTGTTACTGTTCACTCGAGACCGCATGGTCTCGAGTCGTGTCCTTGTGTCTCGGTTCACATAATCACACTCATACATACAAGCATACATATAAACATAACATATAATCACATAGGATGTTCACATATATCCTTACACCAATACGTCAACTAGTCACATAATGTTTCAAGTAGGTTACACTAAGATACACGAAAGGTTCTAAATTTCGAGTTGTCACATCATCCCCAAGTTGAAAGAAATTTCGTCCCGAAATTTGGTAGGCACTCACTGAGGAAGCTAGTTAAGTTGTATGGTTTTCCCGGTTTTCCTGGGGTGTCACAGATTTAATCTATCTACTATAATAAAAGAAACCAAATTTTGGAGACATGTCATTCATTAAAGGTATCATCAAATCTATACTTATCTTATATTAATTAAATTAAACAAATAATAAATTAATATTAAATCTTATCAAATTTTAATAAAATATTATCCTCAAATCTAAATTGTTAATTTAATATATTTTTAAAACAAATACCTCTCTTTCCTACTTATCTTATGTTAAATATATAAATAATAAATTAATATTAAATGTTATCCAAATTTATTAAAAATATAACTTTTTTATTATTTGGTATACAAAATTATATTTATTCAACTCGTGTAAAACGCGAGGTTTTTTAAAATATTTTTTTTATTATTTACTATACAAAGTTACATTTATATAACCCGTGTAATACACGAAGTTTTTAAAGATATAACTTTTTATCATTTGCTATGTAAAATTAGATTTATTCAACACGTGTAATACACAAGGTTTTAAGGATATATATTTTTTTATTATTTGGTAGATTTTTCAACCCGACTATACATGGGTTTTTTAAAGATACGCCGTTTTTAGTATCTAATATACAAAATTACATTTATTTAATCTGTGTAATACACGTGGTTTTTAAAGATATAACTCTTTTAGATCTATTTAACACGTCTAATATATGGGGTTTTTAAGGAAGTAATTTTTTTTATTATTTTGTAGATTTATTCAACCCAATTATACACGGGGTTTTTAAAGATACAACGTTTTTAGTATTTTGTATATAAAATTGCATTTATTTAATCTGTGTAATACATATGGTTTTTAAAAATATAACTTTTTTTATTATTTGATATATAAAATTATATTTATTTAACCCGTACAATATACGTGGTTCATAAAGATCTAACTTTTTATTGTTTAATAGAGTTAATTACATAGTTAGTCCCTGTGGTTTACACAAAGTAACATATTTAGGTACTAATAGTTTAAAATCACATTCTAGGGTATTAATTTTTCATTTTATAACGTTTGGAGGTATTAATATTATTTTTAGGTTTAAAATCACATTCTATTAGTACCTAAGTATGTTATTTTGTGCAAACCACAGGGACTAACTATGTTAATACCCTGGAAGTTAATACCTCCAAACGTTACAAAATGAAAAGTTAGTACCCTAGAAGGTGATTTTAAACTATTAGTACCTAAATATGTTATTTTGTGCAAACCACAGGGACTAACTATGTAATTAACTCTTGTTTAATATATAAAATTACATTTATTCAACCCGTGTAATACACGGGGTTCTAACCTAGTAATTAAATAAATAAATGTGTTGATAAACTTTGAGAATGCAACTAAAACCCTTTAGAAGTTTTTTAAAAGTGATTTCATCCTCATGTCCACGTTTTTGTCATAAAACGTTGAGAATTCAACTAAAAACTTTTTGAAGTCTATTTCCCTCGTAAATCAGCTTATTCAAAATTATATTTTAAGTTAGTGTTGATATACACCGTTTTTATTGTCAGGCTATCATGGTGTGCGGGAGGACCTCCACACAAGGCCCGTGATTTCGAGGGTACGCGATTTAAAAAAAAAATCCGATATATATATGTTATTTTTTTTAAATAGTAAACACATACCAATTCTAATATAGGTCCATTTACAAAAATTTTTTTACGGTTTAGAATTTAGTCCAATTGGCATTAGTTTATCAAGCCCAATACTAATTTGAATTTTTTTAAAATAATAAAACATTAAAAAAGAGCATATCTTTTCAAACTCAATCAGGGTAGGCGAATTCTTAGAGACGCCTCCGTTATTGTCATAGTTAACCCTCTAAAAAGAGGTAAAAAATGTTTGCACGTCAACCGTCGCTGTGTTACTAAATTCATCCAATCCAGCAGCAACCATCTTATCACCTCTCCATTCGGAAGGTGTAACATTGTATACAAGAAAACAAGCTTGACTCATTTGTAGATTCTCACATCACCCTTTGTTTTGAGAGGTCCCGTCCCAATAAAACAGATCAAAATGGCACATTCTGTATTCTGGAGGCCAATTTGGTTTGGCATACAATGTTACTTACACCTTCCGACCTCTTAATCCAGATATTCATGCTTAAAAAGGATCAATATTGTCACAGTTTGGATTCTAGAGGCCGTTTGGTATACATCGTTACACCTCTAGAATCCATATATGCATTATAAAAAGCGAATCAAAATGTCTCCCATGCCAGCCATCCAGCTTTTGGATTTTAAATTCATTCGGGATACAGATCTTTCAAGGTTTTCCAAAAGTACCATCTAGACACAGGCATATAACATCATAAATAAGAAAACACTACATAGTTACCTAACATAAATAGCATTTCCATACAAAAGTTGAAGTACTTAATAATACTGCATTAACTCCTCCTAATGCATCCATACCATAGTCTCTAACCAAACAACTTCTTCATTCCATTTTTCCTACAAGCTACAAATTCTTCTGCCGCCTGCAAATAACATATAGTTATTAGACCCAATGCTTTCATCTTTTAATCAACACTTTTTGCTTCATTTCAGATGCAAAGGCACAAAACATTTAATAAGCATATCATATTAGGAGGAGTAATAAAAGAAACCACAACCAAACACCATGCTTTAGGTTGATACTTGTAGTTTCGGTTTAGGTGACAGACTGACGGGTTTTAAAATTGGAAAGTTTACCAATAAGAAAAACAGAAACATTCACACTCTTTTTATGTGTGTTTATAATCTAGGGTTATAAAATTAGCTCAATCCACATCACAAGATTACTCAATTAAAATCTAAATATTAACAAATTCATCAACTAAAAGCTCTGAATTTTCCCTTGTATGTTTGTAAATTCTTTTACACACAACTGATGATGTAAGCATGTCCAAAGCTCACTCCGAGTTCAGAACTCAACACCTAAGCAATTAATGCGGTAATAAACTGGTTATCGGTCATGAACCGATATTTGAGATATAGGTTATCGTGGTGGGATATCGGTAATTTAATATCATGTAGAATATATATATATATATAGGGGAGGGTTTAAATGAGAACGCTAAATATGGCGAGAACCGTGAGAACGAATATAAAAACCGCGAGAATTTGGTCAAAAACAATTCAAATTCAAAATTTCTTTTTATGCTTATCATTATTATTCGAATACAATGTTAGAAATTTAATTTACACGTTTAAATTAACATGAATTTGTAAATAAAGAAAATTTACACATATGTAAGTTTGCCATTTACACATGTGTAAATTTGTTATATTTACACATGTGTAAAAATCTAATAAGAGTGATTTTGAGAAGAGAAATGAATTATTTGATGTTGTAAATTCTTTTTTTTATGTTGTATTTTAATTACAACGAGGTTTGTATTTAAAAAAATTGGTTTTGATTGTTTTTTCATTCGTTCTCACGGTTCTCAATATATATATAGGATTAGGTTCAAGAGTGAACACTCGTGTAGTTTGCGAACAGAGCGAACTAGTCCTGGCCATACACGTGTGTAAATCAATGGACAGGATTTGTTCACTCAGTTCGCATATACACTAGTGTTCACTCTAGAACCCCACCCTATATACTCTCCTACCATTAACAAATTAAAACCTTTTGCAACTTGCAAAACACTAACAATAGCAAGTAAGAAGTGATTAAGACTTAAAACACTAACAATTAACAATTAAGACTTAAAAACAATAATAGCAGCAATAAGAAGAAAGACGAATCGTAGAACAAAGAAGAAAGGTACTAGTATCGGGAAAATCGATGATATATCAGTCAACATCGCCGATAATATCCGTACCGATATTCTGACCGATATCTTACAGGGGACTGATAACCGATATATCGGTGATATATCACCTCATGGCTCAACACCCCACCTACATACTTGAACTAATTAAACATTGGACAACTAAAAGATCTCTGAACCTCTATGATTCGGATCTTGGAACATTGGCCAACTTAAAGATCTTCGGACCTCTGTAATCCGGATCCTCAACCACTGGACCACCTAAAGATGATCAAACCTGGGCAATACGGACTATGAACTATTGGGTATTAGTAAGATCCATATAACCTGCAAGTAATATGTTCATAAATGCTATTTGGCAGGTAACGCATACAACAGTCAGCACCATAAGGGATGAGCCTGTTCATGAACTGTTCACGAACACTTCGTGTTCATTCATTAAGGAAATGAGTGTGTTCATGAACTGTTCACGAACGCTTTGTGTTCGTTCATTAAGGAAATGAGTGTGTTCATGAACTATTCACTATCGCTTACTAGACGCAGACGAACTCAAAAAAAATGAACATAAATGAACACAAACAACGTTTATGAACACAAATGAATACACACGAATATATATTCATTTAAGAATAAAATCTCATTTTTCATCACAAAGATTACGAAAAAAAATCCATCAAAAAAAATATAGCACTTAACATAATTATGAATTATCCCAACAAGGTTGATATAATTATCAGAAACATGGTTAACACAAAATTAAGAAGCTAGTCAAGCTTTAACACAAAATGAAATTGAAATGGTCAAATGAGGGATGTTGGGCAAGGCATATAGTATAACTAGGGTTTCAAATATTTAAAAACTAAAAACAATAAAACAAAGATAAAACATATAAAAATCTTCAAATGAACGAACAAAAATGAACATGAACGAGCGATCACAAATGAACACATTACTGAACGTTCACAAACATAAACGAACTAACGCAACCTTTGTTCATGTTCGTTCATTTAACTTCATGAACAGAATTTCTTGTTCGTGTTCGTTTATTTATTAAACGAACGAACATAAATGAACTTCCTACCGAACGGTTCACGAACTGTTCATTGAACGCTCGGTTCGTTTACAACCCTAATACTACCGAGTACCGACTAACACGACAATACTAATAACTATTCAACATAACTTAACTGCTAGCAATTATCAAAAGTGGTTATAGATTACCTTATGTATTCAAACATATAAAGATATGCATCTAGAAACACAAATAACAAAACAAAACACAAAATAGATGACTTACAGGATGTGCCATTTGACATGAACCATCCTTGCAAACATTACGTAAACCGCTAGTAGAAAACGCCTTTGCATTTCAATGATCCACACAAACACTTTTTCTTCCGCGGGCCCGCTTTGCCAGCCAGTAGCATTCCATAGTCAAATGTTAACTCCTGCATAGGAGGAATATGCTTGATTGCAAAAAACCCAACATGAAAATACGATTCATCTTGATTTTCACGAATAATCGGCTGCCAATACACATTTGGTGAGCAACTATGGTTCATAAACCGGCCCACATTTCCCTCATTCCTGGCACTAATAATTAAAGGAAACGGAAATTTAACCGGTTCATCACTAGGTTCAGGTTCCAACGGCTCAAACGCGCGAGTAGCATCGAAAATATAATTATCCTCAGAATCAATACCCTTTTCGGATATCACAGCCCCTGCATATTCACATATAAACGAACCCGAACGAATCGGGTCCCATGATCTAAGTCCCCAACCTTTATCCTTTGTTTTAAACACCTCTAGACGCATTTTCAACCCCGCTTGTGAAATTCGGTTCCTGCAATTAACAGGACATATACACATATTACCACACTCGTGAATCAACGTGTTATGACTCTGAAGAACACCAAGTGAGGTATATGGAATTTGGCCTTCGTTTCTTTGAACACAAGGACAGTTACTGTTTGATTGGCATCCACCCGTACAGCAATCGCAGTTTAACACAGATGGTTTCATTGACGGAAACGGCTTTGTGTACTTAAGAGTCGGTGTGTAGCTAAAATAAGGTGGGCCCTTTTCACCGTCCACATCGTTTACAAGACAAACGGGTAAACTTTCGGCTCCAGAGGTAAGATCGGGTAGAATAATACCGGGACGCGTAGTAACACCGTCTTTCCATTGCTGGATTGATTTCCACAGAGTAAACGCTTCAGGTTGTCCAGCAACTCGCACAAATTTGTACTTGAAAATATTGCAACCGGATTTCCCTTTTTCGATCCACGACTCGTGTATTTTGTATAATCCATCGTATACATACACTTTACCGGTCGGACTTGCGAAATCTTTAAGACCGCGAATAACTCTTACCTCGTTAGACTTGTGTAAGCTTTTTTCAAGAGCGA
Organism: Helianthus tuberosus; assembly: GCA_030545235.1. NCBI lineage: Eukaryota > Viridiplantae > Streptophyta > Magnoliopsida > Asterales > Asteraceae > Helianthus > Helianthus tuberosus. Next base: position 134,445,469 of record CM060408.1, on the reverse strand, counting down.
GATTACCCCTTACTAGTTGTTGATCCATTGATTGTTTATCTTTCCTTTGAACACCACCTTGACCACTGTAGATTAGCACCTCACCATCATCGCCTTCGTCTTCGTATCCACCGGAAGAAACGATACTGACCGCCAATGAATCGTCTTCACCGGAAACCTTAACTCCCATATAATCGATACCAGCCATACTTGGAGCATGCACTCCGGCCAAACATAACTCCATACGGAAAAAGAAAATATCACCGATCTCGACACCTGGCACCGATCCGATCCGTTTCTTGGTATTCGCGCGGACGCTTTTACTCATACAAATAGTACCTGCACGTAAGTCGGGGCGTTTGGCTACACCTGGAACGGTGTTTCTATCTTCAAGTTGTGTGATTTTTCTTCTGAGTAAGTTGAAAACAATGAGTACACGGTCAACCAGTTCTTTGTCACTGTTAGCTTGACGGAAAGTATCTATTTCCACAAGATTGAATGATTTCAACATGTTCTCAGCTACTGACTCGATCGCAACGTCGATACTGGAAACAGGAATTCCGCTTTTGCTCCTGACTTTTCTACGGGTGACCCGGGATTTGTCGTTGACTTCACTTCCGGTTTCCATGTTTCTTTCGAAACCGTCGTCATAACCGTCACTTACACTGTTTCCGTCCTCGTCTACAACTGTATGGTTCCTGGACCCCCGTCTCGACGTCCCTATGTCACCGTTTCCTGAAACAGGTGTTTTAAACGAATTCAAAGGAACCGGTGACGGGATCGGGAAAGCCCTATGCTGAGCTGGCCTTTGGGGATCATTTGCGGCGAAGAACGGGAAGAACGGTGTGGCGCCAGGTGGAAACGGACCCATCGGAGGAATAGATGCATACTGATGAGACGGCGGTGCAGACGGATCATGTTGAGACGGGAAGATTGGGGCAAGGCATCTTAATGGCTTGACAGTCAAAACCGCAGACTTGTTTATATTACCAGACGACATGGGATCAGAACCAAAAGCGCGTTCCATGAAAATCACACAAGCGCTTTCTAAATATTTAACAACTTAAAGCTTTACCAGAGAGAAGCACAATTATCATCACCTGAAAAAGTGTACATGCATTACAAATTTATTCAATTAGAGCTACAAAACACAGATTTTAATAACAGAAAAACCAAATACAAGAAACTGCAAACTTGAACCACAACTTGCAGTTGAAAATTACTAGATTTAACACAAACTTATAAAAAATCAGAAGGCGGTTACGAAACACATAATCGATAACAAATAATACAAGATTTGAGATACGAAACGTCGAAAACAAAGTACCAGAAAGAATCAGCTTATCATCGCCTGAAAAAGTACATGCCTTATAAATTTAGTCAATTAGGGCTAACCTAAAAACAGATACAATAAAATGCAAACTTGAAGCACAGTTTGCAGTTGCAAAATTACTAGATTCAACACAGAAATCAAAATGTGCATATGAAATACGCAATCTAAAACAAACAATAAATGATTTGAGTGAGGGAACGTAGATAAAAAAGAACGGAGATCAGAAAAATGAACACATACACAAAGCTTTTTAAATCTTCAACAACTTAAAACTTTACAAAAAAGAAGCACAATAATCATCACCTGAAAAAGTACATGCATTACAAATTTACTCAAATTAGGGCTAAAAAAACTCATCGATTTTAACCAGATGCAATAAACTGCATACTTGAACCACAACTTGCAGTAGATAATCACTAGATTCAACAAAAATTAATTTAAAAAAAAAAAAAAGCAAAACCCTAGATACACAGAAATACAGAAAGTCAAAACGCGCATACAAAATACATAATCAATAACAAACAATACACGATTTAACAAACAAAGCATGGAAAACAAAGAAGGAAGATCAGATAAAAACTAGGGTTTATAAACGATACGGAAATGAAATCGATTTGAAAGCATAAATTGAGCATAAACGTAAGCAAGATCTGTAGAAATTACCTTGGGATTGATTGAGTAGAGAGAGTGTTGCACCAGAAAATGAAATTTGATTTGAGTTTCTGCGTTTTTCACGTGCTGTTTTCAATTTCAATTTCAATTTTGACAGTGACAATATTATTCAATGAAAGCGCATTTGGGGTTGTAAGTAATACAGGAGGAGGAGGAGGTGATGTCACACCTGGTTTTTATTTGGTTATATTTATTTTTATGGGCACCGAACGTTCAGCGAACCATTCGACGGAAAGTTCGTTTATGTTTGTTTGTTTAATAAACGAACGAACATGAACAAGAAATTTCGTTCGATTAGTTAAATGAACGAACATGAAAGCCTTGTTCGTGTTCGTTCGGTTCGTTTACAACCCTACTCTTAACGGTAACAAGTGTATAAAGGATTTATAGAATGACAAGTGTTCAATAATTTAAAACCTAAACCCACTACACCGTCACCCAAAACCTAAACACTCATCCCCACCCTTCGCGCGCGAAAAAAAAAAAAAAAAAAAAAAAAAACTATAACTCACCAAAAAAAACCCCAAAAAACCTAACCCCCACCTTCCAAAAACCTAAACCCCCCACCCTTTGGCAAAAAAAAAAAAAATTTTTTTGGTGGAGGGGGGGGGGGGGGGGGGGCTTAGATTTTTGGGTGATGGTGGGTATTTAGGTTTTTTTTGTAGCGAGTTTTCTTTTAGGAGCTTTATACCCGGGAGCCTTTGTATTTGATCCTAATCCTTATTTTTATTGTTTATAATGAGAATCAATGTGATTAGATATTGTGATTGTATATATTGTTTTGATTACAAGGACTCTCTCACCATATATGATGCAACATTATTACGTGGAAATGATTATATATGACTAAATAATCTATAATATATTATAAATCATTTCATAAGGATGACGGTAAAATTTAAGTAAATACAAGTTTTTATGCTTACATTACAATACTAAATGAGGTTAGTTTAGGGGTAAAATTGCCTTTTTGGCACCATCCTCTAATAAATGTATTGTAAAATAACCATAATATCTATAATAATACATTAATTTATTAAACAACATAAATACACTAAAGAAAATAATTGAAACCGTTGTTCATAAATTGGAATGATTAAGCATAAATTGGATTAAATGATTATTTAATAAACTATAAAACATTAAAGAAAATAATAAGAACAGTTTAGCATAAATTGGATGACATGATTAACATTCTAAAACTGATATAGTCCTTTCTTGGATTGTAATTGGAATCGTTGAGCATTAATTGGTTTAGACCATTAACATTCTTAAACCGATGAACATTTGTTGCTTGGATACTATTTAACCGTTCAAGACAGTATTGCAAGTTTCACACATACAACACTTATATACGATGCTGAAGCAATCCCACCGCGTCACACCTTCGCGGTTGTCACCAACCAACTACCGCCACGAACCAGAACAGCCACCGCCGTGAATCACCATTCGACGCAACTTGGTTAGTAACCAGTTACCACCATTGTTCCGCCACGAAACCAGGTAACTATTTTCGTTGACAATCTTAAACTATCTTCTTCCTAATTATCCTTTCGGTGACCAATTATACTGGATTTTGTATTGAATTTGTTGGTGTCTATAGATGCATGCACTATCGTAGACAATGTATTATTCATGCTCCCTGTACTAATTTTAGTTGTCGTTGTTGTCCCAACAAAGCTACGGTACTAATTTTAGCCTTTTCTCTTCTCTATTTTTTGTTCGATTTGTTGTTATAAATATGTTATCAGTTTTGTTTCTGAGTCCTGAACTAATTATGTGGATTCAAATTAGTACCGCTTTGTAGATATGCATATCCTTGCTTAAATAGTTGTTAATTGACGGTCAATAATTATTGCTATCTTCTTCTGAATATGTTGTTTTAGCTTCCAGACATCGTTTCTAATTAATGCTTAATTTGGACTCAAAGTTGACGTTTTAAAGACCTTCTGTATTTTTCTGTTGTGATGAAATTGATGATTGTTGGAGGTTATCTGCGTTGTTTGTGACACCGAGCAGCTGGTATATTTCTTTGGCTCAAATTACATGAAGTTCGTGATTCTCAAGAACCTGAATCTAGACACAAGGGAAATGCAGTTGAGGAATCTGGGCCAAGCAAAGTGTCATGAAAAGATTGTTTTAGAATTATTTATGGAAAGGTAGCAGTTGATAAAGCAATCCCTCAAGCTCGTGAACAGGCCTTTGCAAAAGCCCATAAAAAAGCTACAGAGGAAATGACAAAGAATGATGGTTGTAATATAAAGAATAAAACTTAATAAGAACTTAAGTTCCTTTTTTTTTTATTTTGATGGTTTGCATAGGCCAACAAGGATACCGATGAGATCTACAACTTATATATGATTTTTATTTTTTAAGGTTTGCATAAGCCAATAAAAATCATTAATATGTTTTTTGCTGACATGTAACTATGCAGGGTATACACTGATATGTCTGTTTTAGTATTGCTAATAGTTTGTTATTGATATAATTAGTAGTTATAGCTAGAAGATAGTCTTGCCTGATGCAGGTCACGTTCCCACTGCATATTGTTCACTCCGCCGCAACGCGCGGGTTTCCCACTAGTATATTTAATATTTGTTTTCTTGTTTCAAATGCATCCAATGTTTTGTATTGTTATATTCATCTAGTGGTAATTAAATGGTGGTCCTTTTTTTCATGTATATTAGTTATGTATTATATCCATGGTTGTAAAAGTCCCGCCTAGGCTCCGAGTACTCCCCGAGTACTCGCTACAAGGTAGGCTGCCGAGGCACGAGTACTCTCCTCCTAGGCCAATTACTCCCCGAGTAATCCCCGCCTAAGCCGATTACTTCCCGAGTACTCCCGAATCCGACTAGGGAGCGCCTAGCGACTTTTGCAACCATGATTATATCAAAATAAAAAAATAGATATTTAAAATAGTATAAAGTTTGATTGAACAAATACTTTATTTTATATATAACTTCATTTTGAATTAAGTTAGGAAATGTCAAGAAACAAAAGTATATGTTTAAAATAGTTAAAGCAAGCAGATTATTAGGGAAAAAACAAATTAAATGATAAATGAAATATCATAGAAATCTAAAACCATAAATACTGATCTGGTCCAGTACAAGTGTTGTTTGAATGGTATTGGTACTCATACTCAGTACAGTTTACGGTACCAAAAAAATATTTTAAATATAACTCCACATTTAATAAAATTATATATCAGAATTTGACAATAAAGAAACTTATAGATGCAATGAGGTGTGTGATGCGCCACAATAAAGAAACTTATAGATGCAATGAGGTGTGTGACTATGGCTTAGAGTCGAGTCCTTGATGAATAGTGAAGATATTTTGATCAATTCATAATTCAATAGATTTTTGACTTAAGTTAGTGTCACAAGAAACAAATATGTATTTTGTAAAAGCTATAGACCAAAATACATATGTATTTTATGGCTTAGAGTCCAGTCTTTGATAAATAGTGAAGATATTTTGATCAATTAATAATTTCATAGATTTTTGACTTAAGTTAGTGTCACAAGAAACAAATAGGTATTTTGTAAAAGCTATATACCAAAATCATAAATAATCCAAGTAATCACATCACTTAACTATTTATGCCAATATTTTCTTTTCTTTGTTGTCATGTCTGATTTTTCTATTCATATTTACTAAGTTCATTAAAAACTAGGTGATGATTTTTTTTAATGTCAATGTTTCTCATACTCTATTACACAACTAATTCTAATTTAGTTGTCTTTGTTCAAGTTTAAATTTAAGATCTCTTCTCTAAGAGACATCTATCAAGTGAGTTAGCTCTACATTAACAACTAGATGACAATGAACTAAATAGTATATGTGAATAAATTACTATACTACAAAACACAAGTGAAAATACTATGATATCTATAAAAACCTATCTAGGTTTTTTTTCTTAAAAAAAGTATGGTATCTCACAAATTTTTACTATCCATATTTAGGTTAGGTTCTAAGATATTAATTAATATGTATGTATGTTTACTAAGTTTTAATTTCAACTCTTATAATATACATACCATATGTTTTTAAATTATTTAATTTTTCTACTAACTTGATTTTTCACTACTAAATTGATTTTTGACTACTATTGTATAAAAAACCTTTATATGCAAACTTGTGTACTTTTTTTCTTAAAATTCCGGAATATTTTTTATTGAAATGAATACTGTTTAATATAATATATTTGAAATAAGTGATTTAGTGAATAAGTAGCCAGATGTAATAAACAATTTTAAATACTCTACATAATAAAAACAGTTTAAATTTTTAATTAAATTATTAATCAACTACAATAGTTTAAATTACGTAAAGATAATTAAGTTTTCATGTCCTCAATTTTAGTTATTCACGGGTTCCATCAATAGGAGAACATCTCCACCTCTGCGTTTAGAACTTTAATATCGGGATCTATTATCAAAACGCATATCAAGATTTCAAAATTCAAAAAAAAAAATTAATCTCAAGCTATCCATGTTCATATTAATGGCAATTTATAAACATCACCACTATAACAAGTGATGTAAGTGTTTAGCTAAGCATGGCCTTTGTTTGACAATAACTCTTACAATCGATCTTGTATCCCGAGACTACTACACACTCTAAAAGATGGAAGATGGATGATGAGGGTGGATGATGGTGTTGTAGTGGTGGTGGAGTGGTGACAAGTGTGAGAGAAGTGGTTTGCCAAGGGATGAATTGAAATTAAACCAAGCACCCCTATTTATAGCTGAAATTAGACGTCCAACATGGCCTGTTCCCGCCTGGCACGGCCCCGTGACCTTCAATTTCTCTCCTCTTCATTAACTACAGTGTCAGACCTCGTACTAACATGGCCCCGTGCATCAACGGCATGGCCTGTGGCCAATGTACTTGCTGTACTATCTAAGATTCTGCAAATCTTAGAGTTGACCACGCCCCGTGTTGCCTTAGCACGGCCTCGTGTTGATCTTCTAATTTGTCTTTTGTTGTTGTCTTTTTCTTCTGCAGAGAACATTAAATGGGCACGACCCCGTGCCAAAGCTTCTGATCTTGTTATTTCCTTGGTTTGGATGTGGATGGGGGCTTGGCGAGTTGTGTCAATCCTCCTTCATTGTATTTTATGTTGGGTTTTGCTGTTATTTTGCCCCTTTCACGCATTTAAGCTCTTTTGACCATGTAAATTAAAAAGGAATAAAGAAACAAGCTTTTTCCAACATTAGTACCGAAAAATGGTTGATTTTACTCTGTATTTGATATAATTTATATGTTGTATTTTACGTACATTAAATACCCCCACATTTGAATCTTTGCTTGCCCTAATGCAAAACTCTATATCGTGGCTTACAAACCCAAACGGAATATGTAGAAGAGAAGATTTTAGAGTTATCTTTAGGGTGTTGGGAATCCAAGTTCTAATTTTATTTACAGTTTTATTCGTCATGATTTATTTAAAACACAAATTAAGAAAAAAATGTTTATTTTGGGCATAACATGCCTTTATAAAATTCTATTTAGTTATATACAAATTTACACACCTCACAAGTAATCACTCAACACTCGGCCGAAGATGTATAAGTGAAGACGTTCGTACCCTGTTTGGAAATTACTCCTACTATAGGCTTGACAAGCAATCAAACCTCCTCATTTTTGACGTTTTAATCCTTGTAAGTATCGAGAGGACTTTTAAAAGGGTAAGATGTGTCTCGGGTAGGTGTGTTTTATTGAAAGTGGCTAAAATTGTAAAATGCCGCCTTTTTCTTTTGAAAATTTATTTGCTTGTGACTTAGTTAAAAGCTACATACTTATAAGCAATAATTTTTGCTTATTTATTTCGAGTAGTTAGATTTTTTTTTGTAAAGTCACTTCTTTTTTAATTTTCAAAAGTGCCGCATTTACTGAAAATAAGGGGTGTGAAAATAAAAAGGATTGGTTTTGGGGTGATGGGTGGTTGTTTTTGCAAAAATATATTTTTGCGGGTTTTTAGAAATGAAAGGTTTTAAGGCTTAACATGGTTTATCTAGGGGAATATTTTTGGAAAATAAAGAAAGAAAAATAAAGGTTTTAAACAAAAAAACGAGTTTAGTCCTAACGCATCTGTCATTTACTTACTTGGATTTGTGTCGGTAAGGACTTGGAACGTATTGCTTTGGCAAGTTCTAGATTTGTAAGAACCAAATGGGCTATTCACACAAGAAACGAAAATTGAGCAATTAGTATAGATGTGTATTTATATGCTCGGTAAAGGCTCAAAACTCACTTTTGTGGGAAAAAGGGTTATAGTTTAAAATTGTATAGACAATAAAATTTTACAAGGAATTATTGTTGGTGCATATTTCGTACGTTTGCCACTGTGCGAATAGTTAGATAGAGCGTGTGTTGAATATTGTATAGATTAGAGAAAGTCGGACACGGATTAGACATTGTAAAGGTCCATCCGGACAAATGGACAAGTCCATCCAGACGGATGGACAAAATATAGTCCAAACCCCATCCGAATGTAGGTGTAACATGGTAAAGTCCATCTGGGGTTCCCATTTGGACAAGCTTTGGGGTCTCTGAGGGGACATGTTGTTCGACTGGTCTCACGGTGTTGTAATGTTGAATAATCAATAGAGACCAAATTGAAATTGACTGCTCGGTGTCGTATCTATCTTTTACTCCTTTCTTAGTAGTAATTAACGCACCAAACACGTCATATCGGGACCGAAGCTCCGTCAAAGTCACCAGTTCCTGGAATATCAAGTGGTATCAGAGCTACGGTACTGATTTAATCGATCTAACAGTCGGTTAAATCACCCAAGCTCATCAATTTTGGGTTAAACGGGAGTTTTGACGTTAAAACAGAGAAAATCATCAAAATAAAGGTCAATTCACAGATGGATTTTGGAATTGAAGACACAAATCTGTTCGGAATTGATCCGCGCACAATCCTGTGAAGTTTCATCATGAAATTCACACAAATAAAGATTCTGGATCGAAAAAACGTGATTTTGAGTATTCTTGAGTTGTTAGAACATATTCCTCCGGATGACCATCCGGACCATTTAGTCATCCGGGACCATCCATATAGTCATTCGGACGGATGAGTGAAACTTCATCTGGATGGACATCAACTCCATCCGGACGGATAAAGACACTCAGGTGACTAATTGTCAAGGTGATCCAAGATTAGTCCATCCGGACGAATGGATCTACTCCATTCGGGCGGATAAACAAAATGCCTAAAAAGACATTTTTTGATCGCAATGACGAGGAGAGTCTCCAGAAAAAATTTGGTGATTGAAATTTTTTTCGGGTTTTTAACGACCAAGCTGGGTTGTTCAGGGACACCGTCTGGAGCTTCAGTGAACATATTTGATGATGCGATCACGGATTGTGGAAATTAGTGGGGTAGTCATGATATTGGTGCAAAATGTTTATCATTCAGGTTATCTGACTATTTATGGGCCAAAAAGTAAAATCCGCAATGAAGAAAAACTGATGTTTTGAGGAAAATTGTCATATTTTCGGCATAGTCGAGTTTTTCACAGATAAAAGAGGACTGAATTGCTCAGTTTGAGGGGGAATTCAGTAATAGAGATGTCAGAATTTGCAAAAATGAGGGGGAATAAAAATTTTAGATGTTCCGGTATTTTTGAAATTCATGACACTGCAACAGTATTCGGGTGGTTTTGACTTCAGATTGTCAGGAGGAATGTGAATCTGATCGTGGGTGAAAGCTTCCGAGATCAAGATGATCCGAGATGTTGATATCTGATCGTGGACGAAAGCTTCGAAGATCTGTGAGTGATCGTGGATGATAGCTTCCGAGATCTAGATTATCCGAGGAGATGAATCTGATTGTAGACGAATGCTTCAGAGATCGGATTACATTACCAGATGATTTGTTTTCCGATGAAGAGTTGCTGATTGTGGAGAATACCGTTTACACGGATCAATCATTCTTACGGTGCGTTAAAGTGATCGCGGTAAATGGGATATCAGATCTTACGGGGGAATTATTGATTTGAAGTTAATCAGTGTGGTATTTGAAGTTTCTATCAATTGCCGCTTGAGTTTTTGTACATTCTTAGATTGAGCAAGCGGAATGCGAGATCATGGTGCTGACATGATATATAAAAAACTGAACGCGAATGTGGTTAAAGCTGAAACAGATAGTACTGTATTGATTAGTTTCAAGTTGGTGATTGTTTGTGAAGGTTGCAGTTTAGCAAATCAGAGGAGAGTTGTAAACTGTGCAAGACCTGAAGATTCATTTCAGGGGGAATTGGTGCTTTACTCTTTCAAAGCAAACCCGAATAATCAATCGAGGGGGAATCTATTGAAGATTTCAAGATGCCTGATTGAAGTTGCAGAAAAGTTGAAGATTACAGAATATTCAAACACGGCTCAAGGTTCTCAAAGTGATAGAGACAATTCAACAGTGACAGCCGAGGGGGAATCTGTTGGTGCATATTTCGTATGTCTGCCACTGTGCGAATAGTTAGATAGAGTGTGTGTTGAATATTGTATAGATTAGAGAAAGTCAGACACAGATTAGACACTGTAAAGGTCCATCCGGACGGATGGACAACATATAGTCCAAACCCCATCTGAATATAGGTGTAACATTGTAAAGTCCATCGGACCGATGGACACTAGCTTATTCGAACATGTGTAGGTTGTTGCCTATAAATAGGGAGTTAGGGTTCCCATTTTGACAAGCTTTGGGGTCTCTGAGGGGACATGTTGTCCGACTTGTCTCATGGTGTTGTAATGTTGAATAATCAATAGAGACCAGATTGAAATTGACTGCTCGGTGTCGTATCTATCTTCTACTCCTTTCTTAGTAATAATTAAACCGAACACGTCATATCGGGACCGAAGCTCCGTCAAACTCGCCGGTTCCTGGAATATCAATTATTATGCATGTTTTTATAATTTTCTTAATTGGTTCTTTTTATAACGACGCTTTCAGGTGTAAATTAGTAAAAACATAATTTTTAGAACTTATTTTACCCAACTAAACCAAGATAAGTAATAATTTTTTTTTGAAAAAGTTTGGGGTGATTAGCGGTTTTCCAAGGCAAGTTTTGTGTAAGGCTTGTTTTTTAGAACAAAATATTCAAGGTTCAATCATCCCCCCCCCCCACTTAAATTACACATTGCCCTCAATGTGTCCCCTATAGGATTTATTTTGATTGACTGTGTAAAAAGTGTGTAAACATAACAAAAATTTACAGTTACTAGGCACTGGGCACGGGGGCGTGTCGGATGAACATGACCCATGGTCAAAGTGCCAGTAAACTATGTTTTTAGAAAACTTACAGTGGAGTGAGCACGGGGTCGTGCCTGGTGGACACGACCTGTGTCACTTTCTGGGGAGGAATTTTTGGCATCATGTATGTGGGCATGGAGGGGTGCCTGGTGAGCACGGCCCCATGGCGCTTGTCTGTTTCAGGTAAAAATTCAGGTTTTGTCATTTGGCTTCTGTTTTCCAGGCTTGGGGACCACTATGCTTAGTGTGTCCAAGCCTCCCATGGTACCTGTGAGCTACAATACCACCGCAATGCAACACAATGTAACACAAACACAGTTCAACCTAAATTACCATCATTTCAAGTTGTTCTACCACCACATTACGTCACAAGAAAATAAAAACAAATGCAGAAAAGTAAATAGTTCAGAAAAGTAAATTGTTCAACGGGACACAGCTCGGGAAATGCTAGTTAGTTCAAAAGTCAGGGAAAGATAACCCGAAAGACAACCACGTCACCTGCTGTCACCACCACCACCTAGTCTGAATCCATATCATGTCCCTCCACCTCTTCCTTCTCCTCGCCTCGAAGCACCATGTTGTCCCTGATGTATGTGATGTCGTTTTGCATGGTGATGATGTTGCGCTCCATACTTCCAAGTCGGGAACTTGAGCTTTGACCCAAGCTGTAGGCGTTCTTTGAGACTTGGAGGGTTTCTTGCATGATATTATATAAATTATAGAAGTTAGGAAAATCACCCCCGCCTTGGGATGAGGAGCCCGGAAATGGTCCGAGGCAAGGACGATTCGGGATATCTTCAATTGCTAGGATCTCATCTGGGTCATTTGGGTTCTAAACCCGACCTCTTGTATCCTTAAAGTGCATAGATCCGTCGTTGAAATCGATGATCAGATTCACGCTTTGGCACACCGCAAGATCAGCTTTCGTTATACCTACACCCTTGTGAAATACCGTCGAAGTTTGCCTAATGTAGTTTTTGAATAGCTTGGCGATCCATCCTCCGTAAAAGATGGGTGTGTGAGTGTCTGCGGTGGCGTTGGCAGCCATGTTTCTTAGTAGCATGTGGGCGGAGTCGATGGGCTGGTGGGTCACGAGGCAATAAAGACAAGTAAGCCCGCGAAGATTCACCACCCCACCAATATTTTTCCTTTGGCACAAAGCACCGCTAAGGACCCGATGGATGTAGCGGATAAGTGGGTCCTTGATCTTGGTGCTTTTTGTGGGGCTCAGATTGTAGTTGCCATCTCCGATTGTTGCACATGCAGCTTGCCTTAGGTTGTCTGGTAGTCCTCGGATCGCTTCAGTGAATTCGGGTTCAGCAGCATCCTCCTCGGTATAAAGCCCAATGTTAATACCGAATTGGGTAACAAATATTCTGTACCATTCACCCCCCACCTGAATTGCACTGCATCAGAATCAAAAGAGGTCCGGCTCAGTCTTTTTGAAAGTCGGTGTTCTAAAAAACTCTATGTTATATTGATGGATTGATCGGAGCCGAGTCTCTAAGAAAATGCGAAGAGGACCAATGACGAGAGCATCATATCTTTCCCGTTGCCCTACTATTTCAAGTGTTTCGTAGCAAACTTGTCTCGGAGGCTCTTCATGCCTAGCTTGCCGAATTTCAAACCGATTTTGGTACTCAAGCTCAGAGGATTTGAACCTAAGGAACTTGTGTGGCGCCATCCCTGCAAGAAAGATCCAGTAAGACAGTTGATACGTTGAAAATTATGCGAAAAATTTAAATCAGGTGGTCTGGACATGACCCCGTGTCTGGGGTCTTAATTTCCCATGGCCCCGTGTCCACTGGACACGACCCCGTGTTAAATTGTCTGTTTCTTCAAAAATTAAGGTTTTCGAGATGAATTTGAAAAATTCAAAATTTTTGGTCCATTAGGTGCGGTTTACCCCGAAAATCAAACCCCAACTATCAATTTTGCATAAAACACTCGTTTACCCTTTCGATTTTAAGTTTTTCGGTCAAGAACAAGGGTTTGGGTATAACTGTTTGAACAATCCGATTTCCCCAACAACATTCAGTGATTTACTTCTCAAAACACTAGTGGTTACTACTATTAACAAGATCTAAACAAAAATTCAAGATTGGCACGGGTCTAGTTCAAGAACCCTAGATTAAACCCGAATTTTTTATGTTACAATACATGCAAATCGTTAAACTAACTAACTATGATGTTAGAATCATACCTTGTAGTCAGATTTGGTCGGTCGATCGTTTAAATCTGGCGGAAAATGGTCAGGAACCGGAGTCCCTGGAGAAACGGGTTGTGTTTTGTGTTGAAAAAGTGAAGACAGTGCCTTATATAGTCTGTTTGCACGTCGACCATGGCCCCGTGCCGTGTTTTATTAAATCTTATGTATCTGGGCATTTGGGCATGGGGGCATGTCAGGTGGGCACAGCCCGTGTTCAGAGTGCCGGTAACATTATTTTTTTATCATGTGGGTGACCGTTTTTCCATGGTTCCTTTTGTACTTACCTGTTTCTTGTCAAATCTTCAAGGATGATGCTTCCCAATTGCTCCTACAAGATGATTAAAAAAGAAAAACATGCATATTTACAATTAACATTTGATCATTTCTCGATCACGTATCTACCTCTTGAAGATCTACTTCAACTTCCTCATTCTGAATGAAGCCTCGGTAAAGCTTAAGCCTTTGTCCGTTTACCTTGAAAGGTTCTCTGTTTGGAGGCTTAATTTCTAACGCTCCATGTGGAAAGTTTTGGGTGATGGAAAAAGGTCCCGTCCACCTTGACTTAAGTTTTCCCGGAAATAATCGAAGCCTCGAGTTAAACAATAACACTTGATCCCCCTCCCGAAATTCTTTAGGTTTGCTTATTTTATCGTGTATATTTTTCATGCGTTCCTTATAAATTTCGGAGTTAGAGTATGCTTGATTTCTCAATTCATCTAATTCGTTTAACTGATACAATCAATTTTTACTGGCAGCTTCTTGGTCTAGGTTTACGTTTTTAACGCCCAGTAGGCTTTGTGTGCAATTTCTACCGGAAGGTGACAATTTTTTCCATGGACGAGCTTATATGGGGTGGTGCCTATTGGTGTTTTGTAGGCGGTTCGGAAGGCCCATAAAGCATCGTCTAGTTTATCCGCCCAATCTTTTTATTTTAAACTACGGTTTTTTCTAAGATTTTCTTTAGCCCTCGATTTGTTACCTCGGCTTGACCGTTGGTTTGAGGATGGTAGGCGGTTGAAAGACGGTGATAGACCCTATATTTTGTTAAAATTTTATTTAATTGATGATTGAAAAATGGGTACCTCTATCACTAATGAGTGCTTATGGAGTACCGAAATGAGAGAATAATCGTTTTAAGAATTTTATCACAACTCTCCCATTGTTAGTTGGAAGAGCTTCGGCCTCGGCCCATTTGGACATGTAATCAACCGCTACAAGAATATATTTGTTTCCTTTCGACGGTGGGAAAGGCCCCATAAAATCCATAACCCAAACATAAAAAATTTCATAAATAAGAATGTTATTTTGAGGCATTTCATTTCTTGATGAGATATTACCTGTCTGGTGGCATGCATCACATGTTTTAATTAAATGGTATGCATCCTTATGGATGGTTGGCCAATAAAATCTTGAATCGAGTACCTTTTGTGCGGTGCTTATGACTCCATGATGTCCTCCATACGATCCTTCATGACAATGGCAAATAATTTTTCTTGCTTCTTGGCCATGGACTCATATTCGGATGAGTTGATCGGCACATATTTAAAAAGATATGGGTCTTCCTAAAATAGTGTTTTACATCGGTAAAGAATTTTTTTCTTTATTGATGTGACCAACCTCTGACTAGAATGCCATTAGCGAGGTAGTTAGCATAGTCGGCGTACCGTGGTTCTTCTTGGTATTTGACCATCTCCAAGGATTCGGTGGGGAACTTTTCATTGATGAGTTCTTCCCGAGTTAGCTCCAAAGCGGGATCTTCTAAGCGAGATAGATGATCCGCATCGGTGTTTTCGGATCCTGGTTTATCTTTTATTTCAATGTCGAATTCTTGGAGGAGAAGAATCCACTGGATCATACGTGGTTTGGCATCTTGTTTTTTGAAGAGGTATCGAATGGCGGCATGATCCTTATAGACTATTGGTTTAGAAAGAACAAGATAGGAATGAAATTGATCAAAAGCAAATACTATAGCTAGTAACTCTTTTTTGGTTGTTGCATAATTTTCTTGAGCATCGTTAAGAGTTTTACTTGCATAGTATATTGGGTGAAAGAGTTTTTCTTTTCGTTGTCCTAAGACGGCTCCAACTGCAAAGTTGCTTGCGTCGCACATGATTTCAAAAGGTAGTTTCCAATCGGGTGCTATCATGATTGGTGCATTGACTAGCATTTCTTTTAAGGTAAGAAAAGCTTTATTGCATTCCTTGTCGAAGATAAATGGTGCATCTTTTTCAAGTAATTTTGTTAGAGGTTTAGTGATTTTTGAAAAGTATTTGATAAATCGCTTATAAAATTCGGCATGTCCTAGGAAACTTAATGGCTCGAACGGAGGATGGTGGAGGTAATCGGGAAATAGTGTCTATTTTTCCCGATCCACTTCCATTCCTTCATTTGAGATTTTATGACCGAGTACTATTCCTTCAGTTACCATGAAATGGCATTTTTCCCAATTAAGGGCAAGGTTAGTTTCCTCACATCGGGATAGCATTTGTTCAAGGTTATCAAGGCATTGGTCAAAGGTATCTCCAAAGATAGAAAAATCATTCATGAAAACTTCCATGGTTTTTTCTATCATGTCGTGGAAGATAGCCACCATGCAACATTGAAACGTAGCAGGGGCATTGCATAAACCAAAAGGCATGCGTCGATAAGCGAAAGTTCCGTAGGGACATGTAAAAGTTGTTTTTTCTTGGTCCTCCGGTGCTATGGGAATTTGAAAATACCCGAAGAAACCATCGAGAAAACAATAGAATTTATGACCGGATAGTCTTTCTAACATTTGGTCGATGAATGGTAAAGGAAAGTGGTCTTTACTTGTTGCTTCATTAAATTTGCAATAATCGATACAAACCCTCCATCCGGTGACGGTTCTCATTGGTATAAGTTCATTTTTATCATTAGTTATTACCATCATACCTCCTTTCTTTGGTACTACTTGGACGAGACTTACCCACGGGCTATCAGAGATAGGATAGATAAGTCCGACGTCTAGTAGCTTGATGAATTCATTTTTAACCACTTCTTTCACGTTTGGATTTACTCTTCTTTGTGGTTGTATTACCATTTTATAGTCATCTTCCATTAAAATTTTGTGCATGCACATGGAAGGATTGACGCCTTTGATATCCATGAGCCTCCATGGGATTGCATTTTGATGTTTTTTCAAAAGTTTTATTAATTTTTCTTTTTTTCAAAAAGTGTTAGTTTAGAATATATGATGACGGGGAGCTTACCATGTTCGTCCAAGAATGCGTATTCTAGACCTTTTGGTAGTTCCTTAAGTTCGAGTGGCGGTGGGTCTTCAAGAGACCGCTTATTTTCTTCTTTATTAAGATCAATGGCCGAAAAGGTTTGTTCGATGGCGTCTTCCTCTTCGACGATTTGTTCTTCTATTTCTTCCGTATCGGGTGGCTCCGCTTCATCTTCAATTAGGGGGTCGTCATGTGACAACCCGAGTTTTCAAGGTCTTTCCTCGACACGTTACTTGTTTACAAGTTCTGTTTTCGTAATTTGTTTGCATTATAGCATGTGCACATTTAACATACGATTAAGGTGTTGCATTATGGTTTGGTTAGTTAATATAAACTCTTGAACTATTGAAAATTAAAAAGAAATAATCCATGCAACCTCACCCGACGAAAAACCATACTCGACGAAACATGGGTTTTTCGTCATCACCTTGGATACGATGAAACATTGGTTTTTCGCCGTATGGGCCTTCGGCCTAGATGAGGCCCAGTAACGACTCAGTTATATTGTTTTTGTATTCACGATTATACGTAAGGCGATAGTTATCAAACCCTAGCTCGCTCTCTCCCTCAACAAACCGACGGCAACCTTAGCTTTTCTCGAAGGATCATCTTGATTTTCTGATCTTATTCTCTCGGTTAGTATCTCCTGATTGTCACTCATTTGTGATCCTCTTATTGTGCAAGATTGTATGGTTACTTGTTAATGTGTAGAATCATAGAGTCTTTGCTGAAACTGTATTTGTAGAATTGAATGGAATAATTGGTCTCGAGGATCCTTACAGGAAATAGAACTATGTATCGTAATCATAGAATTCGTGTTATCATATGTAGAAACTGTCTAAGATCAGATTTGTGTGTTATGATATCAAGATATAGTTGATATAGAATTTTGAAACAAAGTGACATGGAATCGAGTAGAACGTGTACTGGTTGATCGAGTTTGGTGTTCATGTGTGAATCCATTATTCTGATTAAAGTGTCATATTAAGATCTTGTTGGTAAACATAATGATGTTGTATTGTGTGTTGCTATATTCGTGATCTCGACGTCAAGGCTGTAGGTGATTAGGGTTTCTGTGTGTGCACGATTAACTGGTAAAGTGACGAAACTACCCTGTCGACGAAACACTTGATATTTCGTCACCCTTATGTCGACGAAACACTTGGTGTTTCGTCACCCAACTTATCGACGAAAGACTTTGATGTTTCGTCGCCCACCTGTCGAGGAAGAACTTTGATGTTTCATCATTGTGAAGGAAACTCATCAACAGACTGTGGTTTATCATGTGTATGAAACTTGAATGATTATTATCTGCCTGTTAATGATGTTAATTATGATTGAGTAAAACATGTTTTGCTTATGATGAATAGCTCACTCAACTGCTTAGTACTATTACGAAACATGCATGTGAATTGTGGATTTGTATGAGTTGGAATAGCTGTTATGTGTTATTCAATGATCATTGCTTTGAATGCGCACCACGATTATAATTTATACGCGAACCATGCGAATATAAACTGATTAGGTATACATGAACACCATAGGACTTGACTGATTAAGTGTGTGCGAGTAGCTAGTCACACCGAGCAAACCAAGGTGAGTTCACTTCTCTCAAAACAAGCATGCGTCCGGTGGGGACAATCAAACTGATAAAACTTGTTAACGGATTTACGTAAACCCATATCCTTGTAGGGGATATGAGGCGGTTTCAAATACCCACATCCTTGTAGGGGATGTGAGGCGGATTTCACAAACGCATATTCTTGCAGGGAATATGCAACGTTTTTCAATAATCGTTGATGTTGGATAATACACTCACTTCTATCACCCAAGTCCCATCATACTAGCGGGTTAGTTGCTTGTAGGGCAACAGGGTTATTAGTTGATAGCGCTATTAGGTTTGGCACCCTCACGGCGTACCTGGATAGGACGGGTGTGGACTAATAACTTTAAATCATGACCAATGTTTGATAGAGCATTGGAGAAGGGCAAAAAGGGCCATCTGCGGTATCGAGTTATTATCAACATAGCATAACATATCATATCATAAGTCACTACTTGGTATTAAATGGCTAAAATAAACCGTGAACTCACCAGCGTGTCTGATACACTTTTCTGCATGCTTGCAGGTCCTTAGGTACACTGTTATGGAACTTGCTATCTGGGAAGCTGGAGTGGTCATGGGTCGTGGCATTTGGAACGCTTCTCAATGTTGCATTGTCGAACACTTTTTTTAAACAAACTATTATGCTTCCGCTGAACATGTTGATTTTATTAAATGGTGTTTGAATTATACAGTTACATTTAATGAAAGGTTTTATCTTGTCTTTTATGTCTGTGGTTCAATGTGATTAGTGGCTAGATCCTGGTACGTCACACGCCTCGCGGGGGTTTCCGCTTGTGATATTTTTGGGGGTGTGACAGTTTGGTATCAGAGCCACTGGTTATAGTGAACTAGGTTTTAAAACGTTTTCGTAAAACC
Source organism: Helianthus tuberosus (assembly GCA_030545235.1). Classification (NCBI taxonomy): domain Eukaryota; kingdom Viridiplantae; phylum Streptophyta; class Magnoliopsida; order Asterales; family Asteraceae; genus Helianthus; species Helianthus tuberosus. The sequence goes on along the minus strand of CM060408.1, from coordinate 134,426,281 downwards.
AGACTATAACCAAACAGTATCGAAGCGACCATGACACTCAGCTCCAGATTGCAAGGTTCGTCCTCTGTTTACTTTATGCATTACTAGCTTAGTGGTCACACACACACTCGACTTGCATGAAACTACATACTAGATACCCCGATGTGATTACCTGTACTGCATGTTTTAGTGAAGCTAGATAGTGTGACACTACCCTTCGACTCTTGTGATTCTTAAATCCTGTAATGCCTTTCGTTTTGCTATTTGAATGTGGGGAACCTTTTAGCGCGAGTTAAGAGGCACTGAGATAAGCATGCAAATTGCCTTATTATTATGGGTGCACACATAATAATAATATGGGGTGCATGTGAGTCCCAGTGAGGCTTAACGAGTGTGAAAGGGGTTCCGCTCTGTTGTTTGATGTAAACTTTGTAGTTTGTAGATGTCAACGTGAGGTTTGATTCCTACCTTATCTCGATTCTTAAACTTTTTCCCTCTTCTTATATAGAATCATGAGCGGACGAGGCCATGGAAGTGGTCACGTTGCGATAACTCAGGCTGAGCTGAGAAACATGATTAACACACGTATGGCTGAGGCTTTGGCGGCCTATCAAGCTGGTACGAAGTGTACCAAATACTCTTTATTTTTGAGTCGCGTACTCAATTCTTACCCGTGTGCTGTATTTTCTTTCGTCCTTAGGTCTCCAAGCGAATCAAAACCAGAACAATCCACCTGTGTGTATGTTCAAAACGTTCATAGATTGCAAGCCTCAAACTTTAAGTGGAATTGAAGGTCCCGTGGGACTGCTCCGTTGGTTCAAGAAAGCCGAATCCGTTTTTGCTATGTGTAACTGTCCAGAGGGGGACAAGGTGAAGTTTGCTTCTGGCACCTTGGAGGACGGTGCTTTGACTTGGTAGAATGCTCAGGTGCAGATGCTGGGCATCGAGATGGCAAACGCGACCACTTGGGATGATTTCAAAGAGCTGATTCAGGAGGAGTACTGCCCTCGGGATGAAATTCAAAAGTTGGAAAACGAGTACTATAACCTGAAGATGGAGGGATCTGAAATCGAGGCTTACACAAAATGGTCTCACGAGCTGGCAAACATGTGTCCTAATTTATCCCGACCACCACCCCATAGGATCAAGCTCTACATTAAGGGATTGGCACCACCAGTTAAGGGATTAGTCACTGCAGCGAATCTCAATAACTTACTCCAGATTATCCGCTTAGCTCACAAGATCACATATCATGAAGTGGAGCGTGGCTCGCTACCACCCCGTGTTTCTACTACTACTACTACTACTACTACTACTACTACTACTACTACTGCTGCGGTTACTACTCCTGCTACCGACAACAAGCGTAAGTGGAATGACTCAGACAAGGCAACAAACTCGAATCAGTCACAAAAGAAGTCTAATAACAACAGCAGTCGCAGTTATAGTTAATCATCTTCGGTTAATCAGAACCACAGCCAGACTTCTGGTTACGCAGGAAAACAGCCGAAGTGTAATAAGTGTGGTTTCCATCACTATGGACAGTGTAGTCGAGCATGTCAAAGGTGTGACAAGGTGGGTCACATGGTGAAGGATTGTAGAGCTCCACATCCCAAACAGCCACAACAACAACCCCAACAACAACAAAGGCAGCAACAATGCAGGGATGTGGAGCTCTACAACAACAACAACAACAATGCAGGGAACAACAATAATGGGAATGACGGTGGAAATGGCGCTCGTGGGAGAGTGTTTACTATTGGAGCAGGCGATGCAAGGAACGATGGCAACGTCGTGACCGGTACATTCTCTGTCAATGGTATTTTCGCTTCTGTGTTATTCGACTCTAGTGCCGACTGGAGTTATGTGTATTTGGGGTTCATTCGTCAGTTAGGGTTGACTCCTACGCCTCTTGTAAACAAACACGTAGTAGAATTAGCTGATGGCAAATCGATTGAAGCTTCACATGTTCTTTTTGGTTGTAAACTCGATCTTCTGGGTCAAGTGTTCGACATTGACCTACTCCCCATCATTCTTGGTAGCTTTGATATAGTTGTTGGTATGGATTGGCTGTCAAAACATCGAGCTGATATACTTTGCAAGGAGAAGATCGTGCTTGTACCTCTTCCTAGCGGGGAATCATTATCTGTCTAGGGTCATCGAAGCGGTGCAACCATTAATGTCATTTCATCCATGAAAGCCAAGAAATGTTTACGGAAAGGCCACCCCGGCATTCTTGCGCTTGTTACTGATACTCAACCTGAAGAGAAGAAATTCGAAGATTTACCAGTCGTATGGGAGTTTCCTGACGTTTTCCCCAAGGAACTTCCAGGTTTACCTCCACATCGTCAGGTGGAATTCCAAATTGATCTTACACCAGGAGCCGCTCCGATTTCTCGTGCTCCTTATCGCCTTGCACCTAGAGTGCTGCAAGAATAGTCTAATCAACTCCAAGAACTGTTGGATAAAGGCTTTATTCGACCTAGTTCTTCGCCTTGGGAGCCCCAGTTTTGTTTGTAAAAAAGAAGGACGGATCGTTTCGCATGTGTATTGATTACCGAGAACTCAACAAGGTGACAGTCAAGAACCGTTATCCTTTACCTCGTATTGACGACCTGTTCGACTAATTACAAGGGTCGTGCTTCTACTCGAAGATTGATCTAAGATCGGGCTATCATCAGGTGAGAGTCCGAGAGGAGGATGTTCCAAAAACAGCTTTTCGGACGCGTTATGGTCATTACGAGTTTCTGGTCATGCCATTCGGGTTAACCAACGCACCAGCGGTATTCATGGATCTTATGAACCACGTATGTAAACCATACCTTGACTATTTTGTCATCGTGTTCATCGATGACATTCTAATCTATTCTAAGAGCAAGGAGGACCACGAACGGAACTTGCGCCTTATTTTGGAACTCCTGAGGAAGGAGTAGCTTTATGCGAAATTTTCTAAGTGTGACTTTTGGATTCGAGAAGCACACTTCCTCGGCCACATTGTTAACGAAATGGGGATACACGTGGATCCTGCCAAGATTGACTTAATCAGGAATTGGGCAGCACCAAAGAATCCTTCAGAGGTGCGATAATTCCTTGGTCTCGCTGGGTACTATCGAAGGTTTATTAAGGGATTTTCAAAGATCGCTCAACCCCTCACCGCTCTAACACAGAAGGGTGTCGTGTATGCCTAGGGAACGAAACAGGGAGACGCTTTCCAGCTTCTAAAGCAAAATCTTTGCAGTACACCGATTTTGTCTCTACCTGAGGGTACCGAAGATTTTGTAGTGTATTGTGATGCCTCCATTCAAGGTCTCGGTTGCGCGTTGATGCAACACGAGAAAGTTATAGCTTACGCCTCTCGACAGTTGAAGGTCCATGAGAAGAATTACACGACTCACGACTTAGAGTTGGGGGCCGTGGTATTTGCGCTCAAAATCTGGAGGCATTACTTGTACGATACTAAATGTACTATTTATACCGATCACAGAAGCCTCCAGCATATTTTCTACCAGAAGGAATTGAATATGCGACAACGTCGCTGGGTAGAACTCTTAAACGACTACGATTACGCAATCAAGTATCATCCAGGTAAGGATAACGTGGTAGCTAATGCCCTTAGTCGAAAGGAAACGAAACCCAAACGTGTTCACGCCTTGCAGCTCACCATTCACTCAAACCTCCCAAATCAGATACGTTCTTCACAAACTGAAACGTTGAAAGAGGAAAACATTGAAGCAGAATACTTAAGGGGCATGAAAAAACGACTTGTAGAGAGAACGGATGGTATTCTCTACTTCATGGAGCGTGTATGGATTCCTTTGTTTGGTAACCTTAGGGAGCTTGTGATGGACGAAGCGCACAAGTCTCGATACTCTGTTCACCCGGGTTTGGATAAAATGTATCAGTATCTCAAGGTTTTGTACTGGTGGCCGAAGATGAAGGCCCACATCACGACTTATGTAAGTAAATGTTTGACTTGTTCAAAGGTCAAGGTGGAGTATCAGAAACCCTCAGGCCTACTTCAGCAACCAGAAATACCTGTGTGGAAATGTGAACAAATCGCAATGGATTTTGTCACCGGGCTACCTAGAGCTCAGAACGGAAATGATACCATCTGGGTGATCGTGGACCGTCTCACGAAATCTGCACACTTCCTCACAATCAAAGAAACTGACAAGTTCTCGCAGCTGGCTAGTATCTATATAAAGGAAGTGGTTTCCAGGCACGGGTGCCAACCTCCATTATCTTTGATCGAGATCTGCGTTTCATATCTGATTTATGGCAAGCGATGCACAAATCATTTGGCTCACGTCTCGACATGAGCACTGCCTATCACCCTCAAACATATGGTCAGAGTGAGCGAACCATTCAGACATTGGAAGACATGCTGCGTGCATGTGTTATCGATTTTGGTAAAGGTTGGGAGAGTCACTTACCCTTGGTGGAGTTTTCTTACAATAACAGTTACCATACCAGTATCCAGGCAGCTCCGTTCGAGGCTTTATACGGACGGAAATGTCGATCACCTCTCTGTTGGGCTGAGGTGGGAGACAGCCAAATCACAAGCCCGGAGCTTGTGCTCGAAACTTCTGAAAAGATAGTATAAATCAGAAATCGTAGGGCGGCGGCGCGCGACCGTCAGAAAAGCTACGCTGACAAGCGTCGGAAACCGTTGGAGTTTGCTGTGGGCGATCGCGTTATGTTAAAAGTCTCACCCTGGAAGGGTGTGGTACGTTTTGGGAAACGCGACAAGCCTAATCCGTGTTATGTCGGGCCTAGGGTTATTCATAAAGCTCGTGGCTCGCAGCTCGGCTAGTAGCTCGCTCGAAAGAAGCTCGTGAAAAACTAGCTAAAAAACTCAATTTAAGATGACGTGAACCAAGTTGGCTCATTTTGTAACCGAGCCTAGCTCGAGATATTCTCGACTCGGCCCATGGCTCGACTCGTTGGCTCATTCTTAGGCTCGTTTAACTCCGATGTAAAGCTCAAGCCGAGTTTAGCCACCTGAATTAATTTTGTGCTTGAGCTCGACCCCACCCTAGCTCAACTCGGCTCGACTCGTTTACAGCCCTAGTCGGGCCATTCAAAATTCTGGAACGGATCGGTAAGGTGGCATACAAGCTCGAGTTACCCGCTGAGTTGGGTAACGTCCATGATGTTTTCCATGTTTCACAATTGAAGAAGTGTTTGTCTGATGAAACACTTGTAGTACCGTTTCAAGAGCTCAAAATCGACGACAAGTTGCAGTTTGTCGAAGAACCAATCGAAATTATGGACCGAGAAGTAAAAGTTCGTAAGCATAGCCGAATTCCAATCATGAGAGTTCATTGGAACTCAAGACGTGGACCGGAATTCACTTGGGAACGCGAGGATCAGATGAAGCTCAAGTATCCTCACCTTTTCCCAAATAAACAATCTAAACCTGGTGTAACTAATGAATTTCAGGACGAAATTTCCCTTCAAGTTGGGGATGATGTGGTACCCGAGGAAAATCCACGGTCATCCTGATCTGACACTTCGCCGCTTTTGGATTGCGCTTATCAAATTTCGGGATGAAATTTCTTTCAAGTTGGGGATGATATGACAACCCAAGTTTTCAAGGTCTTTCCTCGACACGTTACTTGTTTACAAGTTCTGTTTTCGTAATTTGTTTGCATTATAGCATGTGCACGTTTGACATACGATTAAGGTGTTGCATTATGGTTTGGTTAGTTAATATAAACTCTTGAACTATTGAAAATTAAAAAGAAATAATCCATGCAACCTCACCCGATGAAAAACCATACTCGACGAAACATGGGTTTTTCATCATCACCTTGGATACGATGAAACATTGGTTTTTCGCCGTATGGGCCTTCGGCCCAGATGAGGCCCAGTAACGACTCAGTTATATTGTTCTTGTATTCACGATTATACGTAAGGCGATAGTTATCAAACCCTAGCTCGCTCTCTCCCTTAACAAACCAACGACAGCCTTAGCTTTTCTCGAAGGATCGTCTTGATTTTCCGATCTTATTCTCTCGGTTAGTATGTCCCGATCGTTCCTCATTTGTGATCCTTTTATTGTGCAAGATTGTATGGTTACTTGTTAATGTGTAGAATCATAGAGTCTTTGCTGAAACTGTATTTGTAGAATTGAATGGAATAATTGGTCTCAAGGATCCTTACAGGAAATAGAACTATGTGTCGTAATCATAGAATTCGTGTTATCATATGTAGAAACTGTCTAAGATCAGATTTGTGTGTTATGATATCAAGATATAGTTGATTTAGAATTTTGAAACAAAGTGCCATGGAATCGAGTAGAACGTGTACCGGTTGATCGAGTTTGGTGTTCATGTGTGAATCCATTATTATGATTAAAGTGTCATATTAAGATCTTGTTGGTAAACATAATGATGTTGTATTGTGTGTTGCTATACTCGTGATCTCGACGTCAAGGCTGTAGGTGATTAGGGTTTCTGTGTGTGCACGATTAACTAGTAAAGTGACGAAACTACCCTGTCGACGAAACACTTGATATTTCGTCACCCTTATGTCGACGAAACACTTGGTGTTTCGTCACCAAACTTATCGACGAAAGACTTTGATGTTTCGTCGCCCACCTGTCGATGAAGAACTTTGATGTTTCGTCGCTATGAAGGAAACTCATCAATAGACTGTGGTTTATCATGTGTATGAAACTTGAATGATTATTATCTGCCTGTTAATGATGTTAATTATGATCGAGGAAAACATGATTTGCTTATGATGAATAGCTCACTCAACTGCTTAGTACTATTACGAAACATGCATGTAAATTGTGGATTTGTATGAGTTGGAATAGCTGTTATGTGTTATTCAATGATCATTGCTTTGAATGCGCACCACGATTATAATTTATACGCGAACCACGCGAATATAAACTGATTACGTATATATGAACACCATAGGACTTGACTGATTAAGTGTGTGCGAGTAGCTAGTCACACCGAGCAAACCAAGGTGAGTTCACTTCTCTCAAAACAAGCATACGTCCGGTGGGGACAATCAAACTGATAAAACTTGTTAACGGATTTACGTAAACCCATATCCTTGTAGGGGATATGAGGCGGTTTCAAATTGTGACAACCCTAAAAAATTACAGGTATCCGTATAATTAATTAATATTAAATTTGTGCTTAATGACTTTGCTTGATTACAACTGCTGATTTAACTGCTCAATGATTTTTGCATCATACATACATATGCATCACATTCATACTGTCACTCCATTTATTACACACAAACTTTAGTGACAAACTTGATGCACAAAGCACAGTGAGCATAGTGGGCGGATAACTCAGACACATGTTGACAATGCCAGCACATAGACAGACACTATATTGAGGCCCAGTATGAGCCAGGAATAAAGTATCACAATAGGGTAGTGTGTAGGGAAGTGAGGACCATAAAACTGCGTAACTAGGTGATAGTTTAGGTGCCGGAATGTGCCTAAAACCCACTTTAAGTGCAGAATTCTACACTTAATAACAAAATTCAGCATTTAATCATGCTAGTCACTTGCAAAAATATGGCAAAATGGTCATGTATACTTTCCTAAGTGCCGGGAATTGATTGTGACACAAAAAGCTATATAAAAGACACTTTACGGAATAATTAAGCACTTTAACGGAACAATACCAAACCGAACAACCGGACATTACCCGGAACACTAAAATATTATCAGAACATTGTTTCACTTTTTCTGAGCTAGTATGGGTCCCCGAACACTGAAACACACTACTTATTACATGGTACATACTACACATTAGATTTTACATCTTAAACCTTACTAATTACCAATTGCCCATTTAAATTACAATTACCCCCCCCTTATGTTGTGACCGTCCCCATGGGACCCCCTATTACAAGATTTTTATAAATCTTGCAAATTCCCAAGTGATTACCTAGGGAATATGAAGATCATGATGGTACTTACTCTAATACTAACAATTACACATAGCACCCCTAACTTTTACCACTTACCACCACAATATACATCTTACACCCCATGGAAATGACGGCACACATGGCCCCCTCTCATATTTACGGCTCACCATGTGGCCATCTCAAAGATTCATCACATCCCCATGCAATCTTGTTTAAGATATGATTTGATTTGATTTGTGCTTGTACTTACCCCAACATTATAACCAATGGATAAAGGCATTTGGATTATAAATAACCATCACTTCCACTAATCACCAACTAAAAACAATTCCTTTCCCCTCTTACAAGGCTACGGCCGAACCCCCTTGTCACCACCATCAAATTTTCGATTCTTGTTCAAGTGTTCCAAGTTACCTCAAGGTGTATCAAGGTGAATCACGAAGTGTGGAGCTCACGGATCGTCAAGGACCTCCCTCGTGTGCTTTTATCCACCCGTTTTTCTCTAGTGTTTCTTCCCTAGCTTAAAAGCTAGTAGTAAGCTTCTTGATCCTCATTTATTTCATATTTATGTTAGTTAATAGTTATGTTATGATGAGAATACATGAACACTAAAAGATCATAGACAAAAGTCTTACACATAAAGCTAGCATGTTGATGAAATAAGATGAACTCTTGATAAAATAAAGTTGTTTTGATGTTGTTGTTGATTATTTGATGATTGCTAGTAATAGAACGTTTAACATCATGGTTGAACTTGTTAAAGTAAGATTAAAAAACTTAAGTTAACAAGTTCGGAGGTGATTAGTGACCTACATAAAAGAATCACCTCCATGTTTCAACATAAACTTGGTAACAAAGTGAGTTCTTGAATAATAAGTGAACTAAGTGGGTAGATGGTCGTATGGACCCGAGGTTTACAAATAAATTTTTCTAGACAAACCAAGTTAAAAGACAGATTTTTGAAAAGTCATGATTCTTACATTATTTTTGGAAGGAAATAAATTATGAATACTAGTAAGATATGAAAATGTTGTAAATGGAAATTTTTGTAAATTAAGTTCACAAGTTGTGAACATCTAAAAATCCCGAGAGCGAGATTTGTTGGAACCTCGAGGTTTATACATTGAGAGATACTAAAGTTTAGGGTTGATCTTGTAATGTTTAACTAAGTTGTTTTGGGTCGGTTATGTGTATTGGGTTTTAGCAAGATCTCGAGTGGGCCTAGGTGGTCTCGATCCATCATAGGTAGTATATAAGTAAACCTTAGTAATGTTTAGAGGGTTGATTGCTTGATAGAAAGTGAGAGGGGACTCGAGATCGGTTGTGGTGTCTTGTATCAGTCATCGACTTTAAGGTGAATGCAAGATAATATTTTGGTTTGATTATTATTCTTATTCTACTTTATTGTTTATTGTTTTCTTGAATCCGCTTGTGTTTGGATTCCGCACTCACACAAGTTAACTTTGATATCGTTGAAAGATCCTCTAGGGTTTTACAATTGGTATCAGAGCCAAGAAACCAAATCTTGGTTCGGTTTTGATATCATTGGATTCAAGAAGGCTTTAATCGTTACTGATCTTGTTTGCTAAGTGTTTAAGAATTTCAGGATTATATTGTGTTCGGATTCAAGCTGTTCATCGCATATATTGATTAAAGTTGCTGATCTTGGATTGTGATTCGTTGTTTAAGGTGTTTGCTGAATTAACGGAAGTTGTTGAGGATAAAAGATTCAAAGATTTCATATCTTTGAATTTTCGGAAGCTGCTGAAAATCAGGAATCACAGTTACGTTTATCTCACAAGTTTGTTTTGCAGGGTCTCGACTTACTTTCAGCATTAGATCTCACATTCAGCCTCGTCTCGACTCAAGTTCATCCGTTTCGAGTGGAAATAGCAATCTGGTCTCGACTCGCAACCGCTGTGATCTCGAGTTGGCATCTTTAACTCGAAACCATTTGTCTCGACTGGCATCAAGTTTGATTGTTTCTAATCTCGACTCGCAATCACGATATCTACTCAGTATTCAGTTCACTTGCAACAACTGTCTCGACTCAGGATTGTGCAAGCTTACTGATTCAGTCTCGACTCCTGTCTCGACTCGCAACGACTCCTGCAACGTTTTTTAGACTTTGGACTTTTGGACTCTTGAACTTATATAATTAATTAATCAGCAAATTAATTAATTTATTGAGTAACCATGACTACAAATAATCAAAGTGTTGACCTGGCTGCCCTTAACAAACAACAAGAACTGGATTCAAAGGTTGGAACCACTACTCGTATTCCATGGTTGACTGATGCAAATGATTTTCCTGAGTGGAAATGGCGTTTTGAACAACATGTGAAAGTCAAGGATTCTAAAATTTGGAGATGTATTCTCAGAGGTCCAAGAGAGATCATGACAGATAGTCCTACTGAACCAGGAGTAAAAGTAAAGAAACTCAAAAGCGATTATACTGAAGATGATTTCAATATAGTTGAAGAAGATGAAAGAGCACTGTCTTATTTGACCATGGGACTGGGTCCAGATATTGCTATTGGTTTTCGTACTTGTAAATCTGCTAAGGAACTGTGGGAATCTCTGATCGATGTTTATGAAGGTAATGAGGACATGAAGGAGAGTCGAAGAAACTTGTTGAGACAAAATTTCAACAATTTCAATCACATTTATGGAGAAACTGTTGATAACCAACTTCAGAGGTTTGTCAAACTGGTCACTCAAATGCAGATGGAAAAAATACATGTCTCAAATGCTTCGTCAAATAGGCAACTGTTGAATGCGTTACCTAAGAGCTGGGATCATCATGTTGCGATGATCAAGAAAACAAAAGATCTTGGTAGATGCAGTTTGTCAGAAATGATTTCTCATATCAAAGCATGTGAACTAGATGATAAACAAAGAGAAACCAATCATAAGAACAGCATGCTAGCTGCAGGATTCTCTGTTGTTCCTCCTTCGTCAGACAATAACAATGCAGCTCTCTTGTCTCAAGGAGGATTTCAAATGTTTAGCAATGCAGCATCTGCTAAGGCTGCTCCTACTTCAGCAAATGTCTACTATTCTGGGTCTTCCACACAAGCTGCTCCATCATTGTCTTCTGCTGCTGCTCCTTCTGCTTCCACTGTGAATGTATCCTCGGCTACTCCTATTACTTCCTCTGTGAAAAATGAGATGATTGCTTTCTTTACAAAACAGTCTAAAGAAAATCTGGATATTGCAGCCTCTGTTATAAACTGTTTGAATGCATTTGTTGCTGGAAAAATTGACCCTCCTAAATGGTGTGGCGATGACTTACATCAGATTCATCCTGATGATGTTGAAGAAATGGATATCACCTGGCAGATGGCTATGGCTGCATTCAGGGCAACAAGGTTTATGCAAAGAACTGGTAAAAATAGATGGGGTGCTTCATTTATAGGAGCGTCTAAAGTGCCTTTTAAACTACGTTGTTACAACTGTCACGAAGAAGGACACTATGCTCGAAACTGCACAAAGCCTCCAATCAATAGAGAACAGACTCCTGCCCAGCCCGTAACACCTAATCGTGAAAGAGCTCTTGTGACCACATCAAGTTTAAATGATACTGCTGCTACTGGAAGTCCTCAACCTTAGGGATTAGCACAAGCCTTGGTGGTTCAGCCCAACATCAACTTTGATTGGAATTCGGAAATTGAGCGACTGAACATTTCAGCTCCAGAAAATCAAGCTGCTTCAAATAACATTGCTTTCATGACTTCAAATGATCAAGTTTCCGTTTCTGAGAATGAGGCTCCAGCACCTGAGGAGGAGACTACTGCTGAAAACCTAGCTCTCATGACTCAGATTCTTTCAGCTCCAGTCAAAGGTCTCACCAAAGAAGAGGTACTTTCTGCTTTCTGTACTCCTGAATGTAGACAAAGAGTTGAAGTCTATAGAATACACAATGCTGAGCTAATTCAAGATTATCAAGATATCAAAAATAAAAACTTTACTTTATCAAAAAATGAAAAACTTTATAAAGAAAAGATTGAAGCTCAGCGAAAAGACATCGTCCAACTCAAGGACGATGTAAGTGTAAAATCAACTCAACTCTTCTATGTTAAGGAGAAACTATGCGCTGTGACTAAGGAACTGGAGGATATAAAAGATAGATATAAAATAAATGAGCTTAATATTAAGAAACTTGATTCTTCTAGTAAATTTGTCAAAAATTTGTGTGATCAACAGCTCGAATATAAGGAAAAGAAAGGGCTTGGTTTGGGTTTTAATCAGGCTCCTCCTCCCTATAATGATAATTATACTTATCTACCCATGACTGAGGAGGAGATGATTAATGAAAGTAAAATGACTTATGGTCCCAAAAATAATAAGTCATCGTTTAATGACAGATCAATTGAGAAAAAGAAGTCTGCTCCTATAAATTTTGTTTCTAAAGGCGCAATTGATCCTAACGTTTCGTCTTCATGTGCAGAAAAAGTATCTGAAGTAAAATGTGGAGAAGTTCTTGGGAGTGAACCAGTTGTTCATACTAATGTTTCTGAAAATTATTTTGAACAAACCGAATTTGCTATTGCTTTTAGCCGTTCTTTATTTGCGTCATTTTCTGCTTGTGTTTCGTCTTGTAAGCCTGATGTTTTGGGCAAAACTGATAATGTTTGTGTTGAACCTTTGAACAATATGTCTGATGATGGTCTTTCTTCAGTTAATGATTGTGAATCTGATGTTTCTAATCCTTTGGTTGATAAAAGTGTTACAGGTGAGGTCCCTCAGGATGCATTCAGTGAAACCACTGAAACGACTTCTCAAGAAAATCAAGAGTATCCTGATTCTTCTTCTGAAACTGTCTCAGTGGGTGTCCCTAATGTCGAATCTAGTGGGACCCCATTGGAAACTGTAGTTGAAAATGAACCTGAATTAGTTTCACATGATAAATGCATTGAGGAAATGCATATTGATGAAACTTCTACGTGTTCAAATAATGAATCTGAATTAGTTTCACAGGATAAATGCATTGAGGAAATGCATATTGATGAGACTTCTACGTGTTCAAATAATGAATCCGATTTTAGAAATGAAGAAAAGGGAATTGAGATAAATAAGGAGTCATTAGATCAACAGCCACCTAAATGCTCAGAACAACCACAAGCAAAACGTGTTCAGAAAACTAAAACGCCAAATCATTCAAAATCAAGCAAATCTTGTCAAAATTTTCAACATACTCACAAAATGAAACGTCAAACATGTTTTAACTGTGGGATCGCGGGCCACATTGCCAGAAATTGTGTTCAACTCCCAAGAGCAACGTACAAGAGGAAGTTTGTGCAAGATCAGAAGGTCAAGTCTAACCGATATCGTTGTTCTGAGTCAATGACGACTGAAAAGTCTAAGACAATGAAAAACAACTATCGTAAGACTAAACCTTCTGATCAAGATTGGAATGCAGCCAAACGCAAAAATCAAAATCAACAAAATAATTTTCGAAGAAATCAACATAATGCCTGTGGTAACTACAATTCTAACTGGTCAAACAAGCATTGGAAACCTCAAGCTAAGGCCACGCAATCCAATCCGTCTCATACATGTTATCGAAATTCTGCTATTAGAAATACTTCGAAGTTTTTAAATAAAGACAATTTAGTGTGGCAAAGAGTGACTTACATTGATGCACAAGGAAAACCCAGATCCACTATGGGCTGGGTTCCTAAATCTAACTAATCCCGCTAATCGTGCAGGAACAGCTGTGGAGGACTACCGTGCGCCTCTGGTACATGGATAGTGGCTGTTCCAGGCACATGACAGGAGACTTATCCCAACTGGTGAATGTCAAAGAATTTAATGGTGGATATGTCTCATTTACGGGAGGAGAATCAGGAAGGATTACATTGAAAGGAACTGTAAGAAACGGCGTGTTAAGCTTCGAGAATGTTAATTATGTTCCAGAACTGAAACACAATCTGTTGAGCATTTCTCATATTTGTGATCGAGGAAATTCAGTTCACTTTACAAAGAAAGGATGTCATGTACTTAAACCGGGTATTGTAATTCCAGAAGATTGGTTCTTAATGTCAGCAGAGAGACGAGGAAACGCTTATGTGATTGATATGAACAAGAAACCGTGTGAAGAAATTACTTGCCTATTCTCGAAGATTTCAGAACATGATGGTCTACTGTGGCATCGTCGCCTTGGGCATGTGAACATGAAAAATTTGAATCGACTTGCCAAAGGTCAATTGGTCCGTGATCTACCAATCAAAGACTTTATGTTGGTAGAAAAGTGTGTTGCTTGTGCAAAGGGAAAAGCACATCGAAAGCCTCATAAATCTAAGTCTACACCCTCAACTAAAGCTGTGCTTGAATTACTTCACATGGATCTCTTTGGTCCGGTGAATGTGTTAAGTATTGGCAAGAAGGCTTATTGTCTCGTAATAGTCGATGATTTCTCACGCTACACCTGGGTGTACTTTCTAAGTCACAAGAATGAGGCAGCGGGTTTGATCAAACAGTTCATTACTCTAGTGGAAAATCAAGCCAGTACGAAAGTAAAGGCTATTCGATCAGACAATGGGACGGAATTCAAAAATGTCACCATGGACACATTTTGTGCTGAAAAGGGAATTGAACAATAGTACAGTGCACCTCGAACTCCACAACAAAATGGAGTAGCAGAAAGACGAAATCGCACTCTTATAGAGGCTGCACGTACCATGCTGGCTGATTCAAAGCTTCCTAGTTTCTTCTGGGCTGAAGCTGTTAGCACGGCTTGTTACGTCCAGAATCATGCTTTAGTAAACAAACGACATATGAAAACTCCTTATGAGATTCTGGAAGGACGTAAACCTTCGGTTTCACACTTTCGCATCTTTGGTTGTCCATGTGTGTTATTACTTATGGACGCTAATGGAAAGTTTGAAGTCAAAGGGGATGAGTGTTACTTTGTTGGATATGCTAAAGGTTCAGCCTATAGAGTATACAACAAGGTAACTAGAAAGGTCGTCGAGTCGTGCAACATTGAATGGCTCAAAGAAAATGCTACGGATGCTAGAGTTGGACCAGAATGGTTATATGATTATGCTGAATTATTTAAATCGTTTAAGATTTTGCCTAGTGTCCTTACAGCTGCAGGTGTGTCTACTCCCAAACAACCTCTATCTTTTGGTGACACTGAAGAAGAAGAACAGGACGAAATAAGGTCAAGAAATCATACCATTGATCCGCCGAGAATGGTTTTCACTCGGCACTCTATGCCTCAACAAATGTCCCATCAATCCCCTGAAGGTGCTTCATCAAGTGGCGCTGCACCTAGTGGTTCAGGATCTACACTATTTCCTGGATCCATTCCTGAGGACTGCATCGTTACAACTCCTTTAGTTCACCATACTGCAGCATCTAATGAGAGGGAGTCGAGCAACACCACTGAAGATGAGACCGTACCTGACATGGCAATTCCTACAAGTGTCCAACGAAATCACCCTATAGAGAATGTGATTGGTCCTGTAAATGCAGGAGTTTTAACCAGGAGTCAATCAGGAACCATCAATACATGTTTATATTCTTGCTACATATCATAAATAGAACCTAAAACTATTGATATAGCTTTGCAGGAACCAGGATGGGTAGATGCTATGCATGAAGAGCTGAACTAGTTTGAGAAGCTTGGAGTATGGAAACTTGTTGAGTTACCAAAGGGAAAACGCAAACTTGGAACTAGATGGGTGTTCAGAAACAAGCAAGACTCTGCAGGGGTTATTGTTCTAAATAAAGCAAGACTGGTGGTTCAGGGTTTTAGACAAATTGAGGGTCTGGATTATGATGAAGTATATGCTCCAGTTGCTCGACTTGAAGCCATCCAGATCTTCTTAGCTTACGCGTCATATATGGGGTTCACTGTGTATCAGATGGACGTCAAGACAGCGTTTCTATATGGAGATGTGAAGGAAGAAATTTTTGTTGAGCAGCCACCAGGTTTTGTACATCCAGATCATCCAGAATATGCCTACAAGTTAGATAAGGCATTGTATGGATTACACCAAGCACCACGAGCTTGGTATGCTACTCTAACCGAACATCTTTTGGATCATGGGTACACACGTGGCACGATAGACCAGACTCTGTTTATCAAGAGAGTGGGCAAGGATCAGATCTTAGTTCAAATTTATGTCGATGATATTATCTTCGGATCTACAAGTGAGGCGCTGTGCAAGGAGTTTGAGAGAGTTATGAAAAAGAAGTTTGAGATGAGTGCTCTCGGAGAAATGACACTGTTTTTGGGTTTACAAGTCAAACAGAATTCCCAAGGCATTCTTATTCATCAAGGGAAGTATGTGGATGGTGTGCTAGCAAAATTCAAGCTTTCAGATTCAAAGTCAGCAGAAACACCAATGGCAGAGAGACCGTTATTGACTGAAGATGAAGAAGGTTCTTCTGTTGATCAACGTCTGTATAGGTCTATGATCGGGTCGTTGATGTATCTGACAGCTAGCCGTCCAGATATCATGTTTGCTGTCTGCAACTGTGCAAGATATCAGGCTAATCCTAAAACTTCTCATCTTACTGCTGTTAAACGAATCTTTCGGTACCTTAAAGGCCGACCTCGGTTTGGTCTGTGGTATCCGAGGGATTCCAATTTTGACTTGTTTGCATTTTCTGATAGCAACTTTGGAGGTACTGATAGTGACAGGAAATCTACATCAGCTGGATGTCAATTTCTGGGTGACAGGCTCATTTCTTGGCAATGCAAGAAACAACAAACGGTGGCGATTTCTACAGCTGAAGCTGAGTATGTTGCCGCTTCTGCATCTTGCTCTCAAGTGGTATGGATGCAACATCAATTGCAGGACTACGGTTTGACTTATCTCAATACTACTATTTACTGCGATAATGATGCTGCAATACAAATTGTTAAAAATCCTGTTTTTCACTCCAAAACCAAGCACATAGACATAAAAGTTCATTTCATTAGAGACTGCTTTGACAGAGGTCTTATTAAACTTGAGCAAATCGACACAGATGCAAATGCTGCCGATTTGTTTACAAAACCTGTCAGCAGTTCAAAATTCAAAGTGCTTGTTGATTTTCTGAAAATGATCCGGTATACTAACTGAGCATGGTTGTTTTTGTTTTCGTAAATTTGTTCATAAAGTTTTCTATTCTTAGGTAGTTTTTATTTATGCACAAATTTAGGGGGAGAAAATTTTGAAAAATACAAAAACATTAAAAAATTTTGAAAAAATACAAAAACATTAAAAAATTTAAAAATCCAAAAAGAAACATTGCATGACTGAGAAATGAAATGAATTTTCACATTATGGTCGAGGGCTGACTCATGTAAGACCAGTATCGAAATAGTTTGACTCTAGCACGATGTGTTGGTAGGCTCTATACTTAAGGACTGGAAACATTGGCTGTGTCTGTTTAGAACTAAATTAGTACATGACCTCAGGAAAGAAAATCACTTGGAATTAGCTCATTTCTATTTGAATGTCTGTATGTTGTCCCGATACACACAATTTTGGTCTGACTCTGAAATCTTCTCTGAAAAAGTCGTGTATCTCCTTTGCTGCATCCAGATATATGCTGACCTGGAGGTGCTAGGCAACGTCAGCTTCTGCTGCATCCAGATACATGCTGACCTAGCTGTATGTTGTCGTTCTGTAGATCAATTAAACACCCGAAAGAGGCCCTCAAGTGCCCAAAAGAAACCTTAGAAACCTATATCAAATTGAGAAAAAAACTCATTTGATCTGTATATTATATCATCTCTGCTTAAGATCTATTTTGTTCTCTTCTCAATCTATTCCCAGTTAAGATTTCAGAGATCTGGATTGGACTTGTGAAATATGTGGTAGGGAAGCTACTTGCATGATAGAGTGTGCTGTATATATTTCCGGGATTTGATTAGTACTTGTTTGAGCGTTCATTGTTAAGAAATTAAAACATGATAAATTTGTTACATGCAGTTATATGAAAAAGGTCTAGGGAGATGAGTTTAGGTGGACAAATATACTGGCAATCGTCTAGATCATTCAGTAGTAGATCAGTGTAGTCAAGCCCAAAACCCGTGATTTGATCCCTGAGCAAATTATGATATTTCCTTATTTTATTTTTTGTAAATAATATTTTGATATTATTTAATTTTATGTTTGTAAGTTTTTTGGTCTAATAAAGCATGCTCAGAAAGTTGAAGGGTTAGATAAGAAAATATTTTAAAAAATTGGATTGCTGAAATAAGTAAATTTTTTAACAAATCCAAGTTTAAAATTGGTGAGTGGTCTCGAATCGAGACTGTGGTCACGGCCCATGTCATTAAAGGCCCGGCCCACAGATTTGGAATATTTAAAGGATCTCGACTCGAGACCCCCACTGTGCACTCGAAACAATAAGTTGTCACTTTCAAAACTCTCTCTCCTACTCCGGCGACTTCTTAGTTTTTCCGATAAATACTCCGGTCTCGACTTGTTTTTGAAGGTAATCCGATAAATTTGATGATGTTTCAGTTGAAGTTTTGCAGGATTGTTGAAGATTTGATGAAGATAGTTTGAATGTCATATGAATGTTTGAAGATGTTCATGAACCATAAATTTGGACTTATTTTGGTCTTCAAAGAAATCATGGGGTGTTAATGGTGTTTGATCCAAAACTCAGTGGATTAAAGCTGTTTGTGGGACTAGGGTCTCGACTGAACACATGTGAAGACTCGAGACATAATGTTGCGAGTCGTAACCTCGTCTGTCTCGATTGGGGTCTCGACTCAAAGTTGATTGGTCTCGACTGAGGTCTCGGTTAAGTTAACTCAGTCTCGACTGAGGTCTCGACTCGAAATCTCTTGGTTTTGACTCAAAACCTCATAGTCTCGAGTTGATTCATGTGTGTTAATCGATAGCCTATGCTTTGACTGCTGAATTTGGTGTGATCTGTTTTGAATTAAGTTGACTAAAAATTTATTTACATGTCTTTATGCTTAGTGTTTCCGTTTGGTGTAGGATATGGACTTAAAATTTATCTCAACACACAATCAAGCTGGTTATCTAGCTTCACCTCCAGAGAAGCACAAGAGATTGTATACATCGCTGATTAAAGGGTTGAATAGTTGCCGACTTGTTCATGCACTGAGAGATAATTCAGTTGTCTATCAAGATCTCGTTCAAGACTTTTGGAAGACAGCTAGATTTGAAGCACAAGGAGCTGATGGAAAGGAAATGATAGAAGCTGAAATTCAGAAGAAGAAGATCATCATTACTGAGCAAATGATAAGGGAAGTTCTACAGTTTGGTGATACTGAATCTGATCCGATTGAGCTTCCAAGTGATACTATAGAGGCTGTTTTACCTCGTTTGAGTTACGAAGGAAAGTATCCATCACTCGTTAAGAAGTTTTTGCATCCGTATTGGCGCTTGTTGGCACATATGTTTATCTTGTGTATGACAGAAAATCGAGGGGGAACAGATCAACTGAATATCACACAAACGGCTGCATTTGTTGCACTTATTACGAATGAGTCGTTCAACTACTCGAAGTACATTTTTGAAGGGATGAAGAGGAATGTTACTGGAGTTCGAAAGGATAAATTTATTATGTATCCAAGGTTTTTGCAGATGATTTTCAATGCTCGCTATTCTGATTTGACGCGATTCGGTGATACCTTGGAGCTAAAACCGATGGGTCCTGCTTGTTTTGGTGCTCTCACTACCAAGAAGGGTACATAAAAGAAGTTTGAGGGACTATTCCTTTGGAGAAATTTGGTCGGTTTGCAGAAACTGAAGTTGTAGCTGCTGATCCAGTGATAGTTCAACCAGTTCAAGTGAATGCAATGGTTGTTGAAGAACATGATGTTCAGGGGGCTACTGTAAATGAGCCTGAGACAGAGATTGTGACAATTAACTCTGACGATGAGGGCATAGAGATTATGTGTGATTCAGGAGATGATGAAGAGCTTCCTCCTGAAAAGGAAGCTGATGTTGCTGTTTCAACTGTTCCTTCCATAATTACTGCTGAAAATTTGGCTTCGTTATTAAAGTCTGTAACTGATAAGATGGGAAATCCTCCTTCCAATCTTACAGTATCTACTGAAGAGCCTAGTGAAAACCCAAAGGATCCTGATTCATTGCCATTGAAACGAAAAAGGCGGGATCCTCGACTCGGAATGTATGTTGAGCAAAATAAAGATCAATCCATGAATGTTTCTGAAGATGATGAGGGATTATATGATTTCGATTTTGAGAAGAATGTCACTGACATCACCACCTCAACTGAAGATATTTTTGAGTTCAACACTGATACTCAAAGAAATGTTTTAGAGTCCACCACTGCAGATGTTCAGGTTACAAATGTTGATACTGATATTGTTGTTGAGACAATGCCACTTGGTGTTTCTGAATCTGCAGGTCCTTCTAGAGTTGTTCTTGATGTACCTAGTAGTTCACGTGGTAAAAGACCTGAAGAGCCGTTTAGAATGCCATTTGATGATGATTCAAGCGATGATGATGATTTCATTAGCATGAGATAAATGAAGAAAAGATTAATTGTGGTTTAGCAAGATTCTATTCATAAAGATGCCAAGATCATTCAACTTGAAGATACTTTAGTGCAAAAGAATCAACAAATAGAACAGCTTCAAGGAGATGTTACTTTACTGTTCAATATGGTGTATGATTTACGTGGAAAGCTTGAGAAGAAATTTGGGAATGAATTCTCTGATCCTACTGATGTGGAAAATAGAAGAAAAGCATTTGAAAAGGATGATGCTGATAGAAGTGCTGCTATGGAACATTACTTTAAAAGAGTTATTGATCCTGTTGCAGATAAAGAGAAGGCTGAAAGAATTAAGAAGAAAAGGGAGTTTGTAATTTTGAAGAACAGGAATCTTAATCCAGATGATGATGATGCTCAAGCTCAAGCAACACATCATTTAATGGATGTTGGTGAAACTCTCTATGATCAAGTTGGAAATAGATCTGGTGTGGTTAGCTGGGGTTTTGATCATGATCGTCAACGATGGTGGATAAAAAGGAAGGTTGGACCTGTTGAGTGGTACAAAAATCCAGGCCAGTTTCAGTCTTTCACTAAGATTGATTTGACTGATCTGTCTAAAGCACCTTATGTAGATGATAAGCCTGGAGGTCCTGGATATATGTTTTTCGAGAGATTGAAGAGGGAGGTTCTTAAGGGTTTTCCTTCAATGCGTACGGCAGAGTCCATTGTTAAACCAGCTAAAGGAGTTAGAGATTCATATACACGCACGTGAATGAAGATTGTGCATTGGCCGGTAACTGATAAGGAAAAGGTGATTCCTTTGGTAAAAAAGATTCCAAAAGGTGCTTTGAAGTCCTTGCAGTTTTAGACTTATGATGAGCGTCTAGGGCAGGCAGTAATTGTTTGTGATGATAATGTGGATTTTCGCTTGGTGGATCAAGTTGATTTGCTGACTCTTGCTCATGAAGACCTAGATGTATTAGCTAGTCATCAAATTAGAGCTACTGAAAAATATGAAGAGGTTGCAAAAGCATGGACTGGTGCTGTTGCTTCAGCGATACATATTCGTACAAAAGGTTTTGGTGGACTCAAAGATCGTCTGCGTGATGAAAGTGATAGTTGAAGTCTTGAGTATCTCCATGCATAAACCTAGGGGGAGATTGTTGGAACCTCGAGGTTTATACATTGAGAGATACTAAAGTTTAGGGTTGATCTTGTAATGTTTAACTAAGTTGTTTTGGGTCGGTTATGTGTATTGGGTTTTAGCAAGATCTCGAGTGGGCCTAGGTGGTCTCGATCCATCATAGGTAGTATATAAGTAAACCTTAGTAATGTTTAGAGGGTTGATTGCTTGATAGAAAGTGAGAGGGGACTCGAGATCGGTTGTGGTGTCTTGTATCAGTCATCGACTTTAAGGTGAATGCAAGATAATATTTTGGTTTGATTATTATTCTTATTCTACTTTATTGTTTATTGTTTTCTTGAATCCGCTTGTGTTTGGATTCCACACTCACACAAGTTAACTTTGATATCATTGAAAGATCCTCTAGGGTTTTACAAGATTTTAACAAAAATAAACACACCTTGGAGGGTAACTAAACCCACTAAACACCCCACTGAGTTACTACGCGTTTTTAAGAAAAACCAAGTTTATGTTGTTATGTAAAGCGCATTGTTTTTGCACTTGACTAGTATAATGTCATTTGGTAACTTGTTGTTGGTTGATTTAAATGATTTTCGAAAAGAAAATGATATGCTAATAAGCATGGGCACCTCCATTTACAAAGGAAACTCTGGCGAAATTTTCTAAAATTTCAACACTTAGAAAATATTTTTCTAACAAGTGTTTACAAATATATTTTTAACTTTGATTTCAAAATAAACTTCGCCATAGTTTTTATTACAAAAATACCAAGTATCGGAGGTTGATTTTACAAATAAAAATGGATAAGTATATATTTAAAATATGTATTTTATACAAGACACATGTGTGAATATTTGCATATTTTGTGAACTAGTTATATTATTTTAGGGTAAAATAATATAACTTAACAAATACCATGAAAATTACAACTCCAAAATAATACCAAAAATATCAAGGAATAGAATATTTAAGTTACACACACTCGGTATCAAGAAACCAAACGCAAAGACATAACTTACAAGATATTCCGCAAAATACTCTTACACATATATTTTTGGTAAAATATTATTTTGGAAGCTAAAGAAGTAAAATATATTATTTTTGGGAAAAATACATATATTTTAGGAATAAGTTATTTTGGACAAATGAGTTAAATATATTTTTCCAAGTGGGACTTAAAATATATTTTTCGAAACTACAAATGTACATGTATAAATACCCCCATCCTTGGGAAGGAAATACGCATATAAAATACTTGAGAAGTTTGGATACGAAATAGTTGCCTAACTATTATTCCAAAACCTAAAACAAAACTTAAGTTAAAATAATTATTATTTTAACAAGAAGTTACAACTTGGAATAATATCAAAGTAACGTAACTCAAAAACCCTCATACTAAGCAAAGGCACGGCCCGATCGTCTAATAGACATTAGTACATTGTAGGGAGTCGTGTTTGCTGACGAGACCGAAGATTTGAGTACGATTCAGGAGACGCACCACAGTGAGTTCATGTCCCCCTTTTCTCTTAACTGTTTTCAGTTTTATACTTCGGGGGTGGAATACATGTTACAATTATTACAGACGCTTTTATACATGGTATGGTTAGCTTAAGGAGGGTTTAGACGCTTAGATCATGTGAAAGGTGGGTACAACACTTAAGGCCATTAATCCTCGTCGTTAGGACCGAGGGACATGAGTGATAGATCTATTTGGGTGTAGCGAGCCCACACCCATGAGGCCGGGGCGGCCCATAGTGGTGACTGTGTCTTACAGCCGGAGGCCCGGTACAAATTTGCTAGGTTTAAGTACTTCCTGCACCGTTTCACACATACCAGTGGCTTTGCAACCCATTGGTGATCTCTTTTTCCTTAATTGCTACATACCAGGGATTTTCATACATACAGACACATTACAAAGGTTTATACATACTCACTTACACATGAACTCGCTCAACTTTTGTTGATTTTTCAAACTACATGTATTTCAGGAAACTAGCGGATCTGGCGGAGTATGTATATGTCTAGCTGCGTTGAATAAGAGATGTCATCCAGGGTAGTAGGTTTAAGAGGTGTAACCCTTACCTGGACGGGTTACATGTCTTTAAACCACGTTTTAATTAAAGTCTTTTGTTGTGTCTCATGATCACGTCGTAAACAAGTATGGTTTGTAACTTATTTTAAGTGTCGATATTTTCAAACAATGACGTTGGGGTATTATTAAACTTAATGAATGGATGAACATCTTGTGTTTTATTTTCATATAGCATTGTTATGATTGTTGCTATGGTATTAAGAAGTCACACCAAATAAACCCACGCTTCCGCAAAAGCCAGGGTGTGACACAAATACCCACACCCTTGTAGGGGATGTGAGGCGGATTTCACAAACGCATATTCTTGCAGGGAATATGCAACGGTTTTCAGTAATCGTTGATGTTGGATAATACACTCACTTCTATCACCCAAGTCCCATCATACTACCAGGTTAGTTGCTTGTAGGGCAACGGGGTTATTAGTTGATAGCGCTATTAGGTTTGGCACCCTCACGACGTACCTGGATAGGACGGACGTGAACTAATAACTTTAAATCATGACCAATGTTTGATAGAGCATTGGAGAAGGGCAAAAAAGGCCGTCTGCGGTATCGAGTTATTATCAACATAGCATAACATATCATATCATAAGTCACTACTTGGTATTAAATGGTTAAAACAAATCGTGAACTCACCAGCGTGTCTGATACACTTTTCTGCATGCTTGCAGGTCCTTAGGTACACTGTTATGGAACTTGCTGTCTGGGAAGCTGGAGTGGTCATGGGTCGTGGCATTTGGAACGCTTCTCAATGTTGCATTGTCGAACACTTTATTTAAAGGCCTACGGCTTGGAGGGATATATTTCCGGTTCTTATTCAGATTGATCAAGTTCAATTGGATCCTGTAAAAGTCGACATATTATTATGGAAAGATGGTGATGATGTTAATGAGTTCTCGTCTTCGGGGGTATGGCATTCACTTCGGCATAGAGAACCGGAAGTCGATTGGTGTAAAATTGTGTGGTTCGGCCAGTGTATTCTGAGACATGCTTTCATGATGTGGTTGATTATGAAAGGTAAGCTTCTCACGCAAGATAAAATTCTGAAATGGGATTTCGCTCGGAGAAAAAACATGAACATGATGTGCTGTTTATTATGTTATGAGAACTTTGATTCTCACAAGCACTTGTTTTTCGAATGTAAGTATGCTTCTCAAGTGTGGAGTACAGTTAGAAATAGGGTGGGGATGGATACGGTTTCGGCAAAATGGAGTGAGATTGTTAGCTGGCTTTGTACTCATGCGCAACAAAAGCAGGTCGATACTTATGTTGCTAAACTACTTGTAGCTGCTGCGGCGTATAGTATTTGGCAAGAGAGGAATGCCAGATTGTTTAAAAACCAATTAAGACCTCCTGAGAAGGTTAGTGAAGTAATCGTGAAAACAGTTCGGTACAAGTTGATGGGAGCAAAGCTGAAGAATACCGTTAGGGTGCGCAGAGTTCTTGAAGAATGGGAGATCCACACGAAAGAAAAGGACGATGATGGGGGATGAATAGTTGTGATTTTGGTCCGTCTAGAAGTCTTGTCTAGGTGTATTCCTTTATTTGGTTGTTTTTGTGTCGGATTGGTTTTTTGTTTGGTTTACTTTCATGGGGAATGTCCCATGATTGAACTAGTGTAGACTCTCTACACTACTTGTTTTGATTGGTTGTGAATATATAGAATCACCGGGGTAACCCTTTACCCAAAAAAAAAAACACTTTATTTAAAGAAACTATTATGCTTCCGCTAAACATGTTGATTTTATTAAATGGTGTTTGAATTATACAGTTACATTTAATGAAAGCTTTTATCTTGTCTTTTATGTCTGTGGTTCAGTGTGATTAGTGGCTAGATCCTGGTACGTCACACGCCTCGCGGGGGTTTCCGCTTGTGGTATTTTTGGGGGTGTGACACGTCATCATAAATTAGGTCGGTATTTCATTGATTGGTCGAGATTGACGTACCTTTGTCGGTCCCTAATTGAAGTGGTAGGTTATTTTGCTTCCGTTGGGTCAAGGTTTGATGGGATTTTAGAAATGGTTGTCCCAACATGAGGGGGGGTATCATCTAGGATGATAAAGTTAGTTAGTACTGCCGCTTGGATTTTTTGAATTAAGACATCCTCTACCATTCCCATGGCGTTAATCGTTTTTCAAGTTAGAGAGAAAAATAGGAATTTTAAAAGGAGAAAAATCACTAGTACCCATTTTTTTTGAAAATATAGTTTGGCATTATGTTGACACAAAGATCTTTATCAATTAGCACATTACTAACAAAGATGTTTTGAAAAAAACAAGGTACTGGTTTTATGTTTAGTTCATGGTATTCATCTTTTATTAGCGAAGTTTGATCATTTGTTAACGTGATGCTTACTAAATCTTCGATTTTAGCAGTAGTGTTTAACTCTTCTAAAAACTTGGCATGAGAAGATACCAAACAATGATTTTCAAAAGAAGGTTGCGGTATGTGAATTTCTTGAAAATTTTGTTCTAGTTTAAAATCGTTAGTTTTAAACTTACCTTCTTCTTGGTTTGGTTCATGCGTGAGTTTTTCATTTTGTTGCACTTCTATTTTTACCTCTTCGATTATTACCTCTATAGTACAAATGGCCTCTTCCTTTTCACGAGATCTCTTAATTAAGAGTTCTAGATTTTTGAGACTTTGTATTAGGCTTTCGGCTTCATGATTAATTGTAGGTGGGGTGTCGTAGGTTTCAAACAGATTGGCATCCCAGTCAAAGCTTGACTTTGGGAGCTCAAACCTTGGTTCTTCATATGTGGTGTATGAGGTTGATGGTTTGAAAAGGTAACAATGTTGTACCAAATGGGATTCATCGCAAATAGTACAATAAGGTTCCTCATAATCATCCTCGATATAGTAGGTGTAGTCTTCTGAGTAGTAATCCATTGTTTTGGAAGATACCTAGAAGAATAACGAGCATCGGGATTAGAAAACAGAAGATTAAAATTTAACAGATTATTGACCACGGCCCCGTGGGCAGGTCCGTATCTGGGCGTTTGAAAAAAGTTTTTAAGAAAATTTGCAGCCCGGGGGCATGTCCCAGCACGGCCTCGTGTTAAACCTACTGTAAACAGAAAAAAGTTTGGAAAACGGACGCGCAGTTTTGAAAAATGTTAGAATTTGATTAGGCCGCTAATTTTAAGCTTTCTCAAAATCCTTGTGTCCCCGGCAACGGCGCCAAAAAACTTGACGTGGTGCGGTGTGTATATATTTTTAAGATATATTTTAGCTCTTTTTACTCGCAAATTCAAATTTTAAATTTATAAAACACGATATAGTACTATCACTCTACACACATGTTAGGGCAAGTGCACCCATCGCATACGTATTTTAGTGATGGCAAGATACCGAGGTCATCCAAGGAAACAAAAGCTTTTAATACCGGCTTATCGTTAACGTCTAATCTAACCAAATTTTTGATGAAAAACGTTTTAAAGTTATAAAAAGATAAACTAAAAAGCAAAAATAAAATATAAGGAAAAACAGATAGACAAGAGGGAATCACTTGGTTCCATCGCCTCTTTTATGTATCCTTTAATGATTTCCGCACTTTGGGCATTTTAAGAGATTATCTTTAAGTTATAGTAATAGGTCCCCTCCAGGTAGCGTTACCCTCAACCTATTGGTCTGAGTCAGCAGGGATACAGTCCCGCAAGGTCGGATTATTGAAAGATAATTAAGTTATTAATCCGAAAAGTGGTAGACCCCCTTCTAGGCAGCGTTACCCTCAACCCTTTGGTCTGAGTCAGCAGGTATACAGTCTCGCAGGGTTGGTTTAAAGTTTTAATAATAGTTTATAGATAAGGGATTCAAGCGGTTTCCTACTTTCTTCTGGGTGAACAGTACCGCCTAAATCGTGAAGTAGTACTAAGCTTGAACCAGATTCTTGCAGGATCTATACAGTGAACGAGACATAGAATTACCCAACCACCCTTCTAACCCCCTTCCAAGTAGTTAACACGATTTATATAGACCATAAAGACACGAATATGTGAATCAACAACATATGAAGAATGGTTAGATAAGTTCGCCATTAATATAAAAACTAGTTATTAAAGTCATTAATACATACCCAAATAAAAAGGAGCCAAATATTGGAAATAAAAAAGTAATACATAAAAGATTTGTCTTCACCAAGTGATGTAAGCGTTTAGCTAAGCATGGCCTTTGTTTACAAGAACTCTTATGATTGATTTTGGATCCCGAGACTACTACACACTCCAAATGATGGAAGATGGATGATGGTGGTGGATGATGGTGTTGTAGTGGTGGTGGAGTGGTGGCAAGTGTGAGAGAAGTGGTTTGCCAAGGGATGGGTTGAAATTAAACCAAGCACCCCTATTTATAGCTGAAATTAGACGTCCAATATGGCTCGTGCCTGCCTGGCACGACCCCGTGACCTTCAATCTCTCTCCTCTTCATTAACTGTTGTGTCAGACCTCGTACTAACACGACCCTGTGCATCAATGGCGTGACCCGTGGCCAATGTACTTGCTGTACTATCTAAGATTCTGCAAATCTTAGAGTTGACCACGCCCCATGTTTCCTTAGCACGACCCCGTGTTGATCTTCTGATTTGTCTTTTGTTGTTGTCTTTTTCTTTTGTAGAGAACATTAACTGGGCACGGCCCATGCCTGGTGGGCACGGCCCCGTGCCAAAGCTTCTGATCTTGTTATTTCCTTGGTTTGGATGTGGATGGGGGCTTTGCGAGTTGTGTCAATCCTCCTTCATTGTATTTTATGTTTGTTTTTGCTGTTATTTTGCTCCTTTCGTGCATTTAAGCTCTTTTTGACCATGTAAATTAAAAAAGAACAAAGAAACAAGCTTTTTCCAACATTAGTATTGAAAAAGGATTGATTATACGCCGTATTTGATATAATTTATATGTTGTATTTTATGCACATCATATATATATATATATAGGACAAAGATCCGTTAGGAACCACCCTTTATTACGAGAACCGCGAGAACCAATGTGAACACAACCAAAAATGCCTAAAAATAGCTAAAAAACATACAAAAAATTTATTTTTTTTAATATTTTTTATGTTAAAATCACTACTTTTAGTAGCAAAAAAAAAATTAATTTTTTTTCTACTAAAAGTAGCGATTTTAACATAAAAATATATAAAAAAAAAAATAGATTTTTTAGATTTTTTTTAGATTTTTAAGGTTTTTTGGGGGTTTAGTTTTTAACATTTTAGCTGGGGGGGGGGGGGGGTTAGGTTTTTGGGGGGTGGGGAGGGGGGTTTAGGTTTTTTTTTGGGGGGGGGGGGTGGGGTGGGGGGTTAGGTTTTTTTTATAGGTTTTTTGGGGGTTTTAGTTTTTAGCATTTAGCTTGGGTGGGGGGGGGGTGGGGGGTTAGGTTTTTTTAGCTATTTTAGGTTGTGTTCACATTGCTTCTCGCGGTTCTCGCAATAAAGGTGGTTCTCGCATGAACCTTACCCTATATATATATATATATATGGAGAGGATCATGAGAAAACTAGATATAAATGAGAAAACTAGAAAACTAACTAAAAAAACCTAAAAAAAAGCCATAAAACATACAAATTTTTTTTTTACAATTTTTTATAAAAAAAATCGCTAGTTTTTATATATATAAATTTATTTGTTGTACTACACATGTGCATTATATGTGTACTACACATGTGCACTATATCCGTAATAATGCACATGTGCAATACAAAAAAAACTTTTTTTTAATTTTTTTTGAAATTTTTTTCCATGCATAAAAAGCTGCGATTTTTTATAAAAAATTAAAAAAAAATATTTCGTATGTTTTTTAGGCTTTTTTGTTAGTTTTTTGGTTTTCTCATTTAAACTAGTTTTCTCATGATCCATCCCCCTTATATATATATATATATATATATATATATATATATATATATATATATATATATATATATATATATATATATATATATATCAATCCATGCTACATTGTTAAATACATAGTGATACTGAAAATATGCATATTTCTTAAGGAATATGCGTATGGACAAACAATACAATCTTTTATCCATTATTTGTTAGACTATCCATATTGATAAGGGCTAAAAAGATATAAACGCATCTAGTTAGTTGTTACATTATATTTCAACTAATATTTCTAAAACACTTATTTTCTCTCCATTACTACAAACATCCAAACAAATCCTTACATTCTGTATTATCACGACTTTTAATTTATTTTTCATAATCAGGTTATTTTATATGCCAAACAAATACAATAAAATAAGTTGTAAATTAATTATAATCAACTTATAATATAGGAATAAATACTTTTTCTAGCAAAATATTTTGTGTAACCCTTGTGCAAAATTTCGGGTTTTCAAAAACTTTTCTTTGAAAGCAATTCGATAACCGATGGTTAAACGTAATCCGTTTAATGCAACGTACACACCAGGACGAGGACACAAGCTACACGTACTCTAAATACCCTTCACATAACTTAGAAATAAGCTTCGAAGGGTTAGGGACGACGAAAACATGTTTATACAAGTACAGGGACTATTTACGACAAGTTATGAAAGTATGCCGATTCGTGTAGCAACGAACACTTCGGAACAAGATCATAAGCCAAACATACCCTAAATACCCTTAACATAGCTTAGAAATAAGTTTTGAGGGGTTCGGTATGCGAAAATGCGCTTATTTGATCACAGGGACTAAAAGCGTCAAAACTGCGAAAGTATGCATTTTCGTGCATATTTAGCATTCTGACCATATCTGGACATCCAAATATTTTTGTAAACACTAGAATATTGTATTTTAGTGATAGGAATGCAAAAATACCTTTCGTTTCGCAATTTGTGTCGTTTTCGCGTTCTTTACGATTTCCGTCGTAATTAACCGAACAGCCAAACGAAACGACATCCACGACATTTTTGAGCATAATTCAAGTTAAATATACTTTAACTTCATCATGGAGCTTGAAAATGGGCTTAACGGGTGTTAGAAGTGCCAAAACGCGATGAAACGAAGTTTAGGGACTAAATTGTAAATAACCAAAAGTTACCTGCTAGCAGCAAAGCTCCATACGGACCATATGGGACCCTTTGCGGTCCATAAAGCCTTCCTAGATCAGCAGAAACTAGTTTCCTTCTAAACAGCTGCTGCCTTTGATTTAATCCATGGTTTCTTCAACTTGTGGGCTGGTTTTAATCTGGTTCTAGCAAGTGTATGGCCAAGATTGTGCCTTGGGCAACACAAAAACACATGGAATGATCTTGTGGCTTCAATAAATCTATAAATAACAAGGGGTTTTTCATGGATTCCTTGCTCATTTTC
This sequence comes from Helianthus tuberosus, assembly GCA_030545235.1. Taxonomy (NCBI): domain Eukaryota; kingdom Viridiplantae; phylum Streptophyta; class Magnoliopsida; order Asterales; family Asteraceae; genus Helianthus; species Helianthus tuberosus. The sequence continues at coordinate 134,395,414 of CM060408.1, read as the reverse complement.
TCTTCTTCTTCACATCTGCTCTAAGTTGAGGCTCTCACACTTGTTGAAGGCCTCATACCTGAGTTTTCTTGTTCTTTTCAAAACTTGGACCCTTTGTAAGTTTCTTTCATGCTTGGTTATGTATTTCAAGCAAGAAAGTCAAACACTGTTTGACTTTCTTCTTTGACCATGAATTGGTCAAGTCAAAGTTCGTTTGAACTTTGCAACCTGAGCATAATCACGATGGTTATAGTCCCTTGTGACTATATCTCTTGATTACCACGTTGGCTAGTCGAACTGACAAGTCAAAGTTTCGGTCAAAATGCACGATTATGTGCATTTTACGAAGAAACTATTTTCGGGTATCAAAACACTTTGTTTTGATATCAAATCAGTTTTCTAACTTAGTTAAACATGTTTTAACATGTTTAACTCGTCACTCTTAGTTTAGTGCTTGTTTAGGGTCGTTAGTCAAGCGGTCTAAACAACTACTTAGACTTTCGAACCCGACTCGTTTGGTCGATCATTAGGATCTGACCAAACACATTAGGTGACCATAGTTGTATAGGGAATAACCTTCCGAGGTTATACCTTATGGTCACTTCGTTTAGTTAGTTGTATGATAGGTAGTTTATATGCCTTAGGAAAATGACCAAAATGCATTTTTTGCGCATAATTTCATTTTAAGCATATGTAACCAAAGTTTTGACACCTAAACTAATTATGAAACATAATTAAACATGTTAGGGCATATAATACTTATCATAAAGCTGATTAGACCACCCGAATGCGCTGTCGCGCAAATGACGCGTTAAAGTAGCTTAAACTACCTTAACTGGTCACAACGGGTTAAAAGCACTTAGGATAGGTTTCAATTCAGAATGTAGGCTTTCTTAAACCATATCATATGAGTTCCAACACTCATTTAGTTTACAATACCTCATTCTATCCGATTCCTCGATTTATGTCCCGTTACGCTAACATAGTATCCGATACACTAGGAACCACTTCAAAACTTGAACTCTTGATCCTTTGAGCTTTGTTGTACCATTTGAACAAGGCCTATACGCAATCCCAAGTTAGTACATAGTTCCCCTCTTTTACCGTTTTCAAATGTTTTGGGGTGATTCATATGTGTAATCAATTTGTTTTCCAATGTATGGCATATATGTGGTTACTAAGTGCTTTTATATGTATTATTCCGATTATGCAAATACGATGTTTATCCAAATCCTTAAAAGATCTATCTATCTTCATAGTTAGATTCTTATAGGATATTTGAAGTACAGTCTTAGATCTTCCTATCTTCATAGTGAGATTTTTAAGAAGTACTTTACAAGACGAAAGTTATGGTTTATGTGTAGATTGTTGGTGATTTAGATAACAAAACTAGAGTAATACAATAAGGACATGGTGGATACGCCGCTGGTACTTCCTATATATAAGTGTGCTTATTGTATTACCCTTCATGGCGTTATCCCGAATCACCATTAGGTTTTAGGTTGTTATGATGCAATGATTCAATGTGACAGAAACCAAATCCTTTTAACATCAATCTATCTTCATAAATCGATTCTTCTAGGATGTTTAAAGTGCTAATATTGGAGTCCTTGTATGGATTCATTGTGTACTTTAGTGCGTATTTGACTAGAGAATGTGACAGAAACCAAATCCTTATAGCATCTATCTATCTTCACAGATTGATTATTGTAGGATGTTTAAAGTACTAATATTGGAGTCATTGTTTGGATTCATTGTTTACTTTAATGCATATGTGACAAGACGATTTGACTAAAACTGGATTCCTGTAGTATCTATCTATCTTCATAGCTAGACACTTAAGGGATGTTTAAAGTGCTAATATTGGAGTCCTTGTTTGGATTCATTGTGTACTTTAATGCGTATGTGACAAGACGATTTGACTAAAACTGGATTTCTGTAATATCTATCTATCTTCATAGCTAGACACTCAAGGGATGTTTAAAGTGCTAATATTGGAGTCTTTGTTTGGATTCATTGTGTACTTTAATGCGTGTTTACAAGTTGGTGACAAGTTGACAATTTATGTGGTAGTTGTGGTTTAGATAACGAAATGGGTGTAATAAAATAAGAACATGGTGGATACGCCGCTGGTACTTCATATATATAAGTGTTCTTATTTTATTACTCTTGTAGCGTTATCCGAATCACTTTAGGATTTTGTGTACGACTGATTCAATGTTCAAGTATCCAAATCCTTGTAGAATCTTCAATATCTTCATATGTTAGATTCTTAGAAGGATATCTAAAGTATTACTATAAATCACTGACTTGATTTATATAATACTCACACAGGTTTTGACAGATTTCAAAACAGTTATTACTAATCCTTGATTGGATTTCTAATAACACATAAACAAGTTTTACGATGATTTCAACGAGATTACAAAGTACAATTTCAATGGCATAAAAATTACTTAGTAATAATCATATTGCCATATACAAAACTATTTGCCACGGGTTTTCACAGTCAAGATTATGTATTGCAACACTAAAATTTTGCCATTCTTTGGCTTCAAGATTCATTTTCAAATGACAACTCTTGTAGTTGACAAAGTATTGCAATACCAAACTTTTTGCCATTTATTTGGCCAACTAAACCTATGTACTCGCCGACATTTTTATGCTGACTGTTTTTCACATATGGTTCAGGATTTTCGACTGTTCAAGCATGCAACGCATAGGACTGCATCCGGGCCTTAGACTTCTTTAATCAAAAGACATTTACGTGTATTCTTTGTAAAACAGTGTTAATAATATTGACACAATTTAGTACCAGTAGTTGTGAGCAATTTGAAACATGACTCCCCGATATTTCCGCCGCGTGTTGTTATATTACACGATTGGGGTGTTACAGATTGGTATCAGAGCACTGGTTATAGGGAATTAGGTTATTAGTATGCCTTTAACCTAGTCTATAACCTTCCTAGGGACTCAAACATGAGTAGACTTAGGACTTATTTCCTAAATCCTCATCCTTATTCGTGCCACAACTACTCTATGATTTACAAATCATCTAACCTTAGATGATTTATCCTAAACCCTTAGGCTTTATGCCTTAAGGTATTCCTCAAAATGATTTTCTCAAAACGTTTTCATTGAAATATTTCTCAAAATGTTTTCTTAAACGTTTTTATCAAAATATTTCACAACATGTTTATCTCAAAACGTTTTTATCAAAATATTTCACAACATGTTTATCTCAAAACAATTTGTATCAAAATATTTCTTGGGTTTTAATAATGTGAACACATGCAATCTGGAAGGGTGGATGCCTGTACCTCGAGTTTTCTGTCTAAGGCTAGAGTGTTCGTAGAAATCCGCATTATCGGACCAGTCACTCTTACCTGGGAACTCTTAGGGTGAGTGTCCACTTATAGGCTAAAGCATGTCTTCTTAAAACATTATAGAAACCTATCCACTTTGACCATGTCGAACGATTTCTAAACACTACAACCTTTGTGACATTACTCATCCATATTACCCTCGGTAATATGTTTGTTATTCACAATAATCGAAACAAATTTCCCTTCCACAATACTATTTCATCATATTACCTTCGGTGATATGTTTGATTCGAGACAATTGAAATGAATTTCATTTCGTTTCACGACACTAGGTAATCCTATTTCATTTTCAAAACACTACTTTTTGTCTTTCAAAAATTTCAAAATTTTTACCATTTGGATGAGAAATTTTCAAAATCTTAAACACAAAGTTTCCTTTTTTTAAAAATCTAATTTAAAAACATTTTTCCTAAAAACAATAAATTTTAAAAGGTAAAGAATTTATAACACAAACCATTAACTTGGTTTGTATTATCTCATCCAAAAATATTACAAAAGCTTATTACTCAAATAATTCTTGTTTCAAAACAAAATCTACAACATTATATTTTCTAAGAACAAGAACAAGATTTATGAACAAGATTTTACTAAGTCAAAGTTAACACTATATTTTCTAAGTATAAGAACGAGACTTATGAACAAGATTTAACTAGGTCAAAGTTTTCACTACACAATGATGTTTCAAACTCATGACAATTTGATGGAATCTAACTTTCTTAATTTTTCAATACAGTTATATCTTCAAGATGCCTCCCCACCACGACGTCATTTGGAACGCTGAAATGGCAGCAAGGATCTCTCAGCACCTAGCTACTTTACTCCCAGGCGTTGTGACCCAAGTCAACCAAATCCAAAACAATAACAACAACAATGTTTTATCGCCATGTAACTATAAACAATTCAACTCGGCTAAACCACTCGGATTTAATCGGTCTGAAGGAGCAACTGGGCTCCTACAATGGTTTGAGAGTATAGAAAGCACATTCCGCCATGTTCAGTGTCCCAATGAGCGCAATGTGGAGTTCGTCTTGAGTGTTTTTCAAAAGAGAGCACTCACTTGGTGGAACGGTATCATGAGAGACCGAGGTGCCGATATAGCAATGGCACAAACGTGGGAAGAATTTAAAGATCTTATGAAGAAAGAATTCTGCCCACGAAGCGAAATAAGGGCACTCAAAACCGAATTTTATTATCTAAAACAAGATAGTGGAGAAAACCGTGCCTACACTGACCGATTCGAACAATTATGCCTACTTTGCCCCACTATGGTCACACCTTTGGATCAAGCCTGATCCAGTCCAAGACATTGTCACTGGCAGCAAACCTGCAACGCTTAGGGAGGCTAAGGAATTAGCCGCAACCCTAACCGACTCCCAGGTTAGAAAAGGGAAACTTTTTCGAAATGGAGACAAGAAAAGAAACATTGAAACTACTAAGGAGAATTCAAAGGAAACAAAGGCTAAATCTTCCAGAAATTCTAAGAAGCGTAAGACTTCAAAGAATTATGCAATTCCCGGACCGATTTCACTAAACTCAGTACCCTTTAAAGGATTTTATCATGGAAAGCAACCTCGGTGCAATCATTGCAACTATCATCACGCAACAAATTCTCCTTGCCGCCAATGTACAATCTGTGGTCTATTTGGACATCTAGCTGCGACCTGTCGTGTTCAGAACCAAGCAGCCCCTACTCAAACTGGCCCTCGAGCATGTTTCAATTGTGGTGATTTAAATCATTTCAAGCAAAACTGTCCAAATCTTGCCAATGCTAATGGACGAGTGTTCAATGTCAATGAGGCTCAAGCTAATGATCAAGCACTTATGATCATTTGAACCTCTACATTTTCTGTTTATTTTTGAAAACAATGTACATATTTTAAATATGTTTGTAATGACAATATAAATTTCAAGAATTTTTCTTTATCCTTGTTATTTATATTCCAATTACAAATTTCAATGCGATTACACTATGTGTGATTACAACTACAGGCCGACTTTGAGGATTCTGTTCTTTATGAACTAAATCTTGTAATTTCGCATACTATGATTGCACTCTAGTGCATTCGTATGAACTAGGCAACACGATCTCTACAAATACTATGTGCAAGTTACTACTATTTTGTGATCATGTGTCACACCCCGATATTTCCATGTATTACCGGTGGGCCCGGTGGGGAGTATCGTGACGTTATTGATATCATCATGGCCAATAATCATAGTTTAAATGCACAGCGGAAGTCTTAAAGTAATATTACAAACCGAGTTGAAAGTACAATAAAATGTTACACAACGAATTGTATGATGGATCCACAGGCGGATCTAAAACAAAAAGAAGTATTTTTCAACAGATTTAAGTATCAAAAGCTTGCAAGACTCTTTATTTAATACTCGGAGTAGCCAGCCCATTACGCGTAGTACCTGCACTTAATCTTTTTGAAAAATACGTCAGTTTATACTGGTAAATACAATTAACTGACTCTTTTTGAAAAGTGTTTATAAAATTGGTTTGGATGCACAAGGCATAAAATCTTTTATAACTTGGGACAATTATTTTAAATATAATCTTGTATACATATTTACATGTTTTACACCACAAGTATAGGCCCACAAGAGAGTGAGATATCGTTTATACATACGCAACTGTCAGGTGTATGCCTACACCCCGTGCTTAAGACGTGGCCATTTCTAATGAATGAGCCGAGGATATCCAGGACATGGTCATTAACCCCCCAAAGGCTTTGTACCAAACAAAATAGATTAAAACGGGTTATCTCAATGATTTAACCACTAATCAATTAAATATTCAATACCTGACCAAACGGTATTATTATACTACCGTATCCCAAGCCCGTATAATAGAAAATATGTTAAAAGTATTTACCTGAGTTAAAAGTAAAATTTTATTCTCAGCCGTATATCAATCAGCAAGTACAAGTAGCTTTTACTGGGCTCCTAATCTGGAATGAAGGTTTTAATAACCTATTAGATTTCTAACGGGTCTTATTTAAGTCTTAACTTAGACCGGTTAGTTTTAAAGAAAGGTTTACGGTTCAAAACGCAAGATTAAGCGAAGACCGGATTAGAACGTGATTTAGACCCGACAAGTTTGAAGACTTGTATAAAATAGGTAAACTAAATACATTCTGGATTTTGAAGTAAAAATGATTAGGTTTGACCCATTTTGGTTAATTTATGCAAACTAGTTACGTAAACGGTACCGAACACGAATATGCATAACGGGTAACCAAATGAGCCATGTACAGGTTCCACAAGTTAATATGCTTTAAATATGTTAAGATATTAGTAGACTTTTGCTTTGACTTATTTAACACCAAACTTTCTACCCACTGACATAATATAATATTTAGGGATTTTTGCAAATTTTTGCTTATAATATCAGTAGGTAATAAGTCATATAAAATTTAAAACCAATTTATGCCCCGTAAGGGTATTTTGGTCATTTTAAAGTTTATAAAAGTGGTTAAATAGCAATCTGAGGTTCTGGTCTAAAATAATCAGTAAAAAAATTTATTTTAATAAGTTATATCAGTAAGATATCACATATATGTGAAATTTATCATTTATGGCCAAACTATGCACCGTAGGGGCATTTTGGTCATTTCACACATGCTATAAGGGTCAAATTTGGAAATCTGAGTTCAAAACTTTTACTTACTGTTAAAGTATAAAAATTTTCTTATAATATCAGTAGGTAATAAGTCTTAGGTGTTAAATATAGTTTTAACCCATACTATGCATTTAATAAGCGTAAAAGTCGGTATTTGACGATTTTCGGGTTATTTAAAGAAATCTGAGATTTTGATCAGTCTCAACTGTTTAAAATATTTTATTTTAATATATGGAATCAGTAGGAAAAAGTTTGGTATATAATGTTATGTAAAACTCATTTTATCAAAGAAAAGGGCAATTTTGTTAATACCGAATTTACACTAGAATCCTATAATATAATCAGTATAAAATTTGAATTTTTTTTTCCAAAAATCCCTAAATATTATATTATGTCAGTGGGTAGAAAGTTTGGTGCCAAAATTTGGGTTTAAATATGATTTATACTAAAAATGCCATTTAATTAATAAAAAGCTTCCATTTTACCATATCGCGCATAACTTCTATTTTAGACCATGAACTGATGTCAAATTCTTAAAACATGCTTATAAATCAGTAGTAAAGGTTTTTGTCCTCTCACATTTTCAAAAATCTCTTTTTTATATCAAAAGGGCATAATGGTCAACTTTTAAGCATTTAACGGAAACATGCAAATGATTCAGATTTCAAAGGAACTATATAGTATAATCTCAGAGGGTTATACTATCATGTAATATGGTCCTAAAGGAACCCTAAGGCATATCTAAACTAAGCTAAATCGGATCAGAACTGAAAGTCAAAGCAAAAGTCTACTTTTGCGACTTTCGGTTACGAACCGAGCCTAAACTCAGAATTGTCGGGTTGAACATGTCTAAACATGTTCTTATATTATTTACCAAGTTATTTTAATGTTAAAACATGTTCCATAACTTCTACATTATCAGTTATGAATTAATTTATAAAAAATGACTCGTTTGACTTTTTATTAAATAGTTTGACCCGACAATTGACCAAGTAAAAGTGATAATCAGTAGGTGCCCTTTTAAGGGTTTATTACCTACATAATTACCAACTCATAGCCACTTTCAATTCAAATAATGGCTGGACCGTTAGTGATTAATCACCAAGTCAAAGCTTAATTACGATAGCTTTGACTTTCGGTCATTAAGCTAATAAAACTTTAACTAGAGAAGCTAAGAACACTTACTAGAGTACTTAGCACGAATTTTGAACTTTGGAAAGCTTCCTTGAACACCAGGAGGCTTCAAAGAGTGAGCTTGAATGAAGTTTTCAAATATGCAAGTTCTAAGTGCAAACAAAGGGGCCTTTAAATAGGAATTTCCACTTCATAAGATCAATCCATATGTCCCTAGAGGTAATCCTGATGTTTACAAGTGTCCCTAGGGCAGTAAAACCAGTTGCACATTCCCTGGTATCGAAAAACTAGCATGCAATGGCGGTGGACAGGCTGCAACATGCAGCTGTCCACATTTTCTGTCGCTGGCACTCTTAAGCGGCCCGCGTAAGAGTTGGACTCGGCCTACGCAGCCCGCGACAAAGGGGTATTCCGGTTAAAAGTTTGCAAGCTTTGCAATTTCAGTCCCTGGTCCAAATGTAATTTAAATAACTTCCATTTGTTGCACTTATGACCCCCATAGTCAACTATTAAGGGCCTTGGGTCACATATTAACTCCGTTAAGCTCCCGGTTAGATGTAAGATCACCCAAAAAGTCTTGTTTTCTTTATATCTCTAAGAGATTACTATCCAATATTCTTGAGAGAAAAATATACAGTCATCACAATGCTTTCGGGATCGTTAAAAGGTAACTCAGAGGTAACATTTAACATGTTGACACTTTTAACCCCCATGCTTCGTAAAATTCTCAATTTAAGCACAAACGACTTTCTATGTCCGACAATTTATTCATTAAAGAATACGAACGTCGTGTGGGGTCAATCAGAGGCACAAGATTGGCATGTTGACACTTTGGATCCTTTTACTTACATATTTACATTGTTTGACAATTGTAGTCCCTCCAAATCAATTCATTACACATTTAACCTTTATGACACGTGTCTTTATTATATTGGTCATGATTTTGTAAGGTGTTACATCCTCACCCCCTTAATAGAAATCTCAACCTCGAGATTTACTGAAACAAATGGGGGTATTTCTGTTTCATTGTGGATTCAACCTTCCACGTGTATTCTGGGCCTCTACGGGCATCCCATTTCACTTTGACAATTGGCACATGCTTCCTTCGAAGTTTCTTGACCTGCCAATCCTCGATTGACAAAGGTCTTTCAACTAACTTCAAACTCTTATCAATTTGCACGTCCTTATGTGACATTGCTAGCGACTCATCAGCTAGACATTTCTTTGAGTTGCAGATGTGGAATACATTATGAATCCCATTGAGCTCCTCTGGCAGATGTAGCTTGTAGGCCACCGATCTGACACATTCGATGATTTCGAATGGTCCTATGTATGTTGGGCTTAGCTTGCCCTTTTTGCCAAAACGCATCACCCCTTTCCAGGGTGACACCTTAAGTAGCACTTTGTCACCTACCTCAAATTTTAGAGGTTTACGCCTTTTATCCGCGTAGCTTTTCAGCCTATCGCTGGCAGCTTTCAAACGGTCACGGATTTGAACGATCTTATCCGTCATTTCGAGAACTATATCAGGTCCTGATAGTTGGACATCTCCAACTTCTGCCCAACAAACTGGCGTTCTGCACTTCCTTCCATACAAGGCCTCAAAAGGCGCGACTTGGATACTCAAATGATAACTATTATTATATTAAAATACAATCAACGGAAGATGGTCATCCCAACTTCTACCTAAATCTATAACACAAGCTCGTAGCATATCCTCAAGCATTTGAATTGTACGTTCGCTTTGCCCATCCGTCCGAGGATGATAAGTAGTGCTGAAATTTAATCGAGTACCTAAAGATTGCTGAAAGCTTTTCCAAAAATGCGATGTGTATCTTGTATCCCTATCAGAGATAATAGATACTGGCAAACCGTGGAAAGATACTATCTTATCCACGTACAATTGAGCTAGCTTATCGGAGCTGTGAGTTTCTTTAATCGACAAGAAGTGGGCTGACTTGGTCAGTCTATCGACTATAACCCAAATATTATCATTCCCGTGCTTTGTCTTTGGTAACTTAGTGATAAAATCCATGGTTACCATTTCCCATTTCCACCATTTCCAAGTGGGAAGTTCAGGTTGTTGTAGCAAACCTGATGGCTTTTGATGTTCTGCTTTAACTTGCGCGGACGTCAAACATTTAGCCACATATGTGGCTATAGATTTCTTCAAACCTATCCACCAATAATTTGCTTTTAAATCCTGGTACATCTTATCACTGCCAGGATGAACTGAATATTTGGAGCTATGAGCTTCTTGAAGAATCACATCTCGAAGTCCTCCATAAATTGGAACCCATATTCGACCATTCAATCTTAGGATTACATCCTTGCCATATGACAATTGATCAGCATTCACTCCTAACTTCTCATTCAGATAGTTAGCTTCTGATACAGCTTCCTTTTGAGCGGCTAACAACCTTTCATTCAAGCTGTTCTTTAATTCAATGCTCTTGGCATTTATTCTAATAGGTTTCACCCTTTCTTTTCTGCTTAAGGCATCAGCAACAACATTTGCTTTGCCTGGATGATATCAGATTTCACAATCATAATCGTTTAACGTTTCCATCCATCGGCGTTGTCTCATGTTAAGATCTTTCTGATTAAACAGATGCTGAAGGCTCTTATGACCAGAATAGATCACGCACTTTGTCCCATAAAGATAATGCCTCCAAAGCTTTAGTGCAAATACAACGACACCCAACTACAAATCGTGGGTGTTGTAATTCTTCTCGTGCACCTTTAATTGACGGGAAGCATATGCGATAACCTTGCCCTTCTACATAAGCACACATCCCATACCTGTGTGCGATGCATCGCAATAAACCACAAATTCTTCAATTCCTTCTGGCTATGTCAGCACAGGTGCATTGCTTAACTTCTGCTTAAGAATATCAAACGATTCTTGCTGCTTGGGACCCCAATCAAACTTGACATTCTTGCGAGTTAACGAAGTTAAAGGTGCAGCAATCCTTTAAAAGTTTTCAATGAAACGTCTATAGTATCCTACTAGACCCAGGAAGCTGCGAATTTCAGTAGGTGTTTTGGGCGCTTGCCAATTCAGAATTGCTTCAATCTTAGCGGGATCCACCTGGATACCACGCTCATTTACCACATGTCCAAGAAACTGGACTTCACGAAGCCAAAACTCACATTTCGAAAACTTGACGTAGAGCTTCTCTTGCTGAAGATGTTTAAGGATACACCGGAGATGTTTCTCATGATCGGCTTGATTCTTTGAATAAATGAGTATGTCATCGATAAAGACAATGACAAATTTGTCTAGGTACGACTTGGAAACGCGATTCATGAGATCCATGAATGCTGCAGGTGCATTAGTGAGCCCAAAAGGCATCACTAAGAACTCATAGTGACCATAACGTGTTCTGAATGCGGTCTTGTGTACATCTTCGTCTCTGACCTTCAACTGGTGATAACCTGATCTTAGATCGATCTTTGAAAAGTAACTTGCTCCTTGAAGCTGATCGAATAGATCATCGATCCTGGGTAATGGGTATCTGTTCTTGATTGTTACTTTATTTAGCTTGCGATAATCGATGCACAGACACATCGAGCCATCCTTCTTTTTCACAAACAGAACTGGTGCTCCCCAAGGGGACGAGCTAGGTCGAATAAATCCCTTCTCTAACTGTGACACCCGGCTTTTCAGGCCATACCGTACAATCATAGCACGTGTTGTGAATAGCTAACAGGACTATATTTGACTGATTATGATATTTATATGTGAAATTTAGTGTATTGGTAAAACTAAACTTTGATAAAAATTATGTTGGCAACGGTAAGATAAACGCTTATCCCGTAAAGATTAAAATGCAAAACGAACGTCGGTGACCATCCGGACAGTGTTAAAATCCTAAAAATAGTCTGTTATGATTAAAATAAAAATTTTAATCCTAATCATGAGGTAAAATAAATTAAAACGCTAAGAAACCCTTTTTTTTCGAGTTTAAGCGCGTACCCCGCGATGCAGCACATATACCGACAAATTACCGTCAACGTAGCCCGTCAAGACAACTGAAAATCATTTTAGCAATAATTTGATAAGTTTATTCTTATAGAATGACAAAAATAAATCAAAATGCTCAAATTCCTATTTTTGCTATTTTAAACGTGTGCCGCGCAGCACAGCGCGCATACTGCCAAATACCGACAACGTCGCCAGTCCAGACAAACAAAATATTGTTTAGTAATATTTTGGTGAGTTTATTTTTATAGAGCGCTAAAAATAATTTAGAACACACTAAAACGGGTTTAAAACGCTAGATAAAATACCCGGTATTCAGTAAAATACCTGTTTTTGAGCTAATTTACATATAATACATATATGTATATATAAGTTGTGAGAGAGTGAGGTGGCGGCGGCAATGTGGGCTGCCCACAATCTCTAGATTGTTGCACCATGGACACTTGTCCATCTTAGAAAAATGTGAGAATGATTAATACACCAAATGGCTCCCATAAACTCATAATTCCCAAGACAAACATTCGAAAACTTCTCTCTCTCTCCTCTAGATCATTCTCGGCCGAAACCACCGTCACACATCCACATTTCATTTTCAAGTTCAAACCATGAAGATTCAAGGGCTAATCAAGGTGATTCCAAGCTTGTAAGAAGGTTTGGAAGTGATTTCAAGCAAGATTCAAGCAAGAACAAACCTCATATCATCATCTATTCTCAAAACCCCATCTAAAATCTTGAAGGTATAAAATTTATTTTATAAATCTTGTTTTGATTCTTGATGATTTAAAAAAATGATGGAAGTTTCTCTTGTTCTTGAATCTAAACACAAACTTGAAACTAAAACAAATGGGTTTTTAAAGAAAAATAAAATGGATAAACTTGTATGTATATATGTGGCCGTATGTATATATATATATAGGCTAATTCTCCATAGAAAACCCTTATATTTTTAAAAAACCCTAGAAAACCCAACCTCCCGACATTTTTTTTTGAAAAAAATAACACATGTAATATATATGTTTTTAAGAGTTTTGGGCCAAAAAAAAAACAAACAAAAAAGCGCCAAAGGAATTTTTTTTTTTAAAAATAAACAAGTTTCAACATTTTTTGTCTAACACATGTTAGTCACAAAAGTTGCTGAAATTTGTTTTTTTTAAATAATCCTTCGGCGCTTTTTTGTTTTTTTTTGCCCAAAACTCTTAAAAACATTTATATTACTTGTGTTATTTTTTTCAAAAAAAAAAATGTCAGGAGGTTGGGTTTTCTAGGGTTTTTAAAAATATAAGGGTTTTCTACCTAGCCATACCCTATATATATATATATATATATATATATGTTAAGTTTTGATTATTGATAGATTCTTGTTTGATAAGAATTTGTAAAGTGAAATGCATGTGAGATCTTGGAATGTTCTAAAAAGTTGTTTGATGATTGAAATGAATATATAAAAATGTATAAAATTGGAAGCACATGAATGTGTGTATATATGTGTGAGCCGTGTGTATATATATCTATATGCATGCACTCAAAATTTATTGTTAGTTCATAAATGGGAAGGAATGTGTCTTGCACTTATGTTAAATGATTAGATGATGATGATCATATGAAGATAATATTAATTTTGGATATATGAACATAAGTTAAATGCATGTCTAGATGCATTTAGTCCATACATGATGATGATAATATGATATACGTGCATTAAGTGCTTGTACATAGTCATGCATGTGGGTGTATGTACATAAAATGATGAATAAATGATGTTATGATAAAAATAGTTTTAGATCAGATTATAAACCTTAAAATAAAGTTAGTTTGAAGTGTTTAATGATATGTAACTTTGTCATAATGTTTGCTAGCATTGTAAGTTGTACTTGGTGCATTAAAAGTTGTAAAATATGTGAAATCGCATGAGTTATGTGACTTAAATAAAAACTGCACTAATCTGAATATAATCACTATTTTAATCAGTAATAACATGTATTGTGTTAAAATATCAAGTCATTTCGAGTTGGGATGGTTACTGTAACAGTTAACGCAAAACTATGCGTTAAAACGGCCAAAAATTGGTTTTTCGGATGATTTTTATAAAACTGATTTAGATCAGTAAATAAACTAATATTTTTAGTTTAAAAATAAGTTTTTTAACTAATTTCAAGCTTACTTGGTGTTTGGTTGGTCATACGTGACTTTCGACGCCCAAAAACGTCACCGAATCGCTAAAATACGCAATTTTTAGTGAACATTAGTATGGGTGAATTTTGAGTAAATCTTTTGTGATAAAATGTGATAAGTGATTTTGACATATAAATGTGATAATATGTTAAGTGTTAATCTAATAATAGTAAATTTAGATTCTTGCATGTATGCATGTACGTATTGTGCGGCAAAAGCGGTACAAGTGCGTTAAATGTGTAACTTGTTTGTCAAGCATGAAATTTGATATATATATATAGGATATTTCGTGTGTATTTGTTTTGAAAATGACAAAATAGATGAATTAACAAGATTTCGTGAGTTTCGGTGTTAAATTATATGAATGTTTGTGTATAAATACTATGACGTGTAAATCGTAGGCATATCACGTATAAACGGGAGAGTTAAGGGAATTACACAATAATGGTCACAAATAAAATCGTTCAAAATGCAAAATCATAATAAATATCTAAATATATATATATATGGACTCATATATATATATATATATTATCGTGCCAACATAATAAAAAATGACACCTTTTCGAGAAAATTTCAAGGTTATGTGATAATTCGAAGAAACTGATAAACTTAGGATTTTTGTGATTAAATGTTATTTTGATTTAGAATTGTTCCCATATTAGGACGTATATAATCAATTTCTGGGATTGCGATATTAAAATACGCACCAAAAGGTGAGTGTCACTAAACCCCTCTTTTTACTGCTTTATATATATTTTAGGGGTGGAACACGTCGTTAAAAGGGTTTAATAATGTTTTCGAAATAAAACATACCTTTTAATATAAAATATATATTTTCGCTGAAAAAATATGAATTTGATAAGTCACACGTTTCGGAGTAAAACGCTTTTGAAGAATGAATATGGTAAGTGCGGTATTTCTTAAAGAGAAATGAGACCGTACGAAATGGGAATGAATTCTGGACTGAGTCTCAACACTTGAGTGACAGGGGAATTCGTAAGTCGTAGTATATTAAATTGTCATATTAGTAGGATATATATATATTGTACGTGAGGCAGACATCATATCGTTCTTCGAGGAAGAACCTGTCACACCCTGGCTTTGCGGAAGCGTGGTTAATTTGGTGTGACTTCTTAATACCATAGCTTAACCATAACAAAGCTATATGAAATAAAACCATGCAAGATCATCCATTTAATTAAGTTTTAAAAACCAAAATACAACAACATTGTCTTAACAAACACAAACATCAACATGAAATAAACATAGTTTAAGGACTGTGACTTGTCCAGGAAAGAGTCACATTCCCCAAACCCGGATGACCTCGTAACTAGTGCAGCGGGAAAACGTGTCATACCGCGCCAGATCCTTTAATTCCCTGAAATACATGTAAGTTGAAAAGTCAACAAAAATGTTGAGCGAGTTCATGTGTTTAGTATGTGCGCGCGAGTAAACCTTTATAATCATTGTAAGTATAAATGTTTTGTAAACTCTGGTATGAAAGCAAATAAGGAAACATATCAGTTAATGTGTAACCACATGGTCCAACCTGCGGGCGCATGGGAGGGGATAGGACAAGGTCACCACATGGTCCAACCTGAGGGCGCATGGGTGGTGTTACGACAGGGTCACCACATGGTCCAACCTTAGGGCGCATGGGTGGGGTTAAGACAAGGTCACCACATGGTCCAACCTTAGGGCGCATGGGTGGGGTTTGTTAAGCTCAAATAGGCCTATCACTTGTATCCCTCGATCGTACTACGAGGACTAATGTTCTTAAGATTTCACCTACCCAATCACATAACCTAACAGTTCCTTCCTTAGCTGACCATACCATTCGTAATTGCCCGTAGTAGTATGTAACATGTATTTCACCCCCGAAGTATAAAACTGAAAACAGTTAAGAGAAAAAGGGGGACATGAACTCACAGTGGTGCGTCTCTACCAAGTATACCTCCAAATCAAGCAGCTGTGTGACGACCTACACGTACTAATTTTATTAGACGGAACGGCCGTGCCTCAGCTTTATGGTTTAAGTTTTTTGGGAAATAGTTAGACAACTATTTCGTGTTTACATTTAGTAAATACTTGGTAATCATTTTCCTTCCCAAGGATGGGGGATTTAATACATGTGTGTTCGAAATATATTATTAAGTCTCACTTAAAATCTATTTTATTTCTAACTCCAAAATATAAATATTCTTCTCAAAAATATTATATTTTCTATTACATACATTTTCCCAAAATAATACCTTGACAAAAATACGCGTTAAGTCATATTTTCTTAAAATTGCGTAAGTTACGTTTTAACGATCGAGTGGTAATAATAATTATCGGTGTAACTTATGTATTTATCGTAGAGGCGTTCGTATTATTTTGGATCCATTAACATTCGATAGTATTATTTTTACCCTAAAATAATACTAGTATTTTCACAAAATAATCATAAGCACATATCAAGTGACTTTATGAAAAATATATACTAAATATATATTTACCAAGTTTTATTTTGTGAAATCCCACCTCCGGCATTTTGTAAATAAGTCGTGGCGAAATCTATAATTTGATAACAAGTCAAAATGTATTTCTAACACTTGTGGTAGAAATATTTCTAAGTGTTAGGTTTTTGGAAAAATTTCGCTAGAGTTTCCTCTGTAACTGGAGGTGGCCACGCTTTCAAGCGTATCATTTTCTTTTATAAATCAAACCATCAATTTCCTTATTCAACCAAACAATGTTCAACGTATCAAACTAGTTAATAAACATGTAATTTGCAAGAATCTCATGAACTTGTAGTTTTCTAATATTATGAAGTAAATCCCATTACTTTTAGTGGATCTTTATATAAAGCAATACGATTTCGTAAAAGTCTTGTTTTTAAAGAAATTCCATCTTTACAACCTCTTGTCAACTTTTACAAAAATAGTTATTTTGTCGAAACTTTGTGCTACACAAGTGTTTACACACTTGTGTGTTCTAAAAATAATTCGTGTTAGTGTAAGATCCGTCTTTAGAAAACATGATTTCTTTGATACTTGGTTCTTTGAAAATACCGCTTGTAGATACGTAGATCTACTAGTTTTAAACACTTTTTCACAAGCAAAATCGCTTTTACACAAGTTCATGATTCGTGTGTGGTAGAGTTTCATCCTTTAACCCTTGTTACTTCCAAAACAACCTTATGTCATGATCCATGATCGTGACCAACCCGGGTTAAACGATGATCCGAGCTACCACAACATAGATCGGGTCTAAATAACCACACAAATCAATTACTACAAGTTTTACACAACATATGAGCCTTTAACCATCACTTTTAGTGTTTTTAGTAGGCTTTTATGCTTCATCTTGTATGTTTGCGTCTTGTAACCGTTACATATCATATTAACCACTTTAAAATGGTTCGAGAAGGTGATTCAAGCAACTTACTACTAGCTCGAGGCTAGGGAAGAATCTAAGCGAAAAATGCGTGGATAAAAGCAATAGAGTGAGGTCCTTCGCCTTCCGATTGCACCAAGGTTCCTTATACGCGATCCTTATCACTTGTATGAACTTGGAATGTGAAGATCAAAATCGAAAATATGATGGGTGTTGAAGGGGGTGTTCGGCCGTAGCCTTTGAGAGAGGGAGAGAGTGTGTGTGAGTTGGGTTGTGAGATGGAAATGTTGTGTTGTGCTAAACTTGGATCTTATAGACAATTAACAAGATTAATAACCAATGGTTTATATGTCTTATAGATATTAGACAATAGTGATTAAATTAATCACAAAGGTACAAGGGTGTCCCCCCTCTTGGGGACGGTTTGAAAAAGGGGGGGGGGTCTTGGTTCGATTCCAACTAGACACCAAGTATTAGTTAGGTTAATCTAGTTAAGTTAAGTGATTAACCCGGTTACTAGTGTGTTGTGCTTTACAGTGGATGTTAGGGTATTCAGGGACCCTAACTGGCTCAGAAAAAGACAAACAATGAAAATGACAATATTTTCATGTTCCAGGTATAGTCCGGTTGTTCGGTTGGATAGTAATCCGTTAAAGTGCTTAGCAAAGCTTTAAAGTGTCGTTATAATTATTTTTAGTGACCCAACTTATCCCTGACACTTTGGAAGGTGTCTAGTAACATTTTACTCATGTTTTGGCACTTTATTAGTTAGCTAAAAGCTGAATTATTATGTAAAGTGCTGAATTTTGTGCTTAGAGCACGTTTTAGGCACATCCAGTCATTGTAACTTATTCCTAGAGACGCAGTTCTACAACCCTTATATCCCTACACTCCCCACTAGTGTAGCAAAATATTTCTGGCTCATACAGGCCTTAGAGGCAGTGTCTGCCTGATGCTGGCTTTATCAGCATGTTCAATAGGTTATCCGTTTATAGTGCTACTGTGCTTTTTGTGCATCATGTTTGTCACTAAGGTTCAGCATGTAAATAATGTAGTGACGGTAAGTAAAGTATGATGCAGGTATATGCATGTATCAGAAATCAAGTAGCCGTTCATCAGTAATTTCAAACAAGCACAGTAATTAAGCAGTAATTAATTATTAATTAAGTCGTACGAATACCTGGTTTAGTGAGGGTTGTCACATTCTCCCCCCGTTAGAAAAATTTCGTCCCGAAATTTTAAGTTCTGCTTGTAGCCGCAGGGTTCTTAGGAAATAAGTGGGGGTATTTCTCCTTCATCCGGTCCTCACGCTCCCAGGTGTGATCAGGACCATGTCTGGCATTCCAACGAACTTTGTCGAGCTTGACACTGCTCCGGCGGGTCTTGTTTACCTTCCAATCCGTAACCTCAACCGGTTCTTCAACGAAATGGAGCGTGTCGTCAACATGAATCTCGTCAATGGGAATGGCAATGGTATCTTGGGTTGGACTTTTCTTCAGGTTGGATACATGAAATGTATCGTGAACTGAATGGAGTTCAGCAGGTAAGTCCAGCTTGTATGCTACTAGTCCTATTCTTTCCAAAATTCTGAAAGGACCAATGTAGCGCGGATTTAACTTCCCACGCTTTCCGAAGCGTGCCACACCCTTCCAGGGTGAAACTTTCAATAAAACCATTTCTCCGACTTGGAATTCCAAGTGTTTCCGGTTTGGATTTGCATAAGCCTTCTGTCTGTGGCGAGCTGCTTCGATGCGTTTTAGAATCTGCGCAATCTTGTCTGTCGTCTCTTGGACGATTTCGGGACCAGCAAGCTGCCTATCACCTGCGTCAGCCCAGCATAGGGGTGATCGGCACTTGCGTCCGTAAAGGGCTTCAAATGGCACGACACCAATACTGGTGTGGTAGCTGTTGTTGTATGCAAATTCGACCAAAGGCAAATGCTTATCCCAGCTACCGCCCAAATCCATAACACACGCTCTCAGCAGGTCTTCCAAAGTCTGTATCGTTCGCTTGCTTTGACCGTCAGTTTGCGGATGAAACGCAGTGCTCAGATTTAATTGTGAGCCAAAAGCTTCTTGGAAGGATTGCCATATCCTTGATATGAAACGTCCATCTCTATCAGAGATGATCGAGAGAGGTACTCCATGGCGCGTGACGATCTCTCGCATGTATATTTCTGCCAGTTTGCTCGTATTATCCTTTTCCCTGATTGGCAGAAAGTGTGCGGACTTTGTAAGGCGGTCAACTATCACCCAGATAGTGTCATGACCTCTTGGCGTTCTTGGCAACTTGTAATAAAATCCATGGAGATTTGTTCCCATTTCCACTTGGGAATCTCAGGTTGTTGCAGAAGTCCTGAAGGCTTCTGATATTCGGCTTTAACCTTAGCGCATGTTAAACATTTGCTCACATAAACAGCAACATCGCCTTTCATCCTAGGCCACCAATAATAACCCTTGAGATCCTGGTACATCTTATCTGCTCCAGGGTGGATAGAGTACCGCGACTTGTGGGCTTCATCAAAAATAACTTTCCTTAAACCACCAAACAGAGGAACCCAAATCCTTTTCTCAAAACATAACGTTCCTTCCTCGTTTGGTACCAGTAGCTTCTCCATCCCACGGAGATATTCTTCTTCAAGGTTTCCTTCCTTGAGAGCTTCTATCTGCGTGGCACGAATGCGCAAGGAAAGATCGGTTCGGATGATCATTTCTAAAGCCCTAACCCTTATGGGCTTGATCCTCTCCTTTCGACTTAGGGCATCGGCGACCACATTCGCCTTCCCTGGATGATACTTTATCTCGCAGTCGTAATCGTTCAGCAACTCAACCCATCGTCTTTGTCTCATATTCAACTCCTTCTGGTTGAATATGTGTTGTAGGCTCTTGTGATTTGTAAAAATTGTACACTTTGTACCATAAAGGTAGTGTCTCCAGATCTTTAATGCAAAAACCACTGTGCCAAGTTCCAAATCATGTGTGGTATAGTGCTTTTCGTGCACTTTCAATTGACGCGATGCGTAAGCAATAACCTTTTGGCGTTGTATCAACACACAACCCAATCCTTGACGTGAGACGTCACAGTATACCACGAAATCATCTGTACCTTCTGGTAGTACTAAGATTGGCGCATTGCAGAGCTTATCCTTCAATATCTGGAACGCTTCTTCCTGTTTGATTCCCCAATCAAAATTCTTATCTTTCTGTGTGAGGAGCGTCAATGGTTGAGCGATCTTTGAAAAATTCTTAATGAACCTTTGATAGTAGCCAGCCAAACCCAAGAATTGTCGAATCTCGGTTGGCGTCTTTGGCGTTTCCCAATTCTTGATCGCGTCGATCTTTGTGGGGTCAACATGGATTCCATTTCCATTAACCATATGTCCAAGAAATTGGACTTCACGTAGCCAAAATTCGCACTTAGAGAATTTGGCATACAGTTGTTCTATCTTCAGCAGCTCCAAAATAGCTCTTAGATGCTGTTCGTGCTCAGCCTTTGTCCTTGAATAAATCAAGATGTCGTCGATAAACACAATCACGAACTTGTCCAAGTACGGCTTGCAAACTCTATTCATCAAGTCCATAAAGACTGCAGGTGCGTTTGTCAAACCAAACGGCATAACAAGGAACTCGTAGTGTCCATAACGAGTTCTGAAGGCTGTCTTCGGGATATTCTCCTCTTGTATCCTTTACTGATGGTATCCAGATCGCAAATCGATCTTTGAGTAAAAGCTTGAGCCTTGCAGTTGGTCAAACAGATCATCAATCCTTGGCAGAGGGTATCTATTCTTGATCGTCAGCTTGTTCAGCTCCCGGTAGTTGATGTTTATTTGAAAATCATTATCCTTCTTTTTGACAAGTAGAAATGGGGTTACCCCAAAAGGGAATTTTGGTCTGTTATCTTCCCTCTCTATCCATTGCTAAAACTTCTCTGTCAATCCTTGCATCTCCAAAAATGTAAGTCGCTACGATGCATCGACTACGGGTGCAGTGCCTGGAATTAAATCGACGCGGGATTCGACTAATCGTTGAGGAGACGATTCCGGCAAGTCTTCGAGGAAGACTTCGGGGTATTCTCCAATCACAGGGATATCTTCGAGTTTTGGTTCTTCGGCTTCTTTTTCCACGACATGAGCCAAGAATGCAACACATCCTTTGTGCGAAAATTTTTGTGTCTTCTTTGCCTGATAATCCGTAGGAGCGTATCCTGCTCCATGAATCACAATCATTTCTCCGTTCGTCGTCGGGGCGCGGATGACAATCTCCGCCGGGTTGTTCGACAACCAGTCCATCCCAATTATCACATCGAAGCTTCCGTTAGGCTTTTTCTATCGAAAACTGGGTATCTAGGTTACTAACTACTAAAACAACTATATTTTCTGAAGCTAAAATTTGGCAATACTGTCAAATAGAGCATAACATTGACTATTATGAGACGTACCGATATCCGCGCTTGGATTCTATCCCCGCTGTTGAGCTTTCATCCACGTGCCTGAGTGTTCTTAGGGCAATACTTCCTGAAATGCCCCACATCACCGCAATTAAAACATGCTTGGCCACAGCCTTGATCGTCACCATCCCTGCCTAGATAGTTGTTGTCGTCGTTATTTCCTCCGCGATTTCTGCTACCATCTTGACCTCTATTTCCATGTTTAGTACCTTGCCGACACGTTTCCTTGACATGTCCCACCTTGCCACAGTTACCACATTTTCCATATCTAGACCGCCCGTTATGGTGACGTCGACAGTTGTCGCACTTTGGTAGGATACCCGTGTACTCTTTTCTCTTTTTGGCCTTGTCGTTGCTACTCGACTGGGTACCCTGTTTGAAATTCGCCAACTTCCTCTTGTTGTCCCCAGATGACTCTACATGAGTCTCTTTCTTCTCCTCAGAGGTTGAAAATTTGTTCATCCTGATTGCCTCTTCCGTCAGGGCTACACTTAGATTGATGGCCTCAGTGATTGTTGCAGGCTTTGATGTCGTTACCATGCTCATGATTTGGGGTGCCAATCCCCAAATGAAACGCTCAATCCTCTTAAACTCCGGATCTACCATGTAAGGAACGATACGCGATAGAACTTGGAACTTCTCCACGTACTCAGCTATTTTTGGACCTTCCATATTCAAGTTCCAGAACTCAGTTTCTACCTTCTGGCTTTCTGTTCTTGAACAGTACTTTTTATGCATTAGCTCTTTCAGCTCGTCCCATGATAGAGCATACGCAGCAGCCTCGCCCATTGTCTGAACCTGAAGTTTCCACCATGACAGAGCCCCATCTCGGAACAGCCCGGAAATGTACGTGACCTGATCTCTTGGGGCGCATTTGCTCGCACACAAAACAGTGTCCGTCTTCTCAATCCAGCGTACGAAGGCTACGGCACCCCCAGTGCCGTCGAAATGTAGGGGCTGGCAGCCTAAGAACTGCTTGTAGGTGCAGCCGTTGGGTGGGTTATTTCCTGAGGTACCTCCGTTGCGCTCGGAGTGATGGGCCTCGTATTGTGCGATGACTGCAGCAATGATTCCCTGAAGTTCCGCCTCGTTGGTGGGTATGCGTACATCCCGTCTTGGAGGCATCTTCTAAATGATGATCGTATGGGTCAGGTCATAGTAAGTAAAGTGTACGTAAGTATATAACAATATCAACACATAACATCTCATGTTATAAATAAATCAATCACATAACATCTCATGTTATAAATCAATCACCCATATTGATAGCCTCTGCAATGGTTGAGGGCTTCGAGGTAGTAACCATGCCCCTGATCTGGGGTGCAAGTCCCCAAATGAATCGTTCCACCCTTTTGAACTCCGGTTTGACTAAGTAGGGGACGACCCTAGACAAGTCGTGAGATTGCTGGAGGTATTCAGGAATCTCTGGTCCATCCATTTTCAATTCCAGAACTCTACCTCACGCTTCTGGTTTCCAGCCCTAGAATTTTATTTCTTCTCCATCATTCCTTTGAGCTCGTCCCAGCTCAGTGCATTAGTAGTATCTTGTACAAAGGGTCTGAACCTGGAGGTTCCATTATGAGAGTGTGCCATCTAGAAATAACCCCGAGATATAGGTAACACTCTGTTGGGGTGAACAGTTACTCATTCTTAGAATGGAGTCGGTCTTTTCGGACCAACGAACAAATGCCACGACGCCTCCTGTTTCGTCAAGGTTCAAAGACTTGCAGTTCAGGGACTGCTTATAGGTGCAGCCAGTTGGGGGGGGGGGGTTGTTCCCAGTGGTGCCATTGCTGTGCTTAGAGCGGAGGGCTTTACGTCGTGCAGTTGCCTGTGAGATGCGCTCTTGCAGCTCGGCTTCCGTCCTTGGCAACGTACTGGTGTTTGTGTCACGTCTGGGTGACATTCTCTTCTGTCGAAGTGGTATGAAGCGGGTTAGACAACGTTTCAATTGTCTATGAGATATATGGCACCATAAGCCATCATGTACTCACCCAATTTTACACGTAAATATACTCGGTGTATGAGCGAGGAAATAATTTCTGAGCCTTCACATAGGCTTGCCAATTTGGCTTATTGCTTGTAATAGAATGAACTCGAGGCTACATCGCCTTGGTCATTCTTGTTTTAGTTATTTCCTGCTACATTGGTTTTCATTAGCTTGACCCGCAGAGTCCACCAGGATTTTTGTGCACTACAAGTCGTTATTACGTGGGCCCCCGTAATAATAAATTGTCTTGCACAGTTACCCCAATTTTCTCTCGTCCAAGCAGATGATCAATTAAGGAGCAACAGCAGGTGCATTGGCATGAACAGGGTCATGCTCCAATGCGGGGTCAGGAGCAATGCCTGGCTCTGGGGCCACAGCCGGCTCCGGATCAACAAGCTCCATCTCAAAATCAGCTGGGTCAACAAACATAGGGTCGAAATCATCATCAATATCATGCTCGATCGCGAAACTCGGGGCAGGGGCAGGTGCAGCGGACGATGCTCTAACAGGGTCTGTGTCATGCGAAAAGTGCTGCGCTCCCTGCGCGAGTGATGGAGCAGATGCCACAGACTCAAATGGGTCTGGGACGGGTGAATGGGCATGAGCCTCTTCTTGCAGGAACGTCAGCAAGTGGTAGGCTATCACCAGCAGCAATAGGGCCTCGCCTTCAAGTGGGTCCTCCTCTAATAGTTCGACATCGTCGTCAGAGACAACGTCGGGGGGGCATATCAACAACGGGATAAGCGGCAAGGGGCACAGGAGCAGGGATCACCGTGAGTGGCAAATCCCCAACAAGATGGCCATCAGCAGGCTCTGCTACGACATCAGGCAGCGCAAAGGGCTGAAAGTCGTCATCGTCTGTGCTGGTAGTATCGGAAATGTACACCTCGTGCTCCGATGAAACTATGTCGCCTGATACTATGGCCATGGGATCTGTAGTGTCCGACTCTCCAGTATCTGATGAAGGCATGACGTTTTGTAATACAAACACACATATGCACAAATAATCAATCATATAGTCAGATAAACATCTTAGTCACCAAGTAAGCATTCAAATAATTCTCCTAGTCCCACTAGCCTCCCAGTCTCCTAGACTGATACTCCTAGTCTCACTAGCCAAATTCTCCCAGCCTCTTAGACTGCTCTTCCTAGTCTCACTAGCCAAATTCTCCCAGCCTCTTAGACTGCTCTTCCTAGTCTCACTAGCCAAATTCTCCCAGCCTCTTAGACTGCTCTTACTAGTCTCACTAGCCAACTACCTCGATCTCTTAGATCGAGCCTCGGCCTTCAAGACCGAGCCTCAGCCTCCAAGACTGAGCCTAAAAACAATAAATAAAATGTGCTCAACATTTGTTTGTAAAAAGTTTTGGATCTTGACTTAAATGGTATGCAGTAAAAATGTTTTCGTGAGAGCCCTAGTGATCATAGTCTAGACTCGAGAACGAATCCTAGTTCGCTATGAACCTGGCTCTGATACCAAGCTGTCACACCCTGGCTTTGCAGAAGCGTGGTTAATTTGGTGTGACTTCTTAATACCATAGCTTAACCATAACAAAGCTATATGAAATAAAACCATGCAAGATCATCCATTTAATTAAGTTTTAAAAACCAAAATACAACAACATTGTCTTAACAAACACAAACATCAACATGAAATAAACATAGTTTAAGAACTGTGACTTGTCCAGGAAAGAGTCACATTCCCCAAACCCGGATGACCTCGTAACTAGTGCAGCGGGAAAACGTGTCATACCGCGCCAGATCCTTTAATTCCCTGAAATACATGTAAGTTGAAAAATCAACAAAAATGTTGAGGGAGTTCATGTGTTTAGTATGTGCGCGCGAGTAAACCTTTATAATCATTGTAAGTATGAATGTTTTGTAAACTCTGGTATGAAAGCAAATAAGGAAACATATCAGTTAATGTGTAACCACATGGTCCAACCTGCGGGCGCATGGGAGGGGATAGGACAAGGTCACCACATGGTCCAACCTGAGAGCGCATGGGTGGTGTTACGACAGGGTCATCACATGGTCCAACCTTAGGGCGCATGGGTGGGGTTAAGACAAGGTCACCACATGGTCCAACCTTAGGGCGCATGGGTGGGGTTTGTTAAGCTCAAATAGGCCTATCACTTGTATCCCTCGATCGTACTACGAGGACTAATGTTCTTAAGATTTCACCTACCCAATCACATAACCTAACAGTTCCTTCCTTAGCTGACCATACCATTCGTAATTGCCCGTAGTAGTATGTAACATGTATTTCACCCCCGAAGTATAAAACTGAAAACAGTTAAGAGAAAAAGGGGGACATGAACTCACAGTGGTGCGTCTCTACCAAGTATACCTCCAAATCAAGCAGCTGTGTGACGACCTACACGTACTAATTTTATTAGACGGACGGCCGTGCCTCAGCTTTATGGTTTAAGTTTTTTGGGAAATAGTTAGACAACTATTTCGGGTTTACATTTAGTAAATACTTGGTAATCATTTTCCTTCCCAAGGATGGGGGATTTAATACATGTGTGTTCGAAATATATTATTAAGTCTCACTTAAAATCTATTTTATTTCTAACTCCAAAATATAAATATTCTTCTCAAAAATATTATATTTTCTATTACATACATTTTCCCAAAATAATACCTTGACAAAAATACGCGTTAAGTCATATTTTCTTAAAATTGCGTAAGTTACGTTTTAACGATCGAGTGGTAATAATAATTACCGGTGTAACTTATGTATTTATCGTAGAGGCGTTCGTATTATTTTGGATCCATTAACATTCGATAGTATTATTTTTACCCTAAAATAATACTAGTATTTTCACAAAATAATCATAAGCACATATCAAGTGACTTTATGAAAAATATATACTAAATATATATTTACCAAGTTTTATTTTGTGAAATCCCACCTCCGGTATTTTGTAAATAAGTCGTGGCGAAATCTATAATTTGATAACAAGTCAAAATGTATTTCTAACACTTGTGGTAGAAATATTTCTAAGTGTTAGGTTTTTGGAAAAATTTCGCCAGAGTTTCCTCTGTAACTGGAGGTGGCCACGCTTTCAAGCGTATCATTTTCTTTTATAAATCAAACCATCAATTTCCTTATTCAACCAAACAATGTTCAACGTATCAAACTAGTTAATAAACATGTAATTTGCAAGAATCTCATGAACTTGTAGTTTTCTAATATTATGAAGTAAATCCCATTACTTTTAGTGGATCTTTATATAAAGCAATACGATTTCGTAAAAGTCTTGTTTTTAAAGAAATTCCATCTTTACAACCTCTTGTCAACTTTTACAAAAATAGTTATTTTGTCGAAACTTTGTGCTACACAAGTGTTTACACACTTGTGTGTTCTAAAAATAATTCGTGTTAGTGTAAGATCCGTCTTTAGAAAACATGATTTCTTTGATACTTGGTTCTTTGAAAATACCGCTTGTAGATACGTAGATCTACTAGTTTTAAACACTTTTTCACAAGCAAAATCGCTTTTACACAAGTTCATGATTCGTGTGTGGTAGAGTTTCATCCTTTAACCCTTGTTACTTCCAAAACAACCTTATGTCATGATCCATGATCGTGACCAACCCGGGTTAAACGATGATCCGAGCTACCACAACATAGATCGGGTCTAAATAACCACACAAATCAATTACTACAAGTTTTACACAACATATGAGCTTTTAACCATCACTTTTAGTGTTTTTAGTAGGCTTTTATGCTTCATCTTGTATGTTTGCGTCTTTTAACCGTTACATATCATATTAACCACTTTAAAATGGTTCGAGAAGGTGATTCAAGCAACTTACTACTAGCTCGAGGCTAGGGAAGAATCTAAGCGAAAAATGCGTGGATAAAAGCAATAGAGTGAGGTCCTTCGCCTTCCGATTGCACCAAGGTTCCTTATACGCGATCCTTATCACTTGTATGAACTTGGAATGTGAAGATCAAAATCGAAAATATGATGGGTGTTGAAGGGGGTGTTCGGCCGTAGCCTTTGAGAGAGGGAGAGAGTGTGTGTGAGTTGGGTTGTGAGATGGAAATGTTGTGTTGTGCTAAACTTGGATCTTATAGACCATTAACAAGATTAATAACCAATGGTTTATATGTCTTATAGATATTAGACAATAGTGATTAAATTAATCACAAAGGTACAAGGGTGTCCCCCCTCTTGGGGACGGTTTGAAAAAGGGGGGGGGGGGTCTTGGTTCGATTCCAACTAGACACCAAGTATTAGTTAGGTTAATCTAGTTAAGTTAAGTGATTAACCCGGTTACTAGTGTGTTGTGCTTTACAGTGGATGTTAGGGTATTCAGGGACCCTAACTGGCTCAGAAAAAGACAAACAATGAAAATGACAATATTTTCATGTTCCGGGTATAGTCCGGTTGTTCGGTTGGATAGTAATCCGTTAAAGTGCTTAGCAAAGCTTTAAAGTGTCGTTATAATTATTTTTAGTGACCCAACTTATCCCTGACACTTTGGAAGGTGTCTAGTAACATTTTACTCATGTTTTGGCACTTTATTAGTTAGCTAAAAGCTGAATTATTATGTAAAGTGCTGAATTTTGTGCTTAGAGCACGTTTTAGGCACATCCAGTCATTGTAACTTATTCCTAGAGACGCAGTTCTACAACCCTTATATCCCTACACTCGCCACTAGTGTAGCAAAATATTTCTGGCTCATACAGGCCTTAGAGGCAGTGTCTGCCTGATGCTGGCTTTATCAGCATGTTCAATAGGTTATCCGTTTATAGTGCTACTGTGCTTTTTGTGCATCATGTTTGTCACTAAGGTTCAGCATGTAAATAATGTAGTGACGGTAAGTAAAGTATGATGCAGGTATATGCATGTATCAGAAATCAAGTAGCAGTTCATCAGTAATTTCAAACAAGCACAGTAATTAAACAGTAATTAATTATTAATTAAGTCGTACGAATACCTGGTTTAGTGAGGGTTGTCACAGAACCATGCGCCCATGATGTCGTTTAATCAGTTAAGTATGGTACGCGAGAAATTGTTGGTAGATCTATCGGGTTGACAACCCCGTCGTGACCGGTCGCCCAGAGTCAATGTCAAATGACGAATTAAGATTCTGTTTATTGTCTAGCATTGATTATCCCTGCATGGTTAGTATATAGTTCGTATCGTCTAGCTAACATACGAGTCTGAAAGTTAACACTAGAATTTAATATACAAAACCTGGGCAGTACTGCAATCGTCGGAGTAATGAACCGATGGATGCCCATGGATTTTATTAAGGAAGTAAAATGGACTTTCTAAAAATTTCCTGAATTGTTTTTAAATAAACACCTAATTAGAAAGTTTTCCTTGAAATAAAATTTGTTAGTAAACAATTAAGTGAATTCACCTTCCTTTGTGTTGACACTTGATTTTAACGTGTTCTACAGGTACTTGAAATCGGCTTCGGGAAATCATGTCGTATCTTGTGGATGTTGATGCATGTTTTGTTACTTAATAATGTTGGACTAACTTTTAAACTATCTGGGACGTTTGTAATAAGATCCGCGAGGATCAAAACAACTTAACTTATGTGGCTGTGACGTGACTTTTAAAAATGTAATGTTTAATAATTATGTTTTAAATATGTCAAAATGTCCAACAAAAGAATGCATCGATCGACAAGATATAAATGGGCACCAACTTCCGTCTCCACTACGTTTAAATATTCCGCTGCGACGTTTTTAGGGTGTGACATAAGTTGGTATCAGAGCCATTGGTTGTTAGCGAACTAGATGTTTTCGTGAAAAACACTAGACTTCAACCGAAGAATTTTGAGATATAAAGTCCAAAATTCTCGAAGCCAAGATTTCTAAATAGATATAGAAAATATTTTATCATGTGTGAAAACCATTATGTGTTTTATGTGCATACATGATTTTCTGCTTATTTGAGCCTTATGTGTTACTATTTATGTTGATCACACACTTACTTGTACGATTATATATGTGTCATAGATGTCGCACGAGCACGAGGTCATCGAGATCCATGACTCAGATTACGAGCCATATTTCGAGACTTCACCCAGACCTACGCTGCCAGAGACACCTATCACGGCTCCACAGATGATTGGTACTACCGAGCTTACCTCATCTTTCCACGTCAATCCTGCTGCTTTTGCCAGTCAGGGAGACCCCCGATGCGCTTTCACTAGCAACAGGTGGATAGATGATGATGTACCTCTCTCAATCCATGAGACGGGGCGATCATCTGGCACTGTACCAGTTATCAATGACGTGATCGAGAGTGACTCTACTGCCAGAGGATCTACTAGTATTGCACTAGTGGTGGACACCACTATCGTCACGACTCAACCTTTAGAGCCATCAGTTGTCCCACCTGCTGCTGTGATCGAATCTACTACTGAGATCCCTCCGCCTGTTTTGTCTGAGTCTTCCTTGCCTATTTTAGAGTCACGCACTTCTCTGACGCCACTGTTAGTGTATTATCGTCGTAGGAAGAGAATTAGGCTCGCCAAAGATAGGGTAGATCAATATTGCCATTGTGATCGACAGCTCGCCGCATTGCGCAAAGACCTAGACCTAGCCAAAGGAAAGGCGAAGTACCTTGAAGGACAGATGGACGATCATGAGGAGCTGAAGGTCATTGACGACATCGCGAGAGATGAGATGCATTGGAGGATAGTAGACTTGGAGAAGCTTGTCTAGGAGATGATAGAGTCTCTAGGTTTGAGGCGTTGATGATGGTTGTTTACTTGTTTATTCGTTTCGTTGTTTGATTGGTTGAACTGTTAGACATTTCCTTTTGATGTTCTTTGTGTTTGTGGCCTGCGTGCCAGATTTGATTTTGAATATTATTTCGAAATTTCATATGAACTTGTTTATGGGTGCCGATGTAGGCATACCAAGAATAGTCCTTTGAACTGAAAACGAGTTTAAATAATTTCTATAATAAATATCAATGGCATACTTTTGGTTTAAAATCTTTCTCATTAATATGTGGATAGTTCACATGCGTAATGTTTGGTCCACTAATGATTGAATTATTTTTGGTTATCGTCTTATGTGGATATTATTGTTATGATAATAGAAACGACGAAATGTCGCCAAAAGAAAGTCAGGGTACCAGATTTCCTACCACACTGGAAGAGTTGGCTCAACTCATAGCCCCACACGTAAATGCTGCCATGGAACAACTCAACGCTAATGATGGTCAAGGACGTGGACGTGGTGCTTGTGGACAAGGTTTTAGTGAGGCACATAATGGAAATCTTCCAGGTAAAACGTGATCGGAGAGTTTTAGCAGTTCATGTGTTATGTCATCATTGGAATGAACTCCTGATCTCTATTAACATTATCGAACAGTGCACGAATGTACCTATAAAACATTTCAGGGCTGTAACCCATGATCATTTATCGATGCTGAAGGACCCTTAGATATCACCCGATGGATTGAGAAGATGGAACCTGTCATGGCAATCAATGGTTATGCTGCTGATCCACGAATGAGATATGCCTCTTGCTTATTTCTTGATGAAGCACTGTCCTGGTGGAATCTGCAAGTTCAAATTTTGGGTATAGACGCTGCCTATGGTCTGACCTGGAACGAACTTAAGGAGATGCTCTTGAAGGAATACTGCTCGCGCAGTGAAATTCAGAGAATCGAGACAAACTTCTGGAATTTAACCATGGAAGGCTTGGATGTTAGAACATACACTTCTCATTTTAACGATTTGGCGAGGTTAGTTCCACAAATGGTTACTCCTGAATATGAAAAGGTAGAAAGGTATATCTGGGGATTGTCACCACCAATTCGTAGTATGGTTGCATCCGCGAAACCCGCTACCTTTCTAGAGGCTACTATAGTGGCAAACACTTTAGCCGATGACGCTGCACGCAAAGGTAGTCTCAACCAAAAGAAGGAAATCGGGAAGTCACCGGGCAAAGCCAAATCAGACGCGAAATTTGAACGGCCAGGGCATTCTAAGACTAAGACAGGAGTTACGAAGAAACACAACTTGAAGAAAGCAAGTGTAACAAACCCTAAAGGGTTGGGGAAGGGAAAGAACGGCAATGGACAAGAGAGGTGTGCCAGATGTAGCCGAACCGGACATGCGACTTCCCAGTGTTACGCTAGGAGGGCATTGGATGGAGCTGTGCTTGAAGGATGCTTTACATGCGGTGAACAAGGACACTACCAAAGGGAATGCCCGAAATCGAAAGGACATGACGTCAAGAGTAATTCCAATGGAGCAAATGCCAGAAAGGCGAATGAGAGTCCTGCCACTGTTACCGGTATGTTTCCAATCAAAGACCAATCTATGTTCATATCTATAATACTAAAGCTGACATGAGTTTCGTTCGAGAAACTATGAACCATTGTTGTGTTCACCTATAAGTAAGCTAAGTATAAAGTGTCTGATAGAACTAGTGGTTGGTAAATTGATAGAAACCAACGAGCTCGTTCGTAGTTACAATATTTAGTTAGGCGATTTTAGTTCTAGACAATTGGGTTATTATCAGTGAAGTTGAGAAACTTTGATGAAAATGCAAGAATGGATTCGCTTTCCGAGAAAGAAGAGGGGACTATCGCTCGAAGAAGCAGTATGTATAGCTAGAAGGTTATGTTACTAACTGGAAGGGGGCGATTTCTACATCCCAGTAGTATTTATGATTTATAGGTCGTTTAACCGCCGGATACCCAAATTGTTGGGGCCTTGACTTAAAACTCCTTGATGTAGAGTTACGAGTATTGGACCCTGGAAAGGGGTGGAAAGTGTTGAAATGAGAGTTTAAGGATCGAAAAACGTGCATAATATAGGTCTATAAGGATTCTTCGGAAGAATCCAAGTTTCTCGCAGAAACTATGAGACTATATTCAATGGATTCATTTTATTATTTAATTAGTGCTAAAACAAAACCTGTAAAGTAAAAATTTCGGGGACGAAATTTCCTAAACAGGGGGAGACTGTGACACCCGGCTTTTCAGGCCATACCGTACAATCATAGCACGTGTTGTGAATAGCTAACATGACTATATTTGACTGATTATGATATTTATATGTGAAATTTAGTTTATTGGTAAAACTAAACTTTGATAAAAATTATGTTGGCAACGGTAAGATAAACGCTTATCGCGTAAAGATTAAAATGCAAAACGAATGTCGGTGACCATCCGGACAGTGTTAAAATCCTAAAAATAGTCTGTTATGATTAAAATAATAATTTTAATCCTAATCATGAGGAAAAATAAATTAAAACGCTAAGAAACCATATTTTTTCGAGTTTAAGCGCGTACCCGCGATGCAGCACGTATACCGACAAATTACCGTCAACGCAGCCCGTCAAGACAATTGAAAATCATTTTAGCAATAATTTGATAAGTTTATTCTTATAGAATGACAAAAATAAATAAAAACGCTCAAATTCCTATTTTTGCGATTTTAAACGTGTGCCGCGCAGCACAGCGCGCATACTGCCAAATACCGACAACGTCGCCAGTCCAGACAAAAAAAATATTGTTTAGTAATATTTTGGTGAGTTTATTTTTATAGAGCACTAAAAATAATTTAGAACGCACTAAAACGGGTTTAAAACGCTAGATAAAATACCCGGTATTCAGTAAAATACATGTTTTGAGCTAATTTACATATAATACATATATGTATATATAAGTTGTGAGAGAGTGAGGTGGTGGCGGCAATGTGGGCTGCCCACAATCTCTAGATTGTTGCACCATGGACACTTGTCCATCTTAGAAAAATGTGAGAATGATTAATACACCAAATGGCTCCCATAAACTCATAATTCCCAAGACAAACATTCAAAAACTTCTCTCTCTCCTCTAGATCATTCTCGGCCGAAACCCCCATCACACATCCACATTTCATTTTCAAGTTCAAACCATGAAGATTCAAGGGCTAATCAAGGTGATTCCAAGCTTGTAAGAAGGTTTGGAAGTGATTTCAAGCAAGATTCAAGCAAGAACAAACCTCATATCATCATCTATTCTCAAAATCCCATCTAAAATCTTGAAGGTATAAAATTTATTTTATAAATCTTGTTTTGATTCTTGATGATTTAAAATAATGATGGAAGTTTCTCTTGTTCTTGAATCTAAACACAAACTTGAAACTAAAACAAATGGGTTTTTAAAGAAAAATAAAATGGATAAACTTGTATGTATATATGTGGCCGTATGTATGCATATATATATATATATATGTATATGTATATGTATGTTGAGTTTTGATTATTGATAGATTCTTGTTTGATAAGAATTTATAAAGTGAAATGCATGTGAGATCTTGGAATGTTCTAAAAAGTTGTTTGATGATTGAAATGAATATATAAAAATGTATAAAATTGGAAGCACATGAATATGTGTATATATGTGTAAGCCGTGTGTATATATATATGCATGCACTCAAAATTTGTTGTTAGTTCATAAATGGGAAGGAATGTGTCTTGCACTTATGTTGAATGTCCGATCGGTCAGCAGTCAAACAATTAAATGAAAGTTATGAAGGAATGCTTTGGTTCGGACAGCTAGCC
The DNA here is from genome assembly GCA_030545235.1 of Helianthus tuberosus. Lineage (NCBI taxonomy): Eukaryota > Viridiplantae > Streptophyta > Magnoliopsida > Asterales > Asteraceae > Helianthus > Helianthus tuberosus. The sequence goes on along the minus strand of CM060408.1, from coordinate 134,360,765 downwards.
GATCGGTCAACTAACCGATCGGTCGGCATTCAAGTGAAAATCATCAATAGTAACCATGTTCATATATTTTCGAACCAAAAAATCTTCAATTTCTCCCAAACGGCTAGGAATTTAGATCTGAAAATTTGTAGGCTTGTAGATCAGGTACTTTCGCACAACATATCCAAAAATTAGCAAATTTTATTCGTAAAAAGTCATTTAATTTGGCGATTTTCAGTTAAGAACGTTAAGAGATGAAAAGATGAAGAAATTGATCGAATCTGAGTGAAATTTGAATCTGATTCTGATGAAATCCAGTACGAATCTGTGTGTTTGATCTTCGCAACAGAGCTCCTGCTCTGATACCACTTGTTAGGACCGGTTTTGACTCCGAAACGATTGCGAACCGAACGTGTGACGTGCGGAATCCGTACACGAACGTGACCGAACACACGAGAACGTAATATAATCTGTGATTCTATTGATGAATCTGAAATCATACAAAGCACCTTGAATCACGTGGAACACTTTCTCTCTCTAGCTTCTCTCTCTAAGCACCAAGCTCTCCAAAGCTTCAAATGAACTAAAGTCTCCAAAAGTTTTCTAAAGCTAACCCTAAGGAACCTATATATAGGCCAAGGGGCTTTAATGAGATTCCTCATTATTACAGAAATGCCACCTTGCCTTTTCCTAGTTATCTCTAACTATTACAATATTAGCACGTGAATTCTTCTATTTTTTCTACGAACGAAATTGACAAAGGCGATAGACATAAATGCACCAACAGGTGGTTCTGGAGGCAGCTGTTGCTCTAGCGGCGGCGGTGGCGGTGGCGGTGGCGTGACCGCCTGGAAACGCGAATCCTCTGAGGGATCCTGCTGCTATTGTGGAGGTGGGTTGAATGGGGGAGTGAACTCCCAGTGGTATGTGGCCCAACTTTCAGCAAAACTGTCTGGGCCCCTGTAAGGCGAACCATGGAAGGATGGTCCGTCTGAAATCTCGATGGGATGCGTTGGCGTCCCAGATGGTGGCTCGGTAGGATCCGGATCTTCATCCATATCCATGTCTTGGTTGCCAGAAAAATGATCTTCTGGTCCTAATGGGTTATAACCCATTGGTTCTTCGATCTGGTTATCGGATTGAACCGGCTTTGGAAGTATGGGGTCGGGTCCTGGAAGGCATGATGTGAACTCGACCGCTGCAACGGTATGAAGGAATGGTGAGAATGGTCGGACTCATTGTTCTGATGAAGCCCGAATGAATCATGATAAGACCGTGATGAACTGAGCGAGACAGAGCGTCTCGCAGGCTCTAAATAAGTTATCCAATCCTTGTGAGGACTAGAGCTAAGGTTCGCTGATGGAGTACACCAGTGAGATGGCCCGGCTTCATGATCATTTCTTGTAGTGATTGGTGCCTTTCCTCTTCCACCTCTACCTCTAATACGTGGCGGCATTGTCTTTGTTCCTGCCAAAACAAACAAAAGAAACTAACAAAAAGAAAACAATAAGATTAGGATTAATCCTAAGTCATTAGCCAAGACTCGGAAGTCGAGGAATGTGCAAACTGTGTCATTGAGATTAAACACGAATGGCTAGTGTTTAATTCCCTCAATGTTGGCTCTGATACCAACCTGTCACACCCCGATATTTCTACGTATTACCGATGGGCCCGATGGGGAGTATCGTGACGTAGTTGATATCATCATGGTAAATAATCACAGTTTAAATGCACAACGGAAGTCTTAAAGTAATATTACAAACCGAGTTGAAAGTACAATAAAATGTTACACAACGGATTGTAAGATGGATCCACAGGCGGATCTAAAACAAAAAGAAGTATTGTTCAACAGATTTAAGTATCAAAAGCTTGCAAGACTCTTTATTTGATACTCGGAGTAGCCAGCCCATTACGCGTAGTACCTGCACTTAATCTTTTTGAAAAATACGTCAGTTTACACTGGTAAATACAATTAACTGACTCTTTCTGAAAAATGTTTATAAAATTGGTTTGGATGCACAAGGCATAAAATCTTTTATAACTTGGGACAATTATTTTAAATATAATCTTGTATACAGATTTACATGTTTGTCGTCCATTCAGGACCCGGTTAGAAGAGCCGGATAAGATTAATAGACACACCACAAGTATAGGCCCACAAGAGAGTGAGATACCGTTTATACATACGCAACTGTCAGGTGTATGCCTACACCCCGTGCTTAAGCCGTGGCCATTTCTAATGAATGAGCCGAGGATATCCAGGACATGGTCATTAACCCCCCAAAGGCTTTGTACCAAACAAAACAGAATAAAACGGGCTATCTCAATGATTTAACCACTAATCGATTAAATATTCAATACCCGACCAAGCGGTATTATTATAATACCGTATCCCAAGCTCGTATAACGGAAAATATGTTAAAAGTATTTATGTGAGCTAAAAGTAAAATTTTATTCTCAGCCGTATATCAATCAGCAAGTACAAGTAGCTTTTACTGGGCTCCTAATTTGGAACGAAGGTTTTAATAACCTATTAGATTTCTAACGGGTCTTATTTAAGTCTTAACTTAGACCGGTTAGTTTTAAAGAAAGGTTTACGGTTCAAAACACAAGATTAAGCGAAGACCGGATTAGAATGTGATTTAGACCTGACAAGTTTGAAGACATGTATAAAATGGGTAAACTAAATACATTCTGGATTTTGAAGTAAAAATGATAAGGTTTGACCAGTTTCGGTTAATTTATGCAAACTAGTTACATAAACCGTACCGAACGCGAATATGCTTAACGAGAAACCAAATGAGCCATGTACAGGTTCCACAAGTTAATATGCTTTAAATATGTTAAGATATCAGTAGGATACTGTGACAACTCAAATTTCCGACTTTCTTTATTCGCATTTAATGCACGTTGACTTTGACTATTTAGTTGTGATATGATAAAACCTAGTGTGTTTGCATGGTTATGTGTGATTGTATATCATGTGTACTGTTTGTAGAACTTAAACTGTTAAGAACCCGACGAAACACAAGCCTGTTTCGCCATAACCCATTCCGACGAAACAGGCTATTTCGCCATGAACACTCCGACGAAACAGAAGTCTGTTTCGCCGGCCCAGTAATTCACGAAGCCCAGTTCGGGCCCAGCTTGTTATTTCGGGTTTTAAAACGTGTAACAGCCTCAGTTTCACACATTTTTATCATAACAGCCGAAACCCTAGAGCCCTCCTCTCCTTTGTGACGGCAGTAGGAGCTTCTCGGAGATATCCCTAGCGATCGATTGTGTTTTCTCATATCTCGGACGCGATTGATTACTTGTGAGCATATACTTAGCATACCGAGCAAACCAAGGACCTTAGGTGCTTTTGGAGCTTGCACGGGAGGCACGGTCGTTGTGGACATGGATCGTGAAATGTGTTGTTAAACATTATGACATTTTGTACTTAAATTTATGTTGGGTTTACATTAAATGCTTCCGCTACACACTTGTTTATATTTGGTTTTGGAAACACCTATCGTATTGTTGAATGACTTTTACTATCTTACTTATGTTCAATATGATTGGTGGCTTGATCCTGGTCATGTCACGCCTCCAAGCGGTGGTACTCCGCGTGTGGATTTTGGGGGTGTGACAGATTGGTATCAGAGCGCTTGGTTATAGAGAACTCGGTTTTAATATGGGGAAAACGATTTTTTATTAAAACCAGACTATAACCAGAACAGTGCTCTCAACGATCCACAACGACGCCTCGCTCCACGTGCAAGACTCGACATCCTAGGTAATAAGGTTTATGTTTATTACCTTACATACTTGATAGAATTACATAGAACTTTGCTCGTGGTATGCTCAGATTACAGAACCTACTATATGTTATTGCTTGAGATTACTTGTGTGCTCACTCTCTTCGCACTATTCGCGAACCTCTCACCCACATGTTCTCCTTGATGTCGAGATCATGAGTGGACGCGTTAACCCAACTCAAGCCCAGTTGACGGCTTCGATCACTGAACAAGTTACTGCAGCACTCGCAGCTGCCCAGGCAGGAGGTGTAACCTGCCATCACCACTTACTCTAGGATCCTTAGATCCTACTCTCGTAACTCAACACTTGTGCTTAATTTTGATTACTCTTACGCACACGACAAGTCAACACGCTCAGCCACCGGTATGCACATACAAGACTTTTATGGACTGTCGTCCTACTACTTTCAGCGACACTGAAGGAGCTGTTGGACTCCTCCATTAGTTCGAGGAACTCGAATCGGTCATCGAGTGTGAGAATGACCCGAGGCGTAAGGTGAAATATGCCACTGATATTCTCGAAGGCACTGCGTTAACTTGGTAGAACGCGCAAGTTCAGATACTGGGGCTGGCGGCTGCTAATGCCACCCCATGGAATGATTTTAAGGAACTGATCAAACGTGAATACAGTAGTTATGATGCCATCCACAAGTTGGAAGTGGAGTCCTTTAACATGAAGATGACGGGGTCAGAGATAGAAGCGTACACGATAACGATCCAACAAACTAGCAATTTTGTGTCCAACTATGGTGAATCCTCCCATTAAGAGCTTTGAGCTGTACCTCAAAGGCTTAGTACCAGGAATTCAAAAACTATGTGATGACGGCTAATCTTGCTACTATTCAAGATGTTACTTATCTTGCTCATCGTCTCACAGACCAGGCAGTGGAGCAGAACAAGCTGCCTCAACGTATCAGCGCTACTACTACCACTACTACTTCAACTACTTCTGCTACCCTCAGTGACAACGAATGAAAGTGGGATGGAACCTCTAGCAAGGGTTCGACTACGATTCCGTCCCAGGCACAGCAGCGAAAGATCAATGACAACCAAAGTCCTGGACAGCAACCTTTTAGTAGTCAAGGGCAGGGTGAATACAGGGGAAACCACCCCAAGTGCAAACAATGTAACTTGCACCACAGCGGGCAGTGCAACCGAAATCATTGTCAATGATGCGACAAGCTTGGTCATGGAGCCAAAGACGGTAGAAACTCACGTCCTGCAAGCCAGAACCAACAACAACAGCCACAAGATCTACAGAATCAGCAGCGACAGCAGGGTAATAAGGAATGTTATCAGGGTGGTGCTGAAGGTCTCTTCAAGAGACACTGCCCACGGTTGAACCAGAACCAGAATCAGAACCACAACCAAGGAAACGGGAACTAGCGAAGACAACAATGGGGATAATAACGACGGCAATGGTGCCAGGGGTCGAGTGTTCGTGATTGGTCAGGGTGATACTAGGAATGACCCCAGCGTTACGATAGTTTCGACATCGTCATTAGTATGGACTGGTTATCCCAACAACAAGCAGAGATCCGATGCAAGGAGAAGATCATCCGCATTCCTCGTGCTGGTTAAGAACCTTTAGTAGCTCATAGTAACAAGCTCCTGGAGCCAGCACCCATAGCTCGAGCACCTTATCGCTTAGCTCCAACTAAACTGGAAGAACTGTCTAAGCAACTGCAAGAACTCTTGGAAAAGGGTTTCATACGTCCTAGCTCTTCGCCTTGGGGAGCCCCAGTACTATTTGTAAAGAAGAAGGACGGTACCTTCCGCATGGGTATAGACTACCGCGAACTGAACAAGGTGACTGTGAAGAATCGCTATCCACTTCCACGCATCGACGACTTATTCGACCAGTTGCAAGGGTCGAGCTATTACTCAAAGATTGACCTAAGGTCAGGTTACCATCAACTGAGAGTCCGGGATGAGGACGTCTCCAAAACAGCATTCAGAACTCGCTACGGCCATTACGAGTTTTTGGTCATGCCTTTCGGGTTGACAAACGCGCCTGCGGTTTTCATGGATCTTATGAACAGGGCTTGCAAACCTTATCTCGACAAGTTCGTCATTGTTTTCATCGACGACATCCTGATCTACTCGAAGAGTCGGGAGGAACACGAGCAGCACTTACGACTTATTTTGGAACTTCTTCGAACGAAACAGCTATACGCTAAGTTTTCAAAACGCGACTTCTGGCTTCGTGAAGTCCACTTCCTAGGCCACGTAGTAAACAAGGATGGGATCCATGTTGATCCATCCAAGGTAGATTCGATCAAGAACTGGCCTGCACCTCACACACCAACAGAAATACGCCAATTCTTGGGTTTGGCGGGTTATTACGTAAGGTTCATCAAAGACTTCTCAAAAATTGCTCAGCCGCTTACACTACTGACGCATAAGGGTGTTGTTTACCGTTGGGGTAATACACAAGAATCAGCGTTTCAACACTTAAAGGATAGACTCTGTAGCGCACCTATCCTCTCATTGCCTAAAGGCACGGACGATTTTGTAGTCTACTGCGACGCATCTATCCAGGGTCTTGGATATGTGTTGATGCAGCGGGATAAAGTTATTGCTTATGCTTCGCGCCAACTTAAGGTTCACGAACGGAATTACACTACGCATGATTTAGAGCTTGGAGCTGTTGTCTTTGCACTCAAGATATGGAGACATTATCTGTATGGCACCAAGTGCACCATCTACACCGATCACAGGAGTCTTGAGCATATCTTCAAGCAGAAAGAATTGAACATGCGACAACGTCGATGGGTCGAGTTACTGAACGATTACGAATGTGCTATAAAGTACCATCCAGGCAAAGCCAATGTTGTGGCTGACGTCCTCAGTCGAAAGGATACTGCACCTAAGCGTGTACGAGCTCTACAACTCACAATACAGTCTAGTCTTCCTTCTCAGATACGAGATGCTCAGGTAGAAGCATTGAAACCAGACAACGTCAGGGCTGAAGCCCTATGCGGCTCAAGGCAACGCTTAGAACAGAAGGAAGATGGTGCTTACTACGTCACAAGACGCATTTGGGTCCCACTGTACGGCAACCTACGCGAGCTTGTAATGGATGAAGCTCATAAGTCTCGCTACTCGGTACATCCAGGTTCGGATAAAATGTACCACGATATTAAGACTACATACTGGTGGCCTAGCATGAAGGCCCACATAGCAACTTACGTTAGCAAGTGCCTGACTTGTGCAAGGGTCAAAGTCGAATATCAGAAACCGTCAGGACCACTCCAACAACCTGAGATACCACAATGGAAATGGGAGCAAATTTCCATGGATTTTGTTACTGGCTTACCTAGATCTCAGCGCGGAAATGATACTATTTGGGTGATCGTAGATCGACTCACAAAGTCTGCTCACTTCTTGGCTATCAAAGAAACAGACAAGTTCTCTACTTTAGCAGACATCTACTTAAAAGAAGTGGTCTCGAGGCACGGGGTGCCCACCTCCATCATCTCTGATCGTGACGCACGTTTTACTTCAGAACTGTGGCAAGCAATGCATAAATCTTTTGGCTCTCGTTTAGACATGAGCACAGCTTATCACCCTCAGACAGATGGGCAGTCTGAGCGCACTATTCAAACTCTAGAAGACATGCTTCGGGCGTGCGTAATTGACCTTGGCAATGGTTGGGAGAAACATCTGCCACTCGTGGAATTTTCATACAATAACTGCTACCACACCAGCATTAAGGCTGCACCATTCGAGGCATTGTACGGGCGTAAATGCCGGTCACCTCTCTGTTGGGCAGAGGTGGGAGATAGTCAAATCACAGGTCCAGAAATGGTAGTCGATACTACAGAAAAGATTGTACAAATACGACAACGCATGGCGGCAGCACGCGACCGTCAGAAAGCATACATAAAGTTTCACCCTGGAAGGGTGTGGAAACTACTCGAATTCCAGGTTGGGGATCGAGCGCTACTTAAAGTTTCACCCTGGAAGGGTGTGGTTCGTTTTGGCAAACGCGGCAAACTAAATCCACGATATGTTGGACCTTTCGAGGTTATTGAGAAAATAGGCAAAGTGGCCTACAGATTGAATTTACCACCTGAACTCAGTGCAGTTCACAACGTTTTTCATGTGTCGAATCTGAAAAAGTGTCTGTCAGATGAGACCCACACAGTTCCTTTGAAGGAACTCACCATCGATGAGCGGTTGCAGTTCGTCGAAGAACCAGTTGAAATCACGGACCGGGATGTCAAGGTCCTCAAGAACACTAGAATACCTCCTGTACGAGTTCGTTAGAACTCCCGTCGTGGCCCAGAGTTCACCTGGGAACGAGAAGATCAATGAAACTCAAGTATCCCCAGTTATTCGGAAACCGTGCAACCACTACTGAGGCTGAAGCTACTACAGAATTTCGGGACGAAATTCCAAATCAACGGGGGGATAATGTGACACCCCAAGAAAACCAGTAATCTTCGCAAACCTGCTCGGGGAGCCGCGATACGATACAGGTAAACAACGTCACACTACTAGCTTCCTCAGTAACTGCATGCTAAATTTCGGGACGAAATTTCTTTTAAGTTGGGGATAATGTGACAACTCGAATTTCCGACTTTCTTTATTCGCATTTAATGCACGTTGACTTTGACTATTTAGTTGTGATATGATAAAACCTAGTGTGTTTGCATGGTTATGTGTGATTGTATATCATGTGTACTGTTTGTAGAACTTAAACTGTTAAGAACCCGACGAAACACAAGCCTGTTTCGCCATAACCCATTCCGACGAAACAGGCTATTTCGCCATGAACACTCCGACGAAACAGAAGTCTGTTTCGCCGGCCCAGTAATTCACGAAGCCCAGTTCGGGCCCAGCTTGTTATTTCGGGTTTTAAAACGTGTAACAGCCTCAGTTTCACACATTTTTATCATAACAGCCGAAACCCTAGAGCCCTCCTCTCCTTTGTGACGGCAGTAGGAGCTTCTCGGAGATATCCCTAGCGATCGATTGTGTTTTCTCATATCTCGGACGCGATTGATTACTTGTGAGCATATACTTAGCATACCGAGCAAACCAAGGACCTTAGGTGCTTTTGGAGCTTGCACGGGAGGCACGGTCGTTGTGGACATGGATCGTGAAATGTGTTGTTAAACATTATGACATTTTGTACTTAAATTTATGTTGGGTTTACATTAAATGCTTCCGCTACACACTTGTTTATATTTGGTTTTGGAAACACCTATCGTATTGTTGAATGACTTTTACTATCTTACTTATGTTCAATATGATTGGTGGCTTGATCCTGGTCATGTCACGCCTCCAAGCGGTGGTACTCCGCGTGTGGATTTTGGGGGTGTGACAGATACCTTCCATTATGCCCAAAACTAATTTAAAACCAATTTAAGCCCCGCAAGGGTATTTTCGTCATTTTAAAGTTTATAAAAGTGGTTAAATAGCAATATGAGGTTCTGGTCTAAAATAATCAGTAAAAATATTTATTTTAATAATTTACATCAGTAAGATATCACATATATGTGAAATTTATCATTTATGGCCAAACTATGCACCGTAGGGGCATTTTGGTCATTTCACACAAGCTATAAGGGTCAAATTTGGAAATCTGAGTTCAAAACTATTACTTACTGTTAAAGTATAAAAATTTGCTTATAATATCAGTAGGTAATAAGTCTTAGGTGTTAAATATAGTTGTTGGATCGACGTGTGACCCTTATGAGTCAATCTGAGTAGTTCATCATCAAATACAAAGGCGGAATCAATGTAAATGACGTAAAACAGCTTGTTCCTTTCTAATCTTTATCTATTACTGATTTCCTGAGCTTTTACAGATCTGATTACAATTCGACAACACCTCGGCTCTCAAACACACACGTGTAATTCCGTATGAAATAGGGGTGAGCAAGTTTAGGTCCGGACCGAAAATAACCGAGAACCGAACCGAAAATATACCCAACCCGACCCAAACCCAAGTACCTAGGTATTTAGATCGGTTCCAATTTTTCATATAAAATAGGGTCGGGTCGGTTATTGGTTTTTTTCATGGTGAAACCCGACTTGGACCTATGGACCAGAACCGACCCTATATTTAGGGTAGTGAATCGGTTCTGTATTTTATGTTTGATCGGTTCTCGGGTCGGGTCGGGTAATGGTCGGGTCGGGTCGGGTTTTTCCTTTTGCTCACCCCTAGTATGAAATGAGACTACACAACCCCTATATATAGTTGAACTAATTTTGTTTGAAAGTGGCAAGGCCCATTTCAAATTGAACTGTACCTTGTCACCTTCAAATGAAATCACCCACTTAAACATGAACAAACCCTAAATTCTATCCTGTTGTGTGCTCGTTTATCCTATCTAGACATAAGACTCGATTAAGACGAAGTTAACAGACAGTAGATGCACCAACAGACTCCCCCTTGGATGTTGACGAAGTCTTCGGCGTCAAGTCTTTAATCTTTGTCTTTCCAAATTGATTTGACATTGTAAAAGCTTCCTTCCATCTTTTCTTCTTCTTTCCACAACTAGCATGAATTACAGAATCTGAATCTTTAATATCTTCAAGCTCCCCCTTGAATGTAGATCCAGGAACTGTATCTGACTTTAAGTCTTCAGACTCCCCCTATCAGTAGGCTGGAATTTTGCTTAGCTGCTTTCATAAACTTATACCTGTTACCTGCACAATCTCTACCTAAATATAAGATATATGACAATAACGGTTTCAATTCCAAACTTACCATTCAATCTCATTTGTTAGAATTTGTCAGAATTAGAAATCCACTTAAGTATTCAGGTCCAAATTACTAACCCTGATTACTCAATTTGTCTACCAAGTCCAACTTAATGACCTTGGTTGATCTGAGATAAATCACACTGACATTTAGTTCAACTTTGTTCAAACAATTTTCTGAAAATTTACAAGTTTCAAATTAATGAACTTGCTTTAACTTTTCAACTTTCACAAACTTATCATGTTAAGCTAACAACTCATCATCCAGCCCAGAAACTTCCTGCATCTGCTTCAATTCGAATCTGAAGATCAGCTTTCCACTTTGATTTGTCGGAAAATAAAGCAGAAGTGTAAAATCTTTTTGGATTTTTTAATAAAGTTTCTATGCTAGAAATGAAATACAAAAATAAAATGCAGTAAATGTAAACTATTTACAAACATATTTTTGGTGAGCGTGTTAAGGAATCATATCAGCTGTTCGACAAATCCCAAGTACCATTAAGCTTTAATTTCATATTCAGAATTAAACAATTCACTTAGATTGTCGATATACTGATCCACTTAAATTCTCACACAAATTTCAATCTGTCCAGGATACGGATTAGATGAATTAGAGACTTAAACTTATACGTGTGTCCCACCTCTTGAATATACTCCCGTATACAGATCCCAATATTCAGTCTTACAGGTGAGTATACCACAGATGATATCTGTAAGGGGTTAAATTGTGAGACCGTGAGAGCTCAGGTCAGAACTTCCGTTCAGCAGAGAGATGACGGTTCGACTTTAGTGGGTCCCCTTTAGAGGATCTTCTTACAACAGCATTGATTAGCAATTTTATTGTCTCATCATTTTATGCTGAGGGCGGCGCTATATTTCAAGCAAGCAGTATAGTATTCTCCGGGGACTAGGCCATTGCTTCCGCAAAATCAGAAGTCCCGGGATAATACCCCAGATATCACTGAGTATAAAGACCTAGTATCTCAGAAAGAGGGATATTTCAAACAAGATTTCAGGGGTTACCTATATATCCAAGTAGTGTTCCCCACGAAATAAGTAAGCAAAGATTTAGGTTTATATCCCGAACAAACCTACTAAATGTGTAAAAACCTATCGGCACATCATCAGCGAGACTGTTTAAAACTTTTAAACTTTCCATATCTTTAGCATACCGTAACTGTCAAGCCGATGTACTATCATTTTCCCTTTTTACACAAGCTCTTTTCTGAGTTTTTTTTATTGTTTTTGGATTTTGAAATATCTCATGTTTTTGTATTTTTGACATTTTTTTACTGTTTTTGTATTTTCTGAAAATATTACTCCCCCTAAATACCAAAACAGGTAAAAAATCGACAAACCATTGCAGATTGCTTCTCAACATCATCTACAATGTCTCCTTCATCAACGCCAAGAATCTCCTCCAACACCGATAAAAGCTTCATACCATTTAATTTAACAAGTATTGAAAACGAGTTTTATCAAACGCTTTGGTATGTAAATCAGCTTTTTGTTCGTCAATGTGGATTTTCTCAATTTGTATCAACTTCTTCTCGAAACAATCACGAATGAAGTGATGACGAATTTCAATGTGTTTGGTTTTAGCGTGATGTACTGGATTTTTAGTAATATTTATCGCTGCCTCATTATCAACAAAGATAGGGGTGTTTAGAAATTGCAAACCGTAGTCGCGCATCTGTTGCTGGATCCACAAGATCTGAGAACAGCAACTGCTCGCAGATACATATTCAGCTTCACATGTGGATAAAGCTACAGAGGTCTGCTTTTTGCATTGCCAGGTGACCAATCGTGGTCTGAAAAACTGGCACCCCGCTGTTGTTGATTTAGCGTTAACTTTGCAGCATCCGAAATCAGAATCAGAATACCCTTCGAGCGTAAAATCACCTTCTCTTGGATACCACAACCCCAATGATGGAGTTCCTTTCAGGTAGCGTAATATCCTTTTCACAATCACCATATGCGAAGCTCTAGGATTAGACTGAAACCGCGCTGCGAGGCAGGTTGGGTACATGATATCGGGTCTTGAAGCTGTCAAGTACATCAACGTTCCAATCATGGAACGATACATCGTTTCATCTACCTTCTCTCCGGTGAGATCAGGGTTTATCCCATGATTCGTCGCTAATGGGGAGAAAGCTGGAGTAGAACCTGACATCCCGAATTTCTCCAAGATATCATGAACGTACTTCGTTTGATGTATGAAAATTCCCTTGGGTAGTTGATCAACCTGCAGTCCCAAGAAGAATTTCATCTCACCCATCGATGACATTTCAAATTTCTGCTTCATAACTCTTTCAAAATCTTTGCACAAATTTTTATTTGTTGACCCAAATATGATGTCGTCCACGTATATTTGAACTATCAGAAGATGTCCGTCGACCTCTTTGGTGAAGAGAGTCGCATTCACTTTTCCACGGATGAAGCTGTTGGTTAGTAGGTGTTGAGACAATGTCTCGTCCAAGCTCTCGGGGCCTGGTGTAAACCATACAGCGCTTTATCCAGTAAGTAGACCTTGTCTTTATGGATTGGATCGGTGAAGCCCGGTGGCTGACCGACATATACCTCCTCTTTTACCTTCCCGTAGAGAAACGCCGATTTAACATCTAGCTGATATACTTTGAAATTTTTCCAAGATGCAAATGCTAGGAAGATTGTGATCGCTTCAAGTCTAGCAACCGGAGCATACACTTCAGTGAAATCTATACCCTCCTGCTGACTAAAGCTGTGGACTACGAGTCGAGCTTTGTTACGAACAACAACCCCTATATCGTCTCTCTTGCACTTGAACACCCACTTGGAGTTTATCTTCCTCTGACCATCAGGCAAGTCTACTAACTTCCACACACCTAACTTCTCGAATTGGCTCAGTTCCTCCTGCATCGCATTGACCCAAGAATCTTCAGTAAGCGCCTCTTTATAAGTCCTTGGCTCAATCTGCGAGATAAAACAGCTCAGTGAGAACTCAGTTTGTAAAGGAGCAACTTTTGAATAAAAACATGTAAGCCCTTGATCAAGTTGTCTTCTAGTGCGGACGCCTGACTGCAATTCTCCGATTATCAACTCCTCTGGATGATATGAAAGTGTTCTTGGCATCACCTCGCCTAGAACATCTACCTCGCCTTCCAAATTTGTGACATTTTGATTTGCACCTTGTTCACTGACTGGAATTGTTTGACTTGAAATCTGGATCTGCTCCCCCTCAGAATCTGAATCACTATGATAAAAAATCGGTCTATCATCGGATTCTAGATTGTCATTGACAGCCGTCTGATTATCAAGAGATTCTTGAATATCATCACGTTCACCAGCATTACTTGGACCTGCTTCATCATCGTTTGAAGCTTTTTGTTGACGAACAAAAGTTTCTGCTGGGAATCTTTCCTGCGATTCTTCTTCATACTCTCTCAAAATATCTAACTCGTCAAAGAAATCATGTTCTTCTTCAATGTCAAACGAATCCCATAATTTATCGTAATTAAAATGCCATGAGTCACCGGGATTCTGAGGCGGCATAGTATACCCCTGACACTCAACATGTTGTGCTTCGATGATCCTCTTCAAGCTTGGAACAAAGACTCGTTTCAATGGACTAGCATAACCCACAAAAATTCCTTCAATGCTCTTTGCACCAAACTTTCCAAAAGGCTCTAGAACTGTGCAGGGAGACCCAAACGGTTCTAAATACTTCAGGTTCGGTTTGCGGTTGTTTATCAGCTCGAAACATGTCTTGTTGAATTTCTTCACTGTGAGAACCCGGTTGAGTGTATAGCAAGCGGCTGACACTGCTTCTGCCCAAAAATTTACTGGTAGCTTTGAATCAGCAAGCATCGTCCTAGCCGTTTCGATTAGTGTCCTGTTCTTTCTTTCAGCTACTCCATTCTGCTGTGGAGTGTAAGGAGCACTAAATTCTTGTAAAATACCTCTCTCATCACAATACTCTTCCATCCTGTTGTTCTTGAACTCGGTACCGTTATCACACCTGATTCTTCTGATTCAGGTTTGGTATAAGTTTTCAATTTTTCTGAACAACGCCATCAAGCTTTCGAAAGTCTCATCCTTTGTCTCCAGAAAAGAAACCCATGAAAATCTCGAGTAATCGTCGGTTACTACCAGACAGTAGAGATCACCAGTAATACTTTTGACATTCACTGGACCAAAAATATCCATATGAATTCTCTCTAACGGTCTTGAGACTGAGTTAACTTTCTTTTTAGGATGGGATTTCTTCTTTTGCTTGCCTTTGACGCAACCGATACACTCTCCTTCCAGATGAAAACCTTTCACATGAACACCAGTAACTAAGTCGTTATGCACCAGGTGATTCATTTTTCGTAAATGAATATGGCCCATCTTTCGATGCCATAACTTTGACTCTTTTTCCGTTGCTCTTGACACAAAACAGTGTGCTTGACCCGTGGTTGTAGTAGCTACGCTCATATCCAACACGTACATGTCATTCACTCTAGGTGCCCTCATGATAATCCACTCTTCAGGAACAACAAATCCTGGTTTCAAGATCAAACATTCTTTGTCTGTAAAGTGCGTTGTATACATGCGATCACAGATCTGAGATATGCTCAGAAGATTGTTTTTAAGCTCGGCGATGTAGTTAACTCTTTCAAACATTACAATGCCATTGGATAAAGTTCCTTCACCGATTATTCGACCACCCTGATTGCCTGCGAATCCCACATATCCTCAGTTAAACCCTCGAACATCATACAGTAGGGTCTTCTTCCCCGTCATGTGCCTAGAAGCTCCACTATCCATAATCCATCGTGAAACGGATCTTGGAAGCAACTGCACATATCACAAACATTTAGTGAGATTTTGTTGTCACCCAAGCCTCTTTTGACTCAGGTAACTTGACATTGATGTGAGATTTTGCAATGTAAAGTGGCAGAAAATTTTTGTCATTCATTTTCAAGCTTTCTTCAGATTCAATCTCAACTTTTTGTATAAGAAAAACTCATCTTTCTTAGGTTGACCGGTTGGTTGATTTTTCTTTTGAACATTCTTCTTCTCTGGTGGAGTAGAAGATTGTTTCTCCAATTGTTCATAATAATCCAAAGGAACATCCATCTTTACCTGAGTGGTAGAAGACGATTGTTTTTCCGACTCTGAAACCTTTGGTTTTGGAGAACTTTTTGGCTTCCATGTTTGTTGAGATGACGCAACCCGTTTGTAAAATTTGTCAATTTTAGTTTCCAGCTTCTTAACAGGTTCAGTTTTGAATTTTGTGTTCTCATTTTTCAAAATTTTCTCAACAACCATTTGAGCTTTGCCTTTTGCATCAGCCTTCTTTTTCGAACTCTCAGCAACTTCAGACTTAGGCTTAAAGTTGGTACACTTTCGTGCAATATTTCCAACTTTGTTGCATTTAAAGCATGTACGAGTATCAACTACCCGACTTGTGCCTTCAGTATAAGGCTGTGAGGCCTTTTCCTCAAAGAACTCTTCATTCGACTTTGAAAAAATCTCAGACTCCTGCTCGGAATGAGAACTCGAGCTTTTTACAAACACCTTTTTCTCAGCAAACTTCCTGTTTTGAAAATTCTTTCTCTGATATTTCTTACCACCCTGGTAACCACCTGACCATCTGTTTTGATTGTTGTTATAAAAACGCGGCGGTACTACAGGCTTTTTGTATTTATCTTTTTCAAAATTCATTTGCCTTTTCGCATTTTTCAAACCTTCAATCTCAGACACATCAATTTCGACCAACTTGAACACGTTTTTCAACTTGTCCACATTCACATTTTCTAAAGGAAAATCAAGATCCGAATACAACTTATCTGATCCTGCCATCTTGTACATCACAAGATGTGGTTCTTCATTTAAGTTGTTTTTGGACTTTGATTTTGGAATATATTTGTCCAAAAAGCATTCATCATCCTCAGTAGTGCCACTATCAGATTTCAAAACACTTTCAACCACACTTTTAACAACTTCAGATTGGACACTTCCTTCATCGGATGATGAAGTGAATGTAACGTCAATTGTGTCTGGAAGTTTAACCTCATTTTCATC
Organism: Helianthus tuberosus; assembly: GCA_030545235.1. NCBI lineage: Eukaryota > Viridiplantae > Streptophyta > Magnoliopsida > Asterales > Asteraceae > Helianthus > Helianthus tuberosus. The sequence continues at coordinate 134,344,221 of CM060408.1, read as the reverse complement.
TTCATCATTAACCAACCCTGATCTTTTCTTTGTGTAATTGTTTAGAACAGGTGGTGGAACCTGATGATACCCCACCCCGGTTCCATCAGCGTATACATCTTCGCCTGCTTTGTTCTTTCCAATCGGTTTAGGAACAATATGTTGAAGAACAAAACTTGCGGAGCTGTAACTGTTCAGTTTCAACTGGATGCGTTCATTTTCAATTTTAGCTTCTTGAAACTGAAGCTTCAACTTGGCAATTTCATCCAGTTGTTGGTTGATTAATTCTTCTTTAACCCTAAGAACACCTTTCAAATGCACATTTTCTGTGTATGTCTTACCATTTCTATCATCAGAATCTTTCACCGTTCGTTTTAGCTTCTCAAAATTTTCTGATATTTGACGGTTTTCATGAATTAGCTTTTCGTTTTCTTTCCTAACTCTTTCTACGTCAATTTTATCATTTTCGATTTTCTCATTTAGTTCTTTTATGCGATCAGTTGAAGCTTTTAACATTTTGTCACGGTTTAAGATCTGATCCTCAACATCTCTAACTCTTTTTGTTAGATCTTCAATCTTTTTACCTCTGTGTTAAGTAATTGTACTACAAACCTTGCAATATTTCATGCAATTTGCAGTCGCTCTCAGTTTTATCTTTCTTACCTGACTCTTTGATAGAACCATTCTGACTGACCTCGTTTTTGGACTCAGTGCCAGAACCAGAAACTACCTCTAGCTCTTTCGCAGCAAGCACTTTGTCAGCCATCTTCTTCAGGTTTTCAGCAGTAAGCTCTTGTGAAGTATCAATAATTCCATCATCAACTTTTTCTTTTTCCTTTTCTTCAGCTTCTCCTCCTCCCCACCACTTTCTCTGTTTGGCTTCTTCTTCTTCAGTAACTTGTTAAGTGAAAACTTCAACATCAATGGTTTTTGAATCAATAGCTATGTTACCATCAGGATCTAGGTAACATTCCCTATCAGCATCCCATCTTTTTGCTCTCTTTGCTTCGTTGTAAATTTTAGACATTCTAACGAATCTGTCTACAGCTACCATCTTTCTGTTGATATATTTCTCTTCTTCAGTCCTGTTATCTTTGTAAGGAACTTCTTTTGCTACAAACGCATAGCCTACTGCATCTTCCTCCGGTAACACATCACTCCAATCGTATCCCTCATCATCATGAATAACATCAAGAGCTCTTGATTTTTATTTGGGGGGTATCTTCTAGCTGCTTCATTCTGGGGGGTTTAGATTTGTTTTGATGGTAGATTGCTCTTTTGTAGTAATCTTCACGGAATGGATTTGCAGTATCATCAGCTGGAGCGTTTCGACACTCACGTTTAAAGTGTCCTTTTTGTTTACATCGGAAGCATGTGACCTTTGATTTGTCAAATCCCAGTTTGGTGGACGGCCCTCCGATAGAATGTCTACCAGTAATCTCCATGAACCGTTGTGCTCGTCGAACTGCACTAGCCATACACCACCTGATGTCGATCAATTCCATCTCTTCTAGGTCGATCTCGTCATAATCCTCCTTGGTGAGGTTTGTATTTCCAATCTTCCCGGCAACCAGGCTCTCATACGATTCAAGCACAGACGCTAAAAACACCATCTGATGCTTTGCGGATTCCTCGCTGAAGTTGTGTGCATTCTTCAGATCCACAGCAATATTACACTGGAATAAATTCTTCGGAGCAGATTGGGTTGGAATTGTTGATGATGAACTGGTATGAAAACCACTGCTCGGACTCTCTTGATTTGACCTGTAAGAACCTTCAGCTGAGAAAGCTGTTTTCGGAGACACATTCTTTGGTATCCCATCTCCTCTGTAATACAATCCAATATTCTGCTGATAAGTAGAATGATTGACTTTGAATGATTTCTTGATTTCCAGCTCATGACTATCCAGTCTTTCAATCAACAGATCAACTGTCAGTTCATCCGACTTGATTGTATTCTTCAACATCAATGCAAAGTATTGCCAGTCATTGTCATCTGGTAATGAGTCAAACAGCTTATCCACCAGTTCTTCACGAGAATAAATGATTCCATGTCTTGCCAGCTCCATCTTCAGATGTCCAAATCTTTCAATCATTTTAGACACAGACTCATTTTTCAAACAGCCAAATAGAACAAACTCTTTTCTTAACAGTTTCTTTTTGTTTTTAATTATTTATGCACTACCCTCACATTTTATTTTCAATTTTGCCCATAGATCTTTTGAATTCGTGTACTCAATCAATGCTACGATGTCGTCTCTCACAGACTGATGAATTAGTGCAATGCACTTCTGTTCAGCAACATATCTATCAATCTCTTCATTTTCAGACAAATTTTCAAAATCTGATCTTGCCATAACAAAACCATTCTTCAACATTTTCCAACTCGGATAAGCAAACGCCTTTAGCCATTCCTCAAACTTTTTGGCCCATTTGTTGTAATCTTCTATAGCCATCAATTTTGGAGGTTTGTTGTACGTCTCATACGCACTCTCAACACTTAATGCATCCGAAAAAGTCTTCCTCGCATTCGGAGCTTTATCATTTGTATTGTTTGACGTGTCGTTTGAAGTATCATCCCCACCGTTTCCAGCAAACGCAAAAACATCACAGAACGGATTCGTGTAATCATCCATCTTTCAAGTACCTGAAATGATCAACAAACACTTAGAAAATTCTTAGTTTTGAAAAATACAGATTCAAACGAAATTAGTTTGAATGGAATTGCTCAAACGGTATAAGTCCTTCAAACGGAATTATGCTATCTCAAACGAAATCTCTAATTTCGTTTGAGATTTCAAACGGAATCACCTATCAAGTATGAGCTTCAAACTAAATTACAATAAAGTGCACTCTCAAGCGAAATTACCCAAACACTTCAAACGAGATACCTGATTCAAACTGAATTAACTAGATCCTTCAAATGAAATCAGTCATAATGTGCATTTTTAAACGAGATTACCAGGATATTTCAAACGAAATTAAGATAATGTCATCATTTTTCGAACAGTTTTCAAGCGGAATTATCAGATTTTATCAAAATTTGTTCAAATAATGGTCCAAATCTTTCATGGATTAGTTAAAACAATGTATTGCTTGATATATGTGAGTTTTAAGCCATTTCAACCGTTAAATCTCGTTCAAATCAAAAAAGAAAGAGTATAAGTGAGAGAATCCGATGAAATCAAGCTGAATTGGTATGAACTCCTCGTCCTGAGCTCTGATACCACTTGTTGGATCGACGTGTGACCCTAATGAGTCAATCTGAGTAGTTCATCATCAAATACAAAGGCGGAATCAATGTAAATGACGTAAAACAATTTGTTCCTTTCCGATCTTTATCTATTACTGATTTCCTGAGCTTTTACAGATCTGATTACAATTCGGCAGCACCTCGGCTCTCAAACACACACATGTAATTCCGTATGAAATGAGACTACACAACCCCTATATATAGTTGAACTAATTTCGTTTGAAAGTGGCAAGGCCCATTTCAAACGAAATTACCTTTGTTAATTTCGTTTGAACTGTACCTTGTCACCTTCAAACGAAATCACCCACTTAAACATGAACAAACCCTAAATTCTATCCTGTTGTGTGCTCGTTTATCCTATCTAGACATAAGCCTCGATTAAGACGAAGTTAACAGACAGTAGATGCACCAACAATAGTTTTAACCCATATTATGCGTTTAATAAGCGTAAAAGTCGGTATTTGACGATTTCGGGTTATTTAAAGAAATCTGAGATTTTGATCAATCTCAACTATTTAAATATTTTATTTTAATATGTGGAATCAGTAGCAAAAGGTTTGGTATCAAAATGTTATATAAAACTCATTTTATCAAAGAAAAGGGCAATTTTGTCAATACCGAATTTACACTAGAACCCTATAATATAATCAGTATAAAATTTGAAAAAAATTTCCAAAAATCCCTAAATATTATATTATATCAGTGGGTAGAAAGTTTGGTGCCAAAATTTGGGTTTAAATAAGATTTATACTAAAAATGCCATTTAACTAATAAAAAGCTTTCATTTTACGATATTGCGCATAACTTCTATTTTAGACCATGAACTGATGTCAAATTTTTAAGACATGCTTATAAATCAGTAATAAAGGTTTTTGTCCTCTCACATTTTCAAAAATCTCGTTTTTATATCAAAAGGGCATAATGGTCAACTTTTAAGCGTTTAACGTGTAGGATCGAGAATCGATCTGAACGAGTCTTCAGAAGAACTCTAAACTGATTCAAAGGCGGAATTCAATGAATCAGATTTTGTTTCAGCTTGATATTCACTATTAATTGTCTCTTGTATTGATTAGAATGCGTTTACAAGGCTGGAGACACTTCGGCAGAGCTTCGCTACCGGAATCTAAAAGTCACAAATGAAAACAACAAGTCCACTATTTATACTAAATCCAGTTCGTTTGAACAAGCATCTCCAGTTCATACGAACTGGCCCAGTTTGTTTTAACTGGCCACTTCGTTTGAACTGGCTTGTTCACCTCTGTATCCTGTTAAACTCAAACTGTGTGACTTGTTTCATCTATTCTATTACACGACTCGATACAAGACGAAGTCGACAGACGTATGCACTAACAGACTCCCCCTCGGATGTTGACGAGTCTAAAGTATCGAGTCTTCTCATTCTTCAGTCTTTATCAGTCTTCGGGCTCTTTCAATAATATCCTAATCTAAGACTCGAACGAAGATGAAGTCGACAGACAACTGCACCAACAGACTCCCCCTTGAATGTTGACGGAATCTTTAGTGAGAGTCTTCAACATAACGACTCTTCAATCTTGATCGGTCTCCTTTCTTTCTTAGCATGTACCAGGATTTTCTCTTTGGCTCTAACCTCGTCAGACTCCCCCTTTCATCATGCAGGGATCGCTGTCTGGAATTAGCTATCACCTTGAGATTAATTCCTGGCTTTAACTCTTGGTCAGCACATCTCCTGCACACTTCTCACCAAAACATAAGTTTTTACTTAAATCAATAAGAAAAACTTACTAGAAATAGTTACACCAAGTTCAAATTAATGACCCTGATTAACTAATCTCAACTTCTCTCTTAATTCAAAATTTTTCAATTCAGCACTCAAACCCAACCCTGTTCATCATGTTCAGCACTTGAAATTTTGAATATCAGCTCTCCAATATCAATTGTCAAAAATCTTTTTGTATTTTTCAAAATTTATGCTAAAACACACTAAAATCTTTTTGGATTTTTGAATGTAAAGAAATGCATTAAAGAAATATTTACAAACACTATTTTTGTGAGCTTGTGTAAGAGGATCATATCAGTTTTTGAGATAAATCACTAGCACCGTTAAGCTTTAAACATTTTCAATTCTAAACGATTAACGTAGATTGACGATATTGTTGTCCACTTAAACTCAATCTAACAACTTTCGAAATGCTTACCGATACGTTAAGGTATATTAATATTGCACTAAATTCTTATGGACCCCACGATCTCAGCATATCCCCTCATCATGCAATACACTATCTCAAGTAATGCCTTTAAACTTTTATCAACTGTGATTTGTGCGAAAACAAAGCAGAATGTTTAAACATTAACAATCAGGTCGATATTTCCATATACGCAGAGAAAGTCCAATGTTTAAACAAAATAAGAAAATAAAAACAAGTTGAAGTTGTTTAGGCTTTAACCACCAGGTCGATACTTCCGTATACGCAGAGGAGGTCCAAAGCTTAAACAAAACACCAAAGAAAATAAAGCAGAAAGTTTAGGCAATAACATCCAGGTCGATACTCACGTATACGCAGAGGATGTCCAATGCTTAAACAAAATAAAGAAATAAAACAAGTTTAAATCTTTGTAAAATAAAATGCACAATCACAACGACTTTTCAGCAAAGTTGTGAAAGTTCACAAACTTAACCAGTTTTATGTCTTTTGACAATCAGCGATTACTGAGTAGGCAGACAATCAAGAAGGACAAAACTAAGTACTATGCTTTGGACCATGTTTCCCATTAGAACTATGCCTTTTCATTTAAGTTTGTATCGTTATCGCAAATCTACTAGTCTAGCTGAGTCTACCGTCACATCTTTAGTGAGACCGTTTATCACATTATATCTTTCCATTTCTTTAGCATGCTGTGACAGTCCAACTGATCTACTATCATTTCCTTTTTTATACAACAAAACTCATTTTTGCATTTTCAATGTTTTTGGAATTTTCAAATTTTCTAATTTTTTAAAAAATTTTACTCCCCCTAAAATCTAAATATGTTTCAATTTTGATTTTCTGGGAAAATTTGAAAATGAACTGTACAAGATAAACTAACAACATGATGAGAATTACTTCAATTCTCCATTCACTTGGCATAAACAATCAGAACTCCCCCTGACAATAAAACATTTTCCCATGGTGATTTCAAAACACTTAAGTTTGTTTTAATCAAAATGGTTTTTCCGGAAAATAAGTTTTGTGAGTCGTTTCTCAAACATGGGGATCATTCATCACCTTGTTTTCTTCAACCACTTGTAGGATTTTAACATTTATCGATTTTTCAACACAATCACTTGTAGAAAATCAAGTACAACTTAATGTCCCTGATTTACCACTTGTAAGTCGAAATATCACCGAAGTGAATTTCTCAAGAAATATGCCGATTCCTGCTCCACTCTTACCAACCTGGGAGCTCCGGCAAGTCAGGTTTTTCTATTTAAACAGATTCACCCAAGCCTGATGGTCCTTGGGTGATTTTGAATTCTTGTTCAACAATGGTGGAAAATTTGCATCATCCATTGTTAGACCAGAATTCTCATTTTTTACCTCAACACATGGCTCTTCTGGCTTTACCACACCAGATTCATCGCCTGAATGTGACTTGTCTGACTTTAACGAGTCAGATTCATCGCCAACAACTGGCTCCTTTGTTTCCGGAGCAACAAATTCATCGCCAGATTTGTTAATCTCTTGATTAATTTCCTTCTCTTTCTTTTTCTTCTTTCCCTCTTTCGTCCTCAGATTTGTATCTGATGAATTCAGCTTGTTTGACTTGTCATTCTTTGGAGAGCAAGACGATTTATCAGAACTTTTATCTGTTTTACCAGTTGTATCCGAGGACAAAATCCTTTCGAGATACTCTCTCGCCTTCTTCCTCAGTCTGTCTTTCTGCCCTTGCGAAACCTTCACTTTCTGTTCATGAACTTTCTGTTTGTGAACTTTAGGTTCTTGAACTTTCTGTTCTTTGGGCTTGACATTGACTGATTTCTTTGCCATTTTCTGAGATTCAGCCCTCGATCTTCCCTTTGATCTCATTGGGAAATCTCTAGCAATGTGTCCTCTGATTTGGCAGTTATAGCATCTTCTCGTCTCATAACTCCAATTCTGGCAGTTAACAACAATGTGTCCTCTCACACCACAAGTATAACACACTCTGTTATCGTACCAATCACCATTCTCAGTCCAAACATTCAGATCATAGCACTGTTTGGCTTGGTGATAATCCTTGCTCCTCTTGTTTGCTGGATTTGGCTTTTGAGCACTGTGGTCAAACCTGCACCACTTATTACCAACAATTTTTGAGTTTTGATTTTCTACTTTTTGTGATTTTTTATCACGATTGGATGATTGAACTGATGAGCTTTTATTTTCTTTTTAAAGATTTTTTGGTTTTTTTATCTTTTTGTTTTTGTTCCACATTCTTCTTTACAGGTTTTTGCGTTGAACATTCCCCTTTTTCAGTAGAATGTAGAACAGTTTCTTTAAACATTTCATTTAATTTCAAAAATATTTTTCTTTTTTCAACTTCATCATCAGTTTTCTCATCACAATCTTCAACTTTGACTTTGTCAAAGTTTGTGACATTTTCACTTATTGGAACAGAATTGATCGGTTTTGGACAAGGAATCGAAGAAGTATTCACAAAACCTTTCAATTTCTCTTCAAGCTCTTTGATTTTATTCCGAGCATTTTTAGCTTCTTTTTCAAGTCGAATAATCGTCTGAAGATGAGAGTTTATTACTTTTTGTTTTTCAATGTTATTCTTGCTAAAAACAGATCTCCCATCTCCAAGAATCTTTATTTGACTTTGAAAATCTTTTTCAGTTTTTACTTTTTCATTTTCAAAAATTTTTATTTTCTTTTCAAAATCTTTTTCATTTTCTTTCAAATTTTTGTTTTCTAATGTCAAACTGTCCAAATCAGTCAACAGTTTGACATTTTCAGATTTCAACTTCTCCAAATTTTCTTGCAAAACAAGAATCTGTTTATCATCAGATTGCTTTTCATCCTTCAAGTTTTTGATCTCCAATGTCAAACTCTCCGCATCCTTCAAGAGTTTGGCATTGTCAGCTTCAAATTTCTCACATTTAGAACATACTGATTCAGAATTTGAAGATCCAAGCTTTTCAGATTCTTCATTTTTTGAAATTTCCTCTTCCTCTATCTTGTATGTTCCTGCACAAAAAAAATTAACAAAATCAAGAGGATTCGCATTATCATCAATATAACAACCCCTCTTGTTATCATATATCAAATTACTTTTTGCAGCAAGGCATACACTAATTCTTCTTTTTATTTCAAGAATCACATTTAAATCCAATTTCATCAAATTCTTTTTCATTCATTTATCAACTCTTCCTTTTTCTTTTACTTTCATACTCATAATTTTTAAGTTTGTTGATAAACTCTCTTAGATATAACTTTGAAAAACTAAATTCCTTTTTTAGATTTTCCAAAAATTCATCCCACTCTACTGGTAACGCATCAGCAAACTTTCATACTTTTTCAGTATCCGACAGTCTTATATCATGTTCTTTCAAATGTTCAATTAAGACTGTATATCGGTTTGCTAGATCATCCAAATTTTCATTTTTCAAACACACAAAGTATTTAAACCTTTTCTCCCAACCAACCTTCTTCTCATTTCTATAACTATCATCTATAAACCCTCGATGCCAATCGTTAAATCTTTCAAAATAATAATTTTCTGTTTCATCAAACATTTTTGCCATATTTCAAACAATCTATTCAAACACCTTTCAAACGAAATACTAAACACTTAAAAGTCTGATTTGGCCGATATTAAATTGGGCTGACAATCAACACATGCAAACTGATAGAACTCATGCACATGCAATTGATTTACTAATTTTAAAAGTGGTTGACAACTTCAAGTGTCAAAATGATATGATTGGGCCACTAATATGAAAACAACTTTCAATGTACTGAAAATATCAGATCACATGCAATTAACTTGGATTCAATAGGGCCGTTTAATTTGATTTTAATATCTATTGTTAAAGGATTCTGACAATCAAACAATTAAAACATATTTGATTGGGGCACAAATATATGAAGTCACATGGGTCAGTCCAAATGACTTGGATGTTTTCAAACAGACTGATACAGTCTCAAACGAACTTGGGTTTACTTCGCACGAAGTGATGTGATTTCACACGAACTGAAGGTTTCTCGAACGAACTGAAATCTCTAAACGAACTGAGATCAAACTTCAGATGAACTGGAAGTTCACTTCGTGTGAACTGTGGGTAATTCCAAACAAACTGAACTGATCTCTCACATGAACTAATGGTTCAAACGAACTAGTTCAGACGGACTGGTTCAAACGAACTGTTTCAAAAACAATCAAGTATTTGAAACATGCAAATGATTCAGATTTCAAAGGAACCATATAGTATAATCTCAGAGGGTTATACTATCATGTAATATGGTCCTAAAGGAACTCTAAGGCATATCTAAACTAAGCTAAATCAGATCAAAAGTCTACTTTTGCGACTTTTGGTTACGAACCGAGCCTAAACTCAGAATTGTCGGGTTGAACATGCCTATACATGTTCTTATATTATTTACCAAGTTATTTTAATGTTAAAACATGTTCCATAACTTCTACATTATCAGTTATGAATTAATTTATAAAAATTGACTCGTTTGACTTTTTATTAAATAGTTTGACCCGATAATTGACCAAGTAAAAGTGATAATCAGTAGGTGCCCTTTTAAGGGTTTATTACCTACATAATTACCAACTCGTAGCCACCTTCAATTCGAATAATGGCTGGACCGTTAGTGATTAATCACCAAGTCAAAGCTTAATTATGATAACTTTGACTTTCAGTCATTAAGCTAATAAAACTTTAACTAGAGAAGCTAAGAACACTTACTAGAGTACTTAGCACGAATTTTGAACTTTAGAAAGCTTCCTTGAACACTAGGAGGCTTCAGAGAGTGAGCTTGAATGAAGTTTTCAAATATGCAAGTTCTAAGTGCAAACAAAGGGGCCTTTATATAGGAATTTCCACTTCATAAGATCAATCCATATGTCCCTAGAGGTAATCCTGATGTTTACAAGTGTCCCTAGGGCAGTAAAACCAGTTGCACAGTCCTTGGTATCGAAAAAATAGCATGCAATGGCGGTGGACAGGCTGCAACATGCAGCTGTCCACATTTTTTGTCGCTTGCACTCTTACGCGGCCCGCGTAAGAGTTGGACTCGGCCTACGCGGCCTGCGACAAAGGGGTATTCCGGTTAAAAGTTTGCAAGCTTTGCAATTTCAGTCCCTGGTCCAAATTTAATTTAAATAACTTCCATTTATTGCACTTATGACCCCCATAGTTAACTATTAAGGGCCTTGGGTCACATATTAACTCTGTTAAGCTCCAGGTTAGATGTAAGATCACCAGAAAAGTCTTGTTTTCTTCAAAACTCTAAGAGACTACTATCCAATATTCTTGAGAGCAAAATATACAATCATCACAATGCTTTTGGGATTGGTAAAAGGTCACTCAGAGGTACCATTTAATATGTTGACACTTTTAACCCCTATGCTTCGTAAAATTCTCAATTTAAGCACAAACGACTTTCTATGTCCGACAATTTATTCATTAAAGAATACGAACGTCGTGTGAGGTCAATCAGAGGCACAAGATTGGCATGTTGACACTTTGGATCCTTTTACTTACATATTTTCATTGTTTGACAATTGTAGTCCCTCCAAATCAATTCATTACACATTTAACCTTTATGACACGTGTCTTTATTATATTGGTCGTGATTTTGCGAGGTGTTACATCATGACATTGCATACATGATTTGTTTATCTATTATGTAGAGTACATGATTACAAATACAATTTGCTTTGTATATTGACTTAACATACTTAGTATACAATTTTCAAATACACGTTGCTTAGTATGTTGACTTAACATACCTAGCACATGATTTGAAAACATTTTCTCGATATGCTTACATTACGATGACAATGCATGCTTAGTATATATTGCATTCTACCAGTTTGGTTAGTATGAAACATATATTAACATTTGTACTAGAATGAAATACCTACTACTAAATTTGTTGTATACAAACCAAGTAGTGCTATCATTGCTAGTATGAAACACGATTCGATTTGACAAGTGTTGTGTTGTGATGATGTTTATTTGAATTAGATCATAGTTCGACCTAATTATTTGTTTACCCTCGCTTAACAAGAGGAGCTATGTGGACCATGCGACGAAACGTGTAATTATGGGTGCACACTTAATTATGAGGTTCGACGCATGAGAATCATAGTAAGCATTGTTAAGTATGGTGGCATAAAATCTAGAGTGATTAAGGTAACGAGAGGAGTATGATGCAATAAGAACATGGTGGATACGCCGATGGTACTTCCTATATATAAGTGTTCTTATTGTGTTATTCTTCAGAACGTTACTAAGATCACTAGGTGATTTTATGCTATCTTGGACCATTATGTGATTATGTGCTTATTTGTTATTTGTGTGGTTATTTGCAATGGACGATGACGAGTAAATTCATCAACTTAAATCGAGCCGACCAGGAGTATATTATGGTGTTAAAGGTGACGATCTTGATGCCATAGGTATCTTGACCCGTCTCTTATGCATGAGATTCTCATGGTACATGGGATGTACCTCGTGGGACGTTAGAAACCGTGTACGTATGGACAAGGCTTGAATGTACACCCCTTTGTTTGCTAGGAATTATACTAAGAGATTAGTATAACATAGTGCCATACCCAAACAATTTTTATACACTGATTTACACTTTTAAAGATTCACTAGTTTCAAAGGGTTGAATACTTTGAGATACTTTGAATATCCCAAATCACATTTTTGAATCCCCCAAAATTTCCAAACACCAAATGATGCTCCGGATCTTTGGGGATCTAGCAATTTGCTCGTCTTTCAGTCATTTCAATTACACTCTATGGTCTCCTTCGAATAAATTTCGGGATGAAATTTTCTAAAGTAGGGGAGACTGTAACCCTTGTGTAAAATTTCGGGTTTTCAAAAACTTTTCTTTGAAAGCAATTTGATAACTGATGCTTAAACGTAAATCGTTTAATGCAACGTACACACCAGGACGAGGATACAAGCTACACATACTCTAAATACCCTTCACATAACTTATAAATAAGCTTCGAAGGGTTAGGGACGACGAAAACATGTTTATACAAGTATAGGGACTATTTACGACAAGTTATGAAAGTATGCTGATTCGTGTAGCAACGAACACTCCGGAACAAGATCATAAGCCAAACATACCCTAAATACCCTTAACATAGCTTAGAAATAAGTTTTGAGGGGTTCAGTATGCGAAAATGCGCTTATTTGATCACAGGGACTAAAAGCGTCAAAACTGCGAAAGTATGTATTTTCGTGCATATTTAGCATCTGACAATATCCGGACATCCAAATATTTTTGTAAACACTAGAATATTGTATTTTAGTCATAGGAATGCAAAAATACCGTTCGTTTCGCAATTTGGGTCGTTTTCGCGTTCGTTACGATTTCCGTCGTAATTAACCGAACAACGTAACCGAACAGCCAAATGAAATGACATCAACGAAATTTTTGAGCATAATTCAAGTTAAATATACTTTAACTTCATCATGGAGCTTGAAAATGGGCTTAACGGGTGTTAGAAATGCCAAAACGCGATGAAACAAAGTTCAGGGACTAAATTGTAAATAACCAAAAGTTACCTACCAGCAGCAAAGGTCCATACTGGCCGTATGGGACCCTTTGCGGTCCGTAAAGCCTGCCCAGATCAGCAGAAACTAGTTTCCTTCTAAACAACTACTGCCTTTGATTTAATCCATGGTTTCTTCAACTTGTGGGCTGGTTTTAATCTGGTTCTAGCAAGTGTATGGCCAAGATTATGCCTTGGGCAACACAAAAACACATGGAATGATCTTGTGGCTTCAAGAAATCTATAAATAACAAGGGGTTTTTCATGGATTCCTTGCTCATTTGTTCTTCTTCTTCACATCTGCTCTAAGTTGAGGCTCTCACACTTGTTGAAGGCCTCATACCTGAGTTTTCTTGTTCTTTTCCAAACTTGGACCCTTTGTAAGTTTCTTTCATGCTTGGTTATGTATTTCAAGCAAGAAAGTCAAACAGTGTTTGACTTTCTGCTTTGACCATGAATTGGTCAAGTCAAAGTTCATTTGAACTTTGCAACGTGAGCGTAATCACGATGGTTATAGTCCCTTGTGACTATACCTACTGATTACCACGTTGGCTAGTCGAACTGACAAGTCAAAGTTTCGGTCAAAATTCTCGATTATGTGCATTTTACGATGAAACTATTTTCAGATATCGAAACACTTTGTTTTGATATCAAATCAGTTTTCTAACTTAGTTAAACATATTTTATCATGTTTAACTCGTCACTCTTAGTTTAGTGCTTGTTTAGGGTAGTAAGTCAAGCAGTCTAAACAACCGCTTAGACTTTCGAACCCGACTCGTTTGGTAGATCATTAGGATCCGACCAAACACATTAGGTGACCATAGTTGTATAGGGAATAACCTTCCGAGGTTATACCTTATGGTCACTTCGTTTAGTTAGTTGTATGATAGGTAGTTTATATATGCCTTAGGAAAATGACCAAAATGCCCTTTTTGTGCATATTTTCATTTTAAGCATATGTAACAAAAGTTTTGACACCTAAACTGATTATGCAACATAATTAAACTTGTTAGGGCAATACTTATCATAAGGCTAGTTAGACCACCCGAATGCGCTGTCACGCAAATGACGCGTTAAAGTAGCTTAAACTACCTTCACTGGTCACAACAGATCAAAAGCACTTAGGATAGGTTTCAATTCAGAATGTAGGCTTTGTTAAACCATATCATATGAGTTCCAACACTCAATTGGTTTACAATACCTCATTCTATCTGATTCCTCGATTTATGTCCCGTTACGCTAACATAGTATCCAATACACTAGGAACCACTTCAACACTTGAACTCTTGATCCTTTGAGCTTTGTTGTACCATTTGAACAAGTCCTATACACAATCCCAAGTGAGTACATAGTTCCCCTCTTTTACCGTTTTCAATTTTTTTGGGATGATTCATATGTGTAATCAATTTGTTTTCCAATCTATGGCATATATGTGGTTACTAAGTGCTTTTATGTGTATTATTCCGATTATGCAAATACGATGTTTATCCAAATCCTTAAAAGATCTATCTATCTTCATAGTTAGATTCTTATAGGATATTTGAAGTACAGTCTTAGATCTTCCTATCTTCATAGTGAGATTTTTAAGAAGTACTTTACAAGACGATGGTTATGGTTTATGTGTAGATTTTTGGTGATTTAGATAACGAAACTAGAGTAATACAATAAGGACATGGTGGATACGCCACTGGTACTTCCTATATATAAGTGTGCTTATTGTATTACCCTTCATGGCGTTATCCCGAATCACCATTAGGATTTAGGATGTTATGATGCAATGATTCAATGTGTCAGAAACCAAATCCTTTTAGCATCAATCTTTCTTCATAGATCGATTCTTCTAGGATGTTTAAAGTGCTAATATTGGAGTCCTTGTATGGATTCATTGTGTACTTTAATGTGTATTTGACTAGAAAATGTGACAGAAACCAAATCCTTATAGCATCTATCTATCTATCTTCATAGACTGATTCTTGTATGATGTTTAAAGTACTAATATTGGAGTCCTTGTTTGGATTCATTGTGTACTTTAATGCGTATGTGACAAGACGATTTGACTAAAACCGGATTCCTGTAGTATCTATCTATCTTCATAGCTAGACACTCAAGGGATGTTTAAAGTGCTAATATTGGAGTCATTGTTTGGATTCATTGTGTACTTTAATGCGTATGTGACAAGACGATTTGACTAAAACCGGATTCCTGTAGTATCTATCTATCTTCATAGCTAGACGCTCAAGGGATGTTTAAAGTGCTAATATTGGAGTCCTTGTTTGGATTCATTGTGTACTTTAATGCGTGTTTACAAGTTGGTGACAAGTTGACAATTTATGTGTTTATGTGGTAGTTGTGGTTTAGATAACGGGATGGGTGTAATAAAATAAGAACATGGTGGATACGCCGCTGGTACTTCCTATATATACGTGTTCTTATTTTATTATTCTTGTAGTGTTATGCGTATCACTTTAGGATTTTGTGTACGATTGATTCAATGTTCAAGTATCCAAATCCTTGTAGAATCTTCCATATCTTTATATGTTAGATTCTTAGAAGGATATCTAAAGTATTACTATAAATCATTGACTTGATTTATATAATACTCACAAAGGTTTTGACAGATTTCAAAACAATTATTACTAATCCTTGATTGTATTTCTAATAACACATAAACAAGTTTTACAATGATTTCAAAGAAATTACAAAGTACAATTTCAATGGCATAAAAATTACTTAGTAATAATTATATTGCCATATACAAAACTATTTGCCACGACTTTTCACAATCAAGATTATGTATTACAACACTAAACTTTTGCCATTCTTTGGCTTCAAGATTCATTTTCAAACGACAACTCTTGTAGTTGACAAAGTATTGCAATACCAAACTTTTTGCCATTTATTTGGCCAACTAAACATATGTACTCGCCGACATTTTTATGCTGACTATTTTTCACATATGTTTCAGGATTTTTGACGGTTCAACCATGCAACGCATAGGACTGCATCCGTGCCTTAGACTTCTTTAATCAAAAGACATTTACATGTATTCTTTGTAAAACAATGTTAATAATATTGAAACAATTTAGTACCAGTAGTTGTGAGCAATTTGAAACGTGACTCCCAGATATTTCCGCCGCATGTTGTATTACGCGATTGGGGTGTTACACTTTGTATAAAAAACATATACAATACATATTTTTGTTAGTTTTATAATTAATATATTTAAGTTTATTTAAATTAAAAATAAATAAGTTGTAAGTCGTTAATGCACAACATTTACAAATAGCTAAATCACACAGAGAGGCGAAAACAAAAAAGACATTTATCTTTTATTAGGGCCCAAAGTTTTGAACTAGCAAAGCCCTTGCAGATGAAGGTAAATTACATGTGTTCTTGATAGATTTTAGAGTAAATTAAACTTTGTGCCGTTTATGTATTATCAAAATTATGAAAGATGCCCTTTAAAAACAGTTACAGATTATGTCCAAATTCTTGTTTTTTACTAAAATATTGTATCCTTTAATGCAAACCCAATTAGTAAAGTCAGTTGTCCTCAATTTAACCAAGGGTAAATTGGTCCATTCACATGCCATGGTTAAAAAACCCCTTTATAACCCTATTTGACCAAATCCCAGCCTTTATTAACCATATTCTTCCCACCACCACCCCTACCTGCCTCTAGCTAGCCATCCGTTTCTAACGATGGTGTTGGGTTCCAGCGGTAACCAGAGGCGGTGATTGGATGTAGTTGAAGACGACGGTGGTGGTGAGTAGTGGTTGGCTGCCCGTTTCTAATGTTGGTGTCAGGTTCTGGCGGTAAGCAGAGGTGGTGATTGGATGTAGTTGAAGACAACAGTGGTAGTGAGTAGTGGTCGGAGTCAAAGGTATTAAAGATGGTTGTGGTTTTGAATACAGAGGTGATGGTGGTGGTTAACAATGTTGGTGATATCCGATGAAGATGGTGGTGATGTTAATGGCAACAGTAGGTGTTTTGGGTTAAAGATTATTGTTAATGGTGGTGATTCCGGTGGGGTTAACAATGGCGATGATGGTTCTATTGTGGTGTAACAGTAACAACACTGACAATCAGTGGTTTAGGGTTCCGACAGGGAGAGTAAGACGCCAGTGGATGATGAAGGTGGGTGTGGATTAAGAGGATGGCGATGATGGTGATGAACATTGGATGTAGATGATGGGTGTTGATGGCAGATCTAAAATACCAAAACCGAATCTGAAATGATTATGGTTGTCGGCCAGATATGGTGCGGGTTTCATGGTAGTGTGAAACCGCGAGGAAAACGAAGGGGCAACTTGTTTTAGGGATGGTGAGTTTTAATTGGGCTGTGTATTGTGGCGACGGTGGGTTTTGCTTTAGAGATGGTGGCGGCAGTGGGTTTTTATTAGGTTGTGGTGAACGATGGGGGTGATGGTGAGTTTTGATTAGGTTAGCGGCGGCTGGTTGAGTAAATGTCATGTGGATGGACCAATTTGCCTTGGTTTCGTATTGAAGGATATAACATGTTAGTAAAACCAAGAATTTGGACATAATCTGTAATTGTTTTTTTTTTTTTTTTTTAAATAGCACGTTTCATAATTTAGGTAATACATAAAGGATACAAATTATAAGTTGTTCTAGATTTTAACATAAAATTAAGCTATAATGTAATTTTGTCTCGTCTTGTTATGAGTATCACTAATATGATGAAATGGCTTATAAATACTACTGAAACCAATTTGAATCATTATCATTGACTAATTTGCTAAAATAATGATTTTGATGAATTAACCCAAATGGTCAGTCTATTGATTGAGTAGCCAAATTTGATATAAAATGGTTTTAGTTGACCATTTAAGCTTCCATGGTTGTGTTTAGGCTTAAAAATACAATTGGTAAGTGGTCAATATTATTCTAGTGAATTTTCTTGTAAACGAATTGGTGCGTGTTAAAATTGAGCCTTGGAGGCTAAAATCCACTCGCGAGTACTTTGGACATAACCAAATGTATGCATGTAGTTTAATTAACCTACATAGAGCTCAATTGGTCACTAGTATTTTTGACCAGTAGGTGAGAATTCTAATTATGTCAAAAGAATAAAAACACTATATGGGGTAGAATTGAATTTTAGGCAGTCAACCTCCTATTGAGTTTCCATGGTAATCAGTTAAAATTTTATTTATCAAAACCATGTTCAATAAATAATAGTCAATCAATTAAGCGAGTTAATCAATAAAACGTATAGAAAAATAAACGAGTGATCAACAATAAACGAAACCTGTCAGGATTCGGTTACATACGAATATGAGCACAGTGATAAGATTATCTAACTACTGATGAGAAAGATATACCTCGGTTAATAACTAACCAGTTGAGACCTAGTGAAACGAACTACGAAACGCGGGTAGGCAGTGGTGACAGGTGTATTAGAGAGTTTTATGCAATCTCGCTCACCTCCTAATGCAAGTTCATAGTCTCTTTTGTATAGATCTCGGAGATCCATGCATGTTGACCAAGTGGTGGACATGCATGCACTATTTTGACAAGTGGCAAAGATGCTATGCATGTGCGAGAAGTGGCGAAGATGCTTATGCATGCGCGACAAGTGACGAAGATGCTTATGCATGTGCGACAAGTGGCGAAGATGCTTATCCATGCGCCACAAGTGGTGAGGTGAGTTGCATGTGCATCATTACACTAGTTCATGTATCTGTCTTAACCGGCTCATGTACCCGTCTCTCAATTAATACCCGTAAAAAGTTTATTAATTAAAATAAACAATTATATCATTTAATAACGCGTTAATTAATCGGACCGGTCCATTTTTCCAACACTTCCTTTGGGAAAGAGTTATAAATTAGAGAACTCAACTGTAGGATCTGAGTCTGTAATACTTGTGAGTTTAAGCAATTAAAGAACAAACAATTTATAAATTGTAATTCAAATAAGATAACTACACAAGTAATAAGATATATCAATACCATTTTATATTGAACTATAATAATTTAAAATATAGTACAATGACTATACAATCTCCCCCTCAGCCTAATCACACACTTTGCTGTTTGAACAAAAGGAATGAATGTGATAAAATCAATCTCTAACACATTAGATCTATATATACAAGTATGAAAGCTCTGTTTACAATTAGCTGACGTCACGCTGATAGTGACAGCTAACATTCCTAACGGAAAAAATTCCACAGATATTAGCAAACATCTATGAGAATCTAACATCTGATCTATTACATCAAACATCTGTTCTAAGCTACATACTATTATATTGAGTAAACTTATGTTCTTCAAACTTCTATTGGCTTGTATCAAACATCTGTTTGGCCACAACAAATGTTTGGTCTTCATGATCAGTGTTTTTCTTCAACAGAGCTTTGGCCTTGAACAGTGCTTTCTTCTTCTTCAACAGTGGTTCCAAGTCTTTAAACAAATCTATGAATGTCTTTAACAGATTTTATGATTAGTGTTCAAGATTCACTATCTTTGGAAGGAGAATGCTTTATCAACTGTTTATTTCTTGATCACAAGGTCATGTTTTTGTGACAACTATGTTCTGTAATCATCGTATAATGTAAAACAATGTTGATTATCAATAAAAAAATGTGCTTTGGTGTTATTATATGTGTAATTGTGTTTGATGATTTTACAATTTGATTCGATTCCGATTCCAAGCTTTAAATCACTTTCTGGAAGGTTATACGCAAACTGGTGCATAAACGCAATCAATTTAACGCGACGTACACTATGGAACTGTGACATAAGCCAAACATACCTTAAATACTCTTTACATAACTTAGAAATAAGTTTCGAAGGATTCGCTATGGCAAAAACATGTTTATTTGAACTAAAGAACTATTTACGTCAAAACTGCGAAACGAACGTTGGTAACCGGCCGGATAATATTTAAATCCCAAAATTATTCTGTTATGATTAAAATTTATTTTAATTAGGTCCGTGTTGAAAAATAAATTAAAATGCTTAAAAACGTTATTTTTCAAGTTTAAGCGCGTACCGCGTGTTACTGCGCAGCACAGTGCTTATACTGCGAAACGCAGACAACGCAGCCAGTCTCGGCAACTGAAATTTATTTCAGTAATATTTTGGCGAGTTTATTTTTATAGAATAATAAAAATAATTTAGAACGCCATAAACCGGGATTTAAACGCTAGATAAAATACCCGGTATCCAGTTAAACACCTGTTTTTATCTAATTTACCATCAAAAATTTCATTTAACCCCCCCCCCCCCCCATATATATTTACGGTCACATGGAGGGTGTCCCCCCAAAAAAATTTTGCTAAGATCTTTCATATCTTATTTGATCCTTACATGACACTTGTAATTGCATGACACTTTCATATCTCTTCCATATCGCCATATATCTTCATATAATCTTCCAAGATCTAAACATATCACAACACGATCACACAATCCTTCTCTCCTCTCTCCTCCATAACCGTCCACACCCACCATCACTCCCATCTTCACTTTGCAACTTTGTTCTTCAAGATTCAACACCATTTCAAGCTAAATTCAAGTTAGTGTGAAGATCCAAAGGTGTTTCCAAGGTGCATTCAAGTGATTTCAAGCTTCCTATCATCAAAATCTCACCCAACAACTTACTTGAATCTTGAAGGTATAACACTTGTGTTTAAATCATACTTTTGATTCTTGGTTGTTCTTGATGATTTGAAGTTTCTCTTGAATCTTGGAATTTTCACAAACTTGAAATCTAAAATGAAATGGGTCTTGATACAAATAAAAATGGTGGTGATATATATGTATATATAACCGTACATATATACATGTGTGTATGAGTTTCGAGCTTTATTTTTGATAAGTACATGTTTAGGTTGTTTGCTTGTTCTTGAATAATAGTTAAAATGCAAGTGATTGATGATCTATGTATGATATGTTAAATGTTCAAGTACATCAGCAAATAACATGAGTAAATCACATATTTGATGCATCTAAACTCATATGAAATGTTGGTGATATGATAGTATGCTTTAGACACTTGTACATGAGGATACATGTTGATTTAAAGCTTAAGAAATGGTTAAAAATGATTGTATGACAAAAAAGATTTAGATCAGGTTATAAACACTAAAAATAACATTATTTGGTATATTATAATGGCATGAAACTTTGACACAGGTTTGATAGCTTTGGATGTTGCACATATAGCTTAAAAAGTGGTAAAATATGTGAAATTTGCATGATTTATGTGCCTTATGTGAGACCTGCACTATCATGAGTATAACCACTATTTTATTCAGTAAATAACATGGGTTATGTTAAAATATCAAGTCGTTTCGATTTGGGATGGTTCGGGTAACGTTTGATGCAAAACTATGCGGTAAAACGGTTAAAAATCGCCTTTTCGGAGGATTTTTATAAAACTGTTTTAGATCAGTAAGTAAACTGATATTTTTGATATAAAAATAAGTATTTTAACTTATATTAAGTTTACTTGGTGTTTGGTTAGTCATACGTGACTTCCGACGCCCAAAAATGTCACCGAATCGCTAAAATAAGTGTTTTTCGACATACACTAGAATGGGTTGTTCATGGGTAAATTTTATGTGTTACAATGTGCTATGTGTTTTACAATATGTGTATGATGATGTGTTAGTGTTGACAATATTATGTGTATTACGTTTGAGTATATATATACAAATACACCAATATAATAAAAAAATAATAACTTTTTGAGAAAAATCTCAAAGTTATGTGAAAATGCTAAGTATCGGAGAAACTCATGTATTTTTGTGAGTTTTGATTTTTAAATCATTCTTATCTAATTTAGGACGAATAGAAAATTTGAGGGATTGTGTTAACATAGATCCCCTCTTTTTACTGTTTTCAATTGTTTTGGGGTGATTCATATGTATCAAAACGATTTCGATATTTTAACGATCGTTTCAAAAACGATTATGATGGTTTATACTAAACTAATAACGATTTCAACAATGTGAGCGAACTTGTTGGTTGTAGTTACATAACGAATGACATTCATTAATTTTGGCCGAACCGACTAGTATTAGGTTATGGTACCATAGGATCCTACAAATCCCGTTATCAGACTGCACCCATGGTTATGTGTGGGTAACGAATGAACCTGATGATTGTTAACTTACCCTTTGGTGGTTTGTTATTAGCGAGACGACCAAAAGTAGTTTTCACAATTAAAACGAGAACGATTTGGAACGAGAATGATATTAAACGATTGTATGATTTTGAATGATTGAACGATTATGAACGATTTAAACAAAGGAACGATGATCTATAACGAGAACGAGCTAAACGATGTCACACAACGATGTTTACGAAACTATATAAACCATACGAGTTTTATTACGAGAACGATTTATGATTTGGTTTACATAAACAAATGTTTTGGGTTAAGATTCATGGCATCGAGGTTTATAAATTATAACCAATCTGTTTTGACTTGGTTATTCATTTTACAATACAAACATTTCACAAAACAAGGTTTCAAATATCGATTAACGAAGATGTACGAGATATTTCAACGAGCCATGAATCTGACACTCACACAAAAACTATGTGCTCGCCAGCATTTCTTTGCTGACTTTGTTTTTACATATGTTTCAGGTGATGTTGCTTAATGTTGATTGCGAATAGGATGCATGCTCACTTAGGACTGGACGAGGCCTTAGTGATTTAATAAAGATGATAGACTATGTTTGACTTGCTTGTTTAACTTTAAGACAATGTTTAATATTTAATAAAACAAAACTCTTTGTATCCATGGTTTGAAACAATAATTCTGTTACAACACTCCCTGACGTTTCCGCCACGATTTGTTGTTTTACGTGGTCGGGGTGTGACAGAAGAGTTGGTATCAGAGCCAATGGTTATAGGGAATTAGGTTATTAGTAATATTTTGACCTAGACTATAACTTTCTAGGACTCCAACGCAAGTTTATTTGCGTTTAGATTAAAAAAAAACAAAATCCGAATCTGCTTCGAAAATTAATCATCCGTTCTAGGATGATTGATTACTAGGTTTTGAACCCTCTGTTGTAAGGTTTTGAACCCTTCTAGTTTGACTCATTTTTGTCTTAGTGCCTTCTGAGTTTTCAAAATCTCGTCAAAGTTTGGGTCTAAATAATGTGAACACGTGCAAACTGGAAGAGTGAATGTCTGTACCCTGAGTTTTCTGTCTAAGGCTAGAGTATTCGTACAAATCCACATAATTGGACCAGTCACTCTTACCTGGGAACTCTTGGGGTGAGTGTTCACTTATAGGCGAGCATGTCTTCGCGATACATTATTTTGATTCATTACTTTGATTAGGCACTGCGTATCATTTGTTTGTTCGAGGTAACGAATAAATGATCGCCTTCCTTATGTTTCGTCGATATTTTCAATACCTCTTTTGTTTTTCCTAATTGTCGACCTCACTTGTTTCTCATATTTCTGTAGGATCGTGAAACGACCTAACGAGTCGATCAGAAGAGTGCTCAGACAGAATCAGAGGCGGAATTCATTGATACTGTCTTTGTTTAGCTTGTATAACACTAGAATCACTATTAACTGTCTCTTGTATTGCTCAAAACACGATTACAAGGTTGGAGACACCTCGACAGCACCTCGGCGTCGGAAACAAGAACTCATACAACTTATTACGCTTTAAGGCTATTTATAGAGATGGGGTTTCGCTTGAGAGTGGCACTTGCCATTTCAAGCGAAATAGCTTATGTTGATTTCGCTTGAAATGGTGTTTGCCACTTTCAAGAGGAATCACATGTTCAAGCGAAATCAGCTTAAAACATCATTTAAAACCCTAAATTTCTCATACTTCAAGCCCTGATCTATCAGTTCTAATCTAAGACTCGAACGAAGATGAAGTCGACAGACAACTGCACCAACAGACTCCCCCTTGAATGTTGACGGAATCTTCAGTGAGAGTCTTCAATATAACGACTCTTCAATCTTGATCGGTCTTCTTCAGGAATTTCTCCCGGAATCATGTAACCGGATCTTTTCTCTAGCTCTAACCTCGTCAGACTCCCCCTTTCAGCAAGCTGGGATTTTCAGTCTGGAATTAGCTATCGCCTTTGAAATCAAATCCTGGCTTTAACTCAGTTTAAGCTCATCACCTACACAATTCTCAACCAAAACATAAGTTTTTACTTAAATCAATAAGAAAAACTTACAAGAAATAGTTCCATCAAGTTCAAATTAATGACCCTGATTAACTAATCTCAACTTCTTTCTTAAATCAAGATTTTTCAATTCAGCACACACACTTCCAAACCTGTTCATCATGTTCAGCACTTGAAATTTTGAATACCAGTTCTTCAACATCAGCTGCCGAAAATCTTTTTGAATTTTTCAAAATTTATGCTAAAACACACTTAAAATCTTTTTGGATTTTTGAATGTATTGAAATGCAATAAAGAAATCTTTACATACACTATTTTTGTGAGCTTGTGTAAGAGGATCATATCAGTTTATGAGATCAATCACCAACACCGTTAAGCTATAAACATTTTAAGTTCTAAACGATTCACATTGATTGACGATATTGTTATCCACTTAAACTCAATCTAAAAACTTTCGAAATGCTTACCGATACGTTAAGGTATATTAATTTTGCACTAAGTTCTTATGGACCCCACGATCTCAGCATATCCCCTCATCATGCAATACACTGACTCAAGTAATGCCTTTAAACTTTTATCAACTGTGATTTGTGCGAAAACAAAGCAGAATGTTTAAACATTAACAATCAGGTCGATACTTCCGTATACGCAGAGAAAGTCCAATGTTTAAACAAAATAAGAAAAATAAAACAAGTTGAAGTTGTTTAGGCTTTAACCACCAGGTCGATACTTCCGTATACGCAGAGGTGATCCAAAGCTTAAACGAAACACCAAAGAAAATAAAGCAGAACGTTTAGGCAATAACATCCAGGTCGATACTCACGTATACGCAGAGGATGTCCAATGCTTAAACAAAATAAAGAAATAAAACAAGTTTAAATCTTTGCAAAATAAAATGCACAATCACAACGACTTTTCAGTAAAGTTGTGAAAAGTTCACAAACTTAACCAGTTTTATATCTTTCGACAATCAGCAATTACTGAGTAGGCACACAATCAAGAAGGACAAAACTAAGTACTATGCTTTCAACCATGTTTCCCACTAGAACTTAGGCTTTTTTCATTTAAGTTTGTATCGTTATCGCAAATCTACTAGTCTAGCTGAGCCTATCGTCACATCTTTAGTGAGACCGTTTATCACATTTTATCTTTCCATTTCTTTAGCATGCTGTGATAGTCCAACTGATCTACTATCATTTCCTCTTTTTCACAAAAAAACTCATTTTTTGCATTTTTCAATGTTTTTGGAATTTTCAAATTTGTTTTTTAAATTTTTACTCCCCCTAAAATCAAAATATGTCTCAATTTTGATTTTCTGGGAAAATTTGAAAAACAAGCTGTATAAGAAACTTGACAACCGATATCGAATCGCTTCAAATCGCCATCCACTTGTCATAAACAATCAGAACTCCCCCTTACAACAAACTATTTTCTCATTATGATTTCAAAACACTTAAGTTTGTTTTAACCAAAATGATTTTTCCGGAAAATAAGTTTTGCTGATTTTACCACTTGTAAGTTAGGGGTGTCATCATTTCTTTGGTTTCAACCACTTGTATAAGAATTACATCAAGTTCAAATTAATGACCTTGAGTAATCACTATGTCAGAACAAACCTCTGATACCACATGTAGGATCGAGAAACGACCTAACGAGTCGATCAAAAGAGTGCTCAGACAGAATCAGAGGCGAAATTCATTGATTCTGTCTTTGTTTAGCTTGTATAACACTAGAATCACTATTAACTGTCCCTTGTATTGCTCAAAACTCGATTACAAAGCTGGAGACACTTCGACAGCACCTCGGCGTCGGAAACAAGAAATCATACAACTGATTACGCTTCAAAGCTATTTATAGAGATGGGGTTTCGCTTGAGAGTGGCAATTTCCATTTCAAGCGAAATAGCTTATGTTGATTTCGTTTGACATGGTGTTTGCCACTTTCAAGCGGAATCACATGTTCAAGCGAAATCAGCTTAAAACATCATTCAAAACCCTAAATTTCTTATACTTCAAGCCCCGATCTATCAGTTCTAATCTAAGACTCGAACGAAGATGAAGTCGACAGACAACTGCACCAACAGACTCCCCCTTGAATGTTGACGGAATCTTCAGTGAGAATCTTCAATATAACGACTCTTCAATCTTGATCGGTCTTCTTCAGGAATTTCTCCCGGAATCATGTAACCGGATCTTTTCTCTAGCTCTGATACCACATGTAGGATCGTGAAACGACCTAACGAGTCGACCAGAAGAGTGCTCAGACAGAATCAGAGGCGGAATTCATTGATTCTGTCTTTGTTTAGCTTGTATAACACTAGAATCACTATTAACTGTCTCTTGTATTGCTCAAAACACGATTACAAGGCTGGAGACACCTCGACAGCACCTCGGCGTCGGAAACAAGAACTCATACAACTGATTACGCTTCAAGGCTATTTATAGAGATGGGGTTTCGCTTGAGAGTGGCACTTGCCATTTCAAGCGAAATAGCTTATGTTGATTTCGCTTGAAATGGTGTTTGCCACTTTCAAGCGGAATCACATGTTCAAGCGAAATCAGCTTAAAACATCATTCAAAACCCTAAATTTCTCATACTTCAAGCCCTGATCTATCAGTTCTAATCTAAGACTCGAACGAAGATGAAGTCGACAGACAACTGCACCAACAATTTCCTTGTTAGACAATGCCTCCTCGACGTGATGCACAAACTTTTACTGCTGAAGAAGTCGCAGCCCTTGTCTCTCAGCAAATGGCTGCTGTGCTTCCAGGCGTTGTGACCCAAATCCACGAGCTATACAACAACAATAACAATGCACAATGTAATTTTAAGAATTTCAATTCTGCTAAGCCGCTATAGTTTTATGGGTCACAAGGAGCAACTGCACTCCTTCAATGGTTCGAAAGTATCGAGAGCACATTCAGACATGTGCAATGTCTGAATGGGCGTAAGGTTGAATTTGCATCAAGTGTGTTTGAGAAGCGTGCTCTTACATGGTGGAACGGAGTGATGCGCGATAGGGGTGCCGAAGTGGCATTGGCACAAACATGGGAAGAGCTTCGAGCTCTCATGATGAGAGAGTTCTGTCCCCGTCATGAAATTCGAGCTTTGGAACGAGAGTTTGATGATCTGAAACAAGATGGGGGAGAACACCGTGCGTATACGGACCGATTTGAGGAACTCAGTCTTTTGTGTCCTACTATGGTTACCCCGTTGGAGAAAGCGATAGAGAGGTATATCGATGGTTTACCCGATTCCATACAGGATATTGTGACTGGCGTCAATCCTACTACTGTTCGTCAAGCGATCGAGTTATCTGCTACCCTGACTGAGTCGCAAGTCAGGAAGGGTAAACTTACCCGCAAGGGTGATAAGAAGAAGTCGACCGAATCTGTCAAGGAAAAGGGTAAGGGTAAGAAAGGTGAGTCGTCGAAGAAGTCGAGGAAGCGAAAGGGTGCTCAGAACTTTGCAGTTACTGCTCAGAACCCTCAGAACCCACCAGCTCAACCACCTGCGAAGAAAGCGTATGCTGGTACCGCACCTCATTGTGCTCGCTGCAACGGTCATCATGTTGCACAACAAGCTTGTAGGCAATGCACAACGTGTGGTAAGCTTGGGCATCTGGCCAACGTCTGTCGTTTGGGTCAGAATCAGATTGTTTAGAATCAAGCTCCAGTTCAGGGGAATGCTGCTAGATTCCCACCGGGTTCATGTTTCAATTGTGGAGAGTTTGGTCACTTCCGCAACAATTGTCCGAGGTTGGTGAATGCAAATGCGAATGTCAACGCAAATGTGAATCCCGCTCGTGGGCGAGCTTACAATCTGAATGCTAACGAAGCGAGGGCTGACAACGAGGTGGTTAATGGTACGTTTCTTGTTAACAATCAACCCGTATCTATTCTTTTTTATTCTGGTGCCGATAGAAGTTTTGTTTCATTATCTTTTGAACCTTTGCTTGCGATACCTAGAACTAAACTGAGGAAACCCTTATCTGTCGAAGTTGCTACTGGTAAACCTCTTGTTCTCGATTCTGTTATTCGTGATTGTCAGTTAAACCTTGATAACCATCTTTTTCCCATTGACCTCACGCCGATGCAACTTGGGAGTTTCGATATTATCGTGGGGATGGATTGGTTAACCAAACATCATGCTGAGGTGGTTTGTTTCGGTAAGATTATTCGTATTCCTCTTTCGTCTGGCGATGTTTTGGAAGTTCGTGGTGAGAAGCCATCTAGTGGTTTGAAGCTTATGTCCTGTACAAAGGCCCAAAGTTATTTGCGAAAAGGATATGTTGCTTTCCTGGCACATGTCACCGAGGAGAAAGACAAGAGCAAGAGTATTCAGGATATCCCGATTGTTCGGGATTATCCAGAGGTGTTTCCCGATGAACTACCTGGTTTGCCTCCAGTTCCTCAAGTCGAGTTTCATATTGACCTTGTACCCAATGCCAACCCGATTACGAAAGCACCTTATCGTCTTGCACCGCCAGAGATGCAAGAGTTATCGAAACAGCTTCAAGAGTTGTCTGATAAAGGATTCATCCGTCCGAGCTTTTCGCCTTGGGGAGCTCCTGTCCTCTTTGTGAAAAAGAAAGATGGATCTTTTCGAATGTGTATCGATTATCGTGAGCTTAATAAGCTTACCATCAAGAATCGATATCCCCTACCTAGAATTGATGATCTCTTCGACCAGCTGCAAGGTGCTTCATGCTTTTCCAAGATCGATCTGCGTTCTAGGTATCATCAACTTCGTGTTCTCGAAGAAGATATTCCCAAAACTGCTTTCCGTACAAGATATGGGCATTACGAGTTCACTATCATGCCTTTTGGTTTGACAAATGCCCCGCTATCTTCATGGACTTAATGAATAGGGTCTGTAAACCTTATTTAGATAAGTTCATCATTGTGTTCATCGACGATATTCTCATTTATTCAAAGCCTCGAGCCGATCACGAGCAACACCTTCGTTTGACCTTGGAACTTCTGAAGAAGGAACAACTTTTTGCTAAGTTCTCCAAGTGTGAATTTTTGCTTAGAGAAGTTCAGTTTTTGGGTCATATAGTCAATGAGCAGGGTATCCATGTGGATCCTTGCAAAATAGCTGCTATTAAGGATTGGAGTACACCGACGACACCTACAGAGATTCGATCATTTCTTGGTCTTGCTGGTTATTATCATCGATTCATTTCTAATTTCTCAAAGATCGCGGTTCCACTCACTGCTTTGACTCAGAAAAATAAGCCTTTTGAGTGGGGACCTAAGCAAGAAGAAGCGTTCCAAACGCTGAAACGGAAGCTCTGTGATGCTCCTGTTTTATCTCTACCTGAGGGAAACGATGATTTTGTTGTCTATTGTGACGCATCGAATCTAGGACTTGGTTGCGTTCTTATGCAACGAGGTAAAGTCATAGCTTATGAGTCTAGACAGCTGAAAATTCACGAGAAGAACTATACGACTCATGATCTTGAATTAGGAGCTGTGGTTTTCACACTTAAAATCTGGAGACACTACCTCTATGGAACGAAGTGTGTGGTTTTCACAGACCACAAAAGTCTCCAACATATTCTCAATCAGAAGGAGCTGAACATGAGACAACGACGTTGGGTTGAACTCTTAAACGATTATGATTGCGAGATCCGCTACCATCCTGGTAAGGCGAATGTCGTAGCCGATGCGCTTAGTCGAAAGGAACGAGTCAAGCTTCATTCTGTTCAAACTCTATCTGATATTCAATCTCGTGTCCTTCAAGATCAACAATCTTGTGTGATCAAAGACTTATTGAAATATGAGCTACCGCTTCAACTTGAACTTAAACTCGAAACGAAGGACGATGGGTTGCTATATTTCAAGGATCGTTTGTGGATTCCAAAACAAGACGATCTTCGCACCTTGGTAATGGACGAATCTCACAAGTCTCGATATTCTATCCATCCTGGTGCTGATAAAATGTACAAGGATCTTCGTACTCAGTTCTGGTGGCCTGGTATGAAGAAGGATGTTGCCTTGTATGTATCAAAATGCCTAACTTGTCTCAAAGTCAAGGCTAAACATCAACGACCTTCTGGTTTGCTTGTACAACCAGAGATACCGGTTTGGAAGTGGGAGAACATTGCAATGGATCTCATCACTAAGTTACCGCGTACATCTAAAGGTCACGATGCTATTTGGGTTGTCATCAATCGATTAACAAAATCAGCTCATTTTATTCCGATTCGCGAGGATCTATCTGCTGATAAACTTGCAAAGATTTATGTTGACGAGATTGTATCACGACATGGTGTTCCTTTGGATATCATTTTCGATCGTGATGCTCGGTTTTCATCTCATTTTTGGAAGACGATGCAGTCTGCTTTGGGAACCCAACTAAATCTAAGCACTGCATATCATCCCCAAACAGATGGACAATCTGAGAGGACGATTCAAACTTTGGAGGATATGCTTAGAGCATGCGTGATAGACTTTGGTGGTAATTGGGATTCTTATCTTCCACTGATCGAGTTCTCTTACAACAACAGTTATCATGCTAGTATTAATATGGCACCATTCGAAGCTCTCTACGGTAAAAAATGTCATTCACCCATATGTTGGAATGAGATCGGTGAAGCTCAGCTTACTGGACCTAAGCTCATTCTGGAAACAACAGACAAAATCAAGAAAATCCGCGATAATCTTGTGACAGCTAGAAGCCGTTAAAAGATTTATGCGGATATGCGACGCAAGCCCTTAGAATTTCAAATCGGAGACCGTGTCCTACTCAAGGTGTCACCTTGGAAGGGAGTGGTTAGATTTGGAAAGAAAGGAAAACTTGAACCACGATATGTTGGACCATTTAAGATTGTTGAAAGAATTGGAAAGGTTGCCTATCGACTAGAGCTGCCTCCAGAGCTTGGAAATATTCATCTGACTTTTCACGTGTCCAATTTGCGAAAGTGTTTAGCTGATGCTGATCTTCACATTCCTCTCGACGAGATTCAAATCGATGAAACAATGCACTTTGTCGAGAAACCTGTGGAGATAGTGGACCGTACATTCAAACAGTTGAAGAACAAACAGATTCGATTGGTCAAAGTTCACTGGGAATCCAAACGTGGCCCTGAGTTTACTTGGGAACATGAGGACCAGATGAAGACAAAATATCCGCATTTGTTTTCACAAGTTTCTTCTAAATAAAATTTCGAAGGATTCGGTATGGCAAAAACATGTTTATTTGAACTAAAGAACTATTTACGTCAAAACTGTGAAACGAACGTTGGTAACCGCCCGGATAATATTTAAATCCTAAAAATATTCTGTTGTGATTAAAATTTTATTTTAATCAGGTTCGTGTTGAAAAATAAATTAAAACGCTTAAAAACGTTATTTTTCAAGTTTAAGCTCGTACCGCGTGTTACTGCGCAACATAGTGCTTATACTGCGAAACGCAGACAACGCAGCCAGTCTCGGCAACTGAAATTTATTTCAATAATATTTTGGCGAGTTTATTTTTATAGAATAATAAAAATAATTTAGAACGCCATAAACCGGGATTTAAACGCTAGATAAAATACCCGGTATCCAGTTAAACACCTGTTTTTACTAATTTACCATCAAAAATTTCATTTAACTCCCCCCCCCCCCCATATATATTTACAGTCACATGGAGGGTGACCCCACCAACTAATTTTGCTAAGATCTTTCATATCTTATTTTATCCTTACATGACACTTGTAATTGCATGACACTTTCATATCTCTTCCATATCTCCATATATCTTCATATAATCTTTCAAGATCTAAACATATCATAACAAGATCACACAATCCTTCTCTCCTCTCTCCTCCATAACCGTCCACACCCACCATCACTCCCATCTTCACTTTGCAACTTTGTTCTTCAAGATTCAACACCATTTCAAGCTAAATTCAAGTTAGTGTGAAGATCCAAAGGTGTTTCCAAGGTGCATTCAAGTGATTTCAAGCTTCCTATCATCAAAATCTCATCCAACAATTTACTTGAATCTTGAAGGTATAACACTTATGTTTAAATCATACTTTTGATTCTTGGTTGTTCTTGATGATTTGAAGTTTCTCTTGAATCTTGGAATTTTCACAAACTTGAAATCTAAAATGAAATGGGTCTTGATACAAATAAAAATGGTGGTGATATATATGTATATATAACCGTACATATATACATGTGTGTATGAGTTTCGAGCTTTATTTTTGATAAGTACATGTTTAGGTTGTTGCTTGTTCTTGAATAATAGTTAAAATGCAAGTGATTGATGATCTATGTATGATATGTTAAATGTTCAAGTACATCAGCAAATAACATGAATACATCACATATTTGATGCATCTAAACTCATATAAATTTGTTGGTGATATGATAGTATGCTTTAGACACTTGTAGATGAGGATACATGTTGATTTAAAGCTTAAGAAATGGTTAAAAATGATTGTATGACAAAAATGATTTAGATCAGGTTATAAACACTAAAAATAACATTATTTGGTATATTATAATGGCATGAAACTTTGACATAGGTTTGATAGCTTTGCATGTTGTACATATAGCTTAAAAAGTGGTAAAATATGTGAAATTTGCATGATTTATGTGCCTTATGTGATACCTGCACTATCATGAGTATAACCACTATTTTATTCAGTAAATAACATGGGTTATGTTAAAATATCAAGTCGTTTTGATTTGGGATGGTTCGGGTAACGTTTGATGCAAAACTATGCGGTAAAACGGTTAAAAATCGTCTTTTCGGAGGATTTTTATAAAACTGTTTTAGATCAGTAAGTAAACTGATATTTTTGATATAAAAATAAGTATTTTAACTTATATTAAGTTTACTTGGTGTTTGGTTAGTCATACGTGACTTCCGACGCCCAAAAATGTCATCGAATCGCTAAAATAAGTGTTTTTCGACATACACTAGAATGGGTTGTTCATGGGTAAATTTTATGTGTTACAATGTGCTATGTGTTTTACAATATGTGTATGATTATGTGTTAGTGTTGAAAATATTATGTGTATTATGCTTGAGTATATATATACAAATACACCAATATAATAAAAAATAATAACTTTTTGAGAAAAATCTCAAAGTTATGTGAAAATTCTAAGTATCGGAGAAACTCATGTATTTTTGTGAGTTTTGATTTTTAAATCATTCTTATTTAATTTAGGACGAATAAACAATTTGAGTGATTGTGTTAACAAATAAAAACGCACCCAAAGGTGAGTACATAGATCCCCTCTTTTTACTGTTTTCAATTGTTTTGGGGTGATTCATATGTATCAAAACGATTTCGATATTTTAACGATGGTTTCAAAAACGATTACGATGGTTTATACTAAACTAATAAAGATTTCAACAATGTGAACGAACTTGTTGGTTGTAGTTACATAACGAATGACATTCATTAATTTTGGCCGAACCGACTAGTATTAGGTTATGGTACCATAGGATCCGACAAATCCCGTTATCAGACTGCACCCATGGTTATGTGTGGGTTAAGTGGGTAACGACTGAACCTGATGATTGTTAACTTACCCTTTGGTGGTTTGTTAATACGAGTTGAACGATGAACGAGTCACGAAGGTTTGAATGTTATTAGCGAGACGACCAAAAGTAGCTTTCACAATTAAAATGAGAACGATTTGGAACGGGAACGATATTAAACGAATGTACGATTTTGAACAATTGAACGATTATGAATGATTTAAACAAATGAACGATGATCTATAACGAGAACGAGTTAAACGATGTCACACAACGATGTTTACGAAACTATATAAACCATACGAGTTTTATTACGAGAACGATTAATGATTTGGTTTACATAAACAAATTTTTTGGGTTAAGATTCATGGCATCGAGGTTTATAAATTATAACCAATCTGTTTTGACTTGGTTTTTCATTTTACAATACAAACATTTTACAAAACAAGGTTTCAAATATCGATTAACGAAGATGTACGAGATATTTCAACGAGCCATGAATCTGACACTCACACAAAAACTATGTGCTCGCTAGCTTTTCTTTGCTGACTTTGTTTTTACATATGTTTCAGGTGATGTTGCTTAATGTTGATTGCGAATAGGATGCATGCTCACTTAGGACTGGACGAGGCCTTAGTGATTTAATAATGATGATAGACTATGTTTGACTTGCTTGTTTAACTTTAAGACAATGTTTAATATTTAATAAAACGAAACTCTTTGTATCCATGGTTTGAAATAATAATTCTGTTACAACACTCCCCGACGTTTCCGCCATGATTTGTTGTTTTACGTGGTTGGGGTGTGACAGTTTTGGCTTTCGAATATCATCTGTTCTTTTGTAGGTCCTCATTGTCACCCCCGACCCACAGCGGACTAGGTAATTGGGGCATGATTGATTGCTCAAAACTTATGATGTACTATTTAAAAGTTTAAATATTATTATTTCTCAACATTAAAATAACCCAAATAACAAGCATCCGTCTCAGACAAATAATATAAATGAAAAATTCAGCAATATATCCAAATAAGTCAATTTTCTGTTTAACTAAAGCCCATCCTATGTGTCCACTTGTTGATACACAATGTCTGCTGCCTACGTCATCGACTAACAGGATCTTAATGTTAGATTTCAGATTTGTATGTTTTGCAGTACATCCGTATGGATGAGCACATCCGCATGGATGAGAGTTTGTCCGCACGGATGTAGTCTCATCCGTACGGAGGTAGTGTTGGTCTGCATGAAGGTAGTTCATGTAGTATAAATAGATGTGTGGTCCAAGTCATTTATAGAACTTTGAAGACTTGATGGCGAAGCCATGCCCGTTTGATTTCGTGGATGTAACCTGTTATTATATGAATAAAATCATTAAAACTTAACTAATCTTGTACTTGTCGCCTAATTGTAATGAACTCTGCGTATTATGACTGGGTTATAGATATCACCTGAGCATAACGTCGATGACAAACGGTCCTCACAAGTGGTATCTGAGCTTGGAGGCTGATATCTAAGACATTCTACAAGATTCAGACATAGGAGACTTCTTTATACTCATTTCTACACTTTTTATTTAATTTTTACATCTCTCACGGTTAAAATGGACTGATTTTTCAAGGGTTATAAAAAATACACTTTTAACAAAGCCTCTAAAAATCCAGCTTAAGATTCGGCCGGAATCATGTTAAAATTGTCAAAAACGAGAAAACCTGAATTTTACTCTCGAACGAACGAACCTCGTCCGCACGAACATGTTACATCCGCATGGAAGAGACCTCATCCGTTTGAAATTCTTACATTTGCATGAATGAAACTGAATTTTGTTTGATTTTGTGTTTGATTCGTACGAACTAGGTACATCCACACCAATCTCATTCATCCGTACAAGATTATCTACACATCCGTTTGAATTGTTCTCTTGCACCAGATTTTTACATTCGTACCAAATTTATTACATCCTTAAGAAACAACTTTTACCATGGAAAATGAATTTTACAACGCGTTTTCCACGACACCAACAACCGTAGTTCAAAATCTCAATTTGGACAATGAGATGGGAACTTTGACCAAACTGCCAAAGACCAGCATTACCCAGATTACGCAAGCAGAAAGAGAAAATTTTATTGAAAATAAAAAAATGTTGAATCTGCTTCAACAATCCATCAAGAAAGATATTTTCACCTTGCTCCAGCATCAGGGAACTGCACAATCAATATGGATTGCTTTGAAATTAAAATATCAAGGGAGCTTTTTGATGCAAAAAAGCAAGAAAGTTTTGTTAAAGAAATAATTCGACATCTTTACCGCTTTAAAGGGAGAGTCACTAAAGCAACTTATTGAGAGATATTGTCATCTCATTGTAGAAATGAAGCATTTGAAAATTGAGAAAGAAAATGATGAATGGGTGGATAAGTTGGCAGATGCTCTACCACATGGTTAATGGTCAACGTATTTGATGATTCTAAAGAGCAATAAAGATTATGAAAGTCTAACTCTGGGAAAATTCATTGAGAAGCTGGAAGCACATGAACTCGAGTTACTAAAAATTGTGAAAATGAAAAGCTCAAGCGTTCAACAAGACGTCGATCTATATTATAAGGGCAATGCTTCGTCGAATATTCAAAGCCCAAAGATTCAAACAGCCTTTAATGTAGACACGTCATCCAGAAATTCATCGAATAATACTGGCAGTAGTGGTGGTTTTTCATCATATCCAAACTTTGAACCAAACACTCCAATGCAAAGTCCTTAATCATCGCTGTTGGGTTTTTCACATGGTTATCAAAGTCATTTTATCCAAATAAAATGAAAACGCAGCGGAATTATTATTTAAAACATGTTGTTTACTTGATATAAAACACTTTTATATGCAAAACCCAATAAACCGGATAGATATATGAACATGCATGCTATCAAAATACAACCATAGGGTGTTTTAGAATACTACTTTCCAAAGATCAAAAGATATGAAGAAGATGATGATTCTTGTATGGTAATCTTCAAAGGAGAAGACCTCAAGCTTGCATACCCCAAGCCTCCAACAAACACATTATGTTGCTAGGATTTTTCCACTTGTAAAAACTCTCTTGACAACCACCCTTGGCCGAAAATTTGAGAGAGTTTTTAGAGGTTCTTGCACTTGAAAAAAACTAACTTGTGAAAGTGTGTAAAAGAATTGTCCAAATCTTGTTTGATCTTAGGAGAGATATTGCATGTATGGAAACTTGGGAAAACCCATCTTGGAAGTATCATGTGGCCGGCCATAGAGCCACCATTTTCAACCAGTGAAAATTTTTTCCATTAAAATTTTAAGTCTTCTTTATGTTTTATAACTTTTATAAAATATAACATAACATGTTATAAGACTTATGCAACCTTTTAAAATATTATTTAACCCATTAAATAACAAAATAAAATATTCTCTCAAAATAAATTATCCATATAATTTATTAGTTTCTCAAGTGCAATTATTTAGAAAACCAATTTCTAAATATTGTAAGTGTTAATATTTATTTGTTAGATCAAATCATAAATAAATATTATGGGTGTTTGTCTAGCTTGTTATTGGGTATGACCCGACTTGGATCATAACGTACTAGCCACAATAATTTAATATGTGTCTTGGGCATACAGAGTCCAAAAATCTCCCACTTGCACACGATACATAGAAGATTGATGCAAGTAGCAAATACCACCTAACAACGGTTTACTACCCCTAATACGTATGACGAAGTGCCATTCAATAACATCATCCTCTTCAAGTCCCTTACTTGGACATGATTTAGGTGAATCTATCATTTATCCCTTTGTTACAGATGTCATGTCAAATCCATAAACATAGTATGATCAGTCTTTGTTGATCTAACTTTAGAAGGCCTTAGACATCTTACTCTCAATGAATAAGAGGAACAAATCCCTTCTTGACTACATACGTCTCTCACAATCACCTTGTACCACACCTGTGCTTATCCGTATGTATTGTCATATTACGGATAGCGAAGAACTAGGTCAAGGTATAATATTTGGTGAATATTAAGACCCAATATGTATCTCAGGTCAGAGGATACTATGATATTCGCATTTATTCAAATTTACTTATGATCATTCACAAAAGATTCCATGTAGTAACATTTGAGAACGGGTCAGTCCAATATTTGTATACCACAAATATCTATGAACTTTGGCGGCAACACTTTGCTCTATATTCATACCTCATGAATATCCACCAATCCAAGTTCACAATAGTCTTACATTCATATTTGTTCCCACAAGTATGATTGACTACGGACATTTAGAATAATTAACTTATTCTTGGATTTAAACATGCTAAAATGGAACATAACACAAAATACCATAAAAGAGTCAAAATAACAATTGTTCCAATATCCAAATACAAAATAGATCAAATCTAGTCACTAGAATATCGAAGTCCTAAGGCACAAGTATGACCCTCATGCTTTGGCCGTTCAAGGACCTTCGTGAGCGGATCCACAATATTTTGATAGGTGTGAACTTTGCGAATACATATTTTTCCCTTTTCAACCTCATCACTTACGTAGTTGAATCTCCACTCAATGTGCCTAGTCTTTTGATGTGTACGAGGTTCCTTGATTTGAGCAATCGCACCCTCGTTATCACAAAAGATCTCTAGGAGGTCTTGAATGGTAGGGACTACCCCTAGGTCGGCAATGAATTTCTTTAACCATGTAGCTTCTTGCGCTTCCAATGAAGCGGATATGTATTCTGATTCTGTAGTGGACAATGCTACAACATCCTGCTTCGAGCTCTTCCAAGAGACTACAACTCCATTCAAAATAAAGACATACCCAGATTGTGATCGAGAACCATCTCGATCAGTTTGGAAACTCGCATCCATGTAACCCTTTACAATGAGTTCCTCTTCACCAGATCTATATATTAGAAACATATCCTTAGTCCTTCTAAGGTATTTCAATATGCTTTTAACAACCATCCAATGTCTGTTACCTGGATTTTGCCGGT
This sequence comes from Helianthus tuberosus, assembly GCA_030545235.1. Classification (NCBI taxonomy): domain Eukaryota; kingdom Viridiplantae; phylum Streptophyta; class Magnoliopsida; order Asterales; family Asteraceae; genus Helianthus; species Helianthus tuberosus. The sequence continues at coordinate 134,305,610 of CM060408.1, read as the reverse complement.
ATCTACTTGTCATGCTTAAAGCGCATGACACGTCCGGTCTAGTACATATCATTGCATACATAATGGATCCTATAGCAGACGCATATGGATTCCTTTCATTCTTTCTTGCTCATCCTTTGAGCTAGGACATTGAGACATATTCAAAATTGTCCCCTTTTGAATAGGTACCAAACATTTCTTAAAGTTCTCCATCTTGAACATTTTCAAGACTTTGTCAATGTATGCACTTTGGTTTAAACCTATCAAGCGCCTTGATCTATCCCTATAGATCTTTATTCCCAAAATATAGGCGGCTTATCCAAGATCTTTAATGGTAAAACAACTTTCAAGCCAGGTTTTTACACCTTCCATGGTTGGAATGTCATTTCCAAATAGTAGAATGTCGCCGACACACAATACTAAGAAAGTGCTGATGCTCCCACTAGCTTTCTTATACACATAAGCTTCATTAGCGTTCTTGATGAATCCAAATTTCTTAATCTCTTCATCAAAATGGTGATTCCAACTTCTAGATGCTTGTTTCAATCCATAGATTGATTTCTTTAACTTGCATACTTTGTTAGGATGTATTGGATCGACAAAACCTTTAGGCTGAACCATATAGACATCTTCATCAAGATATCCATTGAGGAAAGCCGCTTTGACATCCATTTACCAAACCTTATAACCATAATGTGCAACTATGGCAAATAATATCCTAATTGACTTTAGCATCGCCAAAGGCGAGAAGGTCTCATCATAATCAACCCCTTGAGTTTGAGTGAAACCTTTTGCTACAAGTCTCGCTTTATAAGTATCCAAGTTACCATGCATATCGGTTTTCTTCTTGAAAACCCACTTGCTTCGAACTACTTTGGAGTTAAAAGGTGGCACAACCAATTCCCATACTTGGTTTTCATACATGGATTGCATCTCTACGTTCATGGCTTCAAGCCATTTGTCACAATCAGATTTTAACATTACATCATAGTACCGGTTTATCGTCAACGTCTAATCAAAATAAAAAGGTTTAGAAAAATGTTTTAAACTAAGAAAAATAAAAACTAACTAAAATGCTGAAAATGAAAATAAAAATAAAAACAGATAGACAAGATGAATCACTTGGTTCCGACTCGTATCTAGTGTAACCTTTGATTATTTCCGCACTTTTGCACATAATTAAGAGATTATTTTAGTTATTGTAGTAGGCCCCTTTTTTGAAGGTGACGTTACCCTCACCCCAGTAGTTTGAGTCAGCAAGGATACAATCCTAAAAGGGTGGATTATTGGAAGATAATGAATTAAGTTATTAATGCAATATTATGGTAGGCCCCTCTTTTGGAGGTGACGTTACCCTCGACTAAGTAGTCTGAGTCAGCAGGGATACAGTCCTAAATAGCCGGGTTATAGTATTAATAGTAGTTAACTCATGAGGGGATCAAAGAGTTTGGACCCCCGCCATCCAATACCGTGAAGTATTGAAGGAGGTCCTACTAAATTTGACCCAGGTCCATTGCAGGACCTCTAAACGCTGAACAATGGCAAGACCTTTACCAAACCGTTCCCTTAACCCCCGACCAGGTAGCCAACATACCTCCATATAGACCGTGGAGATATGAATGGCGAAAATCTTTTATTTTATATAGACAGTAAAATAATTTCAAGACACCACGGACAAACGATAAAGAAAGATCACCTTCAACATAAGCAACTAGTTATTAAAGTCATTAATACGAAACCAAATAAAAAGTGCAAAAGATTAGAAATAAAAAGTATTACACTAGACACTTTGTCTTCACCAAGTGATGTAAGAGACTTAGGCAAACATGGCCTTGATTGTCAAGAACTCTTACGATCAATCTTGGATCCCGAGACGACTCACACACTCTATGATGGACAATGGATGATGGTGGTGGATGATGGTGTTATGGTGGGTGGTGGGTGAAGTGTGAGAGAGGTGGTGTGCCAAGGGATGGTTTGAGCTTGAGCCAAGCACATCTATTTATAGGCTGAACAGAAGCTCGGGCACGACCCCGTGTCCACATCCTTCTCTTTCTTCATTAAATGCAGCTTTGTCTTATTAGTTGACCACGCCCCCGTGTCCGCTGAGCACGACCCCGTGGTGCAGAAGAATCTTTGTACTATGCAGATTTGCTGGATTGTGCGAATCTTATAGTTGAGCACGGCCCCGTGTCCGCTGAGCACGGCCCCGTGGTGGGCAATAGAAGCTTCTACCATTTTGTCTTTTCTGCTGACACTTGGGCACGCCCCCGTGCTGGCTGAGCACGGGGCGTGTTCAGTCTTCTGTCTTCTTGTTTTGCTTGGGAAGATGCTGTCGTGGGGTCGGGCATGTCACGTCTTGTTCCTTTTCTTGTATTTATGTTAGATTTTGATGTCTTTTTGCTTCTTTTGTTAATTTGAGCTCATTTAATCCTAAAAATACAAAAGGAAGACAAAAGCACACTTTTTCCAACATTAGTACTAAAAAGGGGTTAGTTTTATGCCTCATTTGATGAAATTTATATGTTAATATTTGAACACATCAAATACCCCCACACTTGAATCTTTGCTTGTCCTCAAGCAAAACTCTTTAATATGTGGCTATTTACACACCCAAATGGAATGGGTAGAGAAGAAGGTTTTTGGGCTTGTCGTAGAGTGTCGGGACTTCCAAGATTCTTTATTTAATTTTATTTTTATTTATTTACAATCCTATTCGTCATGATTTATTTAAAACTTTTCATAGGATAAATTACTTATTAGGGCATAACATGCCTTTGTAAAATTCTATTTATATACAAGTTCGCATACCTCACGGGGATCACTCAACACTCGGCCGAAAATGTATTTTTGTGGATCACTCGAGAGCGGCATGGAACTTACTCCTACCATAGGCTTGCCAAGCAATCAATCCTCCTCCTTTTTAACTTATATACCTTTGTAAATATCAAGAGGACTTTGTGGGTTAAGGGTTAGGCTTGGGTTAAAGGTAGGTGGTTGGGTTGGTGGTTAGTGGTTAGTAAAAAGGGCGAAAAGCATAACAAGTGCCGGTTTTCGTATGACTTTCTATTTTTGTAACTTTTATTTTTGATGAAGCTATTTATTCAAACAAAGTTATTTTTGATGAACTTGTTTGTTTATTTTCTTTTGCTTCATCAGCAACAACAATTTTTTTTTTCAAAAGTCATATAAAGAACCGAACTTGTTACTAAAACAAAGGGGTAAAAATGAAAAAGGTTTTGGTGGGTAAAAAGGGTGTTTGGTTTGGGTTATGAAATGAAAAGGTTTAGGCTCAAAGGGGCTAACTAGGGGGATTTTGGGTAGGTGGTAAAAAAAAGAAAAATAATGGTGTAGAAATAAAAAAGGGTTAGTCCTAATGCCTCCATCATTTACTTACTCAGGTTTAAGTTGGTAAGGACCGGGAATGTATCGTCATGGCAAGTTCTAGAGTCGTAAGAACCAAGCGGCTATTCACACAAGAAACGAAAATGAGCATTTAGTCAAATGATATGTAAGTGTTTGCTAAATAAAGGCTCAAAACTCACTTTTGTGGGAATGGGTTTTTATGTGATCAAGTATATATAATTAAATTTTAACTAAGCTTGTCATGCCTTTTCATAATTTTCTTATGTTGTTTCTTTTTATCACGACGCTATCGGTTGTAAATTCATAAAAATATAACCTTTTTAAGAACTTGAATTTCCCGAATTAAACCTAGACAAGTAAAAAAAATGAAAATTTTTTTGAAATTTTTTTTTGGGGTGATTAGCGGTTCCAATAGAGTTTTGTGTAAGGCTTGTATTTAGGACTTGCAAGTTTCAAGGTTTTAGCATCCCCCCCACACTTAAATTACACATTGTCCTCAATGTGTCCCAAAAATAAGTTTTTAGGTTGATTGAATGTGTAAAAAGGTGTAAAAAGCAAAAATTTTGTGTTACTGGCAACCTGGACACGACCCCGTGTTGAGTGAACACGACCCCGTGTTCAGGTGCCAGTAACGAGAACTTACAGAAGGTGAACACGGGGCATGTTTGCTGGACACGACCCCGTGTCTGTCAAGGTCTGCAGAATTTAAACAAACAGCAGGTTCAGGGGAATGGGCACGGGGGCGTGTCGGCTGGACACGACCCCGTGTGGACAGTCTGCACAGTCGAAAACATGTTTCTTTCTTCGTTTTTCCAGTCCCGGCTTTAAGAGTACTAATGCTTAGTACTTTAAGGCTCGTATGTACCTGCTTAATCAATAAACACTCCACCAAAACATAGTAAACATCCTACTTTTACCAAAGTTAACATCCATGTCAAAGTTAAAAGAAAAAATAAATGCAGAAAATAAAAGAAGTTAGGAAAAGTAAATTGTTCAACACTTGGCACGCAGGCCATCAATTGTTCAAGATTAAAAAGGGTTAACCTGGGGAGTCATCAACCAACCGCTTCCTCCTCTGCTCCTCTCGCCTACTCCATAGCATCGTCATCATCATCATCATCGTCATCATCCCCTCCATGGCGTGCAATGTGGTCTCGTATGTATCCAACATCGTCTTGGATCTCGGATAGGATTCTCTCGATAGCTCCGACCCGGTGGTAGGTGTTGCTCGCCATGTTATAGGTGTTCCTAGTACACATAAGGTTTTCCTGCAACAAATCATGCAAACTTTGAAAGTTAGGAAAACCGCCTCCCGAGGAGGATGATTGGCCCGGATCACCGTGGGGTTGGTATTGGTACTGATGATGTTGCGGAGCTTGGAGGACAAGCGCTTCTTACGGGTTCCATGCATGACCTTGCATCCTTTGAAAGGTTATCGTCCCGTCTTCTGCCTCATAAATCAGGTTCATTGAGCGGCATATGTGAATATCCACCGTACCCGACCATGGGCTCCTCTCAAATGACCTAGGTATGTGGGCGAAGTGCTTGAAGAGACGGTACACCCATCCCCCAAAGAAAATAGGAGTTGGTGCACTAGCAAGGCGGTTGTGATGCATGTTTCGGAGCATGAGGAATGGAACATCGAGCGGCCTGCGGTTGTGGATGCAGTGGAGGACAACCAAATCTCTTAACCCAACGACGCCACTACTGTCATGCCTTTGGCCAAGAGAGTAGCCGAGGAGCCTATGAATGTATCTGTATAGCGGATCCCTCAGCTTTGTACTCTTAGTGCTGCTCGGATTGTAGAACCCCTCTCCAATCTGAGCCCACATGGCTTGGCATTCGTTGTCACCTATCTCTCTCATTCCCCCAGTATTTTCTTCGTTTCCCGCATCCTCTTCCGCATACAACCCGATAATCGACCCAAATTGTGCCATAGAGATCGAATACTTCGTTCCGCCACACCGGAAAGCTACCCCGTCATTGTCGAACGGGTCGCACCTCGAGTTGAATGTAAAAGTGCTATAGAATTCCAATGTGCATTCGTGGACGGAACGGAGCCGAGTTGTTAGGGCGACTCTGAGTGGTCCTGTGACAATGTTGTTGAAACGGTCAATTTGATTCACCATGGTTAGCAAGTCCGTGCAAGCTTGCCTCGGGTATTCCTCCGGCCTTGTTTGAAGAATTTGGTATCGAGCTCTTGCATCGAGCTCATTGGCGTTAAATCTTGTGAACTTCCTAGCCATCTGCAAGAATACACCAAAAGTTAGCACGAAACAGAAATATTTTCGGACAAAACTGCAAACAGTGGGCTGGACACGACCCCGTGTTCAGCGGACACGGCCCCGTGTCTAGGGGTCTATTACTCAAAAATCCCATTTTTCGACCCGGTTTCGAAAACTTGAAAATTTTTGGTCCAATAGGTGCGGTTTCCCCCGAAAATGAAACCCTAAGCATTGTTTTCCCCAAAATATCCCGTTTACCCTATCAATTTTATCTTTTTCGGTTCAAGAACAAGGGTTTGGGGTTTTTGTGCGAAATTGGATGAATCTATGAACAATACAAGTGTATCTACTTCCCTTAACACTAATCTAACTAAATGCAAACAGATCTAAACAAAAATTTGAGGTTCGATCCGGATGAACTTCAAGAACCCTAGATTTTTCCCCAAATTTTTGGTGTTTTAACTACATGCAAGTAACTAATCTAACTACTAAAAGTGATAGAATCATACCTTGATGTTGTTAGAGCGATAGGAGACGTTGAAATTCTGCGAAAAATCGCCTGAAACCAGAGCTTTTTCGGGGAAACGAGGCGTGTGGAATGAAGTAACTGTTTTGAAAAAGGGGATTTATCCCGACTGCAGCGCGGACACGGCCTCGTGCCGAGCGCAGTTTTGAATTTTTTTTTTTGTGCTCGTGTGAGCGCCCCTTTTTTCCCATAAGCTATGGTTAGAAAACTTACCGCTTTATTTTGTTGTCTCAATCGTTCGTAACTTACCCGGCATGATGTTTTTATTCTTCCACCGTTTGAAGCGAGATCTCTTCTTCTTCATCCTAAATGAATCCTTGATAGAGTTTCAGCCGTTGGCCATTGACTTTAAATGGGGGCCCATTTCGAGATTTAATTTCTACTGCACCGTGTGGAAAAATATGGGTGATGGAAAAAGGTCCTAACCACCTAGACTTTAATTTACCAGGAAATAATCGAAGTCGTGAATTAAACAAAAGAACTAGATCTCCTTCATTAGGTTTAATATGTTTGTCATGCAAATTTTTCATTCTTTCCTTATAAATTTCAGAGTTTGAGTATGCATAATTCCTAAGCTCGTCTAATTCATTTAATTGACAAAATCGATTTTTACCGGCAATTTCTAAATTTAAGTTTACATTTTTGATTGCCCAGTAGGCTTTGTGTGCAATTTCTACTGGCAAATGACAACTTTTTCCATAGACTAGCTTATACGGAGTTGTACCTATTGTTGTTTTATAAGCAGTTCGAAAAGCCCATAAAGCATCGTCTAATTTATCTGCCCATTCCTTTTTATTTAACCCTACGGTTTTTTCGAGTATTCTTTTTAAACCTCTATTAGTCACTTCGTCTTGTCCGTTTGTTTGAGGGTGATATGCTGTTGAGACCCGGTGATAGACCCCATATCTTGTTAAAATTTTTTCGAGTTGATGATTGCAAAAATGGGTACCTCTATCACTTATTAATGCTTTAGGTGTGCCAAAACGAGAGAATAATTTTTTCAGAAATCTTACCACAACTCTTCCATCATTTGTTGGAAGTGCCTCGGCCTCGGCCCATTTAGACAAATAGTCTACTGCCACAAGTATATATTTGTTTCCTTTCGATGGTGGGAAAGGTCCCATAAAGTCGAGTCCCCACACATCAAAAATTTCACAAACAAGAATGCCATTTTGTGGCATTTCGTTTTTGGAAGAAATATTACCTGTTCTTTGGCAAGCATCACATGTCTTGACAAGACTTTGGGCGTCTTTGTAAATGGTTGGCCAATAAAATCCTGAATCAAATACCTTTCGTGCGGTACTAGCGGCACCATGATGCCCTCCGTATGGACCTTCATGACAATGGCGGAGGATTCTTCGTGCTTCGCTACCATGTACGCATCGTCGGACAAGTTGGTCTGCACACATTTTGAAAAGATATGGATCTTCCCAAAAATAGTGTTTAACATTGGCAAAGAAATTTTTTCTTTGATAATGTGACCATCCTTTTGTGACTATACCGCTAGCTAGGTAGTTAGCATAGTCGGCGTACCATGGTTCTTCCTTACATTCCACCATTTCCAGGGACTCAGTTGGAAATTTTTCGTTGATTTGCTCGTCCCTGGTTGCCTCTAAAGCTGGGTCTTCTAAGCGCGAAAGATGATCTGCTGCGGTATTTTCTGCTCCTCTTTTGTCTCTGATTTCAATGTCAAATTCTTGGAGGAGTAGAATCCACCTAATCAAACGTGGTTTTGCGTCCTGCTTCTTGAAGAGATATCGAATGGCTGCATGATCTGTATAGACTATAGTTTTAGAAAGAACAAGATAAGAACGAAATTTATCAAAAGCAAATACCACAGCTAGTAATTCTTTTTCAGTTGTTGTGTAATTTTCTTGTGCATCATTAAGTGTTTTACTAGCATAATAGATTGGGTGGAAATGCTTTTCTTTTCTTTGACCCAAGACAGCTCCAACTGCAAAGTCACTAGCATCACACATGATTTCGAAAGGAAATTTCCAATCAGGCGCCATCATGATAGGTGCATTGACTAACATTTCCTTTAGGGTTAGAAATGCTTGATTGCAATCCTTATCAAAGATGAATGGGGCATCTTTTTCAAGTAATTTCGTCAGAGGCCTTGAGATTTTTGAAAAGTCTTTGATAAACCGTCTATAAAATCCGGCATGTCCTAGGAAACTTCTGATAGCTCTTACGGAGGATGGAGGTGGTAATCTAGAAATGGTATCTATTTTGGCTCGATCCACCTCCATTCCTTCGCTCGAGATCTTGTGACCGAGTACTATTCCCTCCGTTACCATGAAATGGCATTTTTCCCAATTAAGGGTGAGGTTAGTTTTGTAACAACCCTCACTAAACCAGGTATCCGTACGACTTAATTAATAATTAATTACTGCTTAATTACTGTGCTTGCTTGAACTTGTGAATAAACTGCTACTCGAATACTGATACATGTACTTACTTGCATCATACTTTACTTGCTGTCACTACATTATTTACATGCTGAACCTTAGTGACAAACATGATGCACAAAAGCACAGTAGCACTATAAACGGATAACCTATTGAACATGCTGATAAGCCAGCATCAGGCAGACACTGCCTCTAAGGCCTGTATGAGCCAGAAATTTTTTGCTACACTAGTGGTGAGTGTAGGGATATAAGGGTTGTAGAACTGCGTCTCTAGGAATAAGTTACAATGACTGGATGTGCCTAAAACGTGCCCTAAGCACAAAATTCAGCACTTTACTTAATAATTCAGCTTTTAGCTAACTAATAAAGTGCCAAAACATGAGAAAAATATTACTAGACACTTTCCAAAGTGTCAGAAATAAGTCGTGTCACTAAAAGGGGTATTAACGACACTTTAAAGCTTGTTTAAGCACATTAACGGATTACTATCCAACCGAACAACCGGACTTTACCCGGGACATGAAAATATTGTTAATAACATTGTTTATCTTTTTCTGAGCCAGTTAGGGTCCCTGAATACCCTAACACCCGTCATAACACACTACACACTAGTAACCGGGTTAACCTACACTTAACTTAACTTTTATCTAACTAATGGTTGGAATCGAACTAGTACCCCCCCCTTTTACAAACCGTCCCCAAGAGGGGGGACACCCTTGTCCTTGTGATGATTATTTTAATCTTCCTTGCTTAGTATCTAGAAGGCATATAATCCATTGGATAATTATCTTAAGTATTGTCTATAAGTAATGAACTAAATCCACCATAACCTTCACTTAACACACACCACAACAATCACTCCTCTCTCTCTCTCAAAGGCTTCGGCCGAACACACCCAACACCATCCATCCATCATCGAGTTTTGATCTTCACATTCCAAGTTCATACAAGTGATAAGGATCGCATATAAGGAACCTTGGTGCAATCGGAAGGCGAAGGACCTCACTACATTGCTTTTATCCACGCATTCTTCGCTTAGATTCTTCCCTAGCCTCGAGCTAGTAGTAAGTTGCTTAAATCACCTTCCTGAACTATTTTAAAGTGGTTAATATGATTTGTAACGGTTAAAACTCGTTAACATACAAGATGGAGCATAAAAGTCTACTTAAAACACTAAAAATGTTGGTTAAAAGCTCATATGTTGTGTAAATCATGTAGTAATTGATTTGTGTGATTATTTGGACCCGATCTATGTTGTGGTAGCTCGGATCATCATTTAACCCGGGTTGGTCATGATCATGACATGAGGTTGTTTTGGAAGTAACAAGGGTTAAAGGATGAAACTCTACCACACACGATTCATGAACTTGTGTAAAAACAATTTTGCTTGTGAAATAGTGTTTAAAACTAGTAGATCTACGGATCTACAAGCGGTATTTTCAAAGGACCACGTGTCAAGAGAAAACATACTTTTAAAGACGGATCTTACATAACCAAAAGTGTTTTTGTAAACACACAAGTGCGTAGACACTTGTGTAACACAAAGTTTTGAGGAAAGAACTATTCTTGTAAATGTTGACAAGAAGTTGTGGAAGTTTATTTTCTTTAAAAACGAGACTTTTACGAAACCGGGTTGATTTATACAAAAGATCCACTAAAAATGATGGAAAGATACTACATATTTTGGAAAAACCGCAAGTTCATGTAATTTATGCGATTTACATATATATTTTGACTAGTTGATGCTTTGAACATTGTTTTGGTTAAATAAGAAAATTGTTGATTTGGTTTATAAAAGAAAATGATACGCTTGAAAGCGTGGCCACCTCCAGTTACAGAGGAAACTCTGGCGAAATTTTCCCAAAAGCCTAACACTTAGAAATATTTTCACTATAAGTGTTAGAAATACATTTTGACTTGTTTTCAAATTATAGATTTCGCCACGACTTATTTACAAAATACCGGAGGTGGGATTTCACAAAATAAAACGTGATACCTATATATATTTAGTATATATTTTTCACAACATCACTTGTATAAGTGTTTATGATTATTTTGTGAACTACGTAAATATTATTTTTAGGGTAAAAATAATATTACTGAGTATTATTTTGGGAAAATCACATGTATTAAAGAGAAGAATATTTATATTTTGAAGTTGGAAATAAAATATATTTTAAGTGAGACTTAATAATATATTTCGAAATTATACGAACACACATGTATTAAATCCCCCATCCTTGGGAAGGAAAAATGACTACCAAGTATATACAGAATGTAAACACGAAATAGTTGCCTAACTATTTCCCAAAAACTTAAACCATAAAGCTAAGGCACGGCCGTCCGTCTGATAGAATTAGTACGTGTAGGTCGTCATACAGCTGATTGATTTGGAGGCATACTTGGTAGAGACGCACCACGGTGAGTTCATGTCCCCCTTTTCTCTAACTGTTTTCAGTTTTCTTAACTACGGGGGTGAAATACATGTTACTTCGATTACAAGTACTTTATACATGGTATGGTTAGCGTAAGGAGGTTTACTACTTAGATCATGTGAGTGGGTAGGAGCAATATGAGGCCATTAGTCCTCATGGCAGGACCGAGGGACAGGAGCGGTAGATCTATCTGGGTGTAGCGAGCCCAGCCCCAGGCCAAACTAGAAACGGACCTCGGGGTGACTTTGTCCACATACTAATGCCGTGGTGAAATCTGCTAGGTTTGAGTCTCCCTACTTGCACTTCACATATATCAGTGGCCTTGCAAACCATTGGTGATCTCAATTCCCTTATTTGCTACATACCAAGACTATTTTTATACTCACAAAGGTTTACTTACTCACTTACACATGAACTCGCTCAACATTATTGTTGATTTTTCAACTTACATGTATTTCAGGAAATTAAAGGATCTGGCGCGGTATGTCACGTTTTCCCGCTGCACTAGTTACGAGGTCATCCGGGTTTAGGGAATGTGACTCTTTCCTGGACAAGTCACAGTCCTTAAACTATGCTTATGTTATGTTGTGTTGTTGAACAACGTTTATGTCGTTAGAATGTGTTTCCGTTAAAACAATGTTATTGTATTTGGTTTTTAAAACTTAATCGAATGGATGATCTTGCATGGTTTTATTTCATATAGCTTTGTTATGGTTAAGCTATGGTATTAAGAAGTCACACCAAATTAACCACGCTTCCGCAAAGCCAGGGTGTGACAGCTTGGTATCAGAGCTCTGATCATAGCGAACTAGGATTCGTTCTCGAGTCTAGACTATGATCACTAGGGCTCTCACGAAAACATTTTTACAGCATACCATTTAAGTCCAGATCCAAAACGTTTTTACAAACAAATGTTGAGCACATTATATTATTTTTAGGCTCAGTCTTGGAGGCTGAGGCTCGGTCTTGGAGACCGAGGCTCGATCTAAGAAATCGAGGTAGATGGCTAGTAAGACTAGGAAGAGTAGGCTCAGTCTTGGAGGCTGAGGCTCGGTCTTAGAGGCCGAGGCTTGATCTAAGAGGTCGAGGTAGATGATAGAGCAGTCTTAGAGACTGGGAAGAATTTGGCTAGTGGGACTAGGAATGTCAGTCTAGGAGACTGGGAGGCTAGTGGGACTAGGAGAATTATTTGATTGACTAACATGTTTATATGATTATATGATTGATTATTATACGTATATGTGTTTGTGTTACAAACGTCATGCTTTCATCATGTACTAGAAAGATGGACACTACGAATCCCATGGCCATAGTGTCAGACGACATAGTTTCATCGAAGCATGAGGTGTACATTTTCGATACTACCGGCACAGACAATGACGACTTTCAGCCCTTTTGCGCTGCCTTAAGTCGTAGCAGAGCCTACTGATGGCCATCTTGTTGGGAATTTGCCACTCGCGGTGATCCCTGCTCCTGTGCCCCCTTGCCGCTTATCCTGTTGTTGATATGCCCCCCCCCCCCCGACATGGCCTCTGACGACGATAACGATCTACTAGAGGAGGACCCATTCGAGGGCAGGGCCCTATTGCTGCTGGTATTAGCCTACTGCATGCGGACGCTCCTGCAGGGGAAACTCATGCCCATTCCCCTGTCCCAGACTCATTTGAGTTTCTGACATCCGCATTTTCGCATATACAGGGAGTGCAGCACCATTCACACGACGCCGACCCTGATACGGCATCATCAGCTGCACCGGTTCCCGCACCCAGCTTTGAGTTTGATCACAGTATTGAGGGTGATCTTGTTCTTCCACCTGGTTTTGATCCAGACCATGACCTTGAGTTCATACACTTAGACCAGCCCTTGGAGGATCCTGTAACCCCCTGTGTTTGTTGATCCAGCTGATCTTGAGATGGAGTTTTTTTTATCCGGAGCCAGCCGTGGCCCCTGAGCCAGGCGTTGCTCCTGACCCCGCATTGGAGCATGACCCTGTTCATGCTGATGCACCTGCTGTTGCTCCTTGATTGATCATCTGCTTGGACGAGAGAAAATTTGGGGTAACTGTGCAAGACAATTTATTATTACGGGGGCCCACGTAATAACGACTTGTAGTGCACAGAAATCCTGGTAGACTCTGCGGGTCAAGCTAATGAAAACCAATGTAGCAGGAAATATCTAAAACACGAATGACCAAGGCGAGGCGATGTAGCCTCGAGTTCATTCTATTACAAGCAACAAGCCAAATTGGCAAGCCTATGTGAAGGCTCAGAAATTTATTTCCCCACTCATACATTGAGTATATTCGCGTGTGAAATTGGGTGATTACATGATGGCTTATGTTACTATATACCTCATAGACAATTGAAACGTTGTCTAACCCGCTTCACACCACTTCGACAAAAGGGAATGTCACCCAGACGTGACACAAACACCAGTACGTTGCCAAGGACAAAAGCCGAGCTGCAAGAACGCATCTCACAGATAAATGCACGACATGAAGCCCTCCGCTCTAAGCACAACGATGGCATTACTGGAAACAACCCTCCAACTGGCTGCACCTATAAACAGTTCCTGAACTGCAAGCCTTTGAACTTTGACGGAACAGGAGGCGTCGTTGCATTTGTTCGTTGGTCCAAAAAGATTGACTCCATTCCAAGAATGAGTGACTGTTCGTCCCAACAGAGTGTTACCTACATCCCGGGGTTATTTCTAGATAACTCACTCTCATGGTGAAACCTTCAGTCTCAGACCCTTGGCACAGACGCTGCTTATGCACTGAGCTGGGACGAGCTCAAGGAAACGATTGAGAAGAAATGTTGTTTTAGGACTGGAATTCAGAAGCTTGAGGTGGAGTTCAGGAATTTGAAAATGGACAAACCAGAAATTCCTGAACTTGTCCAGCGATCGCACGACTTGTCTAGGGTCGTCCCCTACTAAGTCATTGACGTTGTATGATACAGTTGTGTACTTGTAAGCTTTACATTGTGGTCTCAATTTGTGGCAATGCAATCGCAGTATTCTCATCACTTGTGATGTTTAATTTATTGTTTATGTTCTATGACAAGAGATGTTATGTGGTTGATTTATTTATAGCATGAGATGTTATGTGTTGATATTGTTGAATACATACGAACATTTTACTTGCTATGACCTAACCTACGTGAAACATCTTTTAGAAGATGCCACCAAGACGCGAAATGCGCATGCCCACCTCAGAGGCGGAACTTCAAGAGATAATTGCTGCAGCTATAGCACAGCACGAGGCCCTACGCTCCGAACCTATCAGAGGTACCTCAGAAAATAACGGTTGTTCCTACTGGCACTTCCTCAACTACAAGCCTCCGAAGTTCGACGGCACTGGAGGTGCCATAGCTTTTGTAAAATGGATCGAAAGTATGGATTCCATCTTTCAAGTGAGCGGTTGTACGCCGGAACAACAATTCCTATACGTTTCTGAGCTGTTTCTAGATGAAGCCCGATTATGGTGGAATCTTCAGACCCATATAAAGGGTGCTACTACAGCATATGCATTAACCTGGGGTGAACTGAAAGGAATGATGCATAAGAAGTATTGCCCCCAAACGGAAACCCAGAAGTGGGAAGATGAACTTCGGAGCCTGATGATGGAAGGTCCGAAGGTGTTGGAGTACGTGCAAAGACTTCATGATTCGTCACGAGTTGTTCCGTACCTGGTGAAACCAGAATTAAAGAAATTGGAACAATTCATTTGGGAACTGGCGCCTCAAGTCTTGAGCTTGATGACAACATCAACGCCACCAACAACTGATGTTGCAAGTAAGATGGGTCTGGCACTCGTTACGGAAGCAATTAGACTAGAAAAACTTGCAAACCCTGACAAGGAGACTCAGGTAGAGTCGTCTGGAAAGAACAAAAGGAAGCTTACCGAAGATACCCAAACGAATAAGGATGAACAAAGATCTATTCGAGGTTGTTTTGATTGCGGGGACAAAGGGCATTTCAAGAAAGACTGCCCTAACAACAAATAGGCCAATGATAAGATTTACTTAGAAACTAAGCCAAGACGTGCCGGGTGCAAGTATCACCACGAGTGTGGATGTCGAAGGTCTAGGTGCGGGAGGAAAGGACACAACAAGGATGGTTGTGGGATAAAGAGTCCCAGATAAGGAGAAAACAGTAACAACGTTCAAGGTGGAAATGGGAAAGGAAATGGCCGAGTGTCAGGATGCTTCCATTGTGGGGATGTTGGACATCTTAAGAGGGAATGCCCAAAGTTGAAACAAGACCGTGAAAGGACATCCAACATCGGAGCTTGTGAAGTATGCCAGGATCCAGGCGTGACTACTGGTACGTTCTCTATCAACCAAAACTTTTGCATCTATTTTGTTTGATACTGGTGCCAATTATAGCTTCGTATCGTTAGAATTTAAGAATATGCTTGGTTTAACCGGTAGTAAGTTAGATATTCCGTACTCAATCAAATTGGCTAATGGAAAGATAGTAGAAGCCAATGAAGTTATCAGAGGTTGTGTGATCGAATTGGGAGAGCGTGAGTTTGCTTTGGATCTACTACCAGTCCCGTTGGGAAGCTTCGACGTGGTGGTAGGAATGGATTGGCTATCAGGCAACAAGGCGGAGATAGTCTGTCAGGAAAAGGTCGTTTGTATCCCAACCGAAGATGGCGAAACAATTATGGTTCACGGGGAGAAGCGTGGTACGCCGTTAAGAACTATCAGCTGCCTGAAAGCGCGAAAGTGTTTGCAAAAGGGATGTGTTGCCTTCCTGGCACACATTGTGGATAAGAAGGCTGCTGAGCCAAGAATAGAAGACATCCCTGTCGTGAGGGAGTATCCGAAAGTCTTCCCAGAGGACTTACCTGGACTGCCACCTCAGAGACAAGTAGAGTTTCGCATTGACTTAGTTCCAGGCGCCGCGCCTGTGGCTAAGGCACCTTACAGACTTGCTCCGTCTGAGATGCAGGAACTGTCGACACAACTTCAAGAGTTGTTAGACAAGGGATTTATCCAACCAAGCTTCTCGCCTTGGGGAGCTCCGGTCCTGTTTGTCAAGAAGAAGGACGGTAGTTTTCGTATGTGCATCGACTACCGGGAGCTGAACAAGCTGACGATCAAGAATAGATATCCTCTGCCAAGAATTGATGATCTATTTGACCAACTGCAAGGTTCAAGCTTTTATTCAAAGATCGATCTTCGATCTGGATACCATCAGTTAAGAATACAAGAGGAGAGTATCCCGAAGACAGCCTTCAGAACTCGTTATGGACACTACGAGTTCCTTGTTATGCCGTTTGGTTTGACAAACGCACCTGCAGTCTTTATGGATTTGATGAATAGAGTTTGCAAGCCATACTTAGATAAGTTCGTGATAGTGTTCATCGATGATATCTTGATTTATTCAAGGACAAAGACTGAGCACGAACAACATCTAAGAGCTATTTTGGAGCTGCTGAAGAAAGAACAGCTGTATGCCAAATTCTCCAAGTGCGAATTTTGGCTACGTGAAGTCCAATTCCTTGGACACGTGGTAAATGGAGATGGAATCCACGTGGATCCAACCAAGATCGAAGCGATCAAGAATTGGGAAACGCCAAAGACGCCAACCGAGATTCGACAATTCTTGGGTTTGGTTGGCTACTATCGAAGGTTCATTGAGGATTTTTCGAAGATCGCTCAACCATTGACGCTCCTCACGTAGAAAGATAAGAAGTTTGATTGGGGAATCAAACAGGAAGAAGCATTCCAGATACTGAAGGATAAGCTCTGCAATGCGCCAATCTTAGCACTACCGGAAGGTATAGATGATTTTGTGGTATACTGTGACGCCTCACGTCAAGGATTGGGTTGTGTGTTGATGCAACGCCAAAAGGTCATTGCTTACGCATCACGTCAACTGAAAGTGCACGAAAAGAACTATACCACACATGATTTGGAGCTAGGCGCAGTGGTATTTGCATTAAAGATCTGGAGACACTACCTTTATGGTACTAAATGTACAATCTTTACAGATCACAAGAGCCTACAACACATATTCAACCAGAAGGAGCTGAATATGAGGCAGAGACGATGGGTTGAGTTGCTGAACGATTACGACTGCGAGATAAAGTATCATCCAGGGAAGGCGAATGTGGTCGCCGATGCCCTAAGTCGAAAGGAGAGGATCAAGCCCATAAGGGTTAGAGCTTTAGAAATGATTATCCGAACCGATCTTTCCTTGCGCATTCGTGCCGCGCAGAAAGAAGCTCTCAAGGAAGGAAACCTTGAACAAGAATATCTCCGTGGGATGGAGAAGCTACTGGTACCAAACGAGGAAGGAACGTTATGTTTTGAGAAAAGGATTTGGGTTCCTTGGTTTGGAAGTTTAAGGAAGGTTATTTTCGATGAAGCTCACAAGTCGCGGTACTCTATCCACCCTGGAGCGGATAAGATGTACCAAGATCTCAAGGATTACTATTGGTGGCCTAGGATGCAAGGCGATGTTGCTGTTTATGTGAGCAAATGTTTAACATGTGCCAAGGTTAAAGCCGAATACCAGAAGCCTTCAGGACTTCTGCAGCAACCTGAGATTCCCAAGTGGAAATGGGAACAAATCTCCATGGATTTTATTACAAAGTTGCCAAGAACGCCGAGAGGCCATGACACTATTTGGGTAATAGTGGATCGATTAACAAAGTCCGCACACTTTTTACCTATCAGAGAGAAGGATAATACGAGCAAGTTGGCCAAAATATACATGAGAGAGATTGTCGTACGTCATGGAGTGCCTCTCTCGATCATCTCTGATAGAGACGGAAGGTTTGTGTCAAGGATATGGCAATCCTTCCAAGAAGCTTTTGGCTCACAATTAAGTCTGAGCACTGCGTTTCATCCGCAAACCAACGGGCAAAGCGAGCGAACGATACAGACTTTGGAAGACATGCTGAGAGCATGTGTTATGGATTTGGGCGGTAGCTGGGATAAGCATTTGCCTTTGGTCGAATTTTCATACAACAACAGCTACCACACCAGTATTGGTGTCGCGCCATTTGAAGCCCTTTAAGGACGCAAGTGCCGATCACCCCTATACTGGGCTGATGCAGGTGATAGGCAGCTTGCTGGTCCCGAAATCGTCCAAGAGACGACAGACAAGATTGCGCAGATTCTAAAACGCATCGAAGCAGCTCGCCACAGACAGAAAGCCTATGCGGATCCAAACCGGAAACACTTGGAATTCCAAGTTGGAGAAATGGTTTTATTGAAAGTTTCACCCTGGAAAGGGGTGGCACGCTTCGGAAAGCGTGGGAAGTTAAATCCGCGCTACATTGGTCCTTTCAGAATTTTGGAAAGAATAGGGCTAGTAGCATACAAGCTGGACATACCTGCTGAACTCCATTCAGTTCACGATACATTTCATGTATCCAACCTGAAGAAAAGTCCAACTCAAGATACCATTGCCATTCCCATCGACGAGATCCATGTTGACGACACGCTCCATTTCGTTGAAGAACCGGTTGAGGTTACGGATTGGAAAGTAAACAAGACCCGCCGGAGCAGTGTCAAACTCTTCAAAGTTCGTTGGAATGCCAGACATGGTCCTGAATACACCTGGGAGCGTGAGGACCGGATGAAAGAGAAATACCCCCACTTATTTCCTAAGAACCCTGCATCTACAAGCAGAACTTAAAATTTCGGGACGAAATTTTTCTAACGGGGGGAGAATGTGACAACCCTCACTAAACCAGGTATCCGTACGACTTAATTAATAATTAATTACTGCTTAATTACTGTGCTTGCTTGAACTTGTGAATAAACTGCTACTCGAATACTGATACATGTACTTACTTGCATCATACTTTACTTGCTGTCACTACATTATTTACATGCTGAACCTTAGTGACAAACATGATGCACAAAAGCACAGTAGCACTATAAACGGATAACCTATTGAACATGCTGATAAGCCAACATCAGGCAGACACTGCCTCTAAGGCCTGTATGAGCCAGAAATATTTTTGCTACACTAGTGGTGAGTGTAGGGATATAAGGGTTGTAGAACTGCGTCTCTAGGAATAAGTTACAATGACTGGATGTGCCTAAAACGTGCTCTAAGCACAAAATTCAGCACTTTACTTAATAATTCAGCTTTTAGCTAACTAATAAAGTGCCAAAACATGAGAAAAATATTACTAGACACTTTCCAAAGTGTCAGAAATAAGTCGTGTCACTAAAAGGGGTATTAACGACACTTTAAAGCTTGTTTAAGCACATTAACGGATTACTATCCAACCGAACAACCGGACTTTACCCGGGACATGAAAATATTGTTAATAACATTGTTTATCTTTTTCTGAGCCAGTTAGGGTCCCTGAATACCCTAACACCCGTCATAACACACTACACACTAGTAACCGGGTTAACCTACACTTAACTTAACTTTTATCTAACTAATGGTTGGAATCGAACTAGTACCCCCCCCCCCCCCCTTTTACAAACCGTCCCCAAGAGGGGGGACACCCTTGTCCTTGTGATGATTATTTTAATCTTCCTTGCTTAGTATCTAGAAGGCATATAATCCATTGGATAATTATCTTAAGTATTGTCTATAAGTAATGAACTAAATCCACCATAACCTTCACTTAACACACACCACAACAATCACTCCTCTCTCTCTCTCAAAGGCTTCGGCCGAACACACCCAACACCATCCATCCATCATCGAGTTTTGATCTTCACATTCCAAGTTCATACAAGTGATAAGGATCGCATATAAGGAACCTTGGTGCAATCGGAAGGCGAAGGACCTCACTACATTGCTTTTATCCACGCATTCTTCGCTTAGATTCTTCCCTAGCCTCGAGCTAGTAGTAAGTTGCTTAAATCACCTTCCCGAACTATTTAAAAGTGGTTAATATGATTTGTAACGGTTAAAACTCGTTAACATACAAGATGGAGCATAAAAGTCTACTTAAAACACTAAAAATGTTGGTTAAAAGCTCATATGTTGTGTAAATCATGTAGTAATTGATTTGTGTGATTATTTGGACCCGATCTATGTTGTGGTAGCTCGGATCATCATTTAACCCGGGTTGGTCATGATCATGGATCATGACATGAGGTTGTTTTGGAAGTAACAAGGGTTAAAGGATGAAACTCTACCACACACGAATCATGAACTTGTGTAAAAACGGTTTTGCTTGTGAAATAGTGTTTAAAACTAGTAGATCTACGGATCTACAAGCGGTATTTTCAAAGGACCACGTGTCAAGAGAAAACATACTTTTAAAGACGGATCTTACATAACCAAAAGTGTTTTTGTAAACACACAAGTGCGTAGACACTTGTGTAACACAAAGTTTTGACGAAAGAACTATTCTTGTAAATGTTGACAAGAAGTTGTGGAAGTTTATTTTCTTTAAACACGAGACTTTTACGAAACCGGGTTGATTTATACAAAAGATCCACTAAAAATGATGGAAAGATACTACATATTTTGGAAAAACCGCAAGTTCATGTAATTTATGCGATTTACATATATATTTTGACTAGTTGATGCTTTGAACATTGTTTTGGTTAAATAAGAAAATTGTTGATTTGGTTTATAAAAGAAAATGATACGCTTGAAAGCGTGGCCACCTCCAGTTACAGAGGAAACTCTGGCGAAATTTTCCCAAAAGCCTAACACTTAGAAATATTTTCACTATAAGTGTTAGAAATACATTTTGACTTGTTTTCAAATTATAGATTTCGCCACGACTTATTTACAAAATACCGGAGGTGGGATTTCACAAAATAAAACGTGATACCTATATATATTTAGTATATATTTTTCACAACATCACTTGTATAAGTGTTTATGATTATTTTGTGAACTACGTAAATATTATTTTTAGGGTAAAAATAATATTACTGAGTATTATTTTGGGAAAATCACATGTATTAAAGAGAAGAATATTTATATTTTGAAGTTGGAAATAAAATATATTTTAAGTGAGACTTAATAATATATTTCGAAATTATACGAACACACATGTATTAAATCCCCCATCCTTGGGAAGGAAAAATGACTACCAAGTATATACAGAATGTAAACACGAAATAGTTGCCTAACTATTTCCCAAAAACTTAAACCATAAAGCTAAGGCACGGCCGTCCGTCTGATAGAATTAGTACGTGTAGGTCGTCATACAGCTGATTGATTTGGAGGCATACTTGGTAGAGACGCACCACGGTGAGTTCATGTCCCCCTTTTCTCTAACTGTTTTCAGTTTTCTTAACTACGGGGGTGAAATACATGTTACTTCGATTACAAGTACTTTATACATGGTATGGTTAGCGTAAGGAGGTTTACTACTTAGATCATGTGAGTGGGTAGGAGCAATATGAGGCCATTAGTCCTCATGGCAGGACCGAGGGACAGGAGCGGTAGATCTATCTGGGTGTAGCGAGCCCAGCCCCAGGCCAAACTAGAAACGGACCTCGGGGTGACTTTGTCCACATACTAATGCCGTGGCGAAATCTGCTAGGTTTGAGTCTCCCTACTTGCACTTCACATATATCAGTGGCCTTGCAAACCATTGGTGATCTCAATTCCCTTATTTGCTACATACCAAGACTATTTTTATACTCACAAAGGTTTACTTACTCACTTACACATGAACTCGCTCAACATTATTGTTGATTTTTCAACTTACATGTATTTCAGGAAATTAAAGGATCTGGCGCGGTATGTCACGTTTTCCCGCTGCACTAGTTACGAGGTCATCCGGGTTTAGGGAATGTGACTCTTTCCTGGACAAGTCACAGTCCTTAAACTATGCTTATGTTATGTTGTGTTGTTGAACAACGTTTATGTCGTTAGAATGTGTTTCCGTTAAAACAATGTTATTGTATTTGGTTTTTAAAACTTAATCGAATGGATGATCTTGCATGGTTTTATTTCATATAGCTTTGTTATGGTTAAGCTATGGTATTAAGAAGTCACACCAAATTAACCACGCTTCCGCAAAGCCAGGGTGTGACAAGTTTCCTCACATCGGGATAGCATTCGTTCAAGGTTATCGAGGCATTGGTCGTATGAATCCCCAAAGATTGAAAAGTCGTCCATGAAGACTTCCATTGTCTTTTCTATCATGTCATGGAAGATGGCCACCATGCAACGTTGGAATGTTGCTGGGGCATTACATAGACCAAACGACATGCGTCGATAAGCAAAAGTTCCATAGGGACATGTGAAAGTTGTTTTTTCTTGGTCTTCGGGTGCTATCGGGATTTGAAAGTAACCTGAAAAACCATCCAAGAAACAATAAAATTTATGACCGGATAATCTTTCTAACATTTGATCAATGAAGGGCAAAGGAAAGTGGTATTTTCTTGTTGCTTCATTTAATCGTCTATAATCTATACATACTCTCCATCCTGTGATGGTTCTCGTTGGTATTAATTCATTTTTTCGTTAGTTATTACCGTCATACCTCCTTTCTTTGGAACCACTTGGACGGGACTCACCCAAGGACTATCGGAGATAGGATAGATAAGTCCGGCGTCAAGTAGTTTGATGACTTCGTTTTTAACCACTTCTTGAACATTTGGATTTACTCGACGTTGTGGTTGTATGACCGATTTGTAGTCATCATTCATCAAAATTTTGTGTGTGCACATAGAAGGACTAATTCCTTTTATGTCTACAAGTTTCCAAGCTATTGCATTTTTATGTTTTTTCAAAAGACTAATTAGTTTTTCTTTTTCTAAGCTATCTAGTTTAGACGAAATAATTACAGGTAAATTTCCCTCTTTGTTTAGAAAAGCATATTCCAAACCTTTTGGAAGTTCTTTGAGCTCAAGTGGTGGGTCTTTAGGAGACTCCTTATTTGGTTGCTCATTTCGATCAAGAACTTTAAAAGTTTGTTCTATGGCGACCTCTTCTTCAACAAAGTGGTCAATCTCTTCACTTGTATCAGGTGGTTCATCTTCATCTTCAATTAGGGGGTCATTATTGCCGAATGGATATTTCATTGATCGTTCGAGATCGACACTTCTTTTAAATGCCCCTAATTGAAGAGGTAGATTGTTGAACTTCCGGTTTTTCAAAGCTTCGTGAGTTTTTACACATGGTCGCCCCAACACTAGAGGAGCGTCATCGAGGATGACAAAGTCGGTCGGGATTACCATTTGATTTGTTTGAACCAAGACATCTTCAACTATACCGATTGATTTTATTACTTTCCGATTGGATAGAAAAATGGGTATTTGAAGTGGAGAAAAATCACTAATACTTAATTTTTCGAAAATGTAATTAGGCATTATGTTAACACAAATATCTTTATCGATTGTAACGTTACTAATAAATGAATTTTGAAAGAAACATGGAACCGGTGTAATGTTAATTTCAAATGGGTCTTCTTTTGTTAGCGAAGTTTGATCATTAGTTAACTTAACACTTACCGTTTCGTCAATTTTAGTGTTAGTGTTTAACTCTTTTAAAAACTTAGCATGAGTGGGTACTAAACAATGATTTTCAAAAGAAGGTGACAAGAGATTAATTTCTTCCAAATTAGACTCTTCTTGAATTTTAACGTTGTCGGTCTCACCTATTTCGTTGTTTAACTCATGTGTCGGTTTTTCACTTATTTGTTCTTCCATTTTTACATTTTCAGTTATCTCTTCCTTTTTTAATTCTTCTCTTGCGCGGGACTCCTCTTCCCTTGCGCAAGATTCTCTTATACATCGATCGATAACTCTAATGTGTTCTAATATCCTATCGGTTACTTCGGTTATAGAAAAAGAATCGGGATTTTCTAAGTTTGAATCCGGTTGTTCGACCCTTTGTTCCTCATAATACCCATATGAAGTCGATGGTTCGCACCATTGTTCTTCATTGTAAGCATATGATGGATAAGGTTCGTAATTTTGTTCTTCATAATACTCATATGAGGTGGGTTGTTCACGCCAAGGTTCCTCATAATAAGCATACGAAGGTGGTGGCTCATATCTTGGTTCCTCAAAGTATGAGTACGAAGGCTCATACCTTGGTTCATCAAAATATGAGTATGAGGGAGGAGGTTCATACCTTTGGTCTTCATAGGATGTGTATGAAGTTGATGGCTCGTACCTGGGCTCCTCATAGTAGGTGTATGAATTGGATGGTTGATATGAGTGATTATTTTGAACCGAGCGTAAGTTACGACAATTAGTGCAATAATTACCCCTATAATCATCCTCCTCATAGGTGTAGTTGTAACCTCCTGAGTATTGATCCATAAGAATCACTCAGCAGACCACAACCGAGTCTCGAGATCAGAAAACAAAAATAAAAACGGAAACAGAGGCTGTACACGGCCCCGTGTTCAGTGAGCACGGCCCCGTGTTCAGGTTTTTACACCTTCCATGGTTGGAATGTCAGGTTTTTACACCTTCTAGATGCTTATCCAAAATATAGGCGGCTTATCCAAGATCTTTAATGGTAAAACAACTTCCAAGCCAGGTTTTTACACCTTCCATGGTTGGAATGTCATTTCCAAATAGTAGAATGTCGCCGACACACAATACTAAGAAAGTGCTGATGCTCCCACTAGCTTTCTTATACACATAATCTTCATTAGCGTTCTTGATGAATCCAAATTTCTTAATCTCTTCATCAAAATGGTGATTCCAACTTCTAGATGCTTGTTTCAATCCATAGATTGATTTCTTTAACTTGCATACTTTGTTAGGATGTATTGGATCGACAAAACCTTTAGGCTGAACCATATAGACATCTTCATCAAGATATCCATTGAGGAAAGCCGCTTTGACATCCATTTGCCAAATCTTATAACCTTAATGTGCAACTATGGCAAATAATATCCTAATTGACTTTAGCATCGCCAAAGGCGAGAAGGTCTCATCATAATCAACCCCTTGAGTTTGAGTGAAACCTTTTGCTACAAGTCTCGCTTAATAAGTATCCAAGTTACCATGCATATCGGTTTTCTTCTTGAAAACCCACTTGCTTCGAACTACTTTGGAGTTAAAAGGTGGCACAACCAATTCCCATACTTGGTTTTCATACATGGATTGCATCTCTACGTTCATGGCTTCAAGCCATTTGTCACAATCAGATTTTAACATTACATCATGGTATGTGGTTGGTTCATCCAAATGTACCACATAGCATCCATCCATGAAAAATCTATATCTTTCAGGTGGACTACTAATTCTACCAGATTTGCGAACGTTTTGTGTGTATTGATCAACCACTTGATCGTTTTCAACAACCTCTTGTTGAGTCTTCCACTTACAGACGATACATAGAAGATTGATGCAAGTAGAAAATACCACCTAACAATGGTTTACTACCCCTAATACATATGACGAAGTGCCATTCAATAACATCATCCTCTTCAAGTCCCTTACTTGAACATGATTTAGGTGAATCTATCACTTATCCCTTTGTTACATGTGACACTCTGGATTTTCCCGAACAACCTTCTTGTTTTAGTATTTCGTGTACATATTATTAAACAAAAGTTTGTGATTTATCTTGATGTGCTATGTGTTGATAAAGTGTACGTATGATGTATAGTTATGTATGTATATGTATAAGTGAGCCGAAGACCATGAACCCGACTCGAGACCACTCGGTCTCGAGTGAACAGTATAACAATTGGGCCAGTTGGGCCATGCTTCTCTTTATCCCACTCGAAAACCCACTAGGGTGAACCGACTTAGGGCTAGTATATAACTCATGCTCCTAGCCAACCTTGCCATTTCTTTGGGCAACCCACACTCACTCTCACACATTGATGCGTGTGAAGTGTTATATATTTTAGGTGTATATTTTAAGCCCCTTTAACACTTATTTTTAGCCAAGTTTTAAATTTATAAAACACGATATTTCACTAACACCAAACACACATATGGGCAAGTGCACCCATCGTGAGCGTAGTATAGTGTTGGCAAGATACCGAGGTCGTCCAAGGACACAAGAGCTTTTAGTACCGGTTTATCCTCAACGTCTAATCAAAATAAAAAGGTTTAGAAAAATGTTTTAAACTAAGAAAAATAAAAACTAACTAAAATGCTGAAAATGAAAATAAAAATAAAAACAGATAGACAAGATGAATCACTTGGTTCCGACTCGTATCTAGTGTAACCTTTGATTATTTCCGCACTTTTGCACATAATTAAGAGATTATCTTAGTTATTGTAGTAGGCCCCTTTTTTGAAGGTGACGTTACCCTCACCCCAGTAGTTTGAGTCAGCAAGGATACAATCCTAAAAGGGTGGATTATTGGAAGATAATGAATTAAGTTATTAATGCAATATTATGGTAGGCCCCTCTTTTGGAGGTGACGTTACCCTCGACTAAGTAGTCTGAGTCAGCAGGGATACAGTCCTAAATAGCCGGGTTATAGTATTAATAGTAGTTAACTCATGAGGGGATCAAAGAGTTTGGACCCCCGCCATCCAATACCGTGAAGTATTGAAGGAGGTCCTACTAAATTTGACCCAGGTCCATTGCAGGACCTCTAAACGCTGAACAATGGCAAGACCTTTACCAAACCGTTCCCTTAACCCCCGACCAGGTAGCCAACATACCTCCATATAGACCGTGGAGATATGAATGGCGAAAATCTTTTATTTTATATAGACAGTAAAATAATTTCAAGACACCACGGACAAACGATAAAGAAAGATCACCTTCAACATAAGCAACTAGTTATTAAAGTCATTAATACGAAACCAAATAAAAAGTGCAAAAGATTAGAAATAAAAAGTATTACACTAGACACTTTGTCTTCACCAAGTGATGTAAGAGACTTAGGCAAACATGGCCTTGATTGTCAAGAACTCTTACGATCAATCTTGGATCCCGAGACGACTCACACACTCTATGATGGACAATGGATGATGGTGGTGGATGATGGTGTTATGGTGGTGGTGGGTGGTGGGTGAAGTGTGAGAGAGGTGGTGTGCCAAGGGATGGTTTGAGCTTGAGCCAAGCACATCTTTTTATAGGCTGAACAGAAGCTCGGGCACGGCCTCGTGTCCAGTGGGCACGGCCCCGTGTCCACATCCTTCTCTTTCTTCATTAAATGCAGCTTTGTCTTATTAGTTGACCACACCCCCGTGTCCGCTGAGCACGACCCCGTGGTGCAGAAGAATCTTTGTACTATGCAGATTTGCTAGATTGTGCGAATCTTATAGTTGACCACGGCCCCGTGTCCGCTGAGCACGGCCCCGTGGTGGGCAATAGAAGCTTCTACCACTTTGTCTTTTCTGCTGACACTTGGGCACGCCCCCGTGCTGGCTGAGCACGGGGCGTGTTCAGTCTTCTGTCTTCTTGTTTTGCTTGGGAAGATGCTGTCGTGGGGTCGGGCATGTCACGTCTTGTTCCTTTTCTTTTATTTATGTTAGATTTTGATGTCTTTTTGCTTCTTTTGTTAATTTGAGCTCATTTAATCCTGAAAATACAAAAGGAAGACAAAAGCACACTTTTTCCAACATTAGTACTAAAAAGGGGTTAGTTTTATGCCTCATTTGATGAAATTTATATGTTAATATTTGAACACATCACACACACTCTCTCTCTCTAAAAACCCTAAACCTCAACACCCCACCCCTCTCGGATCAAACCGGCAACCACAAGGGAGTTCTCGGATTGCTTGTAATCTCATTGATCGATCCTTCATACCCTCACACCTCGGAATCTAGCCGGTTAGTGTTTTAATGTGTACTAGGCGTTATGTGTGCTTGATGAATGAGATACATGCTTAGTTTAGAGGTCTCTTTGCATGATTTTGTAAAATTCAGTGAGTTAAAAATGATTAAATGATGTAGATGCTTGATTTCTAAATAATGCTTATGGTTAGGAAGAATAGGGTGATTTATGAATATCATATTAGCTTGACATATGAGTAATAGATGAATCTATGAATATTGTGCTAGCATGTTCTTGGATGATGCTGAGTTATAGGATGAAATTGTGTATAGGAATGGGTCAAAATGATTGTTAGGGAAAAATGGTGTTAGGCATGTTCATACTGATTTAAAGGAATGAAACCGTGATGTATGTTAAGATGTTTTATTAAGATGATGAAAAACCCTAATGAAGAACAACATGAATGTCATAAAAATATTTGAATTGTGTGTTTTGATCTGTTTTGTATTAAGATTAGACAAGAAAACATGTTAATGAAATGGTATTGGACAGTACAAACAATCACGATTTCAAAATTCTATTGGATAGTACAATGTATGCAGATGTTCTAGAATCAGCAGGTGATGGGAGTCAAGACCCCTGGTCTCGACTCGAGACCATCGAACTACAACTCGAGACCGTGGTGATTGCGACTCGAGACCACATAGTGACAACTCGAGACAGACTTCAGGGACTCGAGACCATCAAGGTCTCGACTCGAGACCCCATGATCTCGACTCGAGACTGGATTCAAGACCTCTGAGGTTACGACTCATGCCAACACTACTCGAGACCAGAAGTCCATGACTCGAGACCTCCTGGTTACGACTCGAGACCGCCTGTCCTCGAGTCGAGACCACCTGGTCTCGACTGGGCTGTTTGTTTTTGTTATTGGGCCCAAGTGTATTAACTGTTCATGCTTGTTACTGTTTAAGTGGGCTATGTGTTAACTGTTGCTGTTAAATAATTTAGACAGGCCCAGTAACTTAGAGGATAAATATATGTCATGCATGCTATGTGTTAGATACGTGTAAGATAAACGTGATTTCTTGTACCCAACCTGACCTATACCGGTAACCATGCTAGGGCGTGGTGACCAGCGTGCGTGACCAAGTAAACTAATCAGCCGAGCAACCCAAGGTGAGTTCACAACTATTAAAGCATGCGTTCTGTCACACCCCGACCACGTAGGACAACCAAACGTGGCAGAAAACGTCGGGGAGTGTTGTAACAGAATCATTGTTTCATAACACATGGAAATTTAAATATTGTTTTATTGAATAAAAGAGTTACAATGTCTTGACAATCAACGAAACATAACATAAATAACTAGTCTTGCATCTTTTATTGTCGCTAAGGCCCAAGTCCGCCTAAGTGTATCTTGATAAATCCTATGCATCATATCCTGAAACACATGTGAAAATAGGTACGTCAGCATAAAAATGCATGTGAGATACATAGGTTTATGAAAATAGGATTCATGACTTATTGTTTAAGAAAATGTTTAGTCATGAACCTTGTAATTTGCTTTGTCTTGTAAATCATTTGAAAAGTGATAAATAAACCCAATGATATATATGTATAAAAGAATAATACATGGTTAAGTGAATAACCATGTGAAATGAGTTTGTATAAATTAAGTTGTTTGTAAAACAATGTATTGTGAAAAGTATGTATATTGTATAAAATGTTATATATCTTAAATTGAAATGATTCAAATAACGCTACGATATGTAATACCATACAAACACTTATATATAGGAAGTACCAGCGGCGTATCCACCATGCTTCTATCATATTACACACGCACCGTTACTCAAATCACTTACCCAAACAAACCACCAATGTAAGATGTCTATGTTTAAACCAATTGCCAAACGTATTGAATAATATGTCAAAAATGTTTATGTGTCAAATGTAAATCATGTGATGTGTAACCAATGTCAATAATGTTCATGTGTCAAATGTAAATCATGTAATGTGTAACCAATGTCAATAATGTTCATGTGTCAAATGTAAATCATGTAATGTGTAACCAAAATGATCTGTATGGCTAGTGAAATGTATCAACTAAACCATATGCACAAAAACAAAGTATTGAAGTAAAACATGGTTTAAATCAAAGCTATGTTTTGTGGAAATGCATGCTATACTGATACGAACATCTATGCGGTGTTGTGAAAATGCATACATCCAAGCCTTGAGACTGTGGCGATAAACCCTTAAACAACCTAAAGGTTTATCTAAATTATGTATATCGAATTCGGTCATTCCTTCCAATCCAAACAAACCCAGGATTTCAGGAACGGGAGTTGTCAATTCCTATGGTACCACTACCTACTAACGAACGGTGTAGCTAATGTTAATGAATGTATTGTTCCATTGTAAACAACCCAAATGTCATAACAAAATGTAAGCATGTGATGAAAACACTGTACTAAGTATGTAACCAACGGACATACATAGCATAAAATGTAAATGTAAAACAATGTACTAAATATGCACACAATGGGCACACATAGTATAAAATGTAATGTAAAACAATGAAATCATGTACTATAAATGTACTAATGAACATAGCAAGTATATGATGTGAAAGCAGGAAAGCATGAAAGTAACAAGTAGGCACATGTGTTCCACCCCAAAACGTTTGGAAAACAGTAAAAGAGGGGTCTATGTACTCACTTGAGATTGCTTAGTAGTCCTTGAGTAACAACCAAACAATGCTAGAGATCGTGGATATCAAACGGCACCTAATATAGGTAACTATGTTAATAAACCGGACCTATATCGGAGGATTTAGATAGAATGAGGGTTAGTAAACCAAACGAGTATAGAGACTCGTGTCATATGGTTTAACAAAGCCTACATACTAAATGAAACCTAACCTAAGTGCTTTCGACCCATCGCGACCCATTAAGGTAGCTTATGCTACTTTAACGCGTCGTGCGCGCAAAAGCGCACTCGAGACGTCTAACTAGCCCTATGACAAGTGTTATATGCCTAAACATGTTACATAATCAGTTAAGTGATGAAAGTTTAGGTTACATATGCTTAATTACCAATTACACATGAAAAGGGTATTCTGGTAATTTACCTAAGGCATATAAACTACCTATCATACAACTACTTAAACGAAGCGACCATAAGGTATAACCTCGGAAGGTTATTCCCTATATACTATGGTCACCTAATGTGTTTGGTCGGATCCTAATGATCGACCAAATGGGTCGGGTTCGAAGGTATAAGCGATTTATTAGATCGCTTACCCTACGACCCTAGACAACGTGGTAATCAGTAGGCATAGTCCCAAAAGACTATAACCAACGTGATTACACTCACGTTGCGAAGTTCAAACGAACTTCGCATTGACCATAAACTGGTCAACGCAGAAAGTCAAACAAAGTTTGACTTTCAGACTCGAAAAGACTCGAAAAGCAATAAAAGAACGAAAGAATACTTACGAAGGGTCCCCGAATGCTAACCTCGATCCAAGTAGCTCAGGTATGAAACAATGGTTTCAACTTAGAGCTTCTCAAATCAAGATTCTAGTGGGTTTTGAAGCAAATGGGGGTGGGGTATTTATAGGATTCGTAGAGCCGTTAAGATCGTTCCTCGTTAACCGTGATTTGATCTTGGCCATACACCTCAAGATAGTGGTTTTACAAAACCATTTGAGCCCACGGTATTGCCAAAACCATGTGCGAAAGTGAAAATGGACCAAATACAATGTTTCTGTCTAGGTTAGGCAGTCGCGTAGCGCCACTACCAAGGCATAAGGTGCTCGCGCTACGCCACTGCCCACCAGTATCAGCAAAGTTTCAAAAATGGTAGAAATGGTCCCTGCAGCCCGTTTAAGCTATTTTCGATGCGTTTGAACCCCGTTAACCTCATTTCAAGGCTCTAAAATGAAGTTAAAGTATAGGGAACTCACAACATGCTCAAAAATATCTAGGATGTCGGTTCGTTTGGCCGTACGATCGCGATGTTCGCTTAATTACGACGGAATGCGCATAAGCGCGAAAAACGATCCAAATTGCGCGACGAATGGATTTTTCTCATGCCAAACACTAAAATAAAATGTTTTAGTGCTTACATAAATTTTTGGATGTCCGGATGTATTCAGAACGTAAGTTATGCGCGAAAATGCAAACTTGTGCACTTTTTGACACTTTTAGTCCCTGAATGACCCAAAAGTTTATTTTAGCACACTGAACCCCTCAAAGCCTATTTCTAAGCTATGTAAAGGATATTTATGGTATGTTTAACTTATGGTCATGTTCCGGAATGTCTGTTACAGTTCAAATTGGCATACTTTCGCAGTTTGTCAAGTTTAGTCCCTGTAAGCGAATTAGCTTGTTTTTGCCATACCAAAGCCTTCAAAACTTAATTCTAAGTTATGTAAAGGTTATTTAAGGTATGTTAAGCCTATTTCACTATTCCGGAGTGTTCGTTGCATTAAACTGGTTATATTTACGCATCGGTGCGCGTATAACCTTCCAGAAAGCGATTTAGAGTTTGGAATCGAACAAGAATTGATATGTGCAAATGATACAAATATTTATACAAATACCAAGTATGAAATACAATATTTCATTGGTTCGGTATTTGTTTGATGGCCGTGAAGGCACAGGTGTCACACGTTCCCGGTGGTTTGGGAAACGGAAACTCGAACAACGCTATCCCCCTCGTAAGGGATACAAACCTACTTTTCTTCCCTTGAATGGGACTCTTAGTTAATTACTGTTTATACGGAATGCAATGAGCAACACTAAACAAAACTCTATCACTCAAGTCCCTACTACTTAATACCGATTAGTCGTCGGGGCCAGGCGAACGGGTTATTAGTTGATAGCGCTATTTAGGTCTTACCAGCCTCACACCATGCCTGTAGAGGATCGGTCGTGAACTAATGTACTCTGGCAAACCGTCAATGACGATAGAACATTGACAAACGGGGCACTGCGGAAACGTATGGTCACCTAGTATTCGGTATTGGAAGAACAGTTTAGTCACTTACTTATGGGGTAGCTCCCCATGGCATGTATAAACGGATAAATTAACTGGTGAAACAAGTTTTTTGGTAATTAAAAAATGGACAACTCGTGAACTCGCCAACATTTTTGTTGATACCCTACTGCATGCTTTGCAGGTACCCAGTGACTCAGGAGCTTGCTACTTGGGGATGTGTAGTGGTCGTCTAGCCCATGTGTTGGGTTCTAAATAAACTTGAACCCTGAACTTTGTTTTCAACTAATTTATCTATGCTTCCGCTACTTACTTAAACTGCTACTTAACTTAAACTGCTACTTAACTTAAACTTTTGAACTTTACACCATGATGCCTACTAACCATTATGAGTGATGAATATTATTACTATTAACACATGCTCAGTATAATTGATGGCTGGATCCTGGTCAGTCACGCCTCCAAGCGGTGGTACTCCGCATGTGGGTTTTGGGGGTGTGACATTATAGATGTCATGTCAAATCCAGAAACATAGTATGATCATTCTCTGTTGATCTAACTTTAGAAGGCCTTAGACATCTTACTCTCAATGAATAAGAGGAACAAATCCCTTCTTGACTACATACGTCTCTCACAATCACCTTGTACCACACCTGAGCTTAGCCTTAAGTATTGTCATATTACGGACAGCGAAGAACTAGGTCAAGGTATAATATTTGGTGAATATCAAGACCCAATATGTATCTCAGGTCAGAGGATACTATGATATTCGCATTTATTCAAATTTACTTATGATCAATCACAAAAGATTCCATGTAGTAACTGTAGGATCGAGAATCGATCTAAACGAGTCTATCAGAAGAATTCAATCCATATCGAAGGTAGAATTCAATGATACAGACTTGATTACAGCTTGATATTCACTCTAATTGTCTTGTTTATTGATAAAATAGCGTCTTGCAGCCTGGAGACACTTCTGCAGCACCACGGCACCGGAATCAGAATTGTTGCTAATGAAATGACAAGTCACCTATATATAGACAACACATTTCGTGCGAAATGGGCAAGACCCATTTCGTGCGAAATGGTCACAAACACACGTTTCTCGTATTTCGTGCCCTGATCTTTCTAATCTAATACAAGACTCGATACAAGACGAAGTCGATAGACATATGCACCAACAGACTCCCCCTTGGATGTCGACGAGTCTTCAGTATATGTCTTCAACGTCTTCAGTCTTTATCAGTCTTCACATGCTTTCCAAAGTATCTGACAGTGTAAAGCATTCTCAATCTCAAACTCTTCTCCTTTCTCTCTCTTCCAGAATCTCAATCTGACTCTATCTTCTCTCTAATTCTCTTAAACAGATCTCTTGATTCCTTAAGTTCTTCAAACTCCCCCTTTTAATAAACTGAGATCGCAGTTTGCATGTCCGTTTTTTTGGAAAATCCTCAGGTAACGGAACCTGGCTAACCTGCACATTCTCTACCTCAAAATAAATTTCACAAATTTTAAAAAGAATTTGACAAATTTATATTCCTCTTGCAGAAAAAACGTTCAAAATGGTTTAACATTTAGAAACTCTGAAGATCACTTGTAAGAAAAAAACATTTTTCATATCAACAGACTCTCCCAAACCTATTGTTCATCATGTTTAGCACTCAGAATTTTGAAAATCAGCTCTTCAACATCAGTTGTCGAAAATCTTTTTGTATTTTCAAAATTTATGCTAAAACACACTGAAAATCTTTTTGGATTTTTGTTAATGAAATGCAGTAAAGAAATATTTACAGACAATATTTTTGTGAGATTGTGTAAGAGGATCATATCAGTTTATGAGACAAATCACCAACACCGTTAAGCTTTAATCATTTTAAGTTCTAAACGATTCACTTAGATTGTCAGTATACTGATCCACTTAAATTTTCACACAAAGTTCAACTGTTTCGAGATACGAGATTAGTGTTTTAAAGACTTAAACTTATTCGCGTGTCCCACCTCAGAATATACTCCTGTATCCAGACTCCTATATTTAGTCTTACAGGTGAATGTACACTAGTGATATCTGTAAAGGGTTAAATGCAAGACCATGAGAGCTCAGGCTATTGCTTCCGCAAAATCAGAGAGATGATGGTTCGCTTTTCGGTGGGTTCCCGTTAGAGAATCTTTTATTTACAACAGCACATGATTAGCATTTTTCAATGTTTCATCATTTTATATGCTGAGGGTGGGCTTTAAGATTAAAGCAATGTAAAGTATTATACGAGGACTATGCTATTGCTCCAGCAAAATCAGAAGTCCAGGTATAATACCCCAGATATCACCACGCACAAAGACCTAGTATGTCAGAAATAGAAAGCCCTTCAAACAAGATTTCAGGGGTTACCTATATATCCGAGAGATGTTCCCCACGAAATAAGTAAGTTTGAAATGTAGGTTTATATCCCAAACACAATCTACTAAGCGTGTAAAAACCTACTAGCACATCATCAGTGAGACCGTTTATCACATTTGAACTTTCCAATTCTTT
This sequence comes from Helianthus tuberosus, assembly GCA_030545235.1. Lineage (NCBI taxonomy): Eukaryota > Viridiplantae > Streptophyta > Magnoliopsida > Asterales > Asteraceae > Helianthus > Helianthus tuberosus. Next base: position 134,270,517 of record CM060408.1, on the reverse strand, counting down.
AGCGTGCTGTGATAGTCCACTGATGTACTATCATTTCCTCTATTTCACAACAAAACTCATTTTTGATATTTTATCATGTTTTTTAATTTTTTTAAATTCTCAAATGTTTTTGGATTTTCAAATTTCTTACTCCCTCTAAAATACAAAATCATTTAAAGGAAGTTTGAAAATAAACTGTTCAAGAAAAAATTGACAACTGTTGTGAATTGCTTCAAATCGCCATCCACTCGGCATAAACAATTAGAACTCCCCCTGACAATAAACTATTTTCCCATTATGATTTCAAAACACTTAAGTTTGTTTTAATCAAAATGGTTTTTCTGGAAAATTAGTTCTGTTGATTTTTTTCAAACCACTTGTAGGTTAGGGGTTTCATCACATTGTTCTCAATCATTTGTATGAAAGTTAAATCAAGTTTAACTTAATGACCTTGATTAACCACTAGTAGGTTAAAATACCACTTGTAGAAATATGCCGATTCCTTCTCCACGATTACCAATTTGGGAGCTCCGGCAAGTCCAGAGTTTAATCATGACATGTTCTATCCCAGTTACTAACCTGGGATGACCCATCTTTATCTGATTTCTTTGTTCTCTTCTCATAAAATTACTTTACCCCTTTGACATTCCCATCAACCATTTTACCAAAAATATTTTGAACTTTAGGGCTAAAGGCTTTTTCAACATCAAATTCTTTCTTTTCAGAAAAAATTGATTTGAAATCTCAACTTTTCCAATTTTTGATTTTAAATTTTCAGCCCGCAATGGTGGAAAATTGTCATCATCAAATGGTGGAACTGACTTTTCTTCTTTTATCACAACTTGTGGCTCTTCTGACTTTGATGAGTCAGATTCATCGCCAGAAAATAGATCCTCTGATTTTAACGAATCAGAATCATTGCTAGAACTATCATCAGATTTCTTAACAATCCACTTTTGGTTGTTAAGATTCACTTTTCTTCTGTAAAAACTCTTTGAACATTCACCAACCTCAAACTTTGAATTTTTGAAAACATTGAATTGTTTGGTTGGTGGTTCATTCTCAACCATCTTTTCTTTTAGTTTAAGAGAAACTCCCTGTTTTGTTTGGATTGCCTTTGGACAATTTCTGACAATATGACCAACTGTTTTGCATTGAAAACAGGTTCTTGTCTCTTTCTTTTGTTGAGCAACTTCCTTCTTCATTTCTTCTTGCTTCTTTGCAAGGAATTCTTTGTTTGTCTGCTTTCTGAACAAATTCTCTTTTTCTTCTTCAGATGATGTTCCTGAAACAAAAACAGTTTTTGGTTTATAATTTTTCTCATTTTTATAATTTTTCGGTGGAATAAAACCAAGACCTTTCTTTTTGAAATTACCGTTATGGTTTGGTTTCTTTCGATAACCTGAACCAGAACTGTAACTCTTTTTCTTGTTTAAACGTTGTTGAACTCTTGAGGTGTAAGGTTTAGGTTTTTCAGAAAGATTTTCATATTTTATTTCAGAAATATTAATTTCTGTTAGTTTGAAAACCTTTTTTATCATTTCTGGTTTAACACCTCTTATTGGAAATTCTTCATCAGAATATAATTTGTCAGAATCATTCAAAGTATATGCTACTTTGAATATTTCATCATTCAAATTAGATTTTGATAACAGAAACTCTTTATTGTAAACCCGTTTGCCCTTTTTGACTGTTGGACTTGATGTTTCAGACTTTGACTCCGACTTTGATTCCTCGGTTTCATCTTTATCCAACACCTGATCGACCACTTTCTTTATTAACTCTGACTCATGATCAGTATCAGATGAAGTGAAAGTGACATCAATATTGTCTGGCAAATTATCTGAAGACTCAGATTCCCACTGTAATTTTTTTGCCTTTTTGACTCTCTCCGAATTAGAATTTCGTGGAGAATATCCATTTTCAAGCGGAGGCGGACACTTGGTATAACTGGCACTAGGTTTCGTACCAGAATTCTTTTCTTCAGTATCCTCTTCTTCAAACGCCTTCATGCCTTCAACGGTTGGATAAATCCTGTCAATAACATAAGAAGTACATGAGTAACTTTTTAACAACCTGTTTACCCTTTCTGTTTCAATCCTCTGGGTTTCCAGTTTCCGTTCTAGCACAACACACTTTTCAATGTAATTATTGACAATTTTCTGCTTTGTCATGAAAGCTCCTTGAGGTGTCTTCATAGCTGTTGCTTGTTCACTGCTTGATTGGTTGTATTGATTCATGGCTTTGTTTAGAACATTATAGGATTCTTTCAACCTGTTCATGTTATGAATTAAAGTACCGTTTTGCTTTTTCACTGTCTCACAGGTTTCACATTTAACAGGAATCTTTCGTGCATCAGCTTCTGCTTCAACCGTGAAAGCTGGAATTTCTTTTACCTTTTTCTTTATCACACGAACTTCTTCATCATCACTGTTAACTTGTTTTTTAACTTTCTTCTTCTTCACTCGAACTTTTCCATCATCACTGTCATCACTCTCCTCTAGCATTCTTAAGTGCTATTTCATTCTGTTAGCATAATAATCATCATTATCACTATCTTCAACAACTTGAGCAACAAAAGCTTTATGATCTAAAGTTTTGTTAGGATCATAGTCATCCCAACTAAAACCTTTTGGAAGCCGTTCATCATCTTGATCCATCATTTTATTTATCAAACATGCTTTACTTTCTGCTGAAATATATTTATCCCAACTAAATCCTTTGTATAAACTTCCATCATCTTGATTCACCATATAAGCTTTCTTTGATTCTTCAATTTCCTTCCTAGCATGAGCAGTTTGGGGTTGTTGTTGATGTGGTTGTTGAGCAACTTGATGATAATCGCTTTTCGATAATAATCATTTTTGTTAAAAGGATTTTGAGCTCCACTTGCTTCGAGGTTTGTGCATTCTCGCTTGAAATGCCCTTTTTCCCTGCAACGAAAACAAGTAACTTTAGATTTATCAAAACCTAAAGTAGAAACATTTGCATCACGGAAGTCATCTCTTCCTATGATCTGCTTGAATTTCTCAGCTCTTCTCAACACACTCGCCAAACACCACTTTATATCCATTAACTCCATCTCCTCAGCATCAATCTGATCGTAATCCTCTTTTGTCAACATTGGATTTTCGATCCTTCCTACAACTAAACTCTCATATGACTCTAATACAGTCACCAACAAAGACATGTGACCTTTTGCAACCTCTTCCAAGAAATTCTGACCATTCTCAAGGTTTAATGCAATGTTGCATTGTAACATCTTTCCATTCTTGGTTGCTGAAAAGTTTGGATCAAATGATGGATATGAAGAAAATCCCATTTTGCTGTTTGATCCTTGAGATGACCCTCTAGAAGAACTTTTAGCGTTGAATGCAGTTTCGATCTTTGGTGACATGTTGGTCTTATCACTGATACCTCCTTTGTAATATAAACCAATATCTTGTTCACCATCAAAATCTTTCATTCTTGAGACCTTCCGTTGTTCCATCTCTTGAGCTTCAAGTTTTTCAATAAACTTTCCCAGTGTTAGACTGCCAAAATCTTTCTTATTTCTCAACATCATAAGGTACGTGCCCCAAACATCATGTGGCAACGCATCAGCCAACTTTTCAATCAATTCTTCATTATCTTTTGTGATGCTCAACCTCTTCATGTTAACTATCAGATTGCAATATCTTTCTATGATCTGTTTGGTGTTTTCAGTTCTTAAACCACCAAATAGATCGAACTCTTTTTTCAAAAGTGATTTTTTGTTCTTGATCATCTCTTTACTTCTAACAAATTTCGATTTTAATGCTTTCCAAAATGAATATGCACTTCCATTGTGTTGCAGTAAAACCAAGATATCTTCTTTAACAGCTTGATGCAATAGACTAGTCATCATCTTTTCATCTTTGTATTTCTTTCTCTCCTCAACACTTAGATCTTTAATAGCAATAACCTCTTTATCATCATTCACCGGTCTAACATATTTTGTTTCAACACATTCCCAAGCATCCAAGTAATTTGCTTGAACCCAATTTTTGAATCGCTCCTCCCATCCTTTATACTCCTCAATATTCATGAGCTTTGGCGGTTTTTGCATGGTGCCAGTTTCATTTTCTAATATTGTGTTCTGTGCAATAGTAATCGGAGTAGCAAACGCATTATAAAACTCTTCTTCCATGATTTTCACGCGAAAAGAATCTGGTGCGAAATGATCCTTTGGTGCGAAATGGATTTTCACACGAAATGGACAATCTTTGGTGCAAAATGAGTGACTTCGTACGAAATGGGATCAAAATATGTCAATCCGTGTGAAATGGGCAAAACTTTGCTATTCCGTGTGAAATGCTGCTGATGTCATGCACTCGGCCATATTTTTGTCAAATTGAATATGTTTTAGGTCGATTTTAGGTCTAATTCTTTCAAGGCTTTGTTAAAACAATATTTCACTTATATTGTGAGAAAATCAAGCCATTTTAACCAAGATTTCACTGTTAATTTTGAAAAAGAAAGTGTAGAAATCAGAAAAATGATGAAATCAAGCTGAATTTGGTAAGAACTCTTCCTCCTGAGCTCTGATACCACTTGTAGGATCGAGAATCAATCTAAACGAGTCTATCAGAAGAATTCAATCCATATCAAAGGCGGAATTCAATGATACAGACTTGATTACAGCTTGATATTCACTCTAATTGTCGTGTTTATTGATAAAATAGCGTTTTACAGCCTGGAGACACTTCGGCAGCACCTCGGCACCGGAATCAGAATCATTTCTAATGAAATGACAAGTCACCTATATATAGACAACACATTTCGTGCGAAATGGGCAAGACCCATTTCGTGCCAAATGGATAGTGTTCATTTCGTACGAAATGGCCTTGTTCCATTTTGTGCGAAATGGTCACAAACACACGTTTCTCGTATTTCGTGCCCTGATCTTTCTAATCTAATACAAGACCCGATACAAGATGAAGTCGACAGACATATGCACCAACAGTAACATTTGAGAACGAGTCAGTCCAATATTTGTATACCACAAATATCTATGAACTTTGGCAGCAACACTTTGCTCTATATTTATACCTCATGAATATTCACCAATCCAAGTTCACAATAGTCTTACATTCATATTTGTTCCCACAAGTATGATCGACTACGGACATTTAGAATAATTAACTTATTCATGGATTTAAACATGCTAAAATGGAACATAACACAAAATACCATAAAAGAGTCAAAATAACAATTGTTCCAATATCCAAATACAAAATAGATCAAATCCAGTCACTAGAATATCGAAGTCCTAAGGCACAAGTATGACCCTCATACTTTGGCCGTTCAAGGAGCTTCGTGAGCGGATCCACAATATTTTAATCGGTGTGGACTTTGCTAATACATATCTTTCCCTTTTCAACCTCATCACTTACGTAGTTGAATCTCTGCTCAATGTGCCTAGTCTTTTGATGTGCACGAGGTTCCTTGATTTGAGCAATCGCACCCTCGTTATAACAAAAGATCTCTAAGGGGTCTTGAATGGTAGGGACTACCCCTAGGTTGGCATTGAATTTCTTTAACCATGCAGCTTCTTGCGCTTCCAATGAAGCAGCGATGTATTCTGATTCTGTAGTGGACAATGCTACAGCATCCTGCTTCGAGCTCTTCGAAGAGACTACAACTCCATTCAAAATAAAGACATACCCAAATTGTGATCGAGAACCATCTCGATCAGTTTGGAAACTCGCATCCATGTAACCCTTTATAACGAGTTCCTCTTCACCAGATCTATATATTAGAAACATATCCTTAGTCCTTCTAAGGTATTTCAATATGCTTTTAACAACCATCCAATGTCTGTTACCTGGATTTTGCTGGTATCTACTTGTCATGCTTAAAGTTCATGACACATGCGGTCTAGTACATATCATTGCATACATAATGGATCCTATAGCAGACGCATATGGATTCCTTTCATTCTTTCTTGCTCATCCTTTGTGCTAGGACATTGAGACACATTCAAAATTGTCCCCTTTTGAATAGGTACCAAACCTTTCTTAAAGTTCTCCATCTTGAACCTTTTCAAGACTTTGTCAATGTATGCACTTTGGTTTAAACCTATCAAGCGCCTTGATCTATTGATGGAGAGTGTGAAACCCGGGTGTTAAAGTGTTTAAATATTGTGTTTTTAGTGCGTTTTATGTGGTTATATATTGTGAATGTGATAACTACGTATAATTGTGATATCGCATGTTAATTGCTTAATTCGGTTAAATTGAAATGCTTAGTGATGAACGAAACAAGCAAGGAAGAATAATCAAGTGAATCACATTATTCGAGAGAGGTTTCGGGTCAAAAGATAGTTCGAATGTGTGAGAATTACGAATGAATGAAGTCTAGGGACTTGATTGTCATTCTATGAAAGTGTGCTAAACAATAAGGTTTCAACAAAATAGACAAAACGTAACTTACGTTTTGCAAACGTAGCGTACGGGATATCTTACAAGACGGCGCATGTTAACTTGATGATTGGAATTTAATGGGCTTGGACTCGTTATACATACACATGCATATTCAGCGATATAGGGACTGTTGGATTTTTTATTGGGCCGCTCACATGAAGGCAGATATCACGTGGTGGGGGCTTTTGTTTTCAAGGGGACTTTCAATAAATTATCACAATAACATATATCATGATCACATCATGACTTTTGGGGAAAACATCACTCATTCACGTGAATATAGGAAGGAGTCAACATAGAAGACTTTGGAGGACATCATCATATGCTACACGGCAGGGACTTTTGGGGAGGTTTGTTTTGAGAAATAAAATCATCGTGACGTCAGCAATATAAGATATGTATATGTTGATCTCCTCTTCATAAAACAGCCATCATAATCATCATTCCAAGTGGGCCGCACATGTGAGAAGGGGCTTATACGCATACAGTTTGAATGAAGATATTGGGTCGATTAACTAAACATATACATATAATTGACGGCAGTCATCACAGGAACGAAAAATCAACATCATGATCATCACATGGACTTTGGTAATTCACATAAAGATTCATTTTTGTGAAGTGGGCCGCCATCTTGACTTGGAGTCTTTGGAATGGGCCGCCAATACAAAAGAGGCACACTCATGTGGTTATGAGGAGCCGGCATATACACAAGATAGTGGAGGGCTTTGACTGAAAAAAAACATCATCATAAATATATCATTATCTTCGACGGCGGACAGAGGGAACATGATGTCACCCGTATACCAAGCTTTGGAAGATCGGACGAGTAACATGTGCTGCTAAATCTCTCGTGAACACTCCGGGTGAATGGTTCTTGTGAGACACTTTTAATTCTAGTTTCTGTTTTTTATTGAGATTTGGATTTGTAGTCGGGTGACAGCCGACTATTTGCATGATTAAATAATTTGTGTGACAGATAAATCCTGAGTGACAGTCAGAGTTATAATTATGTTTTGAATCTAATTGTGCTTTTGTTGAATGAATGATTCCAATGTATGCTTGTTTTAATATTTATCTGATCAATTAATATTAAGATTTTGAACTGCATAGGTAATTGGTAGATGTGACAAATTTACTATTCAATCCATAGCATCCAATAAAATCAGAACTAGGTTTTTAGTAATTACAGAATCTGAATCCCGGAGTGCTCACCTTTTCTCATCATTGTTTATTACGACTCAATTTTTTTCTTAATTGCAACTTGTTTCAAGTTTTTTAATTCCATATCAGTTTTATAATCATCAGTTAGTTTAGTAAGATTTACAAACAAATAATAATTAGCATTAACCACAGACTCCTCTGGATTCGATATCCTGCTTACCCTAGCTACCTAGGTTAATTAGGTTTTTGCATGTCAATAACGACAGACATCAAAATGGCGCCGTTGCCGGGGAGTCGTGCGCTTAGTGCTAGTTGTGACAACTCGAGTTTCCGACATTCTTTATTCGCATTTATTGCACGTTGACTTTGACGGTCTAGTTGTTTGACTCGTCTGATTTGTAACGATACACTTTGTGTGATAATAAAAGTATTATGTTTGCTTGGTTATGTGTTGATATTATAGCATGAGACTTAGTGTATTTGAAATAACATAAACTACTGAACATATGAAACAACTCGACGAAACAGAGTTGTGATTCGCCATGAACACATTCGACGAAACAAGGCTGTTTCGCCAAACTCATCTCGACGAAACAGACTGTTTCGCCGGCCCAGTATTACGCCGAAGCCCAGTTCGGGCCCAGTACTGTTAGACTTGTTATATTGCGTAGAATGATCCCATTTGACACATTTTAGCAAACCAGAAACCCTAGAGAACTCTCTGCTGTGTGACGGCGAACTAGAACCCACCGGAAACCTTGGTGCGATCAAACTTTCATCTCGGTTAGTACGGGTTCGTTAACTCGGTTCCGTTAATGTTTCTGATTTCTTGTTATGTGTATATGTACCTGCTGATTTACGAAACGGATTATGAATATATGTGCACGATGATATAGATGTCGATATACATGGTTAATCGGATGTGTAATTATAAGCGAAACTTAATACGATCAGATACTCGGTTCTGTATGTTGTTAATATGATCTGATTTTGGTAACACGTTAGTAGCTTGATAGGGTTCGATGATATGTTTGTGGTTTGATTAATCGATACGTTGTTCACATAAACTAGGGTTATGCTAAGACGATTATACTTTGATGATTGAGTTATGATGATTTTGGGTGCACATTGATCTCCATACGATTTCGGATATTTGTGATGGCTGTTAGGTTGATTAGGGTTTCTGTATGTGACGTAACTGACTTGTGACGAATCAGATCGCTATCGACGAAACGCAGGTAACGACGAAACAGGAATCTGTTTCGTCGAGACCTCTGCGACGAATCTGAGCAATGACGAAACTGGTGTTTCGTCGAAGGGTAAGAACGACGAAACAGGGGTGTTTCGTCGTATACACAATCTGCACAGTAACATGTTTATATTCTGTTAAGTGTTAACTGGGTTAGTTAACTGCTGTTAAGTGTAACCATATTGTACATGACTGTGATTACGTGTTGCATGCTTATACGTGAACGACTTGAACTCAAACTGATTTCACATACGTGCCTACTTTAGGACGCGATTGATTACTTGTGAGCATACACTTAGCATACCGAGCAAAACAAGGTGAGTTCACACCCTTACTAAGGCATGGGATTCCCAGGGTTTGGGGAATGGGATGGAAGGAATAAGGTTGAATAGATTCGTACATACACTGATACTAGACTACCATACCATTGTCCTCGGTTGTGAAGGACACATACGTAAAACCTACGTGAACTTATACTCAATACTATCCTCGGTTGTGAAGGATACTCACGTAAAACCTACGTGAACTTATACTCAATACTGTCCTCGGTTGTGAAGGACACTTACGTAAAGCCTACGTAAACTATGTACGTACTACTGTTCTCGGTTGTGAAGAACACTTATGGTTACAAATAGTCTAGTGTATATGCAACATGGGAAGCCCCCACTAATAGAACATACGATCGGCCTAGTAGCGCCACATGTTACGAAACAAACTTACAATTACGAACTTATTTACTGTGAACTCGCTCAACTAGTTGTTGATTCTCTGTTACATGCCTTGCAGGACCTTAGGTACATATGGAGCTTGCACAGGAAGGAGCAGGTCGTTGTGGGATACGGATCGTAGACGATATTTGAACTTATAACTTATTTTGGGTTTTCATTATTATGCTTCCGCTACTTAAACAATGTTTGGTTATGAACATCGGTCATGTCAAGATGAATTACCTTTTCCTACTTTTACACTTAAATACTATGTTTGATATGATTGATGGCTTGATCCTGGTCATGTCACGCCTCCAAGCGGTGGTACTCCGCGGGTGGATTTTGGGGGTGTGACAGATTGGTATCAGAGCCATTGGTTATAGAGAACTCGGTTTTAATAAGGGGAAAACATTTTTATTAAAACCAGACTATAACCAGAACAGTGCTCTCAACGATCCACAACGACGCTTCGCTCCACGTGCAAGACTCAACATCATAGGTACTACTATTCATGTTACCTTACTACTTGCTAGAACTACATAGAACTTTGCTCGTGGTATGCTTAGATTACATTGCTCACTATTTGTTATTGCATGAGGATACTTGTGTGCTCACTCTCTTCGCACTATTCGCGAACCTCTCACCCACATGTTCTCCTTGATGTCAAGATCATGTGTGGACACGTTAACCTAACTCAAGCCCAGTTGGCGGCTTCGATCACTGAACAAGTTACTGCAGCACTCGCAGCTGCCCAGGCAGGAGGTGTAACCTGCCATCACCACTTACCCTAGGATCCTTAGATCCTACTCTCGTAACTCAACACTTGTGCTTAATTTTGATTACTCTTACGCACACGACAAGTCAACACGCTCAGCCACCTGTGTGCACATACACGATTTTTATGGACTGTCGTCCTACTACTTTCAGCGACACTCGAATCGGCCTTCAAATGTGCGAATGACCTGAGGCTCGTAAGGTGAAATATGCCACTGATATTCTCGAAGGTACTGCGCAAACTTGGTGGAGCGCGCAAGTTACGATACTGGGGCTGGCGGCTGCTAATGCCACCCCATGGAATGATTTTAAGGAACTGATCAAACGTGAATACAGTAGTTATGATGCCATCCACAAGTTGGAAGTGGAGTTCTTTAACATGAAGATGACGGGATCAGAGATAGAAGCATTGAAACCAGACAACGTCAGGGCTGAAGCCCTATGCGGCTCAAGGCAACGCTTAGAACAGAAGGAAGATGGTGCTTACTACGTCACAGGACGCATTTGGGTCCCACTGTACGGCAACCTACGCGAGCTAGTAATGGATGAAGCTCATAAGTCTCGCTACTCAGTACATCCTGGTTCGGATAAGTTGTACCACGACCTCAGAACTACATATTGGTGGCCTAGCATGAAGGCCCACATAGCCACATACGTTAGCAAATGCTTGACTTGTGCGAGAGTCAAGGCAGAATATCAGAAACCGTCAGGACCACTCCAACAACCTGAAATACCACAATGGAAATGGGAGCAAATTTCCATGGATTTTGTTACTGGCCTACCTAGATCTCAGCGCGGAAATGATACTATTTGGGTGATCGTAGATCGACTCACAAAGTCTGCTCACTTCTTAGCAATCAAAGAAACAGACAAGTTCTCTACCTTGGCAGACATTTACTTAAAAGAAGTGGTCTCGAGGCACGGAGTGCCCACCTCCATCATCTCTGATCGTGACGCACGTTTTACTTCAGAACTGTGGCAAGCAATGCACAAATCTTTTGGCTCTCGTTTAGACATGAGCACAGCTTATCACCCTCAGACAGATGGGCAGTCTGAGCGCACTATTCAAACTCTAGAAGACATGCTTCGGGCGTGCGTAATTGACTTTGGCAATGGTTGGGAGAAACATCTGCCACTCGTGGAATTTTCGTATAACAACAACTACCACACCAGCATTAAAGCTGCACCATTCGAGGCATTGTACGGGCGTAGGTGCCGGTCACCTCTCTGTTGGGCAGAGGTGGGGGAAAGTCAAATCACAGGTCCAGAAATGGTAGTTGATACTACTGAAAAGATTGCTCAAATACGACAACACATGGCGGCAGCTCGTGACCGTCAGAAAGTATACGCTGATAAAGACAGGAAACTACTCGAATTCCAGGTTGGGGATCGAGCGCTACTTAAAGTTTCACCCTGGAAGGGTGTGGTTCGTTTTGGCAAACGCGGCAAACTCAATCCACGATACGTTGAACCTTTCGAAGTTATTGAGAAAATAGGCAAAGTGGCCTACAGACTGAACTTACCAGCTGAACTCAGTGCAGTTCACAACGTCTTTCACGTGTCGAATCTGAAGAAGTTTCTGTCAGATGAGACCCACGTAGTTCCTTTGAAGGAGCTCACTATCGACGAGCGATTGCATTTCGTCGAGGAACCAGTTGAAATCACGGACCGGGATGTTAAGGTCCTCAAGAACACCAGAATACCTCTTGTACGAGTTCGTTGGAACTCCCGTCGCGGCCCAGAGTTCACCTGGGAGCGTGAAGATCAAATGGAACTCAAATATCCCCAGTTGTTCGAAAATAATGCAACTACTACTGAGGCTGAAGCTACTACGGAATTTCGGGATGAAATTCCAACTCAACGGGGGAATGATGTGACACCCCAAGAAAACCAGTAATCTTCGCAAACCTGCTCGGGGAGCCGCGATACGATACAGGTAAACAACGTCACACTACTAGCTTCCTCAGTAACTGCATGCTAAATTTCGGGACGAAATTTCTTTTAAGTTGGGGATAATGTGACAACTCGAGTTTCCGACATTCTTTATTCGCATTTATTGCACGTTGACTTTGACGGTCTAGTTGTTTGACTCGTCTGATTTGTAACGATACACTTTGTGTGATAATAAAAGTATTATGTTTGCTTGGTTATGTGTTGATATTATAGCATGAGACTTAGTGTATTTGAAATAACATAAACTACTGAACATATGAAACAACTCGACGAAACAGAGTTGTGATTCGCCATGAACACATTCGACGAAACAAGGCTGTTTCGCCAAACTCATCTCGACGAAACAGACTGTTTCGCCGGCCCAGTATTACGCCGAAGCCCAGTTCGGGCCCAGTACTGTTAGACTTGTTATATTGCGTAGAATGATCCCATTTGACACATTTTAGCAAACCAGAAACCCTAGAGAACTCTCTGCTGTGTGACGGCGAACTAGAACCCACCGGAAACCTTGGTGCGATCAAACTTTCATCTCGGTTAGTACGGGTTCGTTAACTCGGTTCCGTTAATGTTTCTGATTTCTTGTTATGTGTATATGTACCTGCTGATTTACGAAACGAATTATGAATATATGTGCACGATGATATAGATGTCGATATACATGGTTAATCGGATGTGTAATTATAAGCGAAACTTAATACGATCAGATACTCGGTTCTGTATGTTGTTAATATGATCTGATTTTGGTAACACGTTATTAGCTTGATAGGGTTCGATGATATGTTTGTGGTTTGATTAATCGATACGTTGTTCACATAAACTAGGGTTATGCTAAGACGATTATACTTTGATGATTGAGTTATGATGATTTTGGGTGCACATTGATCTCCATACGATTTCGGATATTTGTGATGGCTGTTAGGTTGATTAGGGTTTCTGTATGTGACGTAACTGACTTGTGACGAATCAGATCGCTATCGACGAAACGCAGGTAACGACGAAACAGGAATCTGTTTCGTCGAGACCTCTGCGACGAATCTGAGCAATGACGAAACTGGTGTTTCGTCGAAGGGTAAGAACGACGAAACAGGGGTGTTTCGTCGTATACACAATCTGCACAGTAACATGTTTATATTCTGTTAAGTGTTAACTGGGTTAGTTAACTGCTGTTAAGTGTAACCATATTGTACATGACTGTGATTACGTGTTGCATGCTTATACGTGAACGACTTGAACTCAAACTGATTTCACATACGTGCCTACTTTAGGACGCGATTGATTACTTGTGAGCATACACTTAGCATACCGAGCAAAACAAGGTAAGTTCACACCCTTACTAAGGCATGGGATTCCCAGGGTTTGGGGAATGGGATGGAAGGAATAAGGTTGAATAGATTCGTACATACACTGATACTAGACTACCATACCATTGTCCTCGGTTGTGAAGGACACATACGTAAAACCTACGTGAACTTATACTCAATACTATCCTCGGTTGTGAAGGATACTCACGTAAAACCTACGTGAACTTATACTCAATACTGTCCTCGGTTGTGAAGGACACTTACGTAAAGCCTACGTAAACTATGTACGTACTACTGTTCTCGGTTGTGAAGAACACTTATGGTTACAAATAGTCTAGTGTATATGCAACATGGGAAGCCCCCACTAATAGAACATACGATCGGCCTAGTAGCGCCACATGTTACGAAACAAACTTACAATTACGAACTTATTTACTGTGAACTCGCTCAACTAGTTGTTGATTCTCTGTTACATGCCTTGCAGGACCTTAGGTACATATGGAGCTTGCACAGGAAGGAGCAGGTCGTTGTGGGATACGGATCGTAGACGATATTTGAACTTATAACTTATTTTGGGTTTTCATTATTATGCTTCCGCTACTTAAACAATGTTTGGTTATGAACATCGGTCATGTCAAGATGAATTACCTTTTCCTACTTTTACACTTAAATACTATGTTTGATATGATTGATGGCTTGATCCTGGTCATGTCACGCCTCCAAGCGGTGGTACTCCGCGGGTGGATTTTGGGGGTGTGACACTAGTTTAGTTTGGTGTTGTTTGTTTGCTTTCGTTTTACATAAAAACTAAAAAATCTAAAAAGTATTTGGCTTTTCTAGTTAGTTTGTTTTTTTTCTTTCACTTTTGTCTTTGTTTTCTTTTTGTTCAATACTGCTTTTCGTTTGCTACTTGTGCAGGAAATATGAGCTGTGAATATAAAAAATATGTTTCATGCACAAGGTGTGGGTGCCAAGGACATTGGGCATTCATATGCCCAATGTTCGAGAGTAAGGCTGAATTTGATGAGTGGGTATGGTCCCAACGCATGCAAAGACAAGAAAATGCGGGTTACCAGGGTTATTCTTATCAAGATAGATATCAAGAAAAGATCGATGATATGGACTACCATTATGATCCAAATTGGGGGTACAGTGGTTATGAGATGGATGATGGTCACCGGTACAAGCCAGATTGGGGTTGTAATGGAAAATCAGAATATTTTGAGGACTATGGTTATGGAGGCAATGATCATTTTAATGAATATGACTCATCAAGTTACGCCAAAGACATCCTTGATATATATCAAATTTATGAAGATGTAGTCAAGCTAGGTGAATTCATAAATACACTATGCAATGAGCGGGTTAAAAGAGAGTCCGAGAGGTTTGGAAGCAACAATCAAGTGGACTCACAATCTCAAATATCTGAGTCAATCACGGATTCCCAAGATGAGGTTTGTATTGAAAAACCAGATGTAAAGGCAGTAACTCCTGTACCGGTAATAGTTGATGATAATGATTCACCCATCCGTTTAAATATGACCATTGGTGCAATCCGTTTGGTTGCAAGTATTGAAGATGAAGAGGAGAATGTGCCTATGATCCCAGTCCAGTTGGGTGAGTTCAAGACTGAGAGGGCATTGGTGGATCATGGGGCAAGCATAAGCATATTGGCGGGTCGAGTGTTTGATGAATATGATTTTGGTGAGCTTAAAAAGGCGGACACCACGGTTGTGCTTGCAGACGGTTCAAGGAAACCATCTAGGGGGATGTTGAGAGGAATTGCTGTAAGAGTAGGGGATTGTTATTACCCCAAAGATTTCCTATGTCACACCCCGACCACGTAGAACATACAAAACGTGGCGGAAACGTCGGGGAGTGTTGTAACAGAATTAATTGTTTCAAATCTATGGCAATTGAAGTTTCATTTTATTAATCAAACATGAAAGTTTACATTGTTTTAAACAAGAACCAAAGAGTACATAACATAAATTAACTAGTTCTTGTCTCGTTTTAAGTCACTAAGGCACAGGTCCGCCTAAGTATGTCTTGATAAGTCCTATGCATCATCTCCTGAAAACACATGTGAAAATAGGTACGTCAGCATAAAAATGCCTGTGAGATACATAGGTTTTGTGAAAACAGAATTCATGACTTATGTTTGAGAAAATGTTTAGTCATGAACTTTGTAATTTGCTTTGTCTTGTAAATCATTTGAAAAACGATAAGATCAGATGATATGTATAAATAAGAGAATAATGTATGGTTAAACGAGTAACCATGTAAAATGAGTTTGTATAAGATAAGTTGTTTGTAAATCAATGTCTTGTGAAAAGTATGTTATTTGTATAAAATGTTATATGTCTCAAATTGAAATGATTCAAATAATGCTACAATATGTGATACCATACAAACACTTATATATAGGAAGTACCAGCGGCGTATCCACCGTGCTTGTATCATATTACATACGCCTCGTTACTTAAATCACTTACTCAAACCAAACCATCAAGATGAAATGTTTAACAATTGTAGAAATGTTTATGTATAGTCAAATGTCTATTGTCAAATGTAAATCATGTCAACAGATACAACTGGTTCACACGGTTCAATAGTTACAAACGGTTCATATAATCAAAGGGTTACGACGGTTCACATAGTCAAATGGTTACAACGGTTCAAAATGTAGTATAATGTGTTCATATGCTGGATGAGCATATGCAACAGAAATGCAATGTAAAACAATGTACTAAGTATGCACGTAATGGACATACATAGCATAAGTGTAATGTAAAACAATGTACTAAGTATGCACGTAATGGACATAAGTGTAATGTAAAACAATGTACTAAGTATGCACGTAATGGATATACATAGCATAAGTGGAATGTAAAACAATGTACTAAGTATGCACACAATGGGCGTACATAGCATGAAATGTATTGTAAAGTGATGTACTAAGTATGCACACAATGGGCATACATAGCATAAAATGTATTGAAATCATGTACTATAAATGTACTAATAAACATAGCAAGTATATGATGTGAAAACAGGAAAGCATGAAAGTAACAAGTAGGCACATGTGTTTCACCCCAAAACAGTTTGGAAAACAGTAAAAGAGGGGTCTATGTACTCACATAAACACCTTGAAAACATTTAAAAGAGGGGGTTCTATGTACTCACTTGAGATTGCTCAGAAGTCCTAAGATAACCACCAAGCAATGCTAGAGATCACGGAATCAAACGGCACCTAATATAGGTAACTACGTTAATAAACCGGACCTATATCGGAGGATTGGATAGAATGAGGGCTCGTAAACCAAATGAGTATAGAAACTCATGTAGTATGGTTTAACAAAGCCTACATACTAAATGAAACCTAACCTAAGTGCTTACGACCCATTACGACCCGTTTAGGAAGCTTATGCTACTTTAACGCGTCATTCGCGTGAAACGCGTTCGGACCGCTTAACTAGTCCTATGACAAGTAATATATGCCTTAACATGTCTAATATTGTTGCCAAATTAGTTTAGATACCAAAAGTTATGTTACATATGCTTAAAATGAATTTTGGCGTCAAAGGGGTATTTTGGTAATTTACCTAAGGCATATAAACTACCTATCATACAACTAACTAAACATCGTGACCATAAGGTATAACCTCGGAAGTTTATTCCCTATATACTATGGTCACCTAATGTGTTTGGTCGAATCCTAATGATCGACCAAATGGGTCGGGTTCGAAAGTATAAGCGATTTATTAGATCGCTTACCCTTACGACTCTAGACAACGTGGTAATCAGTAGGCATAGTCACAAGGGACTATAACCATCGTGATTACGCTCACGTTGCGAAGTTCAAACGAACTTCGCATTGACCATAAACTGGTCAATGCAGAAAGTCAAACAAAGTTTGACTTTAACGCTAAAAACAATAAAAGAACGAAGGAACACTTACAAAGGGTCCAAGAATGGAAGGTTTGAATCCGAACACTCTCAGGTATGAAGTGTTAAACACAACAACTTAGAGAGCAAGTTCAGATTCAAAGGTGTGGGTTTTGCAATGAATGTGGTTGGGTATTTATAGTGTTCAGACCACCGTTAGGATCGTTTCTTGTAAACCGTGATTTAATCACATCCTTACACTTGTTGGTAACCTCATGTACATCACATTGGCCCCCCCATAAGCAGGAAACAACACTTGGAATTGGATTGGGAGTGCTAAACAGCTGTAATCTGCTATAAATTTGATCTTATCTGATATGGGGAGCTGACGCGGGCCACGTAAGAGGACTCACTAATCTTATGCGGGCCGCCTGGCCTATCTGGTCAGAAACAAACTTTCATAAATGACAGTTTTGGTCCTTGTTATGTGTTTAAGCCATTTCCGACACGTTTAAGGCCCGTTAAGCCAACTTTAAGGCCCTAAAATGATGCCTAAACATTGTGGACATGAAACATGCTAAAAAATATGTCGGATGTTGGTTCGTTTGGTCGTACGATCGCGATGTTCGCTTAATTACGACGGAATGCGCATAAGCGCGAAAAACGATCCAAATTGCGCGACGAATGGATTTTTCTTATGCCAAACACTAAAATAAAATATTTTAGCGCTTAAATAAATTTTTGGATGTCCGGATGTATTCAGATCGTAAGTTATGCGCGAAAGTGCAAACTTGTGCACTTTTTGACGCTTTTAGTCCCTGAATCACCCAAAAGTTTATTTTAGCACACCGAACCCCTCAAAGCTTATTTCTAAGCTATGTAAAGGATATTTATGGTATGTTTAACTTATGGCCATGTTCCGGAATGTCTGTTACAGTTCAAATTGGCATACTTTCGCAGTTTGTCAACTTTAGTCCCTGTAAGCGATTTAACTTGATTTTGCCATACCAAAGCCTTCAAAACTTATTTCTAAGTTATGTAAAGGTTATTTAAGGTATGTTAAGCCTATTTCACTATTCCGGAGTGTTCGTTGCATTAAACTGGTTATATTTACGCATCAGTGCGCGTATAACCTTCCAGAAAGCGATTTGGAGCTTGAAATCGAATAAGAATTTATATGTGTAATAGATACACATATATTTACAAATCCCAAGTATGAAATACAATATCTCATTGGCTGGGTATTTGTTTGATGGTCGCAGTGACCCAGGTGTCACAGTCTCCCCTACTTTAGGAAATTTCGTCCCGAAATTTATTCGTAGGAGTCTATCTGTGACTTTGTGTTTAATGACCATCAGAGATATGCAAGGCAATATCCTGTCATTTCCTTAACGGACACTCCTCAGAAATGAAAATGAACAGACGGAGTCATTTTCCTCAACGAATATTCTTCAGATGCGGAAATGAAGGGATAAACAACCGGGGATTCATTTCCTCAACGGACAATCTTCAGAAACAGAAATGAATAGACGGAGTCATTTTCAACGGGTGCTTCATCAGAAATGGAAATGAAAAGGATAAACAAACTGGTATTCATTTCCTCAACGGACAATCTTCAAAAACGAAAAATGAACAGACGGAGTCATTTTCAACGGGTGCTTCATCAGAAATGGAAATGGAAATGAAAAGGATAAACAAACGGATATTCATTTCCTCAACGGACAATCTTCAGAAACGAAAGATGAACTGACGGAGTCATTTTCAACGGGTGCTTCATCAGAAATGGAAATGAAAAGGATAAACAAACGGATATTCATTTCCTCAACGGACAATCTTCAGAAACGAAAAATGAACTGACGGAGTCATTTTCAACGGGTGCTTCATCATAAATGGAAATGAAAAGTATAAAAAAACGGATATTCATTTCCTCAATGGACAATCTTCAGAAACGAAAAACGAACTGACGGAGTCATTTTCAATGGTTGCTTCCTCAGAAATGGAAATGAATAGGGCTAATTCTAGACACATGACAAAACTCGCTGTGGTTTCTGTGCACTGAATTCCATAATTATGTATGCATCCATAATTACGTAATTCCTTGCATAGTCCGCACAGTTTGTCTTGTAATGTTTATTAGGGGAGGAAAATCAAACCTATGATGAGGGTGATTAGACTACCATAGGGTCCCTTTTTATTAGATCGACAGGTGATCTTATTAATTAGGCCACCAAGGAGTCCTTTCAGTTACATCATCACATGATATTCCTAACCAGATTTTCGGATCAATCTGTTTAACTAGACCTCTCAAGGGGTCTAATTATGGAGTAGTACTATATAATCAAAGGGTCTTTACTATTACGTAGAAAGCCATTAAGGATTTAATATAGTACCTTTGGATATCCTACTATGAATCCTTTATACGAAGATATGAAAGGTTCTTCGAGGATTTGGATAACAAAAACTTGGATTACACCAAAAACATAGAAGGGAACACATAAGCACATAATCACATAGTTGATTAACTCGGTTATTAATTTGTTATTAACTTGTTAGGGATTGAATATGGATATTCAAGGTACACCAGGAAACCAGTCGCTAGACTTCAATGTCCTCTGGGATCTATCTGAAAAGATAGGATGATCTCCCAAAAATTTGATTTTGTTTTCAAGGAAACGTAATATTCGAATTAAGGAACACAACAATTTTAGTATTTATGGAAATACCCTTAGGTACCCTTATTAAGGATTTATAGTGGTACTTTGGGTATTCGTCCAGTGTTGTAACTTGCGCCTTGTACTTCGTTTCCTTTGAAGAAACGGGTACTTAGGAATTTCGTGGAAACGCAAGAGATCATAAGATGGAAAAATTTTGGGGGTAGTTTGCTTTTCAAGGAATACAATTCCTTGCTTGTCGGTATTGTAGAGGATATGTTCTTTATACATACAACCACATGAATACATTGCAATGTAAATAAAAGATTTATTTATAAACAATGATAACAACTGTTTCATGGACCTTGACAACAAAAGAAAATAATACATAAGACGTGATTATTTCTAAACGATGTTGTCTTCTAGTCGGTCAGATGCTCATCCCTGTGCTGGATTTGCATTAGCAAGCTTTGGGCAATTTCTTCGGAAATGACCCATCTCGCCACAGTTGAAGCAAGAACCTGGTAGAAAACGACCTTGAGCAGGATTGTTGCCAGTTTGGTTTGGTGCAGCTGCAGCTGGGTAGACTTTTGCTGTATGGCCTATAAGTCCACAAGTTTGGCATTTGCGGCACTTTAGATTGGCATGATGATGGAGGCTACATTGGTTGCACAAGGGTGCAGTTCCATTGTATGGCTTCCTAGCAGGGGGTTGAGCTGGTTGGTTGGGGACAGCTTGATCATTGTGAGTAACCATGGCGAAGTTCTGAGAAGCCTTTCGCTTCTTTGACTTCTTAGGGGATCCAGTCTGTTCATCCATGGTCTTTGATTCCTCGATTGGTTTCAATTCCTCGACCGGTTTCTTGTCACCTTTCCGGAAAAGTTTACCTTTACTGTGTTAGTGCACTATGTCTATTGACTTCGTGTTGTATCGAGTCTAGGATTTGAATTGTTAGATTAGATCTTGTTATACGAGAGTATAGGAGGTGTTAGAGTATGTTTGAGGTAATTTAGCTTGAAAGTGATGATTTACCTTGAAAGTGTTACATGAGAATTTCAAGCTAAATCATGATTTCCCTTTAAATTGACATGTGTCATTTCAAGCTAAATCATCATCACTATAAATAGCATTCAAGCTAAATCATTTGTAAGTTTTCAGAAAGTTTCGGATCTGAGTAGCGAAGCTCTGTCGAATCGTCTCTAAGGTGTAAATCAGTATCATATCAATATAAGAGACATTATAATTACATCGAGTGTCCGTTTCATTGATTCCGCCTCTGATTCGGATAAACGACTCTTCTGAACGACTCAGTTAGGTTGTACAGCGATCCAACAAGTGGTATCAGAGCTCAGGAGGAAGAGTTTAGCTCGATTGCAATTATATTCTGACTTCTACACCTTCTTTTTCATACTACACAAGATTCCATGGTCAAAATGGATTGAACTTTTCACCGAACATGCAAAACAGTAGTTTAACAAAGCCTTGAAAGTTTGAGACCGAAATTCGCATTAAAAATAACTGAAATGGATCAAAAACCAGATTTCGCTTGAACTAACAGCTGGATTTCGCTTGAAATATTATGATTTAGCTTGAAAAGTTGTTGATTGGTTGAAGCGAAATAGTGATTTCGCTTGAAAAAGTGATTTTGCTTGAGTATTAGAAGATTTCGCTTGAAAAAGTTCAAGCGAAATAGATTTCTTGGATTTCGCTTGGACTAACTGTTTTAGACCTGATTTCGCTCATAGTATCGGGTCTTGAAAATTGAAGTCAGATTGCATGTGACTTGATAAGTCATTGTCGAAACATTAAACTTTGAAAAAGGTGTCAGGTGTGCATGTGATAAAAAAATTAAAGGATCAATTGTGTTGTTTTGAATATTGAAATTATCGAACCATGTGCTTTGACTACACATGTTTTTAAAATTGTCTGACTTTGATCTGATCAATACATTAAAGTTGCCGACCCATCACTTATTCTTGTTGGAAATTGAAGTGTCAGCCAAATTGTTATCATCGGTCCAATATTATATTTTAGATAATTGAAATTGTCGGGTACCATTCAGATTATATGTAATCCAAAGTGTGCAAGTTGATCATTAAATAGTGTTGGTTGGCTTAGTGGATTTAAAGGTACAGACAGATTAAAGAGGCTTATTAGTCAAAGTATTGTGCACGGCCCAAAGCACTCGAGAATTCCATCTAAAGTTGAAGTACAAAGTTGTGTCCATTCAAAGCCCATGTTACTTAGTTCATCCGATTAAGATCATTCATTTGACACGAATTTTTGTTCCATTTGGTTCCGATCAAGTCTTGTCATTCAGTGATTTCACTTCAACGACATTGAAACAAATCTACGAATCTTCGACACGAGTCATAGATCAATTTTGATCTCACACTTTTACGTATACAGTTAGTTTAAACTGATTGTGCTTGTTTGTTTGTGATTCCAGGTTATTCAAGAATTTCAAATCATGGCTAAAGTGTTTGATGAACAGGAAAACGAGAATATTAAAGATTTAAATGATTGGACTTCTGGATCTTGGATTGATAAGAAAAATAAGAAGGATGTTTGGATTAAAAGATTTGAAAATTTCTGGTGCATGAAACATGAATCATTTGAGAAGTTGGATAAACGATTTGATGATCTGATTGATAAGTTAGATAGATATGAGATAAGGTTTTCAAATGTTGAAAAAATCTCAAAATTTGCTGATGCATTACCTTTAGAATGGGATGAATTTGTAACACCTGTGCCTCCACGGCCATCAAAAAAATACCAAACCAATGAAATATTGTATTTCATACTTGGGATTTGTTAAAAATATGTGTATCATTTGCACATATCAACTCTAGTTCAATTTCAAGCTCTAAATCACTTTCTGGAAGGTTATACACGCACTGATGCGTAAATATAACCAGTTTAATGCAACAAACACTCCGGAATAGTGAAATAGGCTTAACATACCTTAAATAACCTCTACATAACTTAGAAATAAGTTTTGGAAGGTTTGGTATGCCGAAATCAAGTTATATCGCTTACAGGGACTAAAGTTGACAAACTGCGAAAGTATGCCAATTTGAACTGTAACAGACATTCCGGAACATGACCATAAGTTAAACATACCATAAATATCCTTTACATAGCTTAGAAATAGGCTTTGAAGTGTTCGGTATGCTAAAATAAACTTTTGTGTCATTCAGGGACTAAAAGTGTCAAAAAGTGCACAAGTTTGCATTTTCGCGCATATCTTACGTTCTGAATACATCTGGACATCCAAAAATTTATGTAAGCACTATAATATTTTATTTTAGTGTTTGGCATAAGAAAAATCCATTCGTCGCGTCATTTGGATCGTTTTTAGCGCTTATGCGCATTCCGTCGTAATTAAGCGAACATCGCGTTCGTACGACCAAACGAACCAATACCCGACATATTTCTGAGCATGTTTCATGTCCACAATGTTTAGGCAATGTTTTAGGGCCTTAAAGTTGGCTTTACGGGCCTTGGAAGTGCCGGAAATGAGCTTAAACACGTGCAGGGACCAAAACTGTAACTTCTGAAACATATTGCTGATCTGACATGGCCAGGCGGCCCGCCTACGTTTTGATTGATCCTCACGCGGGCCGCGTCCGCCTTCTGGACCAGATTAACTGCATTTAACAGCAGTTTGCAGCTGTTTGATCCTCACCCACACATTCTCAATTGCTTAGTCAGAGGATAAGGACCATTTTTAGGCACCATAACTTTCCAACACTTGTACGGATGGGATTAAGGCACGTTTTCCATGAAACGATCTTAACGGTGGACCGAATACTATAAATACCCCACCCCCCATGCTTCATAATCACTAGAATTTTGATCTTAGAAACTCTAAGTTGAAACCATTGTTTCATACCTGAGATTCTCGGATCGAAATTAGCATTCGGGGACCCTTCGTAAGTATTCTTTCGTTCTTTTATTGCTTTTCGAGTCTTTCGAGTCTGAAAGTCAAACTTTGTTTGACTTTCTACATTGACCAGTTATGGTCAATGCGAAGTTCGTTTGAACTTCGCAACGTGAGTGTAATCACGTTGGTTACAGTCCCTTAGGACTATGCCTACTGATTACCACGTTGTCTAGGGTCGTAGGGTAAGCGATCTAATAAATCGCTTATACCTCGAACCCGACCCATTTGGTCGATCATTAGGATCCGACCAAACACATTAGGTGACCATAGTAGGTAGGGAATAACCTTCCGAGGTTATACCCTATGGTCACATCGTTTGAGTAGTTGTATGATAGGTAGTTTATATGCCTTAGGTAAATTACCAGAATACCCTTTTCATGTATAATTGGTAATTAAGCATATGTAACCTAAACCTTTGTCATATAACTGATTATGTAACATGTTTAGGCATATAACACTTGTCATAGGACTAGTTAGACGGTCCGAACGCGTTTCACGCGCACGACGCGTTAAAGTAGCATAAGCTACCTTAATGGGTCGCGATGGGTCGAAATCACTTAGGTTAGTCTCAATGTAGTATGTAGGTCTTGTTAAACCATATCATATGAGTTCCAATACTCATTTGGTTTACCAAGCCTCATTCTATCCGATCTCCCGATTTAAGTCCGGTTTATTTATATAGTTTTAGATTGCCGACTGATTCCGTGCTCCCTCTAGCTTTGTTTGGTTGTTGTTCAAGACCTCTAAGCATTCTCAGGCGAGTACATTATTACCCTCTTTTACTGTTTTCAACTGTTTTGGGGTGACTCATATGTGCTAAATATCTTAACAATGATTTCAAGAACGATTACAATGGTTTCAAAAACAATTACAATGTAGTATCAAGAACGATAACAATAGTTTCAAGAACGATAACAATGGTTTCAAAAACAATTACAATGGTTTCAAGAACGATTTCAATAAAGTGAACGAACTTATTGGTTGTAGTTACATAACCAATGACATTCATTAGCAATGATCAAGCCGACCAGTATTAGGTTATGGTACCATAGGATCTGACAAATCCCGTTATTCTCTATACCCATGGTTATGTGTGGGTATTTTGGGTAATGACTGAATCTGTAATTATTAATTTACCCTTTGGTAAGGGTTTGTTAAGAACGAGAGCGAGAGCGAGTTGGAACGATGAACGCGTCAAGAAGGTTTGAATGTTATTAGAGAATCGACCATTAAGTACTTTCACAATTAAAACAAGAACGATTTGAATGAATAAAACAACAAGAACGATTGGAACGATTTCACAAAGAGGTTTAACGATTGGGTAAACATTTGGACATGATTTACATTTGATCATGCATTTCCACGAAACATAGTATTGATTTAAACCAAGTTTTACTTCAATACTTTGTTTTGTACGTTTTTCCTATGGTTTAGTTGATGCATTTCACTAGCCATACATATCATTTTGGTTACACATTACATGGTTTACATTTGACACAAACACTTTTGACATTGATTATACATGACATGATTTACATCTTAACATAAACATTTTGTTATATTATTCAATACATTTGACAATTTGTTTAAACATGGACATCTTACATTGGTGGTTTGTTTGGGTAAGTGATTTGAGTAACGGTGCGTGTGTAATATGATACAAGCATGGTGGATACGCCGCTGGTACTTCCTATATATAAGTGTTTGTATGGTATTACATATTGTAGCGTTATTTGAATCATTTCAGTTTGAGACATTGAACATTTTATACAAGTAACATACTTTTCACAAGACATTTATTTACAAACAACTTATCTTATACAAACTCATTTTACATGGTTATTCATTTAATCATGCATTATTCTCTTATTTATACATATCACCTGAACTTATTATTTTTCAAATGATTTACAAAGACAAAGCAAATTACAAGGTTCATGACTAAACATTTTCTTAAACAGAAGTCATGAATCTTATTTTCACAAAACCTATGTACTCGCCAGCATTTCTTTGCTGACCTCGTTTTCACATATGTTTCAGGTATTGTTGAATGATATCGATTGATAAGATGCATGCTCACATAGGACTGGACAAGGCCTTAGTGACTCAATAACAATGATAGATTATGTTTAAATTGTGTATTTAGATTTCCAGACGATGTAATTATTCAATGTTTAATAAAACGAAACACTTTTGGTATCCATGGTTATGAAACATTAATTCTGTTACAACACTCCCCGACGTTTCCGCCACGCTTTGTATGTTACACGTGGTCGGGGTGTGACAGAATTTTTGAGTGAACTAAAAAGGGATGCTAGTTTCTTAAAGTTTTCATTTAGAGAATTCATCAATAAGCTTAGATTACATAAATTTGATAAAGAAAAAAGAAAAGAAGAGTTGATGTATGAGATGAAGAGGGATTTAGAAAAGATAAATTTGGAAGTGATCATTGAAATGAGAAAAAGATTTTCTGTATGTCTTGTTGCAAAAAATGTCATGAAATATGATATTAAGAGAGGTTGTTTTATTGATGAATATGCAAACCCTCTTGATTTTGTTAAAATTTTTTGTGCAGGAACATTCAGGATGGAAGCAAAGAAAGAAGATGATGTTGAAAAGATAAATGAAAAATGTTCAAAATGTGATAAACTTGGAGCAGACAATGCCAAATTCTTGAGTGATGTGGAGAATTTGACATTGGAAAACAAAGCTTTGAAAGATGGGAAGAAAACTGATGATGAACAGATTCTGGAGTTGCGCTTGAACTGCGAAAAATTGAGATCTGAAAATGACAAAATTTTGGAGAATATAGAGAGTTTGTCATCAGAAAACTAAGTTTTTAAAAAATTAGAAAATGATTTCAAAAATCAGTTAAAGATTTTAGAAGATGAGAGAGATGTTTTTGGTAAAAATAATATTGAAAAACAAATTGAAATCAATTCTCATCTTGCTAAAATCATTCAGCTTGAAAAAGAAGCTGAAAAAGCTCGGATTAAAATCAAAGAGCTTGAAGTTAAATTGAAAGGTTTTGTGACTTCGGCACCATATGAGTGTCCAAAACCGATCAATTCTGTTCCAATAAGTGACAAAGTCACAAATTTTGACAAAGTCAAAATTAAAGATTGTGATGAAATATCTGATGATGAAAAAGAAAAGAAAAGAAAAATATTTTTAGATTTACAAGAAAAATTTAAAAATACTGTTTTGCAATCCACTGAAACAGGTGAATGTTCTAAACAAAAACTTGTTAAGAAGAGTGTAGAACAGAAACAAAAAGATAAAAATTTGAAAAATCCTAAAATTGAAAATAAAACTTCATTAGATAAGTCATCCAATTATTATCAAAAATCACAAAAATCTAAAAATGAAAACTCACAAAATGTTGGTAATAAGTGGTGCAGGTTTGACCACAGTGCTCAAAAGACAAATTATGCTTATAAAAGGAGAAATGATTACCACAAAGCCAAACAATGTTATGATCTGAAGGTTTGGAATGACAGAAGTGGATGGTACGATAACAGAGTGTGCTATACCTGTGGTGTTAGAGGACACATTGCTGTTAACTGCCAGAATTGGAATTTTGAAACACGAAGATGCTATAATTGCCATATCAGAGGACATATTGCCAGAGATTGCCCAAGGAGATCGATGGGAAGATCAAGGGTTGAATCTCAGAGAACGATAAAGAAACCAGTCAATGTCAAACCCAAAGAACAGAAGGTTCTAGAACAGAAAGTGAAACTTTCGCAGGGGCAAAAAGACAGACTGAGGAAAAAGAGGAAGAAGGCAAGAGAGTATTTGGAGAAGATTTTGTCTTCAGGTTCATCAGTTGGTTCGAATAAAAGTTCTGATGAATCAATTCATTCTACTGCAAAGTCAAGCAAATCGAATTCTTCAGATGCAAATCTGAGGACAAACAAGAAGAAAAAGAAAGTTATTGGCGATGAATCTGGCTCATCCAAGTCCAACAAGCCAAGTTCGGGCAATGAATCTGATTTCACAAAATCAGAGGAGCCACAAGTTGAGGTAAAGAAGGAAGAGACAGTTCCGTTAATGAATGATGAGAATTTTCCACCATTACGAGCCGCAAACCTAAAATCAAAAGGTGTTGATGCTGGAAAAATGTTTAATAGCAATGTTAAACATATTTTTAGTAAGATGGTTGATGGTAAGGAAAAAGGAGTGAAAGAGTTTTATGAAGAAAAGAGAAAAGCTCAAAATGCACCTAAGGCTGGTCAGGCTTGGGTGTCAAAATCTGTTGGTTGAATTCCTGACTTGCCGGAGCTTCCAGGTTGGTAAGCGTGAAGCAGGTATCGGCATCATTCTTGAGAAATTCACAGGATGGTAACTGTGATATTTCGTCTTACATGTGGTAAATCAGGGACATTAAGTTGTACTTGATTTCCTACAAGTGTTTGTGTTGATAGAATCCTAATAATGTTAAATTTTTCAAAATGGTTAAAAGAGGACTAGGTGATATGATGACCCCGAACTCATAAGAGATGGGTAAACAAACTAATTTTTCCGGAAAAAACCATTCTGATTAAAACAAACTTAAGTGTTTTGAAATCATTATGGGAAAATAGTTTGTTGTAAGGGGGAGTGTTGATTGAATACGCCGAAACCCTCACGGCTGAACAAACATGATTACTTTCATCAGATTGAAACACGGTTTTCAAACTGTTAAGATCAATGAGTTGTAAATCATGGGGGTATGTTATATTTTCTGCAGATCAGAGCACTTTTAGCAGAAAATGGATGGAGAGACAAAGCTATCAGTATTGGTTGTCAAAATTTCTTTAAATGATTTTGCATTTTAGGGGGAGAAATATTGTTAGAAAATACAAAAACATTTGAAAATTTGAAAATGACAAAAACATGATAAAATTAAAAACTTGATAAAATTTAAAAATTGAGTTTTTGCGTAAAAAGAAGAAATGATAGTACATCAGTAGACAGTTACAGTACGCTAAAGAAATGGAAAGTTTAAATGTGTTAAACGATCTCACCGTGGATGTGGCGGTAGATTTTTATACATTTAGTAAACTTTTTCGGGATATAAACATAAATTCAAACTTGCTTATTTCGTGGGGAACACTACTTGGATATATAGGTAACCCCTGAAATCTCGTTTGAAAGGTCTTGTATTCTGATATACTAGGTTTTTATACTCAGTGATATCTGGGGTATTATTCCGGGACTTCTGCTGAATGGAAGTTCTGACCTAGTCCTCGAATAATGCTTTCCGCAAATGCTTGAAACACAGCATCACCCTCAGCATATATGATAAGACAATAAAATTGCTTAGCAATGCTGTTGTAAAAAAGATCCTCTAAAGGGGACACACCCACAAGTTGAGTCATGATCTCTCTGCTGAACGATGGTTCTGACCTGAGCTCTCATGATTCTTCATAATTTATTAACCCCTTACAGATATCATTTGTGTTATAATTGCCTGTAAGACTGAATATTGGGATCTGGATACGGGAGTATATTCAATAGGTGGGACACACGTATAAGTTTAAGTCTCTAAATCACTTAATTCGTATCCTGAATAGATTGAACTTTGTGTGAAAATTTAAGTGGATCAGTATATCGACAATCTAAGTGAATTGTTTAATTCTTACTTTGTAACTAAGCTCAACGGTACGTGTGACTTGTCATAAACTGATATGATCCTCTGACGCATACTTAAACAAAAATATTGTCTGTAAATATGTTTGTACATATTTCTTTACTGCTTTATATTTTCAGAAAATACAAAAAGATTTTGATTTCTGTTTTATTTTCGACAACTGATGTCTGAGTGCTGAGTTTCAAAATCTAAGTATGTTGATTGTGTTTCTGAGAATAAAACAAGTTCATTAATTTGAAACTTGAAGTTTTAAAATCAAAAATCAAAAACAGTTTGTGATATCTCCAAGGTCATTAAGTTGGACTTGGATGATTAACTGTGGGGGATTTGGATGCTTATATTGTTATAGAGCTAGTTTCCGATCCGATTCGATGAAACTGCCAAATTCATGATTAAGGAGATTGAATTGTCAGATTACGATATCTGGAAGTTTAAAATGTTTTTACTTATAGTTGTATGAGTGATTGCAGGAAAAGTCCAGACTACGATCCCGAGAGCAGAGTCTAAGGGGGAGTCTGAAGACAAGCTGAAAGTTAGGAGGAATTTGTAGATGGAAAGCTAGGTGTTGATCCCAAAGCACGGAAGCTTGATGAAAGGGGGAGCCTGAAGCTGATAGGAGAAGAGAAAGATTGTTGGATGCTTACATTGTTACAATTTGAAAGAAAAGACAGAATGATCAAGACCGAAGATGTGTCATATTGAAGAATAGTCACTGAAGACTTCGTCAATATCCAAGGGGGAGTCTGTTAGTGCACTATGTCTATTGACTTCGTCTTGTATCGAGTCTAGGATTTGAATTGTTAGCTTAGATCTTGTTATACGAGAGTATAGGAGGTGTTAGAGTATGTTTGAGGTAATTTAGCTTGAAAGTGATGATTTACCTTGAAAGTGTTACATGACAATTTCAAGCTAAATCATGATTTCCCTTGAAATTGACATGTGTCATTTCAAGCTAAATCATCATTGTTAGGGGTCATTTTCTTAACATACGTATCCTGACCAATATCCTGCCTTTCTTTGTTCATTTGTGACCAGGATGCTGGAAGAGGATATTGCTAACATCTTGGGCGATATCCTGAGGCTTATTGAATTAACCACGTGCAGGTTAAGGGCTGAGACTTGCTAACGGTCAAGAGGACTTCTTCTCCTCAAGACTCGGACGAATTTGTTGAGGAAGAGACGTTGAGCCCGAAAGACCAGGTCTACAACGTTCGAAGAAGGAATATTCGGTGGATCCCGCAAGTTTAGGGTAGTTTGTTATTTTATCTTTACTATAAATAGATGGGGGCGGATCAGCTTAGAACACACAATCTTTCACTAACACTCTCATACACTTACACTCTCTAGCTCATTGCAAACACCACACTTGTATTCAAGTTTCGTTGTAACACTTAGTCGATCCGTACCACATCCTGCACTGTATCCTGATTTTTGAAGCAATAGAAGAACTAGGCAGCTGCGATTGTCAGCTCCCGAGGTTTTATGCCGGCGATCTAGATTGATCAAGGGCTTTCCTCGTACATCCTGTGTCGTTTACTTTACTTTTGCTCATTGTTTGATCATAGATACAGCTCTATATCCTGAGCCGTATCCTGAAACTGTTTTTACAATTAACTTGATTAACATATTTTCGACACTCATTTCTAGCACACTACCTCACTTAACTAATTTGATCACTTAATTACTTCGGTAATTTTTGACCAAAACAATTTGGCGCCCACCGTGGGGCAAGTGGTGCTCTCCTTACTAAAAAGTTTTGTCAAATCGCTAATCGGTTTTCTATTTTCAAAACTTTTTGCCACATTGTCCATAATGGCCTCAAGATCAAACATGAGTTCCTCTACTGTGTCTGCTATGACTTCTGCTACTACCGGTTCGGTGCTTCCACCACCTCCTCCAAGGATGCCAGCCTCTACACAATCTCAAGATGTTATCCCTACTCGGAGTGTCCAGGGATCTGCTCCCGTTTTAGCTTCTAATGATGAAATTTTAACCTTATTTGGAAGTGTGCAGGAACAAATGAGGCAGCAACAGGAAACAAACCAAATGCTTTTGAGGGAAATACAACTCCTGAAGTCTGGCTCGAGCAGATCTGCTGAGGACAATGTCACTCCATTACACCCCAGAGCGTTGAACTTTAGTTCAGCTGTGTATACCGAGGATAACAGAGGGAATATCGTGCCCAGTCTTCCTCAGAATCATACTCCTGAAATACCCTCATCGGTCAGGATGTCAACCATGAGGAGCTCAGGATATGCTTCAGGATATGGGCAAAATCCTCCAATGGGTAACGTGTCGAATAATAATAATACTCATGCTACTAACAGTGGTGGATCTTTGCAGGATACAGGTGTAACATCAACACTTACCAGGGAACTTCAGAAGTTGAAGGACATGATATCTAGTGTACCTGGGGTGGTCCAGCCGATCCCGGAAGTGTCTCAAGACAGCCACAAGATATCTCGTTTTGCATATCCTATATGTGATGCTGAGATCCCAAAGAGATTCCAAACTCCCAACATGAAGCTTTATGATGGGAGTACGGATCCTGAGGAGCATATTGCTCAGTATAGGGAAAGAATGGAGATTAACCCTATCCCTCCGGAGCTCAAGGAAGCGTGCTTGTGCAAGGGATTTGGTTCTACTCTAACAGGATCGGCCTTAAAATGGCTATTAAACGTTCCTCCTCACTCAATTACTTCATTTGCTCATTTGGTTAATTTATTTAACAGTCAATTTTCTTGTAGTCGGAGTTTTGAGAAACTAACCAGTGATCTTTACAGGATAACTCAAGGGCCTCAGGAATCCTTGAGGGATTATGTGAACAAATTCAGTCGAGAATCCTTGGATATCCCACATCTTGATGTTGCAACAGCTGTGCAAGCTTTCAAGATGGGCTTACAAAAGGATTCTCAGTTTTATCAGGATCTTGTAATGAATCCCTGCAGGAATCTCGACGAAGCTCGTAACAGGGCTTTGAGATATATCCGTCTGGAAGATGACAGGAAGATGCAAGAAAGGATGAACTCATCCAACGCTTATGAGTCAACTAATAGGAAGTCAGGATCCTCGTTCAAGTCATATCGGCCTAAGCCGTATAGTAGAAATGAAAACAAAAGAGTGAACGCTGTCGAAGATGAGGATCCTGAAGAGTATTGATGCGTGCGAAGTGTTACTTATTTTAGGTGTGTATTTTAAGCCCTTTTTTAACACTTATTTTAGCCAAGTTTTAAATTTATAAAACACGATATTTCACTAACACTAAACACACATATGGGCAAGTGCACCCATCGTTGAGTGTAGTATAGCGTTGGTAAGATACCGAGGTCGTCCAAGGACACAAGAGCTTTTAGTACCGGTTTATCCTCAACGTCTAACCAAAATAAAAGTTTAGAAAAATGTTTTAAACTAAGAAAATTAAAAACTAACTAAAATGCTGAAAATAAAAATAAAAGAAAAAAACAGATAGACAAGATGAATCACTTGGTTCCGACTCGTATCTAGTATAACCTTTGATTATTTCCGCACTTTTGCACATAATTAAGAGATTATCTTAGTTATTGTAGTAGGCCCCTCTTTTGAAGGTGACGTTACCCTCACCCCAGTAGTTTGAGTCAGCAGGGATACAATCCTAAAAGGGTGGATTATTGGAAGATAATGAATTAAGTTATTAATGCAGTATTGTGGTAGGCCCCGCTTTTGGCGGTGACGTTACCCTCGGCTAAGTAGTCTGAGTCAGCAGGGATACAGTCCTAAATAGCCGGGTTATAGTATTAATAGTAGTTAACTTATGAGGGGATCAAAGAGATTGGACCCCCGCCATCCAATACCGTGAAGTATTGAAGGAGGTCCTACTAAATTTGACCCAGGTCCATTGCAGGACCTCTAAACGCTGAACAATGGCAAGACCTTTACCAAACCGTTCCCTTAACCCCCGACCAGGTAGCCAACATATCTCCATATAGACCGTGGAGATATGAATGGTGAAAATCCTTTATTTTATATAGACAGTAAAATAATGCCAAGACACCACGGACAAACGATAAGGAAAGATCACCTTCAACATAAGTAACTAGTTATTAAAGTCATTAATACAAAACCAAATAAAAAGTGCAAAAGATTAGAAATAAAAAGTATTATACTAGACACTTTGTCTTCACCAAGTGATGTAAGAGACTTAGGCAAACATGGCCTTGATTGTCAAGAACTCTTACGATCAATCTTGGATCCCGAGACGACTCACACACTCTACGATGGACAATGGATGATGGTGGTGGATGATGGTGGTGGATGATGGTGTTGTGATGGTGGTGGGTGGTGGATGAAGTGTGAGAGAGGTGGTGTGCCAAGGGATCAGATGAAATGAATCAAAGCACTCCTATTTATAGGCTGAATAGAGAGCTGGGCACGGCCCCGTGTCCGCTGGGCACGGCCCCGTGTCCGTCTGACAATCTCTCTCCTCATTACTTGTAATTCGCAATTACAATAAATGCGCCTGCTGTACTTTCGACACGCCCCCGTGTCCGCTGGGCACGGCCCCGTGATGGGCAATAGAAGCTTCTATAGATTTGTCTTTTCTGCTGCTTCTTTGGCACGGCCCCGTGCTGGCTGAGCACGGGGCGTGTTCAGTCTTCTGATTTCTCTATTTTGCTTTGGAAGGTGCCGTTGAGGGGTCGGGCAGTCCACTAATGTTCCTTTTCTTGTATTTATGTTGGATTTAGCTGTCTTTTTGCTTCTTTTGTGTTTTTGAGCTTATTTAATCCTGAAAATACAAAAGGAAGACAAAAACACTCTTTTTCCAATATTAGTACTTAAAAAGGGTTAGTTTTATGCCTCATTTGATGTAATTTATATGTTGCATTTTACATACATCAAATACCCCCACACTTGAACTTTTGCTTGTCCTCAAGCAAAACTCTTTAATATGTGGCTTACACTCCCAAATGGAATAGGTAGAAGAGAAGGTTTTGGGCTTGTCGTAGGGTGTCGGGATTTCCAAGATCTTTTTGGGTTTTATTTTTATTTATTTACACTCCTATTCGTAATGATTTATTTAGAACTTTTCATAAAAGAAATTACTTATTTGGGCATAACATGCCTTTTTAAAATTCTATTTATATACAAGTTCACATACCTCACGGGGAAATCACTCACACTCGGCCGAAGGTGTATTTTTAGTGAATCACTCGAGAGCGGCATGGAACTTATTCCTACCATAGGCTTGCCAAGCAATCAATCCTCCTCCTTTTTAACTTTTATACCTTTGTAAATATCAAGAGGACTTTGTGGGTTAAGGGTTAGGCTTGGGTTAAAGGTAGGTGGTTGGGAAATTGGTTAGTAGAAAAAGGGCTAAAAGCGTAACAAGTGTCGGTTTTCGTATTTTTGCAACTTTTTATTTTGATGAAGCTTTTATTCAAACTAAGTTATTTTTTATTAACTTGTTTGTTTATTTTCTTTTTGCTTCATCATTATCACATTTTTTTTTTTACGAAGAACCGAACTTGTTACTAAAATAAAGGGTTAAAAATGAAAAAGGTTTTGGTGGGTAAAAGGGTTTTTGTTTGGGTGATGAAACGAAAAGGTTTAGGCTCAAAGGGGCTAACTAGGGGGATTTTTGGGTAGGTGGTAAAAGAAAAAGAAAAATAATGGTGTAGAAATAAAAAGGGTTAGTCCTAATGCCTCCATCATTTACTTACTCGGGTTTAAGTTGATAAGGACCGGGAATGTATTGTCATGGCAAGTTCTAGAGTCGTAAGAACCAAGCGGCTATTCACACAAGAAACGAAAAATGAGCATTTAGTCAAATGATATGTAATTGTGTGCTCAATAAAGGCTCAAAACTCACTTTTGTGGGAATGGGTTTTTATGTGATCAAGTATATATAATCAAATTTTAAATAAGTTTGCTATGCCTTTTCATAATTTTCTTATGTTGGTTCTTTTTATCACTACGCTATTGGTTGTAAATTCTTAAAAATATAACCTTTTTGAGAACTTGAATTTCCCGAGTTAAACCTAGACAAGTAAAAAAATGAAATTTTTGAAAAAATTTGGGGTGATTAGCGGTTCCAATAGAGTTTTGTGTAAGGCTTGTATTTAGGACTTGCAAAATTCAAGGTTTTAGCATTCCCCCCACACTTAAATTACACATTGTCCTCAATGTGTCCCAAAAATAATTTTTTAGGTTGATTAGATGTGTAAAATAGTGTTTAAAAAGCAAAAATTTGTGTTATTGGGCACTGAACACGGCCCCGTGTTGAGTGGGCACGACCCCGTGTTCAGGTGCCAGTAACAAGAACTTACAGAAGGTGGACACGGCCCCGTGTCCACTGGACACGGCCACGTGTCTGACAAAATTCTGCAGAACAGAAGCCAAACAGCAGGTCTGGGAGGTGAGCACGGGGGCGTGTTGGCTGGACACGTCCCCGTGTGGACAGTCTGAAAGCCTGAAAAACAGGTTTCTTCCTTCGGTTTTTCCATCCTGGCCCTATAAGTGCTGAGGCTTAGCACCCCAAGCCTTGGTTTGTACCTGTTTCATCACTTAATACCACACTAAGCAACACAAACATCCTACATTACCACAGTTAATTGTTCCAAGCATAAAGTAAAAGAAAAATAAAACGGAAAATAAAAGTGTTTAAGGAAAGTAAATTGTTCAACTTCTGGCACGCAGGCCACCAATCGTTCGATAGATAAAGGGACTTAAACCTGTGGGCTCGCCATCAACCCGCCCCTGCTCCTCCAAACCCTCTACTCCATATCTTCATCGCTCTCATCACCTCCATCCCCATGCCCCGCCATGTACTCCCGGATGCTGCCGATATCGTCTTGTATATCGTTGATGTTGCGTTCAATAGCTCCGACCCGGTGGTATGTGTTGTTGGCGAGGTTGTAGGCGTTCCTGGTACACATGAGGTTTTCCTGCATAAGATCATGTAAGCTTTGAAAATTAGGAAAACCGCCTCCTTGTGAGGAGGATTGACCCGGATCACCATGGGGTGGATACTGGTGGTGGGGAGGTGGTGCGTGAAGAACTAGGGCCTCCTGTGGGTTCCATGCATAGCCTTGCGTTCTTTGGAAACTCACTGTTCCGTCTTCCGCCTCATAGAGTAAGTTCATGGCTCGGCAAATGTGGTAGTCAACTCGTCCCGACCATGGGCTTCTTTCAAAGGCTCTTGGAATTTGCGTGTAATGCTTAAAAAGACGGTACACCCATCCTCCGAAGAAGATAGGCGTTGGAGCTCGAGCAAGGCGGTTGAGATGCATGTTTCTTAACAGGAGATACGGAACATCGAGAGGCTTTTGGTTGTGGATACAGTGGAGGACAACCAAATCTTTCAACCCTACAACACCGCTACTGTCGTGACGTTGGTTTAGAGAGTAGGTGAGGATCCTGTGAATGTAGCAATAGAGCGGATCCCTTAGCTTCGTACTCTTGGTGCTACGAGGGTCGTAGATTCCTTCACCGATTTGAGCCCATGCGGCTTGTCTTTCATTTCCCTCCAAGTCTCGTAATCCCCCGGTATTTTCTTCGTTTCCCGATTCCTCTTCTTGGTATAGACCTATTATGGCTCCAAACTGTGCCATGGAGATCGAGTACATTGTCCCTCCACACCGAAATACAACCCCTTCATTGTCGAATGGGTCACACCTTGAATTGAAGTTGAAGGTACTGTAGAACTCCATGGTGCATTGATGCACCGACCGAAGCCTAGTGTTTAATGCAACAGCTAGTGGTCCCGTAACGATGTTGTTGAATCGGTTCAGCTGGTTTACCAAGGTTAACAGATCCGTGCAAGCTCTCATGGGGTACTCTTCGGGTCTTGTTTGAAGAACCTCATACCTTGCCCTTGCATCAAGCTCACTTGCATTGAACCTTGTGAACTTTGCCATCTGAAAGAATACACCAAAAATTAGCACGAAACAGAAATGTTTTCGGACAAAACTGCAAACAGCGGGCTGGACACGACCCTGTGTCCAGCGGACACGGCCCCGTGTCCAGAGGTCTGTTACTAAAAAACTTCATTTTTCGACCCGGTTTCGAAAACTTGAAAATTTTTGGTCCAATAGGTGCGGTTTCCCCCGAAAATGAAACCCTAAACACCGTTTTTCCCAAAATATCCCGTTTACCTTATCAATTTTATCTTTTTCGGTTCAAGAACAAGGGTTTGGGGTTTTTGTAAGAAATCGGGTGAATCTATGAACAATCTAAGTGTATTTACTTCCCTTAACACTAATCTAACTAAATGCAAACAGATTTAGGCAAAAATTTTAGGTTCGATCCGGATGAACATCAAGAACCCTAGATTTTTCCCCAAATTTGTGGTGTTTTAACTACATGCAAGTAACTAATCTAACTACTAAGAGTGATAGAATCATACCTTGACGTTGTTAGATCGGTAAGAGACGTCGAAATTTCGCGAAAAATCGCCTGGAACCAGAGCTTTTGTGGGGAAACGGGGCGTGTGGAATGAAGAAACTGTTTTGAAAAAGGGGTTTTATCCCGTCTGCAGCGCGAACACGGCCCCGTGTCCAGCGGACACGGCCTCGTGCCGAGCAGTTTTTTTTTTTTTTTTTTTTGATGTGCGCGTGTGAGTGCCCCTTTTCCCATAAGCTATGGTTTAGAAAACTTACTGCTTTATTTTGTCGTCTCAATCGTTCGTAACTTACCAGGCATGATGTTTTTATTCTTCCACGGTTTGAAGCGAGATCTCTTCTTCCTCATCCTCAATAAATCCTTGATAGAGTTTCAGCCGTTGGCCATTGACTTTAAATGGTGGCCCATTTCGAGGTTTAATTTCTACTGCACCGTGTGGAAAAATATGGGTGACGGAAAAAGGTCCTGACCACCTAGACTTTAATTTACCAGGAAACAATCGAAGTCGTGAATTAAACAAAAGAACTAAATCTCCTACCCGAAATTCATTAGGTTTAATATGTTTGTCATGCAAATTTTTCATTCTTTCCTTATAAATCTCGGAGTTTGAGTATGCATAATTCCTAAGCTCGTCTAATTCATTTATTTGACAAAATCGATTTTTACCAGCAAATTCTAGATCTAAGTTTACATTTTTGATTGCCCAGTAGGCTTTGTGTGCAATTTCTACTGGCAAATGACAACTTTTTCCATAGACTAGCTTATATGGGGTTGTACCTATCGTTGTATTATAAGCAGTTCGAAAAGCCCATAAAGCATCATCTAATTTATCAGCCCATTCCTTTCTATTTAACCCTACGGTTTTTTCGAGTATTCGTTTTAACCCTCTATTAGTCACTTCGGCTTGTCCGTTTGTTTGAGGGTGATATGCTGTCGAAACCCGGTGATAGACCCCATATCTTGTTAAAAAAATTTCAAGTTGATGGTTGCAAAAATGGGTACCTCTATCACTTATTAAAGCTTTAGGTGTGCCAAAACGAGAGAATAATTTTTTCAGAAATCTTACCACTACTCTTCCATCATTTGTTGGAAGTGCCTCGGCCTCGGCCCATTTAGACAAGTAATCTACTGCCACAAGTATGTATTTGTTTCCTTTCGATGGTGGGAAAGGTCCCATAAAGTCGAGTCCCCATACATCAAAAATTTCACAAACAAGAATGCCATTTTGTGGCATTTCGTTTTTGGAAGAAATATTACCTGTTCTTTGGCAAGCATCACATGTCTTTACAAGATTTTGAGCATCTTTGTAAATGGTTGGCCAATAAAATCCTGAATCGAATACCTTTCGTGCGGTACTGGCAGCACCATGATGTCCTCCGTATGGACCTTCATGACAATGGCGGAGAATTCTTCGTGCTTCACTACCATGTACGCATCGTCTGACGAGTTGGTCGGCACACATTTTGAAAATATATGGATCTTCCCAAAAGTAGTGTTTCACATTGGCAAAGAATTTTTTTCTTTAATGATGTGGCCATCCTTTTGCGACTATACCGCTAGCTAGGTAGTTAGCAAAGTCGGCGTACCATGGTTATTCCACCATTTCCAGGGACTCAGTTGGAAATTTTTCGTTGATTTGCTCGTCCCTGGTTGCCTCCAAAGCTGGGTCTTCTAAGCGTGAAAGATGATCTGCTGCGGTATTTTCTGCTCCTCTTTTGTCCTTGATTTCAATGTCAAATTCTTGGAGGAGTATAATCCACCTAATCAAACGTGGTTTTGCGTCTTGCTTCTTAAAGATATATCGAATGGCTGCATGGTCTGTATAGACTATAGTTTTAGAAAGAACAAGATAAGAACGAAATTTATCAAAAGCAAATACCACAGCTAGTAACTCTTTTTCAGTTGTTGTGTAATTTTCTTGTGCATCGTTAAGTGTTTTACTAGCATAATATATTGGGTGGAAATGCTTTTCTTTTCTCTGTCCCAAGACAGCTCCAACTGCAAAGTCACTAGCATCACACATGATTTCGAAAGGAAATTTCCAATCAGGTGCTATCATGATAGGTGCATTGACTAGCATTTCCTTTAGGGTTAGAAATGATTGATTGCAATCCTTGTCAAAGATGAAAGGAGCATCTTTTTCAAGTAATTTTGTTAGAGGCCTTGAGATCTTTGAAAAGTCTTTGATAAACCGCCTATAAAATCCGGCATGCCCTAGGAAACTTCTAATAGCTCTTACGGAGGATGGAGGTGGTAATCTAGAAATGGTATCTATTTTGGCTCGATCCACCTCCATTCCTTCGCTTGAGATTTTGTGACCGAGTACTATTCCCTCTGTTACCATGAAATGGCATTTTTCCCAATTAAGGGCGAGGTTAGTTTCCTCACATCGGGATAGCATTCGTTCAAGGTTATCGAGGCATTGGTCGTATGAATCCCCAAAGATAGAAAAGTCGTCCATGAAGACTTCCATTGTCTTTTCTATCATGTCATGGAAAATGGCTACCATGCAACGTTGGAATGTTGCGGGGGCATTACATAGACCAAACGGCATGCGTCGATAAGCAAAAGTTCCATAGGGACATGTGAAAGTTGTCTTTTCTTGGTCTTCGGGTGCTATCGGGATTTGAAAGTAACCTGAAAAACCATCCAAGAAACAGTAAAATTTATGACCGGATAATCTTTCTAACATTTGATCAATGAAGGGTAAAGGAAAATGATCCTTTCTTGTTGCTTCATTTAATCGTCTATAATCTATACATACTCTCCATCCTGTGACGGTTCTCGTTGGTATTAATTCATTCTTTTCGTTAGTAATTACCGTCATACCTCCTTTCTTTGGAACTACTTGGACGGGACTTACCCAAGGACTATCGGAAATAGGATAGATAAGTTCGGCGTCAAGTAATTTGATGACTTCGTTTTTAACCACTTCTTGAACATTTGGATTTACTCGACGTTGTGGTTGTATGACCGATTTGTAGTCATCATTCATCAAAATTTTGTGTGTGCACATAGAAGGACTAATTCCTTTTATGTCAACAAGTTTCCAAGCTATTGCATTTTTGTGTTTTTTCAAAAGATTAATTAGTTTTTCTTTTTCTAAGTTATCTAATTTAGACGAAATAATTACAGGTAACTTACCATCTTTGTCTAGAAAAGCATATTCCAAACCTTTTGGAAGTTCTTTGAGCTCAAGTGGTGGGTCTTTAGGAGACTCCTTATTTGGTTGCTCGTTTCGATCAAGAACTTTAAAAGTTTGTTCTATGGCGACCTCTTCTTCAACAAAGTGGTCCATCTCTTCACTTGTATCGGGTGGTTCATCTTCATCTTCAATTAGGGGGTCATTATTGTCGAATGGATATTTCATTGATCGTTCGAGATCGACACTTCTTTTAAATGCCCCTAATTGAAGAGGTAAATTGTTGAACTTCCGGTTTTTCAAAGCTTCGTGAGTTTTTACAAATGGTCGTCCCAACACTAGAGGAGCGTCATCGAGGATGACAAAGTCGGTTGGGATTACCATTTGATTTGTTTGAACCAAGACATCTTCAACTATACCGATTGATTTTATTACTTTCCGATTGGATAGAAAAATGGGTATTTGAAGTGGAGAAAAATCACTAATACTTAATTTTTTGAAAATGTAGTTAGGCATTATGTTAACACAAAGATCTTTATCGATTGTGACATTACTAATAAACGAATTTTGAAAGAAACATGGAACCGGTGTGATGTTAATTTCAAATGGGTCTTCTTTTATTAGCGA
Organism: Helianthus tuberosus; assembly: GCA_030545235.1. Classification (NCBI taxonomy): domain Eukaryota; kingdom Viridiplantae; phylum Streptophyta; class Magnoliopsida; order Asterales; family Asteraceae; genus Helianthus; species Helianthus tuberosus. The sequence continues at coordinate 134,228,682 of CM060408.1, read as the reverse complement.
AGTTTGATCATTAGTTAACTTAACACTTACCGTTTCGTCAATTTTAGTGTTAGTGTTTAACTCTTTTAAAAACTTAGCATGAGTTGGTACTAAACAATGATTTTCGAAAGAAGGTGTCAAGAGATTAATTTCTTCAAAATTAGACTCTTCTTGGATTGTAACGTTGTTGGACTCACCTTTTTCGTTGTTTAACTCATGTGTCGGTTTTTCACTTATTTGTTCTTCCATTTTTTCATTTTTAGTTATCTCTTCCTTTTTTAATTCTTCTCTTGCGCGGGACTCCTCTTCCCTTGCGCGAGCTTCTTTTATACATCGATCGATAACTCTAATGTGTTCTAATATCCTATCGGTCACTTCGGTTATAGAAAAAGAATCATTATTTTCTAAGCTTGAATCCGGTTGTTCGACCCTTTGTTCCTCATAATACCCATATGAAGTTGATGGTTCACACCATTGTCCTTCATTGTAAGCATATGATGGATAAGGTTCGTAATTTTGTTCTTCATAATACTCATATGAGGTGGGTTGTTCACGCCAAGGTTCCTCATAATAAGCATATGAAGGTGGTGGCTCATATCTTGGTTCCTCAAAGTATGAGTAAGAAGGCTCATACCTTGGTTCATCAAAATATGAGTATGAGGGAGGAGGTTCATACCTTTGGTCTTCATAGGATGTGTTGGAAGTTGATGGCTCGTACCTGGGCTCCTCATAGTAAGCGTATGAATTGGATGGTTGATATGAGCGATTATTTTGAATCGAACGTGTATTACGACAATTAGTGCAATAATTACCCCTATAATCATCCTCATCATAGGTGTAGTTGTAACCTCCTGAGTATTGATCCATAAGAATCACTCAGCAGACCACAACTGAGTCTCGGGACCAGAAAATGAAAACAAAGACTGAAACAGAAGGCTGGACACGGCCCCGTGTCTGGTGAACACGGCCCCGTGTACAGGATCTGTATCTGGGCGTTTTAATTAAAGTTACTGGTCACGTTGAGCACGGGGGCGTGTTCAGTGAGCACGGCCCCGTGTTCAGACTCTGTATCTGGGTATCTAACTAAAAATATGCAGCACGGGGGCGTGTTCAGTGAGCACGGCCCCGTGTTCAGGCTACTGTAAATGCAAACTAAACTAAAATGCAGAAAAATGTGCACGCGTTTTGAAAAGGTTTTGAAAAAACTGATTAGGCCGTCGATTTTAAACTTTCTTAAAATCCTTGTGTCCCCGGCAGCGGCGCCAAAAACTTGATGCGTGCGAAGTGTTACTTATTTTAGGTGTGTATTTTAAGCCCTTTTTTAACACTTGTTTTAGCCAAGTTTTAAATTTATAAAACACGATATTTCACTAACACTAAACACACATATGGGCAAGTGCACCCATCGTTGAGTGTAGTATAGCGTTGGTAAGATACCGAGGTCGTCCAAGGACACAAGAGCTTTTAGTACCGGTTTATCCTCAACGTCTAACCAAAATAAAAGTTTAGAAAAATGTTTTAAACTAAGAAAATTAAAAACTAACTAAAATGCTGAAAATAAAAATAAAAGAAAAAAACAGATAGACAAGATGAATCACTTGGTTCCGACTCGTATCTAGTATAACCTTTGATTATTTCCGCACTTTTGCACATAATTAAGAGAATATCTTAGTTATTGTAGTAGGCCCCTCTTTTGAAGGTGACGTTACCCTCACCCCAGTAGTTTGAGTCAGCAGGGATACAATCCTAAAAGGGTGGATTATTGGAAGATAATGAATTAAGTTATTAATGCAGTATTGTGGTAGGCCCCGCTTTTGGCGGTGACGTTACCCTCGGCTAAGTAGTCTGAGTCAGCAGGGATACAGTCCTAAATAGCCGGGTTATAGTATTAATAGTAGTTAACTTATGAGGGGATCAAAGAGATTGGACCCCCGCCATCCAATACCGTGAAGTATTGAAGGAGGTCCTACTAAATTTGACCCAGGTCCATTGCAGGACCTCTAAACGCTGAACAATGGCAAGACCTTTACCAAACCGTTCCCTTAACCCCCGACCAGGTAGCCAACATATCTCCATATAGACCGTGGAGATATGAATGGTGAAAATCCTTTATTTTATATAGACAGTAAAATAATGCCAAGACACCACGGACAAACGATAAGGAAAGATCACCTTCAACATAAGTAACTAGTTATTAAAGTCATTAATACAAAACCAAATAAAAAGTGCAAAAGATTAGAAATAAAAAGTATTATACTAGACACTTTGTCTTCGCCAAGTGATGTAAGAGACTTAGGCAAACATGGCCTTGATTGTCAAGAACTCTTACGATCAATCTTGGATCCCGAGACGACTCACACACTCTACGATGGACAATGGATGATGGTGGTGGATGATGGTGTTGTGATGGTGGTGGGTGGTGGATGAAGTGTGAGAGAGGTGGTGTGCCAAGGGATCAGATGAAATGAATCAAAGCACTCCTATTTATAGGCTGAACAGAGAGCTGGGCACGGCCCCGTGTCCGCTGGGCACGGCCCCGTGTCCGTCTGACAGTCTCTCTCCTCATTAATTGTAATTCGCAATTACAATAAATGCGCCTGCTGTACTTTCGACACGCCCCCGTGTCCACTGGGCACGGCCCCGTGATGGGCAATAGAAGTTTCTATAGATTTGTCTTTTCTGCTGCTTCTTGGGCACGGCCCCGTGCTGGCTGAGCACGGGGCGTGTTCAGTCTTCTTATTTCTCTATTTTGCTTTGGAAGGTGCCGTTGAGGGGTCGGGCAGTCCACTAATGTTCCTTTTCTTGTATTTATGTTGGATTTAGCTGTCTTTTTGCTTCTTTTGTGTTTTTGAGCTTATTTAATCCTGAAAATACAAAAGGAAGACAAAAACACTCTTTTTCCAATATTAGTACTTAAAAAGGGTTAGTTTTATGCCTCATTTGATGTAATTTATATGTTGCATTTTACATACATCAAGTATCCTGAGTTGTCCGAATATTGCTTTTCTGTTTATATTCCTGAATTGATGTATGCTATGCAGGGTCTAGGAGACAAGGCTAGGTGGCCTCGAAAGAATCAACAAAAGGCTGACTGGAAAGATAAATCAAAATGGTGTGCTTTCCACGAAGATTTCGGACATGTGACTGAGGATTGCATTGCTCTAAGGAAAGAAATAAGCTATCTTCTAAGCAAGGGATATCTGAAAGATCTCTTAGGAAGAAAGAAGAATAAGGGTCAGGATACTGAGAAGGATCCTGAACGAGCAGCATCACCTCCCGCGGATGCCAAGATAATCAACTTCATTTCGGGAGGATCCGACATTTGTGGAACTTCGTATTCGGCAGCAAAGAGACATGCAAAGGAAGCCAAGGCCGAAAGGGGAGACAAACCTGTCAGGATGACTACCCTCACAACTGACAAAGTGATCACTTTTGATGCTGATGACAGGGATACTGTCCAAGATCCTCACCATGATGCTCTGGTAATAACGTTATATGTGGCTAACCATTTTGTACGCAGGATACTGGTTGATAATGGCAGCTCCGTCAACATAATCCAACTAGAAACTCTGAAGAGAATGAATGTATCTCCAATGGATATCACTTCAAAGTCTACCGTGCTTGTTGGATTCAGTGGAGAGGCTAGAAACACAGTGGGAGAGATAAAGTTGCCAGTATACGTTGAAGGAGTCAACTCGATACAACGCTTCTGTGTGATGGATTCTTTATCCTGCTATAACATCATACTGGGAAGACCGTGGATTCACGATATGAAGGCCGTGCCATCAACATATCACCAATGCATCAAGATACCTACCCCTTGGGGAGTGGTCAAAGTTGATAGTGATCAGCAGGAGGCGAAAGAATGCTACTCATCCTCGATGAAATCCTCAACCAAACCTAGTGCAGCATAGCAATTAAAGACACGGGCCCAGGATATCGTGGAGGATCCGGAGCAGGATGTGAAGAAAATTATCCTGGACCAGGATAATCCCGATATTTCGGTGCTCGTAGGGACCAATATCCCTCAGGATATTGAAGAACAATTAATTAACTTTTTGAAATGCAGGATGTCTACGTTTGCATGGAAGCATGAGGATATGACAGGCATATCCAAAGATATTATCACTCACAAGCTTGGAATTGATAAATCATTCAAGCCTGTGCAGCAAAAAAGAAGGAAATTTGCTCCCGAGCGGAACACAATTATCCAGGAGGAAGTTGAGAGATTATTAAAATCCAGAATGATCAGGGAGGTTAAGTTCCCAAGGTGGCTAGCAAACGTGGTTGTAGTACAGAAGAAAAATGGGAAATGGAGAGTTTGTGTGGACTACACAAACTTGAACAAAGCTTGTCCTAAAGACCCATTTCCTCTTCCACACATTGATGCGATGGTAGATGCCACTGCCGGGCATGAAATGCTGACCTTCATGGACGCATCTTCAGGATTTCAACAGATCCAAATGGAACCTTCTGACCAGGAGGATACTGCCTTCATGACACCAACAGGTATTTATTGTTATACAGCTATGCCTTTTGGTTTGAAAAATGCAGGTGCAACATACCAAAGATTGGTAAACATGATGTTCAAAGACAAACTGGGGGACACCATGGAGGTATATATCGATGATATGGTGGTGAAATCTAAAAAGGCTGAGGATCACCTCCAGGATATCAAGGGAGCATTTGATATCCTGGATCAATACAACATGAAGCTGAATCCTGCTAAATGCCATTTCGGAGTGGGGGCAGGAAAGTTTCTTGGATATATGGTGACAAAGAGGGGGATAGAAGCAAGCCCAGAGCAGATCAAAGCTATCCTGGATATAAAATCGCCCTCAAACATGAAGGACGTACAAAGATTAACAGGCCGAGTAGCAGCTCTAAACAGGTTTATCTCAAGATCCTCAGAGAAATGCAAAGACTTCTATGATATCCTAAAGAAGAACAAAAGATTCGAATGGGGGGAAAAGCATGAAGCAGCCCTGCAGGATTTGAAACGGTATCTCTCAACCGCACCTCTATTGATGAAGCCGGAAAATGGTGAACCACTATCCCTGTACCTTGCTGTATCAGGGAATGCTGTAAGTGCCGTTCTTATAAAAGACCATGAAGGTCAGCAATATCCTGTTTATTATGTTAGTAAAAGTTTGTTAGATGCTGAAACTAGGTATTCTCATTTAGAAAAACTGATACTAGCATTAGTCATGGCATCAACGAAACTTAGGCATTATTTCGAGACACATAGGATACATGTTAAAACAAATTATCCTATCAAAAATGTGCTTAGGAAACCAGAGATGTCAGGCAGGATGGCCAAGTGGTCAGTAAAGTTGAGTGCTTATGATTTAGTATATGAACCTAGGAATGCCATAAAGTCTCAGGCTTTAGCTGACTTTGTGGCTGATTTTAGTAGGGACATTCAGGACGAGGTAGACCTAGAAGTTCAACAGCTAGGAGAATCCTCAGGATCCTGGACATTATATACTGATGGTGCATCTAATGTAAGAGGAGTAGGATTAGGAATACTACTAAAATCGCCACAGGGGGACATATTACCCCAGGCTATTAGGTGTGAATTTCCTGCTACTAATAATGAAGCAGAGTATGAGGCTTTAATTGCAGGATTAGAGTTGGCTAAGAGCATGAGTATCAAAAATTTGCAAGTATATGTTGACTCTTTGTTAATTACTAACCATTTTAATGGATCCTATGCAGTTAAGGGTGAGAAATTAATCGAATATCTCGATATTCTCAAAAAATTAGCAGGATATTTCGATGTTTTTATACTTGAACAGGTACCAAGGGAGGATAATGCTGAAGCGGATGCCTTAGCAAATTTGGGATCATCGATCAAGATACCTGAAGGGACGCAAATACCAATATTACATGTCCTATATCCTGCAACGAATCCTCAGGATAAAGAAGTAGCTGGTATTCAGGATCCTGGAGTAGAACATCCTGAAGAGGATCCTAAATCCTGGACGGCTCCAATCATGAAATATCTCAAAGAAGGACACATCCCTGGAAATGAAAATCCTAAGACATTTAGGATGAAGGTATCACGATTCACTATTATAGATAATATTTTATACAAGAAATCTCTTGCAGGACTGTATTTGAGGTGCTTGGAGGATCCTGAAGCCAAGGAAGTACTTCAGGATATACATGAAGGGGATTGTGGTAACCATGCTGGGGGCAGGTCGTTATTCTAAAAAGTATTAAGGACAGGATATTATTGGCCAACAATGAGAAAAGATGCCGCAGAATATGCTCGAAGATGTGACGCATGTCAAAGACATAGTAACATACTGCATCAACCTGCTGAACCATTGTATCCTATTGTTTCCCCTTGGCCATTTATGAAGTGGGGTCTATAGTGGGAAAGCTACCGAAAGCTCCGGGAGGAAAAGTCTTTATGCTAGCAATGACGGATTATTTCTCTAAGTGGGTTGAAGCTGAAGCATTTGTTCAAGTTAGAGACCAAGAAGTAGTATCCTTCATAAAGAGGAATATCCTGACCAGATTCGGAGTACCAGCTGAGATAATCTGTGATAATGGTTCTCAGTTCATAAGCAGGAGGACTACGGACTTTTGCAAGAGTTGGGGAATCAAAATGATCACATCTACTCCGGTACATCCTCAAGCAAATGGACAAGCAGAATCCTCAAACAAGATAATTGTCAATAACTTAAAGAAAAGGCTTGGAGCCAAAAAAGGAAGATGGGCAGAAGAATTACCCTTTGTTTTATGGGCTGATAGGACAACGGTAAAGAATGCAACAGGCCAAACCCCATTTTCCTTGGTGTTTGGAGCAGAAGCAATGATTCCAACGGAAATGACAATACCTACTGCAAGATCTGTCTTAAGTGATCCTGAGAAGAATCCTGAAGCCTTGAGTCAGGATTTAGACACTATAGATGAAAAAAGAGATGCGGCAAGGCTAAGGATGGCAGCATATCAACAGAGAATATCCAGGGCATATAACAAGAATATTAGAACCAGAAGATTTAAGGTTGGAGATTGGGTGTTAAGAAAGGCTTTTCAAAATACTACTAATCCTGCCGATGGCAAGTTAGCTCCAAAATGGGAAGGACCATATGAAGTTGAATCAGAAGCAGGGAAAGGAGCATACAGACTCAAGAATATGGAGGGGGATATGCTACCGAGATCTTGGAATGCTATACACCTTAAGCTCTATTTCAAGTGAGTTTAGAATTCAATTTCTAACTCAGAATGGTATGAATTCTATCTTTTTTAAATATGTTTTGGTTTAATTTATTCTTTGAAACTCAATACTGACTTAAACATCGGAGGGGTGTTAGCCAAGCTAACACCCACCTTAGTTTACAATTATTTTGCAAGATATGTTTCAGGATATAGCTCCAGGATATGCACTCAGGATAACTCAGAAGATTAGAGGATTGGCCCCCTCTCTTACGTTTAAGGGATACTGATCCCTTCATAGGTTTAAAGGTATTCACCTTTCTTCGGAATTGGGTTTAAACACCCCGCCTGGAGCGCAAGTTATTCAGGGATAGTTCAAGGTGGCGGGACCAGTCCATGTAAAAGTGGCTGACAATTTCGTTACTGTTGGCTATATCCTGAATCCTAAAGGTATATGAGGATTGATCACCCTCTCTCACGAAAGGGTATTTTCATACTCTCTAAGGTTTAAAGGTTTTCACCTTTCTAAGTCTTGGAGTTTATACACTCCCGCCTGTAGCGCATGAAAAGTTGGGATTTTCCCCAGGATACAAGGGATTTATCTCCAGTACATCCTTGGGTTTTACCCTTGGGACGTAAAAAATTTCTTATGCAATGGAAACTGACATTATGTAGATTTCTAAGATACTTGAAGACATTGTATACAGGGGACATTCCCACCAAGGTGGTGGTGTAAAGCTAAAAGGATGAAGTTTGCGACTAATGCACTAAGTACCTTGCACAGGGGACATCTTCATTGGAAGAGTTGCAAAGGGATTGAAGTTTGGTAATAGGTTTATATCCTATTTCTGGTATGATCTTTCCTTTATAAGCCTCATTTAAGTTTTTAGTGACATTATGTTAAGTATCCTGATATATATCCTCAAAGTCCTTTTAAGGATATTTGATTAGAGTGTTTGAAACCACTATTAGTTTGGAACTCTGATCATTTAAATATTATCAAAACTTGGTTTTGAAAAGATAGACTATTTTTTACTTTCTAAAGAAATTTTTACAAAGTTGAAGGAACGTTTGGAAGATCTATCTAATAAAAGGCTTTTGCAGTATGTTGCTGAGCATACTGATCAGGATATTTTATAAGATAACAATACAAAATCTTTACAAAGCTAAGAGTCACACCAAGTAATGCAAGGTAACAGAAAATAAGTCAAAAGATAGTTATATTATTAACAAGTCAAAAGTTGTGCTTTTGGTTTCACCTAAAACCAAGGCCCATCCGCCAAAAGCACGATCAGTTTTTACCATATTAGTGTGACGGTTGTCGGATATATCTCAAAATAGAACCTGTCCACCTACAACCGTTATCACATTCAAAACAAGTTATACTAATTGATGACCAAGGGCTTCGTCCTAAAACCTAGGACCCATCCACCTTTGGTCATCACATTGTTCTAGTGCAGGAAAAGTAAATTGTTCAAAGACATGAAGAGTAAATTGTTTATGCAACCACAACCATGAAATTAAAAAGTGGGCTCCGGCCTTGGCACGTACATCCATCATGGCCCACTCCGCTGCCTAAGGGGCAGCATCCTCTTGAACAGCAACCTCCTTCCCAGCGTTTGCACCAGCATCAGCCTCGGGATTCTTCTCAGCACCATCACCAGCATTGGCCGCCTCCTTTGCCGCCTTAGAAGGCTCTTCACCAGTATGTTTTGCAGGATGAGCAACGGGATGACCTCCGAGGCCCTGTAGTTTCTCCTCCCAAGCTTTTACATTCCAGGAGGGGCATTCAAAACCCAGATCCATGGCCTCATAAGCCATCCTTATCCTGGCTTGGAGAAGAGAGACGACCACAGAAGCTTTTAGGCTATCCCGGTATGAGCTCATATTCTGCTGATATTGAAGAAGAGCGGCATCTAGCTTGGCTTGAGCATCCTCATTAGCTTTGTGGAGGGCAGCTTGATGTTCCTGAGTCATTGCCTTGTATTTGTCTTCATAATGCTGGGATTTGGCAGCCGCGATGGTTCCTTGGTCAGCTATGGTGGCTTGAGCTTTCTCCAGCTAGATCTTTAACATCTTGTTAAGCCCGCAAGCGTCTTCATACAAATGCATAAGACGATCCAGACCCTATCGATAAAGACACAGGTATTAATGTGAAAAATAAGCAGGATAAAGACTAACATACTTGTACAGGATATCGAAAAGAAAATTCTACCTGTTTGAGGAATGAGGTGGCTTCATTGAACCCATGATTCTCAAGAGAGAATGTTTCAGAAACAGCTGGGGAGTCAGTCTCCTTTCTCTTCCGAGAGCTGGATGCCCGGGTCCTGGATGCCGGAGGGCCTTTGGGAGCAGAAACAGTTTTCGAGGAGGTAGGCTTTGGTGTAGCAGACGACTTTGGCTTGGATTCTTGTTTGGTGGGTTCAAGGCTGGAGTAGCAATCCAATTCGTCAAGTTCGAAACCTTCAAGGTTGACGACTGCTACTACATAAGGGAAGATATTCTTAAACTCATCATATTTTTGAAAAATAATTAATATATGAGAATGTGCTTACCAGACATTTCTGAGCTTGATTTTTGATGAGAATCTGTAAGAGACAGGGAAAAAGTTCTTTCACTGGCAGGAAGACGGTAGATTTCCTTGATCTTGGATTCGGATTCTGCACTGGAAGGCACTAAATCTCTGAAATTCGCTGCATAAAAACATCAGAATATAAGGCCGGGATACAGTTTGAAGATATAATTGGGGATATTCCTAAAACCCTAAATCCTACCCTTGGTTAACCATTTAACCGGTAGATCGAAACCCTTATCAATAGAGTCTCTTTTTACGAAAAAGAATTTTCGTCGCCATCGATCCTCATTCTTGGTGGCTTTAAGGACCAAAGGGTTCTTGATGGAAAACAGAAGAAAACGGTGATTTCCATGGGATCTCAACCGGTATGCTATAGGAAGGTCCTCAACAAGTAGGTTAGGAAAATGACGAGATTTGATTTGATCCAACACTATCAAGACTCGCCAGACCATTGGCATAACCTAGGCATAGCTACGGCCGGTGAGGTCGAAAAAGCTAGAGATAAAGGGTGGAAATGGGTACCGGAGTCCAAGAGAGAAAGGATAAGCGAAAAAACAAACCCACTCGTCGGATAACGCGTCCGATCGGGCTTCCTGGTCGAAGGGGCGAAAGACCGTTCCGGTGGGAAAGGCACCGGAATCTTTAAGAGCAGCAATGTCAGCATTGTTGAAGCAGCAAATCTCCTTTGCTGGATCGGTGATGAAGTTTTAACTTATGAGGGTTGAGGCTGGTCGGTCTGATCGGGATTTCGTTCGTGGTGCCATGAAGAGTATTGAGCAAATTAAGAGAAATTCAAGAAAGGAGAATAGAAAAGAAGATACCTGATGTTTGCTTGCAGATAAGGATAACCGTGATAAGGAGCCCCTCGGTTAATATAGGATGAATATAGGGGGTAAAGAGTAAATAATGCCTTGGAAGTTGCACCGCTGTCATTTCAAGGGTCTAGTCGTATTAATTACCTTAAGTCATGAGGTGAAACTTTTGAAATATATCCGTTGGATTGGTATCCCAACCGATATATTTGGGGACAATTGTTAGGGGTCATTTTCTTAACATACGTATCCTGACCAATATCCTGCCTTTGTTTGTTCATTTGTGACCAGGATGCTGGAAGAGGATATTGCTAACATCTTGGGTGATATCCTGAGGCTTATTGAATTAACCACGTGCAGGTTAAGGGCTGAGACTTGCTAACGGTCAAGAGGACTTCTTCTCCTCAAGACTCGGACGAATTTGTTGAGGAAGAGACGTTGAGCCCGAAAGACCAGGTCTACAACGTTTGAAGAAGGAATATTCGGTGGATCCCGCAAGTTTAGGGTAGTTTGTTATTTTATCTTTACTATAAATAGATGGGGGCGGATCAGCTTAGAACACACAATCTTTCACTAACACTCTCTAGCTCATTGCAAACACCACACTTGTATTCAAGTTTCGTTGTAACACTTAGTCGATCCGTACCACATCCTGCACTGTATCCTGATTTTTGAAGCAATAGAAGAACTAGGCAGCTGCGATTGTCAGCTCCCGAGGTTTTATGCCGGCGATCTAGATTGATCAAGGGCTTTCCTCGTACATCCCGTGTCATTTACTTTACTTTTGCTCATTGTTTGATCATAGATACAGCTCTATATCCTGAGCCGTATCCTGAAACTGTTTTTACAATTAACTTGATTAACATATTTTCGACACTCATTTCTAGCACACTACCTCACTTAACTAATTTGATCACTTAATTACTTCGGTAATTTTTGACCAAAACAATCATCACTATAAATAGCATTCAAGCTAAATCATTTGTAAGTTTTCAGAAAGTTTCGGATCTGAGTAGCGAAGCTCTGTCGAATCATCTCTAAGGTGTAAATCAGTATCATATCAATATAAGAGACATTATAATTACATCGAATGTCCGTTTCATTGATTCCGCCTCTGATTCGGATAAACGACTCTTCTGAACGACTCAGTTAGGTTGTACAGCGATCCAACAAGTTTAATGTAAACGTGATTCTATTTATAAATCTGAAACGTACAAAGAACCTTGAATCACTTGGAGTACTTTCTCTCTCTAGACTCTCTCTCTAGAATCTAAGCTCTCCAAATGTCAAATGTGCAAAAGTCTAAAATGATTTAGCTTGAAAGCTATATATAGTGATGTTGATTTAGCTTGAAATTACACATGCTACTTTCAAGCTAAATCATGATTTAGCTTGAAATGACATATGACACTTTCAAGGTAAATCATCACTTTCAAGCTAAATTACCTTATGCACTGATAAACCTATTCTATCCTATTACATGATACAAGACGAAGTCAATAGACGTAATGCACTAACAGACTCCCCCTCGGATATTGACGAAGTCTTCAGTGACTATTCTTGCAATATGACACATCTTCAGTCTTGATCATTCTGCCTTCTCTTCCAAGTTGTAACAATATAAACATCTTTCAATCTTTATCTTCTCCATCAGCTTCAGGCTCCCCCTTTCATCAAGCTTCCGTGCTTTGGGATCGACACCTAGCTTTCCATCTACAAGCTCCCCCTTGCTCTGAGCTCGTCTTCAGACTCCCCCTTAGACTCAGCTCTCGGGATCGTAGTCTGGACTATCATCTGCAATTTCTCAAACATTTATGAGTACAATGTTTTCATATCAACTTCTCTAATCCACTCCCCCTATCAACAAACTGTATAGATTTAGCAGCATTAAAGAAACCAACTCCCTCACAGTTTATCATCCAAGTTCAAGTTAATGACCTTGGAGATATCACAAACTGTTTTTGAAATTTTTGATTTTAAATCAAGTATCAAATTAATGAACTTGTTTTATTTTCAGAAACACAATCAGCTTACTTAGATTTTGAAACTCAGCGCTCAGACATCGGTTGTCGAAAATAAAGCAGAAATCAAAATCTTTTTGTATTTTCTGAAAATATAAAGCAATAAAGAAATATGTACAAACATATTTACAAACAATATTTTTGTTTTGAGTATGCGTCAGAGGATCATATCAGTTTATGACAAGTCACAAGTACCATTGAGCTTAATTTCACTTTAAGAATTAAACAATTCACTTAGATTGTCGATATACTTGTCCACTTAAATTTTCATACAAATTTCAACTGATTCAGGATACGAATTAGGTATTTTAAGAACTTAAACCCATTCATGTGTCCCACCTCTTGAATATACTCCCGTATCCAGATCCCAATAATCAGTCTTACAGGTGAGTATACTACAATGATATCTGTACATAAATTAGGTATGCGAGGGCCGAGGGATCTCAGGTCGATACTTCCGTATACGCAGAGAGATATCAGCTTCGACTTTTCGGAATGTCCCCTTTAGAGGATCTTTTAGCTACAACAGCAGCGACTATCAATTTTATTGTTTCATCGGCATGCTGGGGGTTTATGCTATGTTTCAAGCATTGCAGAAAGTATTATCCAAGGACTAGGTCAGAACTACCGTTCAGCAGAAGTCCCGGAATAATACCCCAGACATCATTGAGTATAAAGACCTAGTATATCAGAAAAAGGAACCTTTCAAACGAGATTTCAGGGGTTACCTATATATCCAAGTAGTGTTCCCCACGAAATAAGTAAGTTTGAATTTAGATTTATATCCCGAAAAAGTTTACTAAATGTATGAAAACCTATCGGCATATCATCAGTGAGACTGTTTAACGCTATTTAATCATTACAAATCTTTAGCATACTGTAACTGTCTACTGATGTACTATCATTTCCTCTTTTTACGCAAAAACTCAAATTTTTGAATTTTATCATGTTTTTGACTTTTTCAAATTTTCAAATGTTTTTGATGTTTTTGACTTTTTCAAATTTTCAAATGTTTAGAAAAGAATTTGTAGATGGAAAGCTAGGTGTTGATCCCAAAGCACGGAAGCTTGATGAAAGGGGGAGCCTGAAGCTGATAGGAGAAGAGAAAGATTGTTGGATGCTTACATTGTTACAATTTGAAAGAAAAGACAGAATGATCAAGACCGAAGATGTGTCATATTGAAGAATAGTCACTGAAGACTTCGTCAATATCCAAGGGGGAGTCTATTAGTGCACTATGTCTATTGACTTCGTCTTGTATCGAGTCTAGGATTTGAATTGTTAGATTAGATCTTGTTATACGAGAGTATAGGAGGTGTTAGAGTATGTTTGAGGTAATTTAGCTTGAAAGTGATGATTTACCTTGAAAGTGTTACATGACAATTTCAAGCTAAATCATGATTTCCCTTGAAATTGACATGTGTCATTTCAAGCTAAATCATCATCACTATAAATAGCATTCAAGCTAAATCATTTGTAAGTTTTCAGAAAGTTTCGGATCTGAGTAGCGAAGCTCTGTCGAATCGTCTCTAAGGTGTAAATCAGTATCATATCAATATAAGAGACATTATAATTACATCGAGTGTCCGTTTCATTGATTCCGCCTCTGATTCGGATAAACGACTCTTCTGAACGACTCAGTTAGGTTGTACAGCGATCCAACATACTGATATTTGATTCGGTCAAGGTTGCAGATAGCTCAATGGCCTGTCTAACTGTAGTAGGGTTGCTACCAGTCACAATGTCTTGTATTGAGTCAGGGAGACCATCAATGTATTTTTCGATCGCCTTATCCAAAGGCGTAACCATGGTAGGACATAACAGGCTCAGCTCCTCATATCGATCAGTGTATGCTCGATGTTTGCCGCTATCTTGCTTAAGATCGTCGAACTCCCTTTCCAAGGCCCTGATCTCGTGACGAGGACACAATTCCTTCATCATCAGAGCTCGAAGCTCTTGCCACGTTTGAGCCAGTGCCACACCGGAACCCCTATCTCTCATCACACCATTCCACCATGTCAAAGCTCGTTTCTCAAAGACACTAGATGCGAATTCTACCTTTCGCTCGTTTGGACATTGAACATGTCTGAAGGTGCTCTCTAAACTCTCGAACCATTGCAGAAGTGCAGTCGCTCCTTGAGACCCAGAAAACTTTGATGGCTTAGCCGAGTTGAACGTCTTGAAGTTGCAGGGGGCATTATTGTTGTTGAGGGCTTGGTTACATTGAGCAACGATGTTTGGGAATGCAGCAGTCATTTGCTGTGTAATGACAGCTGCCAGCTCTTCAATAGATACCGGATTTTTGTGTCGTGGAGGCATTCTAAAAAGGGGAAAATAAGAGAGAAAACAAATGAAATGGCATTGGGTAAGAGTAGGATGTTATAACTACCGACCAAAATCATGGGTGATGGTCCTTTGTTTGAACCACGAAGCAAACAAACGACACACAAAGGCTGAATCAAAGCAAGTAGGTCCTCATAATGTATCGCGAAGACATGCTCGCCTATAAGTGGACACTCACCCCAAGAGTTCCCAGGTAAGAGTGACTGGTCCGATTATGTGGATTTGTACGAACACTCTAGCCTTAGACAGAAAACCCAGGGTACAGGAATTCACTCTTCCAGTTTGCACGTGTTCACACTATTTAGGACCCAAAACTTTGACAAGAGTTTTGAAAATTCAAAGGAGTTCAAAACCTAGTAATCAATCATCCTAGAACAGATAATTAGTTTTCAAAGCGGTTTTGAAATTTATGTTCTTGTTGTGGTCGTCACCTAAGGATAGGTGACGGTATTGTTTTATGACTAAACGCAAGTAAACTCGCGTTAGGGTCCTAGGAAGGTTATAGACTAGGTCAAAGCATTACTAATAACCTAATTCCCTATAACCATTGGCTCTGATACCAACTTTTCTGTCACACCCCGACCACGTAGAACATACAAAACGTGGCGGAAACGTCGGGAGTGTTGTAACAGAATTAATTGTTTCAAATCCATGGCAATTGAAGTTTCGTTTTATTAATCAAACATGAAAGTTTACATTGTTTTAAACAAGAACCAAAGAGTACATAACATAAATTAACTAGTTCTTGTCTCGTTTTAAGTCACTAAGGCACAGGTCCGCCTAAGTATGTCTTGATAAGTCCTATGCATCATCTCCTGAAAACACATGTGAAAATAGGTACGTCAGCATAAAAATGCCTGTGAGATACATAGGTTTTGTGAAAACAGAATTCATGACTTATGTTTGAGAAAATGTTTAGTCATGAACTTTGTAATTTGCTTTGTCTTGTAAATCATTTGAAAAACGATAAGATCAGATGATATGTATAAATAAGAGAATAATGTATGGTTAAATGAGTAACCATGTAAAATGAGTTTGTATAAGATAAGTTGTTTATAAATCAATGTCTTGTGAAAAGTATGTTATTTGTATAAAATGTTATATGTCTCAAATTGAAATGATTCAAATAACGCTACAAAATGTGATACCATACAAACACTTATATATAGGAAGTACCAACGGCGTATCCACCGTGCTTGTATCATATTACATACGCCTCGTTACTTAAATCACTTACTCAAACCAAACCATCAAGATGAAATGTTTAACAATTGTAGAAATGTTTATGTATAGTCAAATGTCTATTGTCAAATGTAAATCATGTCAACAGATACAACTGGTTCACACGGTTCAATAGTTACAAACGGTTCATATAATCAAAGGGTTACGACGGTTCACATAGTCAAATGGTTACAACGGTTCAAAATGTAGTATAATGTGTTCATATGCTGGATGAGCATATGCAACAGAAATGCAATGTAAAACAATGTACTAAGTATGCACGTAATCGACATACATAGCATAAGTGTAATGTAAAACAATGTACTAAGTATGCACGTAATGGACATACATAGCATAAGTGTAATGTAAAACAATGTACTAAGTATGCACGTAATGGACATACATAGCATAAGTGTAATGTAAAACAATGTACTAAGTATGCACACAATGGGCGTACATAGCATGAAATGTATTGTAAAGTGATGTACTAAGTATGCACACAATGGGCATACATAGCATAAAATGTATTGTAAAGTGATGTACTAAGTATGCACACAATGGGCATACATAGCATAAAATGTATTGAAATCATGTACTATAAATGTACTAATAAACATAGCAAGTATATGATGTGAAAACAGGAAAGCATGAAAGTAACAAGTAGGCACATGTGTTTCACCCCAAAACAGTTTGGAAAATAGTAAAAGAGGGGTCTATGTACTCACATAAACACCTTGAAAACATTTAAAAGAGGGGGTTCTATGTACTCACTTGAGATTGCTTAGAAGTCCTAAGATAACCACCAAGCAATGCTAGAGATCACGGAATCAAACGGCACCTAATATAGGTAACTACGTTAATAAACCGGACCTATATCGGAGGATTGGATAGAATGAGGTCACGTAAACCAAATGAGTATAGAAACTCATGTAGTATGGTTTAACAAAGCCTACATACTAAATGAAACCTAACCTAAGTGCTTACGACCCATTACGACCCGTTTAGGTAGCTTATGCTACTTTAACGCGTCATTCGCGTGAAACGCGTTCGGACCGCTTAACTAGTCCTATGACAAGTAATATATGCCTTAACATGTCTAATATTGTTGCCAAATCAGCTTAGATACCAAAAGTTATGTTACATATGCTTAAAATGAATTTTGGCTTCAAAGGGGTATTTTGGTAATTTACCTAAGGCATATAAACTACCTATCATACAACTAACTAAACGTCGTGACCATAAGGTATAACCTCGGAAGTTTATTCCCTATATACTATGGTCACCTAATGTGTTTGGTCGAATCCTAATGATCGACCAAATGGGTCGGGTTCGAAAGTATAAGCGATTTATTAGATCGCTTACCCTTACGACCCTAGACAACGTGGTAATCAGTAGGCATAGTCACAAGGGACTATAACCATCGTGATTACGCTCACGTTGCGAAGTTCAAACGAACTTCGCATTGACCATAAACTGGTCAATGCAGAAAGTCAAACAAAGTTTGACTTTAACGCTAAAAACAATAAAAGAACGAAGGAACACTTACAAAGGGTCCAAGAATGGAAGGTTTGAATCCGAACACTCTCAGGTATGAAGTGTTAAACACAACAACTTAGAGAGCAAGTTCAGATTCAAAGGTTTGGGTTTTTGCAATGAATGGGTTGGGTATTTATAGTGTTCGGACCACCGTTAGGATCGTTTCTCGTAAACCGTAATTTAATCACATCCTTACACTTGTTGGTAACCTTATGTACATCACATTGGCCCCCCATAAGCAGGAAACAACACTTGGAATTGGATTGGGAGTGCTAAACAGATGTAATCTGCTGTAAATTTGATCTTATCTGATCTGGGGAGCTGACGCGGGCCGCGTAAGAGGACTCACTAATCTTATGCGGGCCGCCTGGCCTGTCTGGTTAGAAACAAACTTTCATAAATGACAGTTTTGGTCCCTGTTATGTGTTTAAGCCATTTCCGACACGTTTAAGGCCTGTTAAGACAACTTTAAGGCCCTAAAATGATGCCTAAACATTGTGGACATGAAACATGCTCAAAAATATGTTGGATGTTGGTTCGTTTGGTCGTACGATCGCGATGTTCGCTTAATTACGACGGAATGCGCATAAGCGCGAAAAACGATCCAAATTGCGCGACGAATGGATTTTTCTTATGCCAAACACTAAAATAAAATATTTTAGTGCTTACATAAATTTTTGGATGTCCGGATGTATTCAGATCATAAGTTATGCGCGAAAGTGCAAACTTGTGCACTTTTTGACGCTTTTAGTCCCTGAATCACCCAAAAGTTTATTTTAGCACACCGAACCCCTAAAAGCTTATTTCTAAGCTATGTAAAGGATATTTATGGTATGTTTAACTTATGGCCATGTTCCGGAATGTCTGTTACAGTTCAAATTGGCATACTTTCGCAGTTTGTCAACTTTAGTCCCTGTAAGCGATTTAACTTGATTTTGCCATACCAAAGCCTTCAAAACATATTTCTAAGTTATGTAAAGATTATTTAAGGTATGTTAAGCCTATTTCACTATTCCGGAGTGTTCGTTGCATTAAACTGGTTATATTTACGCATCAGTGCGCGTATAACCTTCTAGAAAGAGATTTGGAGCTTGAAATCGAACAAGAATTGATATGTGCAAAAGATACACATATTTTTACAAATCCCAAGTATGAAATACAATATCTCATTGGCTGGGTATTTGTTTGATGGTCGCAGTGACCCAGGTGTCACATCCTAGTTGTGGACCACACGCCGTCCAATGTTGAAGGACAACCGCCGGTTATCTTAGGCCGACCATTCTTGAAAACCGCGAAGGCTACCATTGATTGCAATGCTAATACTGTGAGTATGGTCTTCGGGTCACGTAAGTTTTCCTTAAACTTTATGTCTCACACTTGTGCTTATTCTAATATTGCTAATAAGTGTCATCCTCCAATTAATGAGGATGTCCCAAAAGAGAGTGTTGCTATGATTGACAGGTCTAAAGATGAAAAGGTTGTGAAGGATAAAGTGGTCAAATCACCGTGGTGGCTCAAGATGAGAAACAAAAAGCGTTCAGTCAAGTTAGAAAAGGAGTCACCAAAGGATGCAACCAAATCCAAGAAGAGACCACTTGAGGTGAATATGGGTGAGGTCTCACAGTTGAAGGAAAAGAAGAAGCCCACAAGGAAAATTAAGGGTGAATTCTCACAGTCGATAGATTTCTATAACCTGGATTATTTGGATGCCATATGGAGTGATGGATGGCACTGGGATACTAACCATTCACCAGCACAAGTGTTCTTTGCACGAGAGATGCCATTTAAACCACCTTGAATGTCAGGTACGGTCTGGCTGAAGACCTAAAACTTAGCGCTCTCGGGAGGCAGCCCGAGGATGTAGAGTATTGTACTTTGGTTTGGTTCGTTTTGGTGTGGTTGTGTTTTGACAGGTTCTTGATTCAATCATCACGGATGCAACAATTCAAGTGTGGGGATGTTTTGCAACATCCCTGATGAGATTTCAAAGAATCTATGAGGGGCGTATGTTCCGGCTAGATTGCAGCAGCTACACCACTACAAAC
Source organism: Helianthus tuberosus (assembly GCA_030545235.1). Taxonomy (NCBI): domain Eukaryota; kingdom Viridiplantae; phylum Streptophyta; class Magnoliopsida; order Asterales; family Asteraceae; genus Helianthus; species Helianthus tuberosus. Next base: position 134,208,983 of record CM060408.1, on the reverse strand, counting down.
ACTCACTTGTTTTCTGATCAGGTGCATGTGTTTATCTATCCTGTGTTTTATTTGTTTTTGTGTACTTGGTGGTGTGAAATTTTTGTGTTGGGAGTGGTTTCCTTGTGTTGAGTCGTCTAGTTGTTAGCCGTTCATGGTTTGTGGGTGGTATTTCTCGAGTTTAGATTATAAATTGCACCATACATTGGGGACAATGTATCCCAAGTGTGGGGATGTGGTAACTCGAGAGAGGGTTGGTATAATTGTTGATCTTAAATGCTTAAAGGGTTGAATTTGCTAAAAATTGAAAAATTTTGAAAATTTTTGTCTCAAGTATGCTTGAACTACATGAAAACCAACATTTTCAATCGCTAAAGGGTTCCTACTGATATTAAACTAACTTAGATTCCTAGTCATGGTTGTCCCTTTAAGTTTCATGAAAGTATTTCTGACATGTTTTTAGAGAATAGTTGAGAAGAGATGTCTAACTAGGGGTAACATGCTTTAGGAATTACACATGCTATATGTCGGTAACCCATATTCCTTTTTTTGGGTGAGATATTTGAGCCTACTTAGTGGTTAGTTGAATTTGCAATAAATGTTCATTTGTTGAGTGTAGGCCGTATGTTGCTTTGTGTTAGAACTTGTGTTGTTTGATACGTGCTGAGACTGTGGTTTAGCGTATGCATATACATGATAAAGGCATTAGGATCCATTCATTGTTTCTTATGTTGATTGTTTATCCATCCTACCTTAATAAACCATCTTGAGCCTTTCACCTTTCGTTTGTTACACCTCGTTTGACCTGTCTGAATTACCAACCATGAATGACAATTGTGTGTTAGATATTTGTTTAAAAAAATTGAAAAGAAAAGGAAAAAGAAAAAAAGAGAAAAGAAAGAAAAAGAAAAAAAAATTCATTGTTATGTTTGTGTTGAATAAATGGGTTGAAGAATAACCCAAGTGTTAGTATTATTGTGAATAAGTTGTCATGGTTTGGTATATTCATTTGTGTTCGCCAAATAAACATAAAAAGCCAAAAATAATTCCTTACCTTTACCCTTAACCCAAAACCCAAAAGTCCTTTTGATATGTGCTACGTTATTTGATACAGTGGAGGTGTGATTGCCATACAAGCTTATGATTGCAAAGTAACATATTTGGTTTTGAGCGAAATATACACTAGCACATTACACGCTAGTCTTGATAAAGCCGAGAGGAGTGATTATTGTGAGGGGCGTGTGGCATGTGTGTAGTAATATAAGCATGTTAGTGTTAGTTAGGTAAGTCTTAAATTGTTATAAAGGCGTATCACTTAATTGTCAGATTGTCAATCTCGATTGTGTCAGTCTATGGGACGGGTATGACTTGGGACCTTAAATTGCTAATTCGGTAAGGGATTCAGTGGTGATTTGTTAATAAGGTGAGTAATGTTTGTAATGGTTGCTTGAGGACAATCAACGTTAAGTGTGGGGATGTGATGGAGAGTGTGAAACCCGGGTGTTAAAGTGTTTAAATATTGTGTTTTAGTGCGTTTTATGCGGTTATATATTGCGAATGTGATAACTACGTATAATTGTGATATCGCGGGTTAATTGCTTAATTCGGTTAAATTGGAATGCTTAGTGATGAACGAAACAAGCAAGGAAGAATAATCAAGTGAATCACATTATTCGAGAGAGGTTTCGGGTCAAGAGATAGTTCAAATGTGCAAGAATTACGAATGAATGAAGTCTTGGGACTTGATTGTCATTCTATGAAAGTGTGTTGAACAATAAGGCTTCAACAGAATAGACAAAACGTAACTTACGTTTTGCAAACGTAGCGTACGGGATATCTTACAAGACGGCGCATGTTAACTTGATGATTGGAATTTAATGGGCTTGGACTCGTTATACATACACATGCATATTCAGCGATATAGGGACTGTTGGATTTTTTATTGGGCCGCTCACATGAAGGCAGATATCACGTGGTGGGGGCTTTTGTTTTAAAGGGGATTTTCAATAAATTATCACAATAACATATATCATGATCACATCATGACTTTTGGGGAAAACATCACTCATTCATGTGAATATAGGAAGGAGTCAACATAGAAGACTTTGGAGGACATCATCATATGCTACACGACAGGGACTTTTGGGGAGGTTTGTTTTGAGAAATAAAATCATCGTGACGTCAGCAATATAAGATATGTATATGTTGATCTCCTCTTTATAAAACAGCCATCATAATCATCATTCCAAGTGGGCCGCACATGTGAGAATGGGGCTTATACGCATACAATTTGAATGAAGATATTGGGCCGATTAACTAAACATATACATATAATTGGCGGCAGTCATCACAGGAACGAAAAATCAACATCATGATCATCACATGGACTTTGGTAATTCACATAAAGATTCATTTTTGTGAAGTGGGCCGCCATCTTGACTTGGAGTCTTTGGAATGGGCCGCCAATACAAAAGAGGCACACTCACGTGGTTATGAGGAGCCGACATATACACAAGATAGTGGAGGGCTTTGACTGAAAAAAAAAACATCATCATAAATATATCATTATCTTAAACGGAAGACAGAGGGAACACGATGTCACTCGTATAGACGAGTAACATGTGCTGCTAAATCTCTCGTGAACACTCCGGGTGAATGGTTCTTGTGAGACACTTTTAATTCTAGTTTCTGTTTTTATTGAGATTTGGATTTGTAGTCGAGTGACAGCCGACTATTTGCATGATTATATAATTTGTGTGACAGACAAATCCTGAGTGACAGTCAGAGTTATAATTATGTTTTGAATCCAATTGTGCTTTTGTTGAATGAATGATTCCTATGTATGCTTGTTTTAATATTTATCTGATCAATTAATATTAAGATTTTGAACTACATAGGTAATTGGTAGATGTGACAAATTTACTATTCAATCAATAGCATCCAATAAAATCAGAACTAGGTTATTAGTAATTACAGAATCTGAATCCCGGAGTGCTCACCTTTTCTCATCATTGTTTATTACGACTCAATTTTTTTCTTAATTGCAACTTGTTTCATGTTTTTTAATTCCATATCAGTTTTATAATCATCAGTTAGTTTAGTAAGATTTACAAACAAATAATAATTAGCATTAACCACAGATGTCACACCCGCTCGTAGCGGAAGCGCGAGGTGTGATCTGATGGGTTCTCATTGCATAACAATATAAGTGAACAATACTAAATGAATAAAAACAAGCTCCAATGCCATTGTCATAATTGTTTCGAAAGAACGCAACATAAGTTAAATGTATTTGTTACAAACCATCAAATGAAAATACGTTTTCATCGTTCTATACATCAAAATGTAAGTCTTAAAATGTCAAGGCTTTGACCACTATATCACCGCAAAGAGGCGGTATATAACGGGCAAACCCTTCAAATGGTGGCACGGAGTCTTGATACTTGCTTTCCTTGACTGAAATGTCTGCCAGGTCCACTAATTTCCTGAAATACATGTTAAGTTTGAAAACATCAACAAAAGTTGAGCGAGTTCATGCAGTTTAGCTGTATGAGATGTATCTGTAAAATGTGAGTTGTATAAAATGTATCTGTAAAATGTGAGTTGTATAAAATGTATCTGTATGTAAAGATGTAGTATGTAAAGCGTCAATGAAATCGTTGATCATTAATGTTTTGCAAGGACATTAATATGTGTGACGAAAAAGGAAGCAATCCAACCCTAGACGATTTTTATGTCGATTCCTATCGACTGGGACACAAAAGCACTCTTCCGTAGGGGTCCATGACCAAGAGTGGGGCTCGCCAAAACCCATTAGATCTAACCACTTGTACCTAGGTCCAAACTGGATTAATGGTGCTTAGATGTATAACCCTAATTCACACATGATCTAAGGTGTTTCATTCCCTAACTTTAACATACGTTGAACATGTATTTTCCCCGATAGTTGTAAAGTTGTAAAACATTTAAATGAATAGGGGACATGAACTCACAGTATCGCGTCCTGTGAATAGATGTAAATAAGATCTCACATGCGGTCGTCCTGAATAGCGTTGCGACCTACAAATGTTCTTATTTTTGTTAGACACTTCGGTCTTTGTAAAGAACTTGAGTACAAGTCTTGTGTCTTCAATATGTGTAAGACTTGTATGTCTTTACTGTTCGTTAACTGTGTATTCGATGAATGAGTTGTTCAAATGTTATATATATATTTTTCACCAAATATATATATATAAATGTTATCTTGTATCTTGTGAGTTGTATAGTCGGATCTAGTCCGCTGAATTTCGTGTCTTATATGTATCAATTGTATAGTTGTGTTTCCAATAATGGTAACATTGGGCCAAGCCCATGTTTTCAAGTTATTGGGCTTAAATAGTGCGGGGCCTTAAATAGTGTTGGGCCTCAAATAGTGTTGGGCCTCAAATAGTGTTGGGCCTCAAATAGTGTTGGGCCTCAATAGTGTTGGGCTTGAATAGTGTTGGCTTGAATAGTATTGGGCTTGAATAGTGTTGGGCTTGAATAGTGTTGGGCTTGAATAGTGTTGGGCTTGAATAGTATTGGGCTTGAATAGTGTTGGGCTTGAATAGTGTTGGGCTTGAATAGTGTTGGGCTTGAATAGTGTTGGGCTTTGGCCCATATGTTTAGTATTTGGGCTTAGCCCATGAATTTATGTTAAGCCCATTATGAAGATAAGCCCATTAAGAAAAATAGCCCATTAAGTAATATAAGCCCATTTGTTATAAAAATAGCCCACTAGTATAATAAGCCCATTTATTTTTATAAAAACCTTTTTATAAAAATTTACTAAGTACACTTGTTAGTAAATAAAAACATACTAGTTTTTATAAGTTTATAAACATCCGAAATCTGTTATTGATAGCATATTTATATTTTGTGTCGAAAAATCGTCTAAACATCGTAGTAACTCTTCGGATTGGCAATTCACTTATGTAGTCGTCCGTCGTTCATTTTGACCATAAATGGTGTCCGATTATTCGAATCGTCCGTAACTCGTTTTAAGGCGTAAATATGTGAAGTCTTGTAGGACTTTTGTTATAAAGTGTTTTGAGTTTAAATGTGACATTAGATACAAGTTCCTACTTTGATATATATAACTAATACATCAAGTAATACATGTCACAAAAATTGTTAAAGTAAACAAATATATATTTTAAAAAAAATATATATATTTTTCTTGTCTTTTATTTTATAAAAACTTTCTTTAACAACCTTTTTATTCTTGTAGAGATTTACCCAAAAATGTGGTTACTTTATAAAATAAAGTTTTTATGAAAAATGGCTATATAACCTTTGTATTTTTATCTTAACCATGTTTCATAAACATATCATTTTCTTTTTCTTTCAAATCATCATCAATTTAATCAACATCTTAACTAAACATATGAGACTTTTATAACATAATTTTTCAAGATGATATCCAAATCATGTAGGGTTTTAACCATGATCATTTCATATGCTAACAAGTTCAAAAACCAAATTTATTTTTAGTTTTAACAACTTTTATAAAAATCTCTAGTTGTATGTTACTTTTTATAATCTTGTGAAAGTCTTGTTTTTAAATAAAAACCTTCAATACTTTCACAAGATCAAAAGTTATGATCATCCATTTAATCCTTTATGTTAAAAACCCTTTAACATAAACATGTATAATTCTTAGATCATATCTTAAACATCTTCTAACAATTTATTTGTATCATAATCATCATAACAAGACTAAATATGCATATAACAAGTCTTAGATCACAATATAACCAAATAAATATATCATGATTTTTATCTTTGCTTCTTTGTATTTTTTTCATGTTTATTAAGTATGATCTCTTGGTTATTATTAGTAATAATAACAATCATAAACTTAATATATTTGTATAAAAAAAATAGATATAGAAGCTTACTTCTAGCACTAGGCTAGGGATGATCTTAGAAGATTATTAAGACTAAGAAGATGATGATCTTGTTGGTAGAACACTTTTGTATGGATGAAAACCCTTCCTTTTTCTTCCAAAAGCTTTAGATCACCTTATGTTACTTGGAAACCCATGTTAATTATCTAATAAAAGACTAAAATGGAAATGGGTTTTTGTGGTGTTCTTGGTAAAAAGATGAAGATGATGAGAGTATTCTTATGTGTGTGTAAAGTATAGTGAAAAGTGGTGTAGAATGGTTAGTAACTAATGAGATTACATGTTATAATAATTCACTAACTTGATCCACTTGCATCTAAATAAATATCTAGATATTTTTAACACATAATTATGGGTATGTGGGCCCTTATACACGTTCATACATGGGGGGGGGGGGGGTACCTTATGTGATTTCAAGTGTTAGTAAAATTCATGGTTTAAAATGAGGTAAAAAATGGTTAAGTGTTTAAGGGTTTAAGTTTTTGCAAATTTTCAAGATGGTTCGCGACATAAAATGATCATAACTAGGATGAAAATGACCAAAAATAATGCTCACTAGTTAGCTACATGAGTCAAATTATAGTTCGGATAGTTGTTGAGTGCTCGTTTCGCAAGTAGATAGTCAAAAGGTTAACTTATGAAAGTTGTAGGGAAAATTTTGGTTATATATATAAATGATATTCCCTATGTATTTTTATATGAAATATGTGTTTAAACAACACTTTTGCATCTTGTACTAAAAGCACAAATGCTGAATTTTTGCGGAAAAGTATTGAAATTGTCACTTTTAGCGCTTTTCGGCAGTTTTCGGGCAGTTTTTGGTGCTCCCGGACATCGGTAAAGTATTAACCAAACCCTTGTATTCCCATATAGGGTTTAATATATAATTGTTGTTGGACTCTCGTCCGAGTCCTAAAGATGTCATTTGGATGTTTTCTGCGGATCCGGAGTTTTCGTCAGCACTCTAGTTCACTAGGCACTACTCTAGTTGTTTCGATGAATTGTTTGCACTATTTCAAATGTACCCAATAAAAGTGAATCATGTGTAATAATAAACGAATATTCCATGAGTTTTCTAAGATGTATATCATGAAATCATGCAGTCTGAATATTCAAAACACATACTTGTATAATGTAAATCATCGTTTTGTTATTCTTTGCAGGAGTCTTTGGAAATAGGTGGGGATATTTTGCCTTCATTCGGTCTTCACGTTCCCAAGTATACTCGGGCCCGTGACGAGAGTTCCAACGAACCTTTACTAACTTGATACGACTTCTCCGTGTTTTATTGACCTTCCAGTCCGTGACCTCAACAGGTTCTTCAGTGAATTGGAGTTTGTCGTCAATATGAATTTCATCCACTGGAATGGTAACGGTTACTTGTATTGGACTCTTTTTAAGATTCGACACATGAAACGTGTGGTGTACACTGCTAAGTTCATTTGGTAACTTCAACTTGTAGGCAGCAGTGCCAATCTTTTCTAAGATTTCAAATGGTCCAATGTAACGTGGGTTAAGCTTTCCACGTTTACCGAACCTCACTACACCTTTCCAAGGCGAGACTTTCAACAAAACTTTCTCTCCAACCTCGAAAGATAATGGTTTTCGTCTTTTATCTGCGTAGCACTTTTGTCGATCGCGAGCCGTCTTGATACGGTCTCGGGTCTGAAAAATTTTATCCGTAGTCTCTTGGACTAGTTTCGGACCAATTAATTAACTATCGCCTGTTTCCGCCCAACATAGCGGAGAGCGACACTTTCGACCATAAAGAGCTTCAAACGGTGCAACTTGTATAGTAGTATTGTAGCTGTTATTATAGGAAAACTCAACTAAAGGTGGATGAGTATCCCAATTGCCGCCTAAATCCATAACACATGCGCGAAACATATATTCGAGTGTTTGGATTGTCCGTTCGCTCTGGCCGTCAGTTTATGGATGAAAGGCCGTACTTGGATTCAAATGAGATCCAAAGGCCTGTTGAAATGATTTCCAAATTCTAGAAATAAAACGACCGTCTCGGTCTGAAATGATTGAAATAGGCACTCCATGACGAGCCACTATTTCTTTGAGATAGAGTTCCGCTAGTTTATCAGTATTATCCTTCTACCAAATCGGTAAGAAGTGCGTGGACTTTGTTAGTCTATCGATGATTACACATATCATGTAGTGACCTCTTGAGGTCCTGAGTAACTTCGTAATGAAGTACATCGATATTTGTTCCCATTACCAAACGGGAATCTCGGGTTGTTGTAACAAGTCCGAGTGATTTTGCTACTCGACTTTGACTTTCGCGCAAGTCAAGCATTCTCCGATATAAGTCGCGATATCACTTTTGAGGTTAGGCCACCAGTAGTATTCTTTCGCTACTTAGGCCTATGTGCTTCCTCAAAATATCATCTCGAAGGCCGCCAAAGAATAGAACCCAATTTCGACTCATAATGTATAAAGTTCCATCTTCTTTACACTAATTGTTCCTTCATGCCTCGAAGTGTTTCTGCTTGAATATGCTCTTCCTTGAGCTCTTGTGAATCATCTTCTCTAATGTTTGAACTCTCAGTGTTCTAACTTGCTCCTTGCGGCTCAAGACGTTAGCTACAACGTTCGCCTTGCCTGGATGGTACTTTATTTCACAATCATAGTCTTTCAACAATTCAACCAACATCGTTGACACATATTTTAATTCTTTTTGGTTGAATATGTGTTGAAGACTTTTATGATCCGTGAAAAATAATGCATTGAGTACCATATAAATAATGTCGCCATATTTTTAAAGCGAATACCACCACGCCTAACTCTAGTTCGTGAGTGGTATAGTTTTTCTCGTGAACTTTTAGTTGGCGTGACATGTACACGATAACTTTTTCAAGTTGCATGGGTACGCAACCCAATCCATGATGCGAAGCATCACAGTATACAACAAAGTCTTCAGTACCGTCGGGTAATGATAAGATTGTAAAATGCTATGCACCAATCTTAAGAATAAGTTGTAATGCTATATCTTGTTTTTCGATTGGGACAGATTTATTGTCTTTATGTGTGAGGGAGGTTAGCAATTGAGTAATTACAAAAAAATCTCAATAGATCTCCGATGATATCCCGTTAATCCCAAAAAAATTATCGGACTCCATTTGGAGTCTTGGGCACTTCCCAATCCTCATTTGCTTCAATCTTAGCTGGGTCTTACTTGAATGCGTTTCTCGTTCACTACATGCCCGAGAAATTGTACTTTGCAAATCCAAAATTCGCACTTGGAAAATTTCGTGTATAGTTTCTCCATCTTTAGTAGCTCGAAAATCGTTCTCAAATGTTGTTCGTGCTCATCTATCAATCGTGAGTATAAAAAAAAATTGTGGTCAATGAATATTGTGACGAATTTGTCGAGATATGGCTTGCGCACGCGATTCATTAAATCCATAAAGACCGCTAGTGCGTTCGTTAAACCAAAAAGGCATAACGAGAAACTTGTAATAACTATAACGAGTTTTAAAAGCCGTTTTCGGTATGCTTTCCTCTTGAATTCGTAATTGGTGATACCCAGATTGTAAGTCTAACTTAGAGTAGAAGCTAGAATCTTTCATAAACCATTTGAGTTAGTTAGAAATTCATTTGTAACATGGTTTAGAAATATTAATTTTCATTCATCGAAATGTTGTGCACTTTTGCAAAACTTGTATGTCTTTCCACCCCCAAAACCTTTATAAAGATGTATATTGGTAAAGAGTGGGGGTTATGAACTCACAGCATCCTTATTCGGTCAACTACAAGGTTCAGAAGGTGCTAATCGATATGAAGATCTGGCTATTGGTGTGGCTCCCGTTACCAAGTCGATGTGAAACTCGACTTGTCGATATGGTGGTAGTCCTGGCAAGTCTTCAGGAAAGACTTCAGGGAATTCTTTTACCACAGGAATATCTGTCATCTGAGGCCCATCGGCCTTCTTGTCGACAACAAGTGCTAGAAAGGCAATACAACCTTTTCGTAAGCACTTTTGTGGCTTTATGCAATTTATGGTCCGCAATGATGTGTTGCGCTTCTCTCCATGGATAACAAGTGTATCTTCGTTCGGTAGTGGTAAGCGAATGATCTTCTCATGACAGAAGACTTCGGCTCAATTATTGGATAGCCAATCCATGCCAACCACTACGTCGAAAATACCCAACTCAATGGGTAAGAGATCGATATGAAATTTCTGCTCATGACTCGGCTAGTTTACTGTTTGCCAATTCTATAGAATGAGGAGACGTCTAGCTTACTTGACTCTAGGCCAAGTACATTTTGAATTCTATGTAGTAAAGACTTCCCTGTACAGATGTAGAGGACAACCCAATCCCTATGTTTAGATGTAGGATAACCCCATCCCTAATTGTAGCTAAGACAATCCCGTCACTAGCCATGAAACTATGCATGTGAGATGTTGAGATAAAGCTAAAAATCGGCAATGGTATTAAATAATATGGATGTGAAATGTTGATTGATAGAATACGTACCGGTGACCCTTAATGATTTGATATGTCTCAGCTAATTCCCCATTAGCTAACTTGATATTGTAATGTGTGTCCAACATGACTCTAATTCCAGTATATGCTTAACATTTAAAGACACTAGCTAAGCTAGGTGTTGGTATTAAAAGAGTTGATACATGATGATCGTAGAGTGTCACTGACTCATGACATCATTGGGATTTTGTGGAGGATTCATAGTTCTAACCACACACACACTTATTCACTAGCTAGATCCGTTCTTAAGTATTATCGTATTACTAGCCTTTGTTTTGCACCCGGTATCAGCACACTGCTACTCTTGGTGCTTTTGCAATTGCCCTAATGATGAACGTCTCACTTGTCACATTTAGGATTTCGGCAAGTTACCAGCATACATCCTGGTGCCAAAATCGTTTATGGCAGCAATTGCCTTCATTTTTCTCATGGCGAGAGTTATTGTTTGAGTGATCGAGGTAGGGAGGGATGATGCGGTCATGCTTCGGATCTCTGAGGCTAAACCCAAAATGTAACACTCAGGGTGTTTGAATTCGGGTGTTACGTAGTATGGAAACAACCCTTGAGATATTTGTGAAAGCATCAAGTGTAACCAACAATATTGGCTCCAGTTATGATCGAGTTCTTTTATAAAATCATATGAAAATAGATATGAAAATCAGATGATATAAAAGAATGATGTATGGTTAAATAAATAACCAATAGAAATGTAGTGTATAAATATATCATGTCTTGAAATAGAATATTATGTCTTGTGTAGAAGATGTCGCGTCTTATGCAAAATGTCATGTCTTGTCTTTGTCGAATAGGTTTGAATAACACCACGATATGCAATATAATATAAGCACTTATATATAGGAAGTACCAGCGGCGTATCCACCATGCTTTTATCATATTACACACGTCTCGTTATTTACGAAAATGTCTTGTATATACCAACATCAAATGATATGTATAACAATGTCTTGCGTAACAATGTCATGTATAAACCATGTCTTGTGTAAAAGCAATAGTTTTCAACACATAACTTTTAACTTAAACAATTGATTCTTTTGGCGCCATGATCTTTTTAATACACACAATTAAAAGAATCTAGACATTTATTTGAATAAATAAAGTCTATCATGTGCCCAAGAATGAAGAATACAATCAATCGGTCATGGAAACCTCAAGACCATATTGTTCATACATGTTTGAATAAATGATAATGTGGATAACCAAAACCAAAAGGTGTAATGCCTCTTGCGTGTATTGGTCATATGTTTAAATGGAAAAAGAAAAAAAAATAATTCGTTGAGGAGGGGAAACCAACCAGTGGTCTTCGTCTATATAATATGTATTCCCTACTCTATGGACCTCGATCATCCTAAGTAAAGAAAATCCTTTGTCTTACTTGTCCATGTGACAATTATGGTAATAGTGCTTGAGTTTCACGAGCTCTAGCAAAATTATTTAGAATTTCCAAAGATGTCGAATAGAATGTAATGAGGGAGTTGCAGCATGGTTCATGCCATACCATCCCTTGGAAAAAAAACAAATGTCAAACGACGGAATTTATTGTATCACTTCCAATAAATATGATAAAGTGGAATATGATAAAGTAAGGTAAGGTAAAGTAGGATAAAGTGTCATAGACACCCTGGAACCAACCCATGTTCAAGAATTTCGAGAATGTTGAGGAAAATCCTCCATGAGTAGCTAACACGTTTTGTTTGTTTAAATGACTAGTCTCAACTGAATCGTGATATAGATCGAATGTTAGGTGTGAACAAATATGTGTCGTCTTCCCGTATTGTATTGTATTGTATTATATTGTATTGTAGGGTGTTATACTAACCACCCCCAGTTCGTGTTCTACTAGATAGGAAAAAAAATTGAATCTCAAGTAATAACGTAAGAATTTTGAATGAATAGTGATCATTAGCTTGACCCGCAGAGTCCACCAGAATTTCCATGCACTACAAGTTGTTATTACGTGGGCCTCCGTAATAATAAATTGTCTTACATGGTCACCCTAGCATTCTCTCGTTCAGAGCAGGCGATCAGTCAGAGAGAGGACACTATTGTTTATATACCTTCAATATAGAAGGAAACTTCGTGATAGTTCACGTGTCAACGTCCGTTGTTGTTACTCGCAGGACGGTACGACGTTAGATGAAATAGAAATGGAAAGAATCTGTAACAATAACAATTGAAGGGGCACCTTCAAGATGAGTACTTCATCTTCCTTGTAAGGACAAGAGTATATCCACCTTGATTAGTATGAGTCACATGGATCTCGTCCCACTAATGGAGTTGTTGTCCAAGGTTACCACCTTCGCCTCGTCGTCATTATCATGGTCAGGCATCTCAGCATTCGCGAGAAAGCAACCATATTTTACGAAATTAAGTTTAACATTTCACTTAGGAATCATGTTCGCCATAAGCTCCGCAATAGACATGAGGTCGATATTTTCACCGTGTGAGTAAAGAATAATAATAGAGTTTGAAGTCGAAGGTATTTTGTTCTTGGCAAAATATTTCATGCAACATATATATGAACCACCTATATATATAATCATGTAAAATCCTATCAATCAAGGATTTCTATCTTGTATAAGCTGAATTTGTGAACTGTTTATAATGCATAAACTGATAATGTAATGTATTGTAGGCACATAGTCTATTAATGTATTGTGTCTGTTTCTCATAGACTTCACCCATGGAAATGTCCTCGCTTGATTTATGTGAAATGAATTTTTGCTGTAGTGGACCTTGAAAAATGTTTATGCAATGAAAACCTTTTGACTTGTCCAATTTTATTTATAATCTGTTCAACATGAACAAGAGGTTTTCGTGAGAGATCCCTAGTGATTGTAGACTTAGACTCGAGAAAGAATCCTGGTTCACTACAATCGATGCTCTGATACCAATCTGTCACACCCGCTCGTAGCGGAAGCGCGAGGTGTGATCTGATGGGTTCTCATTGCATAACAATATAAGTGAACAATACTAAATGAATAAAAACAAGCTCCAATGCCATTGTCATAATTGTTTCGAAAGAACGCAACATAAGTTAAATGTATTTGTTACAAACCATCAAATGAAAATACGTTTTCATCGTTCTATACATCAAAATGTAAGTCTTAAAATGTCAAGGCTTTGACCACTATATCACCGCAAAGAGGCGGTATATAACGGGCAAACCCTTCAAATGGTGGCATGGAGTCTTAATACTTGCTTTCCTTGACTGAAATGTCTGCCAGGTCCACTAATCTCCTGAAATACATGTTAAGTTTGAAAACATCAACAAAAGTTGAGCGAGTTCATGCAGTTTAGCTGTATGAGATGTATCTGTAAAATGTGAGTTGTATAAAATGTATCTGTAAAATGTGAGTTGTATAAAATGTATCTGTATGTAAAGATGTAGTATGTAAAGCGTCAATGAAATCGTTGATCATTAATGTTTTGCAAGGACATTAATATGTGTGACGAAAAAGGAAGCAATCCAACCCTAGACGATTTTTATGTCGATTCCTATCGACTGGGACACAAAAGCACTCTTCCGTAGGGGTCCATGACCAAGAGTGGGGCTCGCCAAAACCCATTAGATCTAACCACTTGTACCTAGGTCCAAACTGGATTAATGGTGCTTAGATGTATAACCCTAATTCACACATGATCTAAGGTGTTTCATTCCCTAACTTTAACATACGTTGAACATGTATTTTCCCCGATAGTTGTAAAGTTGTAAAACATTTAAATGAATAGGGGACATGAACTCACAGTATCGCGTCCTGTGAATAGATGTAAATAAGATCTCACGTGCGGTCGTCCTGAATAGCGTTGCGACCTACAAATGTTCTTATTTTTGTTAGACACTTCGGTCTTTGTAAAGAACTTGAGTACAAGTCTTGTGTCTTCAATATGTGTAAGACTTGTATGTCTTTACTGTTCGTTAACTGTGTATTCGATGAATGAGTTGTTCAAATGTTATATATATATTTTTCACCAAATATATATATATAAATGTTATCTTGTATCTTGTGAGTTGTATAGTCGGATCTAGTCCGCTGAATTTCGTGTCTTATATGTATCAATTGTATAGTTGTGTTTCCAATAATGGTAACATTGGGCCAAGCCCATGTTTTCAAGTTATTGGGCTTAAATAGGGCTGGGCCTTAAATAGTGTTGGGCCTCAATAGTGTTGGGCCTCAAATAGTGTTGGGCCTCAAATAGTGTTGGGCCTCAAATAGTGTTGGGCCTCAAATAGTGTTGGGCCTCAAATAGTGTTGGGCCTCAATAGTGTTGGGCTTGAATAGTGTTGGCTTGAATAGTATTGGGCTTGAATAGTGTTGGGCTTGAATAGTGTTGGGCTTGAATAGTGTTGGGCTTGAATAGTGTTGGGCTTTGGCCCATATGTTTAGTATTTGGGCTTAGCCCATGAATTTATGTTAAGCCCATTATGAAGATAAGCCCATTAAGAAAAATAGCCCATTAAGTAATATAAGCCCATTTGTTATAAAAATAGCCCACTAGTATAATAAGCCCATTTATTTTTATAAAAACCTTTTTATAAAAATTTACTAAGTACACTTGTTAGTAAATAAAAACATACTAGTTTTTATAAGTTTATAAACATCCGAAATCTGTTATTGATAGCATATTTATATTTTGTGTCGAAAAATCGTCTAAACATCGTAGTAACTCTTCGGATTGGCAATTCACTTATGTAGTCGTCCGTCGTTCATTTTGACCATAAATGGTGTCCGATTATTCGAATCGTCCGTAACTCGTTTTAAGGCGTAAATATGTGAAGTCTTGTAGGACTTTTGTTATAAAGTGTTTTGAGTTTAAATGTGACATTAGATACAAGTTCCTACTTTGATATATATAACTAATACATCAAACAATACATGTCACAAAAATTGTTAAAGTAAACAAATATATATTTTAAAAAAAATATATATATATTTTTCTTGTCTTTTATTTTATAAAAACTTTCTTTAACAACCTTTTTATTCTTGTAGAGATTTACCCAAAAATGTGGTTACTTTATAAAATAAAGTTTTTATGAAAAATGGCTATATAACCTTTGTATTTTTATCTTAACCGTGTTTCATAAACATATCATTTTCTTTTTCTTTCAAATCATCATCAATTTAATCAACATCTTAACTAAACATATGAGACTTTTATAACATAATTTTTCAAGATGATATCCAAATCATGTAGGGTTTTAACCATGATCATTTCATATGCTAACAAGTTCAAAAACCAAATTTATTTTTAGTTTTAACAACTTTTATAAAAATCTCTAGTTGTATGTTACTTTTTATAATCTTGTGAAAGTCTTGTTTTTAAATAAAAACCTTCAATACTTTCACAAGATCAAAAGTTATGATCATCCATTTAATCCTTTATGTTAAAAACCCTTTAACATAAACATGTATAATTCTTAGATCATATCTTAAACATCTTCTAACAATTTATTTGTATCATAATCATCATAACAAGACTAAATATGCATATAACAAGTCTTAGATCACAATATAACCAAATAAATATATCATGATTTTTATCTTTGCTTCTTTGTATTTTTTTCATGTTTATTAAGTATGATCTCTTGGTTATTATTAGTAATAATAACAATCATAAACTTAATATATTTGTATAAAAAAAATAGATATAGAAGCTTACTTCTAGCACTAGGCTAGGGATGGATAGAATGAGGTCACGTAATATAGGTAACTACGTTAATAAACCGGACCTATATCGGAGGATTGGATAGAATGAGGTCACGTAAACCAAATGAGTATAGAAACTCATGTAGTATGGTTTAACAAAGCCTACATACTAAATGAAACCTAACCTAAGTGCTTACGACCCATTACGACCCGTTTAGGTAGCTTATGCTACTTTAACGCGTCATTCGCGTGAAACGCGTTCGGACCGCTTAACTAGTCCTATGACAACTAATATATGCCTTAACATGTCTAATATTGTTGCCAAATCAGCTTAGATACCAAAAGTTATGTTACATATGCTTAAAATAAATTTTGGCTTCAAAGGGGTATTTTGGTAATTTACCTAAGGCATATAAACTACCTATCATACAACTAACTAAACGTCGTGACCATAAGGTATAACCTCGGAAGTTTATTCCCTATATACTATGGTCACCTAATGTGTTTGGTCGAATCCTAATGATCGACCAAATGGGTCGGGTTCGAAAGTATAAGCGATTTATTAGATCGCTTACCCTTACGACCCTAGACAATGTGGTAATCAGTAAGCATAGTCACAAGGGACTATAACCATCGTGATTACGCTCACGTTGCGAAGTTCAAACGAACTTCGCATTGACCATAAACTGGTCAATGCAGAAAGTCAAACAAAGTTTGACTTTAACGCTAAAAACAATAAAAGAACGAAGGAACACTTACAAAGGGTCCAAGAATGGAAGGTTTGAATCCGAACACTCTCAGGTATGAAGTGTTAAACACAACAACTTAGAGAGCAAGTTCAGATTCAAAGGTTTGGGTTTTTGCAATGAATGGGTTGGGTATTTATAGTGTTCGGACCACCGTTAGGATCGTTTCTTGTAAACCGTAATTTAATCACATCCTTACACTTGTTGGTAACCTCATGTACATCACATTGGCCCCCCATAAGCAGGAAACAACACTTGGAATTGGATTGGGAGTGCTAAACAGATGTAATCTGCTGTAAATTTGATCTTATCTGATCTGGGGAGCTGACGCGGGCCGCGTAAGAGGACTCACTAATCTTATGCGGGCCGCCTGGCCTGTCTGGTCAGAAACAAACTTTCATAAATGACAGTTTTGGTCCCTGTTATGTGTTTAAGCCATTTCCGACACGTTTAAGGCCCGTTAAGACAACTTTAAGGCCCTAAAATGATGCCTAAACATTGTGGACATGAAACATGCTCAAAAATATGTTGGATGTTGGTTCGTTTGGTCGTACGATCGCGATGTTCGCTTAATTACGACGGAATGCGCATAAGCGCGAAAAACGATCCAAATTGCGCGACGAATGGATTTTTCTTATGCCAAACACTAAAATAAAATATTTTAGTGCTTACATAAATTTTTGGATGTCCGGATGTATTCAGATCATAAGTTATGCGCGAAAGTGCAAACTTGTGCACTTTTTGACGCTTTTAGTCCCTGAATCACCCAAAAGTTTATTTTAGCACACCGAACCCCTAAAAGCTTATTTCTAAGATATGTAAAGGATATTTATGGTATGTTTAACTTATGGCCATGTTCCGGAATGTCTGTTACAGTTCAAATTGGCATACTTTCGCAGTTTGTCAACTTTAGTCCCTGTAAGCGATTTAACTTGATTTTGCCATACCAAAGCCTTCAAAACATATTTCTAAGTTATGTAAAGATTATTTAAGGTATGTTAAGCCTATTTCACTATTCCGGAGTGTTCGTTGCATTAAACTGGTTATATTTACGCATCAGTGCGCGTATAACCTTCTAGAAAGAGATTTGGAGCTTGAAATCGAACAAGAATTGATATGTGCAAAAGATACACATATTTTTACAAATCCCAAGTATGAAATACAATATCTCATTGGCTGGGTATTTGTTTGATGGTCGCAGTGACCCAGGTGTCACATCCTAGTTGTGGACCACACGCCGTCCAATGTTGAAGGACAACCGCCGGTTATCTTAGGCCGACCATTCTTGAAAACCGCGAAGGCTACCATTGATTGCAATGCTAATACTGTGAGTATGGTCTTCGGGTCACGTAAGTTTTCCTTAAACTTTATGTCTCACACTTGTGCTTATTCTAATATTGCTAATAAGTGTCATCCTCCAATTAATGAGGATGTCCCAAAAGAGAGTGTTGCTATGATTGACAGGTCTAAAGATGAAAAGGTTGTGAAGGATAAAGTGGTCAAATCACCGTGGTGGCTCAAGATGAGAAACAAAAAGCGTTCAGTCAAGTTAGAAAAGGAGTCACCAAAGGATGCAACCAAATCCAAGAAGAGACCACTTGAGGTGAATATGGGTGAGGTCTCACAGTTGAAGGAAAAGAAGAAGCCCACAAGGAAAATTAAGGGTGAATTCTCACAGTCGATAGATTTCTATAACCTGGATTATTTGGATGCCATATGGAGTGATGGATGGCACTGGGATACTAACCATTCACCAGCACAAGTGTTCTTTGCACGAGAGATGCCATTTAAACCACCTTGAATGTCAGGTACGGTCTGGCTGAAGACCTAAAACTTAGCGCTCTCGGGAGGCAGCCCGAGGATGTAGAGTATTGTACTTTGGTTTGGTTCGTTTTGGTGTGGTTGTGTTTTGACAGGTTCTTGATTCAATCATCACGGATGCAACAATTCAAGTGTGGGGATGTTTTGCAACATCCCTGATGAGATTTCAAAGAATCTATGAGGGGCGTATGTTCCGGCTAGATTGCAGCAGCTACACCACTACAAACACTCACTTGTTTTCTGATCAGGTGCATGTGTTTATCTATCCTGTGTTTTATTTGTTTTTGTGTACTTGGTGGTGTGAAATTTTTGTGTTGGGAGTGGTTTCCTTGTGTTGAGTCGTCTAGTTGTTAGCCGTTCATGGTTTGTGGGTGGTATTTCTCGAGTTTAGATTATAAATTGCACCATACATTGGGGACAATGTATCCCAAGTGTGGGGATGTGGTAACTCGAGAGAGGGTTGGTATAATTGTTGATCTTAAATGCTTAAAGGGTTGAATTTGCTAAAAATTGAAAAAATTTGAAAATTTTTGTCTCAAGTATGCTTGAACTACATGAAAACCAACATTTTCAATCGCTAAAGGGTTCCTACTGATATTAAACTAACTTAGATTCCTAGTCATGGTTGTCCCTTTAAGTTTCATGAAAGTATTTCTGACATGTTTTTAGAGAATAGTTGAGAAGAGATGTCTAACTAGGGGTAACATGCTTTAGGAATTACACATGCTATATGTCGGTAACCCATATTCCTTTTTTTGGGTGAGATATTTGAGCCTACTTAGTGGTTAGTTGAATTTGCAATAAATGTTCATTTGTTGAGTGTAGGCCGTATGTTGCTTTGTGTTAGAACTTGTGTTGTTTGATACGTGCTGAGACTGTGGTTTAGCGTATGCATATACATGATAAAGGCATTAGGATCCATTCATTGTTTCTTATGTTGATTGTTTATCCATCCTACCTTAATAAACCATCTTGAGCCTTTCACCTTTCGTTTGTTACACCTCGTTTGACCTGTCTGAATTACCAACCATGAATGACAATTGTGTGTTAGATATTTGTTTAAAAAAATTGAAAAGAAAAGGAAAAAGAAAAAAAGAGAAAAGAAAGAAAAAGAAAAAAAAATTCATTGTTATGTTTGTGTTGAATAAATGGGTTGAAGAATAACCCAAGTGTTAGTATTATTGTGAATAAGTTGTCATGGTTTGGTATATTCATTTGTGTTCGCCAAATAAACATAAAAAGCCAAAAATAATTCCTTACCTTTACCCTTAACCCAAAACCCAAAAGTCCTTTTGATATGTGCTACGTTATTTGATACAGTGGAGGTGTGATTGCCATACAAGCTTATGATTGCAAAGTAACATATTTGGTTTTGAGCGAAATATACACTAGCACATTACACGCTAGTCTTGATAAAGCCGAGAGGAGTGATTATTGTGAGGGGCGTGTGGCATGTGTGTAGTAATATAAGCATGTTAGTGTTAGTTAGGTAAGTCTTAAATTGTTATAAAGGCGTATCACTTAATTGTCAGATTGTCAATCTCGATTGTGTCAGTCTATGGGACGGGTATGACTTGGGACCTTAAATTGCTAATTCGGTAAGGGATTCAGTGGTGATTTGTTAATAAGGTGAGTAATGTTTGTAATGGTTGCTTGAGGACAATCAACGTTAAGTGTGGGGATGTGATGGAGAGTGTGAAACCCGGGTGTTAAAGTGTTTAAATATTGTGTTTTAGTGCGTTTTATGCGGTTATATATTGCGAATGTGATAACTACGTATAATTGTGATATCGCGGGTTAATTGCTTAATTCGGTTAAATTGGAATGCTTAGTGATGAACGAAACAAGCAAGGAAGAATAATCAAGTGAATCACATTATTCGAGAGAGGTTTCGGGTCAAGAGATAGTTCAAATGTGCAAGAATTACGAATGAATGAAGTCTTGGGACTTGATTGTCATTCTATGAAAGTGTGTTGAACAATAAGGCTTCAACAGAATAGACAAAACGTAACTTACGTTTTGCAAACGTAGCGTACGGGATATCTTACAAGACGGCGCATGTTAACTTGATGATTGGAATTTAATGGGCTTGGACTCGTTATACATACACATGCATATTCAGCGATATAGGGACTGTTGGATTTTTTATTGGGCCGCTCACATGAAGGCAGATATCACGTGGTGGGGGCTTTTGTTTTAAAGGGGATTTTCAATAAATTATCACAATAACATATATCATGATCACATCATGACTTTTGGGGAAAACATCACTCATTCATGTGAATATAGGAAGGAGTCAACATAGAAGACTTTGGAGGACATCATCATATGCTACACGACAGGGACTTTTGGGGAGGTTTGTTTTGAGAAATAAAATCATCGTGACGTCAGCAATATAAGATATGTATATGTTGATCTCCTCTTTATAAAACAGCCATCATAATCATCATTCCAAGTGGGCCGCACATGTGAGAATGGGGCTTATACGCATACAATTTGAATGAAGATATTGGGCCGATTAACTAAACATATACATATAATTGGCGGCAGTCATCACAGGAACGAAAAATCAACATCATGATCATCACATGGACTTTGGTAATTCACATAAAGATTCATTTTTGTGAAGTGGGCCGCCATCTTGACTTGGAGTCTTTGGAATGGGCCGCCAATACAAAAGAGGCACACTCACGTGGTTATGAGGAGCCGACATATACACAAGATAGTGGAGGGCTTTGACTGAAAAAAAAAACATCATCATAAATATATCATTATCTTAAACGGAAGACAGAGGGAACACGATGTCACTCGTATAGACGAGTAACATGTGCTGCTAAATCTCTCGTGAACACTCCGGGTGAATGGTTCTTGTGAGACACTTTTAATTCTAGTTTCTGTTTTTATTGAGATTTGGATTTGTAGTCGAGTGACAGCCGACTATTTGCATGATTATATAATTTGTGTGACAGACAAATCCTGAGTGACAGTCAGAGTTATAATTATGTTTTGAATCCAATTGTGCTTTTGTTGAATGAATGATTCCTATGTATGCTTGTTTTAATATTTATCTGATCAATTAATATTAAGATTTTGAACTACATAGGTAATTGGTAGATGTGACAAATTTACTATTCAATCAATAGCATCCAATAAAATCAGAACTAGGTTATTAGTAATTACAGAATCTGAATCCCGGAGTGCTCACCTTTTCTCATCATTGTTTATTACGACTCAATTTTTTTCTTAATTGCAACTTGTTTCATGTTTTTTAATTCCATATCAGTTTTATAATCATCAGTTAGTTTAGTAAGATTTACAAACAAATAATAATTAGCATTAACCACAGATGTCACACCCGCTCGTAGCGGAAGCGCGAGGTGTGATCTGATGGGTTCTCATTGCATAACAATATAAGTGAACAATACTAAATGAATAAAAACAAGCTCCAATGCCATTGTCATAATTGTTTCGAAAGAACGCAACATAAGTTAAATGTATTTGTTACAAACCATCAAATGAAAATACGTTTTCATCGTTCTATACATCAAAATGTAAGTCTTAAAATGTCAAGGCTTTGACCACTATATCACCGCAAAGAGGCGGTATATAACGGGCAAACCCTTCAAATGGTGGCATGGAGTCTTGATACTTGCTTTCCTTGACTGAAATGTCTGCCAGGTCCACTAATTTCCTGAAATACATGTTAAGTTTGAAAACATCAACAAAAGTTGAGCGAGTTCATGCAGTTTAGCTGTATGAGATGTATCTGTAAAATGTGAGTTGTATAAAATGTATCTGTAAAATGTGAGTTGTATAAAATGTATCTGTATGTAAAGATGTAGTATGTAAAGCGTCAATGAAATCGTTGATCATTAATGTTTTGCAAGGACATTAATATGTGTGACGAAAAAGGAAGCAATCCAACCCTAGACGATTTTTATGTCGATTCCTATCGACTGGGACACAAAAGCACTCTTCCGTAGGGGTCCATGACCAAGAGTGGGGCTCGCCAAAACCCATTAGATCTAACCACTTGTACCTAGGTCCAAACTGGATTAATGGTGCTTAGATGTATAACCCTAATTCACACATGATCTAAGGTGTTTCATTCCCTAACTTTAACATACGTTGAACATGTATTTTCCCCGATAGTTGTAAAGTTGTAAAACATTTAAATGAATAGGGGACATGAACTCACAGTATCGCGTCCTGTGAATAGATGTAAATAAGATCTCACGTGCGGTCGTCCTGAATAGCGTTGCGACCTACAAATGTTCTTATTTTTGTTAGACACTTCGGTCTTTGTAAAGAACTTGAGTACAAGTCTTGTGTCTTCAATATGTGTAAGACTTGTATGTCTTTACTGTTCGTTAACTGTGTATTCGATGAATGAGTTGTTCAAATGTTATATATATATTTTTCACCAAATATATATATATAAATGTTATCTTGTATCTTGTGAGTTGTATAGTCGGATCTAGTCCGCTGAATTTCGTGTCTTATATGTATCAATTGTATAGTTGTGTTTCCAATAATGGTAACATTGGGCCAAGCCCATGTTTTCAAGTTATTGGGCTTAAATAGTGCTGGGCCTTAAATAGTGTTGGGCCTCAATAGTGTTGGGCCTCAAATAGTGTTGGGCCTCAAATAGTGTTGGGCCTCAAATAGTGTTGGGCCTCAAATAGTGTTGGGCCTCAATAGTGTTGGGCTTGAATAGTGTTGGCTTGAATAGTGTTGGGCTTGAATAGTGTTGGGCTTGAATAGTGTTGGGCTTGAATAGTGTTGGGCTTGAATAGTGTTGGGCTTGAATAGTGTTGGGCTTGAATAGTGTTGGGCTTGAATAGTGTTGGGCTTTGGCCCATATGTTTAGTATTTGGGCTTAGCCCATGAATTTATGTTAAGCCCATTATGAAGATAAGCCCATTAAGAAAAATAGCCCATTAAGTAATATAAGCCCATTTGTTATAAAAATAGCCCACTAGTATAATAAGCCCATTTATTTTTATAAAAACCTTTTTATAAAAATTTACTAAGTACACTTGTTAGTAAATAAAAACATACTAGTTTTTATAAGTTTATAAACATCCGAAATCTGTTATTGATAGCATATTTATATTTTGTGTCGAAAAATCGTCTAAACATCGTAGTAACTCTTCGGATTGGCAATTCACTTATGTAGTCGTCCGTCGTTCATTTTGACCATAAATGGTGTCCGATTATTCGAATCGTCCGTAACTCGTTTTAAGGCGTAAATATGTGAAGTCTTGTAGGACTTTTGTTATAAAGTGTTTTGAGTTTAAATGTGACATTAGATACAAGTTCCTACTTTGATATATATAACTAATACATCAAGTAATACATGTCACAAAAATTGTTAAAGTAAACAAATATATATTTTAAAAAAAATATATATATATTTCTTGTCTTTTATTTTATAAAAACTTTCTTTAACAACCTTTTTATTCTTGTAGAGATTTACCCAAAAATGTGGTTACTTTATAAAATAAAGTTTTTATGAAAAATGGCTATATAACCTTTGTATTTTTATCTTAACCATGTTTCATAAACATATCATTTTCTTTTTCTTTCAAATCATCATCAATTTAATCAACATCTTAACTAAACATATGAGACTTTTATAACATAATTTTTCAAGATGATATCCAAATCATGTAGGGTTTTAACCATGATCATTTCATATGCTAACAAGTTCAAAAACCAAATTTATTTTTAGTTTTAACAACTTTTATAAAAATCTCTAGTTGTATGTTACTTTTTATAATCTTGTGAAAGTCTTGTTTTTAAATAAAAACCTTCAATACTTTCACAAGATCAAAAGTTATGATCATCCATTTAATCCTTTATGTTAAAAACCCTTTAACATAAACATGTATAATTCTTAGATCATATCTTAAACATCTTCTAACAATTTATTTGTATCATAATCATCATAACAAGACTAAATATGCATATAACAAGTCTTAGATCACAATATAACCAAATAAATATATCATGATTTTTATCTTTGCTTCTTTGTATTTTTTTCATGTTTATTAAGTATGATCTCTTGGTTATTATTAGTAATAATAACAATCATAAACTTAATATATTTGTATAAAAAAAATAGATATAGAAGCTTACTTCTAGCACTAGGCTAGGGATGATCTTAGAAGATTATTAAGACTAAGAAGATGATGATCTTGTTGGTAGAACACTTTTGTATGGATGAAAACCCTTCCTTTTTCTTCCAAAAGCTTTAGATCACCTTATGTTACTTGGAAACCCATGTTAATTATCTAATAAAAGACTAAAATGGAAATGGGTTTTTGTGGTGTTCTTGGTAAAAAGATGAAGATGATGAGAGTATTCTTATGTGTGTGTAAAGTATAGTGAAAAGTGGTGTAGAATGGTTAGTAACTAATGAGATTACATGTTATAATAATTCACTAACTTGATCCACTTGCATCTAAATAAATATCTAGATATTTTTAACACATAATTATGGGTATGTGGGCCCTTATACACGTTCATACATGGGGGGGGGGGGGGGTACCTTATGTGATTTCAAGTGTTAGTAAAATTCATGGTTTAAAATGAGGTAAAAAATGGTTAAGTGTTTAAGGGTTTAAGTTTTTGCAAATTTTCAAGATGGTTCGCGACATAAAATGATCATAACTAGGATGAAAATGACCAAAAATAATGCTCACTAGTTAGCTACATGAGTCAAATTATAGTTCGGATAGTTGTTGAGTGCTCGTTTCGCAAGTAGATAGTCAAAAGGTTAACTTATGAAAGTTGTAGGGAAAATTTTGGTTATATATATAAATGATATTCCCTATGTATTTTTATATGAAATATGTGTTTAAACAACACTTTTGCATCTTTTAACACATAATTATGGGTATGTGGGCCCTTATACACGTTCATACATGGGGGGGGGGGTACCTTATGTGATTTCAAGTGTTAGTAAAATTCATGGTTTAAAATGAGGTAAAAAATGGTTAAGTGTTTAAGGGTTTAAGTTTTTGCAAATTTTCAAGATGGTTCGCGACATAAAATGATCATAACTAGGATGAAAATGACCAAAAATAATGCTCACTAGTTAGCTACATGAGTCAAATTATAGTTCGGATAGTTGTTGAGTGCTCGTTTCGCAAGTAGATAGTCAAAAGGTTAACTTATGAAAGTTGTAGGGAAAATTTTGGTTATATATATAAATGATATTCCCTATGTATTTTTATATGAAATATGTGTTTAAACAACACTTTTGCATCTTGTACTAAAAGCACAAATGCTGAATTTTTGCGAAAAAGTATTGAAATGGTCACTTTTAGCGCTTTTCGGCAGTTTTCGGGCAGTTTTTGGTGCTCCCGGACATCGGTAAAGTATTAACTAAACCCTTGTATTCCCATATAGGGTTTAATATATAATTGTTGTTGGACTCTCGTCCGAGTCCTAAAGATGTCATTTAGATGTTTTCTGCGGATCCGGAGTTTTCGTCAGCACTCTAGTTCACTAGGCACTACTCTAGTTGTTTCGATGAATTGTTTGCACTATTTCAAATGTACCCAATAAAAGTGAATCATGTGTAATAATAAACGAATATTCCATGAGTTTTCTAAGATGTATATCATGAAATCATGCAGTCTGAATATTCAAAACACATACTTGTATAATGTAAATCATCGTTTTAAATGTAAGTAATTTACCCGAAAGTGGCAGTTGTCACAACAGACTCCTCTGGATTCGATATCCTGCTTACCCTAGCTACCTAGGTTAATTAGGTTTTTGCATGTCCATAACGACAGACATCATCTATCCCTATAGATCTTTATTCCCAAAATATAGGCAGCTTATCCAAGATCTTTAATGGAAAAACAACTTCCAAGCCAGGTTTTTACACCTTCCATGGTTGGAATGCCATTTCCAAATAGTAGAACGTCGCCGACATACAATACTAAGAAAGTGATGATGCTCCCACTAGCTTTCTTATACACATAAGCTTCATCAGGGTTCTTGATGAATCCAAATTTCTTAATCTCTTCATTAAAATGGTGATTCCAACTTCTAGATGCTTGTTTCAATCCATAGATTGATTTCTTTAACTTGCATACTTTGTTAGGATGTATTGGATCGACAAAACCTTTAGGTTGAACCATATAGACATCTTCATCAAGATATCGATTGAGGAAAGCCGTTTTTGTCACACCCTGGCTTTGCGGAAGCGTGGTTATTTTGGTGTGACTTCTTAATACCATAGCTTAATCATAACCAAGCTATATGAATTAAAAACATGCAAGATCATCCATTAAGTTTTGAAAACCAAATACAGTACCATTGTTTTAACGGGAACATACCCTAACAACCATAACCTTGTTCAACAGACATTACAAACTTGAAACATAACATAAACATGATTTAAGGGTTGTGTCTTGTCCAGGAAAGAGACACATCCCCTAAACCCCGGATGACCTCGGAAACTAGTGCAGCGGAAAACATGCCATACCGTGCCAGATCCCTTTTAATTTCCTGAAATACATGTAAGTTGAAAAATCAACAATAATGTTGAGCGAGTTCATGTGTAAGTGAGTATGTAAAACACTTGTATGTATAAAAGTTCCCTGGTATGTAGCAGTGTAAGGAAAAGAGATCACCAATGGTTTGCAAGGCCATTAGTATGTGTGAAGTGTAAGTAGGAAGACTCAACCTAGCAGATTTTTGCGTCGGGTACAAAGTCACTCAAGGTCCGTTCTGCTGGGCCTCTTAGAGGTCCGTTCTGTTGGGCCTAGAGTTGGGCTCGCTACACCCAGATAGATCTACCGCTTACGTCCCTCGGTGTTTCTGCCTACCCATTCACATGATCTAAGTAGTAAACCTCCTTACACTAACCATACCGTGTATAAATTACTTGTAATCAAAGTAACATGTATTTCACCCCCGCAGTTAAGAAAACTGAAAACAGTTAGAGAAAAGGGGGACATGAACTCACAGTGAAGCGTCTCTACCAAGTATCTCCTGCTCACGCAGCTGTGCGACGACCTACAGGTGCTAATTTCTATTAGACGGACGGCCGTGCCTTAGCTTTATAGTTTAAGTCTTTGGGAAATAGTTAGACAACTATCTCGTGTTTACATTCTGTATATACTTGGTAGTTAATCTCCTTCCCAAGGATGGGGGATTCAATACATGTGCGTTCAAATTATATCATTAAGTCTCACTTAATATGTATATATTTCCAATTCCAAAATATAAGTATTTTTCTCAAAAATATTATATTTTCATTTCTCATAAATCTTCTCCAATAATACGTTGTTAAAATACGCGTTCATAAATATTTTCGTAAGTGCGTAAGTTACGTTCAATATTCGAGTGGTAATATAATTACCGGTGTAACTTATATATTTATGGTGAAAGCGTTCGTATTATTTTGGATTCGTTAACGTTCGTAAATATTATTTTTACTCTAAAAAAATAATATTTATGTATTTCACAAAATAATCATAAACAGTGTGTGAAAAATATATATATTTATCACGTTAAATTTTGTGAAAATCCCACCTCCGAATATTTAGTAAATAAAGTCATGGCGAAATTTACGTTTCGAAAACATGTCGAAATTAATTCTATCACTTGTAGTGCAAATAGTTCTAGGTGTTAGGTTTTTAGAAAAATTTCGCCAGAGTTTCCTCTGTAACTGGAGGTGGCCACGCTTTCAAGCGTATCATTTTCTTTAACAAATCAACTCAACAATTTTCTTAATCAATCAAACAATTTCCGACTCATCAAACTAGTCGACAAGTATGTAAGTTGCATATTCGCATGAACTTGTAGTTTTTCCGAAACTATAGTGTAAATCCCATTATATTTTGTGGATCTTTATATAAAGTAATTTTGATCTCGTAAAAACCTCGTCTTTAGAGAAATCCGTCTTTACAACTTCTCGTCCTCTTTTACAAAGTTTGTTATTTTGTCGAAACTTTTCATTTCACAAGTGTTTACACACTTGTGGTTTATAGAAATCATACTTGTTAGTGTAAGATCCGTCTTTTAGAAAACATGATTTCTTTGACGCTTGGTCCTTTGAAAATACCACTTGCAGATACGTAGATCTGCTAGTTTTAAACATCATTTCACAAGTAAAACTCTTTTACACAAGTTCATGATTCGCGTGTGGTAGAGTTTCACCTTTTAACCCTTGTATTATCCAAAACAAGCTTATGTTAAGATCCATGATCTTACTAAACCGGGTTAAACGATGATCCGAGCTACCACATCATAGATCGGGTCTAAATAAACACAACTTTCAATTACTACAACATTTACACAACACATAAACTATTAACCACCATTTTAAGTGTTTTTAGTAGACTTTTGTGCATCATTTTGCATTTTAACGAGATTTAACCGATACAAAT
The DNA here is from genome assembly GCA_030545235.1 of Helianthus tuberosus. Taxonomy (NCBI): domain Eukaryota; kingdom Viridiplantae; phylum Streptophyta; class Magnoliopsida; order Asterales; family Asteraceae; genus Helianthus; species Helianthus tuberosus. The sequence goes on along the minus strand of CM060408.1, from coordinate 134,179,933 downwards.
CCTTTTAACCACTTTAGAATAGTTCAAATACAAGTTTTAAGTATTATACCTCTAGCTCAAGGCTAGGGAAGGATCTTGACGAAAATGGCGTGGATAAAAGCTAGATAAAGAGGTCCTTCGCGTTCCGCTTGCACCGAGCTTCCTAATACGCGATCCTTGATGCTTGAAGATGCTTGAAATATGATGATCAAGATCAAAAGTATGATGGATGGAAGAGGGGTGTTCGGCCGAGAGTGAAAGGGAGCAAGAGAGAGAGTTTTGTGTGGAGTTGTGGTGATGGAATGTTATGTTGTGTTTAAGCTTGATCTTATAGACAAATTAGTGTGCAATTAACCAATGGATAATATGTATCCTAGATATTTAACATCTTTGATTAAAATAATCAAAATGGTACCATGGGGGGTCACAAAGTGACCGAGTTCGGTCAAGGGGGGGGGGGGGGGGGTTAGTTTGGTTCCATTTCAACTAACCATTAAGCCTTAGTTAGGTAACTAGGTTAAGTTAAGTGTTTAACTTAGTTACTAAAGTGTAGCGCGTTACAACGGGTGTTAGGGTATTCAGGGACCCTAACTGGCTCAGAAAAAGTTAAATAATGAAAATAACAATATTTTCATGTTCTGGGTATGGTCCGGTTGTTTGGTTGGATAGTGATCCGTTAAAGTGCTTAACAAAGCTTTTAAAGTGTCGTTATTACTCTCTTTAGTGACACAGCTTATTCCTGACACTTTGGAAAGTGTCTAGTAATATTTTTTTTTCTCATGTTTTGGCACTTTATTAGTTAGCTAAAAGCTGAATTATTATGTAAAGTGCTGAATTTTGTACTTTAAGTACGTTTTAGGCACATCCAGTCATTGTGACTTATTCCTAGAGACGCAGTTCCACAACCCTTGTATCCCTACACTCACCATTAGTGTAGCAATTATCTTAGGCTCTTACAGGCCTTAGAGGCAGTGTCTGCCTGATGCTGGCTTTATCAGCATGTTCAATAGGTTATCCGCTATTGTGCTACTGTGCTTTTTGTGCATCATGTTTGTCACTAAGGTTCAGTATGTAAATAATGTAGTGACGATAAGTAAAGTATGATGCAAGTAAGTACATGTATCAGATATCAAGTAGCAGTTCATCAGCTAGTTCAAACAAGCACAGTAATTAAGCAGTAATTAATCATTAATTAAGTCGTACGAATACCTGGTTTGGTGAGGGTTGTCACATTCTCCCCCCGTTAAATAAATTTCGTCCCGAAATTTAAGTTCTGCTACTAGATGCAGGGTTCTTAGGAAAAAGGTGGGGGTATTTCTCTTTCATCCGGTCCTCCCGTTCCCAGGTGTATTCAGGACCATGTCTGGCATTCCAACGAACTTTGACGAGCTTGACACTGCTCCGGCGGGTCTTGTTAACTTTCCAATCCGTAACCTCGACCGGTTCTTCAACGAAGTGGAGCGTGTCGTCAACATGAATCTCGTCGGTGGGAATGGCAACGGTGACTTGAGTTGGACTTTTCTTTAGATTGGATACGTGAAATGTATCGTGAACACCATTTAGTTCAGCAGGTAGGTCCAACTTGTATGCTACTAGTCCTATTCTTTCCAGAATTCTGAAAGGACCAATGTAGCGCGGATTTAACTTCCCACGCTTCCCAAAGCGTGCCACCCCCTTCCAGGGTGATACTTTCAACAACACCATTTCTCCAACTTGGAAATCCACATGTTTCCGGTTTGGATCCGCATAGGCCTTTTGTCTGTGGCGAGCTGCTTCGATGCGTTTAAGAATCTGTGCAACCTTGTCTGTCGTCTCTTGGACGATTTCAGGACCAGCAAGCTGCCTATCACCTGCGTCAGCCCAACATAAGGGTGATCGGCACTTGCGTCCGTAAAGGGCTTCAAATGGTGCGACACCAATACTGGTGTGGTAGCTGTTGTTGTACGAAAATTCGACCAAAGGCAAATGCTTGTCCCAGCTACCGCCCAAATCCATAACACACGCTCTCAGCATGTCTTCCAAAGTCTGTATCGTGCGCTCGCTCTGGCCGTCAGTTTGCGGATGAAACGCAGTGCTCAGATTCAATTGTGAGCCAAAGGCTTCTTGGAAGGATTGCCATATTCTTGACACAAACCTTCCGTCTCTATCAGAGATGATTGAGAGAGGCACTCCATGACGTGCAACGATCTCTCTCATGTAAATTTCAGCCAATTTGCTCGTATTATCCTTCTCCCTGATGGGTAAGAAGTGTGCTGACTTTGTTAATCGATCCACTATCACCCAGATAGTGTCATGGCCTTTTGACGTGCTTGGCAATTTTGTAACAAAATCCATGGAGATTTGTTCCCATTTCCACTTGGGAATCTCAGGTTGTTGCAGAAGTCCTGAAGGCTTCTGGTATTCCGCTTTAACCTTAGCGCACGTTAAACATTTGCTCACGTAAACAGCAACATCGCCTTTCATCCTAGGCCACCAATAATAATCTTTGAGATCCTGGTACATCTTATCCGCTCCTGGATGGATAGAGTACCGTGATTTGTGAGCTTCATCAAAAATAACTTCCCTTAAACCACCAAACAGAGGAACCCAAATCCTTTTCTCGAAGCATAACGTTCCTTCCTCGTTTGGTACCAAAAGCTTCTCCATCCCACGGAGATATTCTTCTTCGAGGTTTCCTTCCTTGAGGGCTTCTTTCTGTGCGGCACGAATGCGCAAGGAAAGATCGGTTCGAATAATCATTTCCAAAGCCCTAACCCTTATGGGCTTGATTCTCTCTTTACGACTTAGGGCATCGGCGACTACATTCGCCTTCCCTGGATGATACTTTATCTCGCAGTCGTAGTCGCTTAGCAACTCAACCCATCGTCTTTGCCTCATATTCAACTCCTTCTGGTTGAATATATGCTGTAGGCTCTTGTGATCTGTAAAGATTGTACACTTTGTACCATAAAGGTAGTGTCTCCAGATCTTTAAAGCAAAAACCACTGCGCCGAGCTCCAAATCGTGTGTGGTATAGTTCTTTTCGTGCACTTTCAATTGACGCGATGCGTACGCAATAACCTTTTGGCGTTGCATCAACACGCAACCTAATCCTTGACGCGAAGCGTCACAGTATACCACAAAATCGTCAGTACCTTCCGGTAGTGCTAAGATTGGCGCATTGCAGAGCTTATCCTTCAGTATTTGGAACGCTTCATCTTGTTTGATTCCCCAATCAAACTTCTTATCCTTCTGGGTGAGGAGCGTCAAAGGTTGAGCGATTTTTGAGAAATCCTCAATGAACCTTCGATAGTAGCCAGCCAAACCCAAGAATTGTCGAATCTCGGTTGGCGTCTTTGGCGTTTCCCAATTCTTGATCGCCTCGATCTTGGTTGGATCCACGTGGATTCCATCTCCATTTACCACGTGCCCAAGGAATTGAACTTCACGTAGCCAAAATTCGCACTTGGAGAATTTGGCATACAGCTGTTCCTTCTTTAGCAGCTCCAAAATGGTTCTAAGATGCTGCTCGTGTTCAGCCTTCGTCTTTGAATAAATCAAGATGTCGTCGATGAATACAATCACGAATTTGTCCAAGTACGGCTTGCAAACTCTATTCATCAAATCCATGAATACCGCAGGTGCGTTTGTTAAACCAAATGGCATAACGAGGAACTCGTAGTGTCCATAGCGAGTTCTGAAGGCTGTCTTTGGGATACTTTCCTCTTGTATCCTTAACTGATGGTATCCAGATCGAAGATCAATCTTCGAATAAAAGCTTAAACCTTGAAGTTGGTCGAACAGATCATCGATTCTTGGCAGAGGATATCTATTCTTGATCGTCAGCTTGTTTAACTCCCGGTAGTCAATGCACATTCGAAAACTACCGTCCTTCTTCTTGACAAACAGGACCGGAGCTCCCCAAGGCGAGAAGCTTGGTCGGATAAAACCCTTGTCCAACAACTCTTGAAGTTGTGTCGACAGTTCCTGCATCTCAGATGGAGCAAGTCTATAAGGTGCCTTAGCCACAGGCGCGGCGCCTGGAACTAAGTCAATGTGGAACTCTACTTGTCTCTGAGGTGGTAGTCCAGGCAAGTCTTCTGGGAAGACTTCTGGATACTCCCTTACGACAGGGATGTCTTCGATTCTTGGCTCAGCAGCCTTCTTATCCACAATGTGTGCCAGGAAAGCAACACATCCTTTCTGCAAACACTTCCTTGCTTTCAAGCAGCTGATAATCCTCAACGGCGTCTCACGCTTTTCTCCATGAACAACAATGGTCTCACCATCATCGGTTGGGATACGAACAACCTTTTCGTGACAAACTATCTCTGCCTTGTTGCCTGATAACCAATCCATTCCTACTACCACGTCGAAGCTTCCCAACTGGACTGGTAGCAGATCCAGAGCAAACTCACGTTCTCCTAATTCGATCACACAACCTCTGATAACTTCATTGGCTTCTACTAACTTCCCATTGGCCAATTCGATCGAGTAGGGAATATCTAACTTATTAGCGGCTAACCCAAGCATATTCTTAAATTCTAACGACACGAAGCTATAATCGGCACCAGTATCAAATAAAACAGATGCATAGCGTTGATTGACAGGGAACGTACCAGTAACAACATTGGGGTCCTGGCGCGCTTCCCTTGCTTCGATTTGGAACACTCTTCCACGGGCTTGGTTTAGGTCTGGACAGTTCTTCTTAAAATGCCCGATATCACCGCAGTTAAAACACCCAAGTCTTTGCCCGTTTCCACCAGCTTGATCATTCCTCTGATTACGGTTCGCAGCGCCCGCTTGGTTAGCATTGTTGCCCCGATTCTCGTTACCTCCATAGTTTCCTTGTGGGCGATTTCCAATACCGCCACGGTTATTATTTCTATTCCCAAAACCTCCTTGGCCTCCCCGGCCAGCACTAGCCCAACAAGTGTCCTTCGAGTGGCCACGTTTCCCACATGCTTCGCATACTTTTAGCCCGCACTGACCAGAATGGTGGCGCTGGCAGGTGTTGCATTTGGGCTGGGCGCCCATATACCCTTTTCTTTTCTTCTCTCTACCAATTGCAACTTGAGTTGGCGTGTCTGATCCTCCTTTCTTAACCACCACACTGGCACCCTGCTTGAAGTTTGAGAACTTCCATTTATTACCTCCCGATGACTCGACGTGAGTCTCTGCCTTCTTCGTCTTGATCTCATCAAACTTGTTCAAACGAATTGCCTCCTCGGTGAGAGCCACGCTCAAATCGATGGCTTCAGTGATAGTTGCTGGTTTGGAGGAGGTCACCATACTTATGATTTGAGGAGCTAAACCCCAAATGAAGCGCTCGATTCGCTTGTATTCTGGTGTAACCATGTAAGGAACCACTTGAGATAAGTCATGGAACCTTTGAACATACTCCGCTACCTTTGGACCGTCCATTTTCAAGTGCCAGAACTCGGTCTCCAATCGCTGGATTTCTGCGCGTGAACAGTACTTTTTGCGCATAAGTTCTTTTAATTCGGTCCAGGTCATCGCGTAGGCAGCAGCTTCGCCTAGTGTCTGTACTTGCAGATTCCACCAAGAGAGGGCTCTATCCAAGAATAGCCCTGAGATATAGGTGACTTGCTGATCCAGTGCGCACTTGCTCATGCGAAGAACAGATTCGGTTTTCTCAGCCCAACGAACAAAGGCGACAGCACCTCCAGTGCCATCAAAGTTGACTGGTTTGCAGTCTAGAAACTGCTTGTAGGTGCACCCTGCACATATGTTATAACATATGAATGGCATTAGCATCCTTGCTAAAGATATCCAATTAGGTCACGGTATGTCTTAACGACTTAGTATTACCGTGAGGTGGATTGTTATTGCCTTGGTTAATACTTCCGCTCGTTCCTGGCTGAGACGCTGCATACTGTGCTATGGCAGCAGCAATAATCTGCTGGAGTTCTGCCTCATTAGTAGGCATGTGTGTCTCTCGTCTCGGCGGCATCTTCTAAAAGATGGTTTAAGTTGGTCAGGCCATAGTAAGGCTCCGATGTTATAGTACGTAAGTCAGGTCATAATGTAGCGTACGTATATAACGATAATAATAGTAAAAACACATAACATCTCATGTTATCATCACAAATTCCAATCACACAACATCCCATGTCATAAAAATACAAGTAAGCAATCAAGCGAATCAAATATGATGAGAATACTGCGATTGCCATATATCGAGACCACATAGTAAGTGTATCAGTACATCCCTGTATCATACAATCATCAATCAACTAGGGGCTACATCACCCCTGTCCAAAAGCTACATCATGTCAATGTCAAATACGTCAAATACAAGTCAACAAAAGTCAGAATCAAATGTAGTCTCCAAAAATGCTGTGCAGTCCAACAATCGCCGTCTTCTCATCCTCGTCTACTCAAACAGCACTGATGAGCTCTATACAGATGGTGGTAGAGGAGGGGGAAAGTGGGTGTAAAGTAAACGACGTAACTGGAGCCAGTCCTCCTCCATAGCCTGCTGAGTACGAATGATAGTAGCAACCTGCTGCTCTAGTGTAAAGAGACGGGCAGCATAATCTGGAGGTAAGGGTCGAAATGGCTGCAGGGGAGAGTGTGTCTGACCATGGCACGGACACGGTGGCAGCTGAGCTCTCTCGAGTTCCTGGATGCGCTGCGTGTGTGACTCGTGCTGGGCGACAAAAGACATCAAAACGTCCTCGATAGTATACCCCCTGTGGAAAGAATGGTAGGGGTCAGTAGGTGGCATACCAGAGTCTGGTGCCCAAAGGAATGGCTCACTGGTAGGATCAAAAGGTGCCATATGAAATGGAGCAACAGAGGGTGGAACAGATGACATCTGGGGCATGAAGGGGATAGACATCGGTACATGCCCAACAGGATGGGCTGAAGAACCCTCTCCAGGCCTCGCTGGAGGTACAAACTGTGGAACCTGAAAAGAAAAATCAACATGTCGTGTATCAGGGATCTGAGGGGGAAAAGGTGGAACATCCTCATCAGCAGGTATCCAACCGTGCTGTGCATGCTCATCTGGTGGATCCATGCGTGCTGCGAACAGTGCATGCTCGGGCTCTAGTGGTATGGGATCAGGTGCAACAAAAGGGTGAACAGGTGCAATGTGCTCAACAGGATGGTCAACAGGTATATCAACAACAGGTAGAGGAACAACAGGATCAACAGCAACATGATCGCCCTCTAAAAAAGGAACATCCACGGGGAGATCATCAACAGGTGGGTCTGCTATAACAGGCTCAATAGGGACGCCAGCATGTACGAGGTCATGCTCAAGTATGGGGTCTAGAGCGGCTGCCTGCTCAGGAGCGACGACAGGCTCGGGATCATCAAAAGCCATCTCGAAGTCAAACTCGGGATCGATAGGGTCTACTGGGTCAGCTGGATCCTCCATGGGCTGATCCATAGGTATAAACTCGATCTCATGATCAGGGTCGTATCCCGGGGGAAAGATAGGATCGGAATCCTCTATGTCATCATGGTCAAATGCAAAACTGGGAATAGGTGCAACAGAGGACGCCTGGTCAGGATCAGAATCATGCGCAAAGTGTTGTGCGCTCAATGTGTGGGAAGGTGCGGATGCCACAGACTCGGAGGAGTCTGGGACAGGAGAATGTGCTGGCGAATCCTCAGCGGGAACGTCAACGATCATCAGAAGATCGTCCGCAGGAAGTAGGGCCTCGCCCTGGATCTCATCCTCAAAAGGCTCATCCTCAAACAAGTCAATATCGCCATCAGCCTCGGCGTCAAGAAGAAGATCATATGCTGGATAAACGGCTAAAGGTATAGGAGCCGGAATCTCTACTAGAGGTAGGTACTCAGCGGGAGGGTCATCTGCAGGCTCATCAGCACCATCGGGTAGCGCGAAGGGCTGGAAATCATCCTCGTCAGTACTGGTATAGTCAGATGTGTACACCTCGTGCTCGGAGGATGTGAGGTCATCAGATACGATAGGTATGGGTCCAATAGTGTCCGAATCGCCAGTACCGGCGGAATCCATGAGTCTGTAACATAAACACAAATATGCTCAAATAATCAGTCATACAATCAGATAATCACATAAGTCACCAAGTAAGATATCACATAATTCTCCTAGTCCCACTAGCCTCCCAGTCTCCTAGACTGCTCTATCAACTACCTCGACCTCTCAGATCGAGCCTCGGTCTCCAACACCGAGCCTCAGTCTCCAAACTGAGCCTACTCTTCCTAGTCCCACTAGCCAATCCTCCTAGTCCCACTAGCCAATTCTCCTAGTCCCACTAGCCAATTCTCCTAGTCCCACTAGCCAACTACCTCGATCTCTCAGACTGAGCCTCGGCCTCTCAGACCGAGCCTCAGCCCTTCCAGACTGAGCCTATAAATAATAAAATGTGCTCAACATTTGTTTGTAAAAAGTTTTGGATCTGGACTTAAGTGGTATGCAGTAAAATGTTTTCGTGAGAGCCCTAGTGATCATAGTCTAGACTCGAGAAAGAATCCTAGTTTGCTATGATCAGAGCTCTGATACCAAGCTGTCACACCCTGGCTTTGCGGAAGCGTGGTTATTTTGGTGTGACTTCTTAATACCATAGCTTAATCATAACCAAGCTATATGAATTAAAAACATGCAAGATCATCCATTAAGTTTTGAAAACCAAATACAGTACCATTGTTTTAACGGGAACATACCCTAACAACCATAACCTTGTTCAACAGACATTACAAACTTGAAACATAACATAAACATGATTTAAGGGTTGTGTCTTGTCCAGGAAAGAGACACATCCCCTAAACCCCGGATGACCTCGGAAACTAGTACAGCGGAAAACATGCCATACCGTGCCAGATCCCTTTTAATTTCCTGAAATACATGTAAGTTGAAAAATCAACAATAATGTTGAGCGAGTTCATGTGTAAGTGAGTATGTAAAACACTTGTATGTATAAAAGTTCCCTGGTATGTAGCAGTGTAAGGAAAAGAGATCACCAATGGTTTGCAAGGCCATTAGTATGTGTGAAGTGTAAGTAGGAAGACTCAACCTAGCAGATTTTTGCGTCGGGTACAAAGTCACTCAAGGTCCGTTCTGCTGGGCCTCTTAGAGGTCCGTTCTGTTGGGCCTAGAGTTGGGCTCGCTACACCCAGATAGATCTACCGCTTACGTCCCTCGGTGTTTCTGCCTACCCATTCACATGATCTAAGTAGTAAACCTCCTTACACTAACCATACCGTGTATAAAGTACTTGTAATCAAAGTAACATGTATTTCACCCCCGCAGTTAAGAAAACTGAAAACAGTTAGAGAAAAGGGGGACATGAACTCACAGTGAAGCGTCTCTACCAAGTATCTCCTGCTCACGCAGCTGTGCGACGACCTACAGGTGCTAATTTCTATTAGACGGACGGCCGTGCCTTAGCTTTATAGTTTAAGTCTTTGGGAAATAGTTAGACAACTATCTCGTGTTTACATTCTGTATATACTTGGTAGTTAATCTCCTTCCCAAGGATGGGGGATTCAATACATGTGCGTTCAAATTATATCATTAAGTCTCACTTAATATGTATATATTTCCAATTCCAAAATATAAGTATTTTTCTCAAAAATATTATATTTTCATTTCTCATAAATCTTCTCCAATAATACGTTGTTAAAATACGCGTTCATAAATATTTTCGTAAGTGCGTAAGTTACGTTCAATATTCGAGTGGTAATATAATTACCGGTGTAACTTATATATTTATGGTGAAAGCGTTCGTATTATTTTGGATTCGTTAACGTTCGTAAATATTATTTTTACTCTAAAAAAATAATATTTATGTATTTCACAAAATAATCATAAACAGTGTGTGAAAAATATATATATTTATCACGTTAAATTTTGTGAAAATCCCACCTCCGAATATTTAGTAAATAAAGTCATGGCGAAATTTACGTTTCGAAAACATGTCGAAATTAATTCTATCACTTGTAGTGCAAATAGTTCTAGGTGTTAGGTTTTTAGAAAAATTTCGCCAGAGTTTCCTCTGTAACTGGAGGTGGCCACGCTTTCAAGCGTATCATTTTCTTTAACAAATCAACTCAACAATTTTCTTAATCAATCAAACAATTTCCGACTCATCAAACTAGTCGACAAGTATGTAAGTTGCATATTCGCATGAACTTGTAGTTTTTCCGAAACTATAGTGTAAATCCCATTATATTTTGTGGATCTTTATATAAAGTAATTTTGATCTCGTAAAAACCTCGTCTTTAGAGAAATCCGTCTTTACAACTTCTCGTCCTCTTTTACAAAGTTTGTTATTTTGTCGAAACTTTTCATTTCACAAGTGTTTACACACTTGTGGTTTATAGAAATCATACTTGTTAGTGTAAGATCCGTCTTTTAGAAAACATGATTTCTTTGACGCTTGGTCCTTTGAAAATACCACTTGCAGATACGTAGATCTGCTAGTTTTAAACATCATTTCACAAGTAAAACTCTTTTACACAAGTTCATGATTCGCGTGTGGTAGAGTTTCACCTTTTAACCCTTGTATTATCCAAAACAAGCTTATGTTAAGATCCATGATCTTACTAAACCGGGTTAAACGATGATCCGAGCTACCACATCATAGATCGGGTCTAAATAAATACAACTTTCAATTACTACAACATTTACACAACACATAAACTATTAACCACCATTTTAAGTGTTTTTAGTAGACTTTTGTGCATCATTTTGCATTTTAACGAGATTTAACCGATACAAATCCTTTTAACCACTTTAGAATAGTTCAAATACAAGTTTTAAGTATTATACCTCTAGCTCAAGGCTAGGGAAGGATCTTGACGAAAATGGCGTGGATAAAAGCTAGATAAAGAGGTCCTTCGCGTTCCGCTTGCACCGAGCTTCCTAATACGCGATCCTTGATGCTTGAAGATGCTTGAAATATGATGATCAAGATCGAAAGTATGATGGATGGAAGAGGGGTGTTCGGCCGAGAGTGAAAGGGAGCAAGAGAGAGAGTTTTGTGTGGAGTTGTGGTGATGGAATGTTATGTTGTGTTTAAGCTTGATCTTATAGACAAATTAGTGTGCAATTAACCAATGGATAATATGTATCCTAGATATTTAACATCTTTGATTAAAATAATCAAAATGGTACCATGGGGGGTCACAAAGTGACCGAGTTCGGTCAAGGGGGGGGGGGTTAGTTTGGTTCCATTTCAACTAACCATTAAGCCTTAGTTAGGTAACTAGGTTAAGTTAAGTGTTTAACTTAGTTACTAAAGTGTAGCGCGTTACAACGGGTGTTAGGGTATTCAGGGACCCTAACTGGCTCAGAAAAAGTTAAATAATGAAAATAACAATATTTTCATGTTCTGGGTATGGTCCGGTTGTTTGGTTGGATAGTGATCCGTTAAAGTGCTTAACAAAGCTTTTAAAGTGTCGTTATTACTCTCTTTAGTGACACAGCTTATTCCTGACACTTTGGAAAGTGTCTAGTAATATTTTTTTTTTCTTATGTTTTGGCACTTTATTAGTTAGCTAAAAGCTGAATTATTATGTAAAGTGCTGAATTTTGTACTTTAAGTACGTTTTAGGCACATCCAGTCATTGTGACTTATTCCTAGAGACGCAGTTCCACAACCCTTGTATCCCTACACTCACCATTAGTGTAGCAATTATCTCAGGCTCTTACAGGCCTTAGAGGCAGTGTCTGCCTGATGCTGGCTTTATCAGCATGTTCAATAGGTTATCCGCTATTGTGCTACTGTGCTTTTTGTGCATCATGTTTGTCACTAAGGTTCAGTATGTAAATAATGTAGTGACGATAAGTAAAGTATGATGCAAGTAAGTACATGTATCAGATATCAAGTAGCAGTTCATCACCTAGTTCAAACAAGCACAGTAATTAAGCAGTAATTAATCATTAATTAAGTCGTACGGATACCTGGTTTGGTGAGGGTTGTCACAGTTTTGACATCCATTTGCCAAATATTATAATCAGAATGTGCAACTATGGCAAATAATATCCTAATTAGCTTTAGCATCGCCAAAGGCGAGAAGGTCTCATCATAATCAACCCCTTGAGTTTGAGTGAAACCTTTTGCTACAAGTCTCGCTTTATAAGTATCCAAGTTACCATGCATATCGGTTTTCTTCTTGAAAACCCACTTGCTTCCAACTACTTTGGAGTTAAAAGGTGGCACAACCAATTCCCATACTTGGTTTTCATACATGGATTGCATCTCTACATTCATGGCTTCAAGCCATTTGTCACAGTCGGATTTTAACATTGCATCATGGTATGTGGTTGGTTCATCCAAATGTACCACGTAGCATCCATCCATGAAAAATCCATATCTTTCAGGTGGACTACTAATTCTACCAGATTTGCGAACGTTTTGTGTGTATTGATCAACCACTTGATCGTTTTCAACAACCTCTTGTTGAGTGCTACTATCAACCAAACATGTATCGGCTTGTGGTTCTTGATCCTCATCAAGTTCCACTGTTCTATTAGTTCCTTCCATAAGGAACTTAGCTTCCAAGAACTCAGCCTTTCGAGCAACAAATACCTGTTGCTTTGTTGGATCGTGGAAATAATATCCTATATCATCTTTAGGATATCCTACAAAGATACACTTAGTGGATCGTACTTCCAATTTGTTTGGGGTGTATTGCTTCACATAAGATTCACAACCCCATACCTTCAAATATTCTAATGATGGAGCCATTCCATACCATATTTCAAGAGGTGTGTTATCCACTTTCTAGATTGGGCCCATATTTAGTATACGGGCCGCAAAGAGCAAAGTGTAACCCTAAAATGATAGAGGTAATGTGCTTCTAGCCATCATAGATCGAACCATATTCAATAGAGTTTGATTCCTCCTCTCAGACACACCATTATGTTGTGGTGTTCCAAGTGGAGTAAGTTATGAGATGATCCTGCAACTCCTAAGATGATCTTGAAAAGCTTCGCTAAGGTATTCACCTCCTCTATCGGAACGAAGAACTTTGATTGTCTTGGTGAGTTGATTTTCTACTTCGCTTTGGAAGATTTTGAACGTTTCAAAAACTTCATCTTTGTGTCTTAGCAAGTACACATAACCATAACGACTATAGTCGTCAGTAAAAGTAATGAAGTATCTTTTACCATTCCTAGTCTTTGGCTTAAAGGACCACATACATCCGAATGTATGATACCTAATAAATCTTTTGCCCTTTGGTTGGTGCCACTAAAGGGTTTCTTAGTCATTTTACCTTGTAAACAAGATTAACATTTATCAAATGAACCAACTTCATTTGTCTCCAAAAGACCATTCTTTTGAAGTGTTAGCATGCGATTTCTGTTTATATGACCAAGGTGACAATGCCAAAGATAGGTCTCACTCAAATCCATTTTGAGTTTCTTGGTGGTTTCTTGGTACATTGAATAATCAAATGATGTATTATCATGAACCAATTCATAAATACCATTTGAAGGCATAGCTTTAAAGTAAAACATGTCATTCATCAAAACATAAATGTCATTGTTTACAAACTTTAAATTAAAACCATATTGTAGCAAAAGGGAAACTGAAATAATGTTCCTCGTCAAACTAGAAGCATACAAAACATTTTTCAAAATAATTTCCAAACCACTTGGAAGTTTCAAAACATAGTCTCCTCGGGCTTCAACTTGTACTTTTGCTCCATTGCCCATGAAGAGACTAATGTCTCTTTTCTTGTAATGTTTATTTCTTTTGAACCCCTGTAACAAATTGCAAATATGAGTTCCACATCTGGTATCCAATACCCATGTGTTAGAAGAAATAACATTAAGGTCAATATGTATCATAAATATTGTACTTGAGGTTTGCCCCGCATCCCTCTTGTTTTTCAACTCCTTGAGATAGGTTGGACAATTCCTTTTCCAATGCCCTATCTCACCACACTCAAAGCATGGATCGTTCGTGGCAACTTTTGTCTTCTTTTCTTTTGGTTTCAGTGGTTCCGCTTTAGCCTTTCTTTTCCCCTTCCCTTTGAAGTGCCCCTTTCCTTTGGCAACATTTGCTTTGGAGTCGGGGTGATGCCCTTTCTTGTTGCCATCCTCATTGATCATTAGAACGGGTAAACCTTTTTACCCATTCCCGCTTCGGCCGTTTTGAGCATTGCATGAAGTTCACCAATGCTCTTATCCCATCCATTCATATTGTAGTTCATAACAAAAGCCTCAAATTTCTTTCTTAAAGAGTTGAGGATCAAATCCGTAGCCAACTCTTTAGAAACGGGAAAATTGAGCCTTTCGAGGCGATCAATGTGGCTTTTCATCTTAAGGACATAAGATGAGACCGATTGGGTTTCCTCCATTCGACATGCATGAAGCGCCCGAACCGTTTCGAAGCGTTCTACCCTTGCTTGTTGTAGGAACATTTCCTTCAATTGGGTAATCATGTCGTATGCCTCATGATGTTCAAAATCCTTTTGAATTTCGGGAATCATAGTTCCCAACATGAGGCAAGAGGCTTGCATGGAGTCCTCGGTATACTTAACCTAATCGTTATAGGCATCCTCATCTTCCACATTAGGTTCATCAGGAATTGGATCGTCTAACACATAGGATATCTTCTCTTGCTTGAGAACGATTCTCAAGTTTCGATACCAATCCATGAAGTTGTTATGGTTGAGACGATCCTCTTCAAGGATTGTTCTTAGTGATAGGTTACGGACGATTTAGGTAATTGTGTTTGCATTGTTAGCAGCCATCTACAAAATTTAACAAAGCTCAATTTTAGTACTTTAGATATTATTAAATTTTTAATCATTAATACCCTTTTATGTCTCATAGACAATTAATAATTAAAATCTAGAATCCAACGTTACATTTAAATATTAGTTAGGTGACCTTTATCCCATTATTTAAATTAACAAGGTAGTCAACTTTTGACAATTGCAACTCTTTGCAACTTCTAGCCATATGGGATCGGTTAAACATCTTTATGTTTAGTTGGCATGTTTAATCCCATCAACACCTTTGTACGCCATACTTCGGTGACCCTAATCACATGGTTTCCAAATCAAGTCGTCCTACTTACAAACACATGTGAGTTTACGCATACAAGTAGTTAGGTGACCTTTATCCCACATATATGGTAACCCCACCTCCAACACACAAGTTCCTTCAAATGTGGTTAGGTGACCTTTATCCCACAAAGAATTCCCAAGTGATTCGAGTGTTGTATAAAAGGATGGTATTTGACTTGTTTTATAAAAGGGGTTTTTAAGTTTTCAAAATTCTATTTTAGAAAACTTTATGTACCATACATTTGCATGCATTCAAATTCATGATACCTTAATGAAACCCAATTTTCAAGATTCTTTTAATAAAACCCATTTTATTATAAAATCATTAACCTTTAATAAAACCTTTTGTTAACCACTTTAATGATTTTTAAAGAAACAATTTTAAGCTTGTTATGGATTATTAGTTGTTAAGCAAGCATATCTAAATATCATCCAAACAACCATAAATAAACAACCATACAAGCATAACACTTATTATCACAAAAGGTGCATAACCATAGCCAACTATTTTTGACAACACCTGTTAGCCGAAACAAGTGTGCCAAAAGGTCCCTCCTAAGGGGTGAATATTGACACAAGGAATGTGTCGTTGAACTCCCACTTGAACCCGCATCCAAATGCTTCAAGTCTTCCTTTTGTGTTGTGATTTCTCCTCTTTCTTTGGGCTTCCAAATGGTCTTTAAATTCAGCTCCAAACTCCTTTGGGCTTCCAAAATGTGTTTTGCTTATTGGGCTAAAATCTCATTAAGAACTATGAGGTCCTTTAGGCCCAAAATTGGCCCAAACCAAAACGCATTTTTGTGTGCATCTTCTTTTACAAAAAAGTATCCTAATACATTTTTCTTGTAAAAGAAATGCAACTAATCTATTTACTTACATACTAAATGAAAATAAATAAATTATACATTTTTGAAATGGAAGAACAAATACATTTTGTGACGACCCGTACTCCTAAGGTGTGTCTGTTGTTCTGGATTACTTTCTGTACGATTGGGTTGCATTGTAGCTGTGTATGCTTGCGCGTTTACTTGTTTAACCTGGTTAAGTTTAAACGTTTACTTGTTTAACTCGGTTAAGCTTAGTGTTAGTTGTTTTAATTAAACGATTGTTAATTTGGGCCCAAACCGATGTCTAGTAATTGAGTGGGCTGCCCAAGCCGTATCCTTTAAGTCTCGTAACAAAGTTGGGCCGCCCAACTCTCCGAAACTCAATGCAAAGCCCAAACAAATTGGAAGTGGGCCGGTTATAGTTGGAGGTGGGCCGATTAGCTTTGGGTTAGTAGATACATACGCACATAAGTGATTTGTACGTGATTTTATATGTTAACTTTCACGTAATCTTAAACCCTAACCACCTCTCCTCTACCTCTCATTAACCCGACGGTAGTAGAACCCCCCCCCCCCTCTCATCGATGCAACCCCCTAGTCAGTCAACATCTTAATCCAGTCAAGCTCTCGGTTAGTGTACTATTATCCTTGCATGGTTCGAGTTCCTTTGATACATATATTATGAGATTGATACATGATATTATGTGTTGTATATGTGATTCATAATTAAATTGGATGTAACATTGGCATAATCGGTCCAATAGAATGGTATGTAATGGTTTGATAAAGGGAATAACCTTGAACAAGGAAATTGGCGGCCCATGTGTGTTGTCAGATTAGTCAAAGATATTAATGTTATGAGAATTAAATGATGTGATGATGTCTTGTTGTTGAGATTGGAATATGTGTCTATACATATGAGCCGAATGATTGTTTGGTTGCAATTATGTGTTTTGTTAAATAATTAAGATTACTTGAATGTAATGAAAGTGGTTCTTTATGATGATGATTTAATTAACTTAACTTGGTTTAATACTTATATGTGAGGCAGGGTTATTAGAAAAGATTATGGAGTTCAATGTTAAACATTAAGGTTATTTGATGATAAATATAAGTTGCAACATTGGGTTACGTAATATGAATGATAAAGCTGATTAAATGGATTATATGTAACATAGTTTAGCAAAGTTTGTTAATAAAGTGAATGTATGAAAAATTCATATTTTGTGCAATAGGTGTTAGACACTGAGTTAGGGGCATGAGGAATAATGGAAATGTTTTACTTTTGGGCTTTGTATCGGATTGGGCCGCACAGTTAGCAAATGGGTTGGATAGTAATGAGTTTGGGGCTATTAACTTGTAAACTGATTGGACCGACTAATTGGGATAATTAACATATAAGGTCATTTGTGCTTCACACGTTTAACTGGGCCATCACATAGCAGGCCGACCCAATGACCTCTGCCCCCCCCCCCACACTGTTGAAAGGTGGGGGCAGCCGTACAGTCGATTGGACTGGGCTTGTATGGGTCACACAGGTCATGGCCCACTTGAGTATTATGTGGGGCTTTGACTATTGGGCAGCGTGTTATTTGTAGACATTTGGGGTCGGGTCTCGAATAGAATAGGACACACTTGGAAGATTAATGTTGGAAACTGAAATCTGATAAGGACAAGTGATTTCATAAACAAACTGGTATGGGGTTCTAACACCGCTATGTGACAGTATGATGTATGGTATTGATAGATTGAATTACATGACCAACTACTATGCTTGCATGGTATTATGTATGAATAACAAATTTATTGCAAACTGATTAAGTGAAACAAGCATTTAGGGAGTTACCTTGCAATGTGAGTATGTGTGATATGGAATGCTCGTGTAACTTGTGTGACAATATGTGTCATATTTGCTTATCACTTGTGGAATATATATACAAAGGATGTGTGTTTCTGTGTAAATAAAACTGACTGTTATCGATAACCCTTTTAGGGTGTGTTTGTTCAACTGATAAACAAGATATTTAATCTTTCCGAGCAAACCAAATGTGAGTTCATTCCTCTTGAGCATGCGTCCCGGTGGTTGGGACAGTCATTGGGTATCCCTGAGAGGGATAGGTTTTTGGGTAAATCAATTGGGTATTCCTGAGAGGAATACGTCTTGTGGGTAAAATCTGGAATGTTGGATAATATACTCATCCTATTACCTTTAAGTCCCATCTTGTTTGTTACCTGAGAGGTAACGGGGTATTAGTTGGTAGCGCTATCTAGGTTTGGCACCCTCACCCCGTACCTGAGAGGACGGGTGTGAACTAATGACCCACTCATGCCCAATGCTTTGATAGGAGCATTGGGGAACGGGCAAAATAAATCTGGAGCCGTCTTGTATTCGAGGTATTATCAACATTGTAATCAATGAACGAAACTAAACACTTGGTAACTAACGTTTTCGTAAAACAATGAACTCACCAGCGTTGTCTGATACACATGTGTGCATGCTCGCAGGTTATTGATATGTGTGGATATGGAACTTCTTGTCTGGGAAGCTGGAGTGGTCATGGGTTGAGATACAAGGAAATCACAAGACGAGTCTAATGGATATTATACGTATGGTTTATGAAACACTTAACTGATGATTTATGCTTCTGCTGAATACGATGATTTGTAATTACTTTTTGTAACACTTTATATTAATGAATGAAAGTTTTATTTAAAAATCTTGTATGAGTTCAACGTTATTGGTGGCTAGATCCTGGTATATCACACGCCTCGCGGGGGTTTCCGCTTGGGGTATTTCTGGGGGTGTGACAGTTTGGTATCAGAGCCACTGGTTATAGTGAACTTGGTTTTAAAATGTTTTTGTAAAACCAGACTATAACCGAACAATTCTGAATACGTGAATACGACCATGACACTCAGCTCCAGATTGCAAGGTTCATCTTTCTCACTTGTTGCATACATTATATGACTAGTACACGTTTATTTATGATGTAACATACGAACACACACTCGTCACTATAGCATGATTGCGTGAATTGCTTACTTACATTATGACGCGTTTTGAAAACCGTGAGGGGCGGACGCCGGGGGCGTGCTGGCCGCCAAAGCGGACAATATCATGGTGCGGTTATGCTGGGCTGTGTAGTCATTGGATTTCTGTGATTTTATTACCTTGACAACCTTCGTTTGACATTTAAGTTTGAGGAACCATTTGACATGAGTTAGGAGGAACTGAGATGAGCATGCAAATCACAATATTATTGTGGGTGCACACATAATAATAATGTGGGGTGCATGCGAGTCCCAGTGAGCCTTAACAAGTGGAAAAAGGGTTCTGTCCTGTTATTCGAATAGTGTGAAATGTAACAAAACTTTAGGAGTCATAGCAGTGATTGTCTCCTACTTGAACGTGATCTTCTCACTCCTCTCTGAATTTTTTCGAATCTCGATGCTATCGAGTATTACCTGTACACCCATCTGAATGCTGATGTGCACAAAATGCAACATATAAATTACATCAATTGTGGCATAAAACTAACCCTTTTTTAGCACTAATGTTGGAAAAATTGTGTTTTTGTCTTCCTTTTGTATTTTCAGGATTAAATGAGCTCAAATTAACAAAAGAAGCAAAAAGGCAGCTAAATCTAACATAAATACAAGAAAAGGAACAAACATCGCATGCCCAGCCTCCCCGACAGCATCTTCCCAAGCAAAACAAGAAAACAGAAGACTGAACACACCCCGTGTTCAGTGAACACGGGGGCGTGCCCAAGTGCCAGCAGAAAAGACAAAGTTGTAGAAGCTTCTATCGCCCACCACGGGGTCGTGCTCAGCGGACACGGGGCCTTGGTCAACTATAAGATTCACAGAATCCAGGAAAATCTTGATAGTACATATATGCTTCTGCACACGGGGGCGTGCTCAGCGGACACGGGGTTGTGGTCAACTAATGCAGACAAGAGCAATTAATGAAGACAGAGAAGGAGGATGGACATGGGGTTGTGCCCAATGGACACGGGGCCGTGCCTGAGCTACTGTTCAGCCTATAAATAGGGGTGCTTGGCTCATTTGCAAACCATCCCTTGGCACACCACCTCTCTCACACTTCACCCACCACCCACCACCATCACAACACCATCATCCATTGTCCATCATAGTGTGTGTGAGTCATCTCAGGATACAAGATTGATCGTAAGAGTTCTTGACAATCAAAGGCCATGTTTGCCTAAGTCTCTTACATCACTTGGTGAAGACAAGTGTATAGTGTAATACTTTTTATTTTTAATCTTTTCGCACTTTTTACTTGGTTATGTATTAATGACTTTAATAACTAGTTTCTTATGTTGAAGGTGATTCTTCCTTATCGTTTGTCCGTGGTGTCTTGGCATTATTTTACTGTCTATATAAAATAAAAGATTTTCACCATTCATATCTCCACGGTCTATATGGAGGTATGTTGGCTACCTGGTCGGGGGTTAAGGGAACGGTTTGGTAAGAGTCTTGCCTTGTTCAGTGTATAGATCCTGCAAGGACGTGGGTCAAATTTAGTAGGACCTCCTTCAATACCCCCCGGTATTGGATGGCGGGGGTCCAAACTCTTTGATCCCCTCATATGTAAGCTACTATTAATACTTTAACCTGGCTACTTAGGACTGTATCTCTGCTGACTCAGACTACTTACCCGAGGGTAACGTCACCTTCAAAAGAGGGGCCAACCATAATAAGCATTAATAACTTAATTAATTATCTTTCAATAATCCGACCCTTTAGGATTGTATCCTTGCTGACTCAAACTACTGGGTTGAGGGTAACGTCACCTTCAAAAGAGGGGCCTACTATAATAACTAAGATAGTCTCTTAAAAAGTGCAAAAGTGCGGAAATAATCAAAGGTTACACTAAACACGAGTCGGAGCCAAGTGATTCATCTTGTCTATCTGTTTTTATTTTTATTTTTATTTTTCAGCACTTTAGTTAGTTTTTATTTTTCTAGTTTAAAACGTTTTTCTAACTTTTTTATTTGATTAGACGTTGAGGATAAACCGGTACTAAAAGCTCTTGTGTCCTTGGACGACCTCGGTATCTTGCCAACACTATACTACGCTCACGATGGGTACACTTGCCCATATGTGTGTTTGGTGTTAGTAAAATATCGTGTTTTATAAATTTAAAACTTGACTAACGTGTAAAAAGGGCTTAAAATATACTTAAACTTATATACACACCACATACGCATCAAGTTTTTGGGGCCGCTGCCGGGGACACGAGGATTTTAAGAAAGTTAGGAATCAATGGCCTAATCGTTTTTCTTAATTTTCTATTTTTTTAGGATTTTTCTTAATTTTCAGTTTCTACAGAGCTCAGCACGGGCCGTGCCTGGTCGGACACGGGCCGTGCCCAGCATTGTCACTGGCAGTTTTTATTTTCCGAGTTACAGAGGGTTGAGCACGGGGCCGTGTCGGTGCAACACGGGGCTGTGTCCAGCTCCCCAGTAACAGGGATCCAGAAAACAATCACTGTATCTCCAACCACGGGCCGTGTTCACCTGAGCATGGGGCTATGGTGAACCTTCTGACCAACGTTCTTTTCTGTTTTTATTGCAGGACTTGGAATCCAGGCACCACATTTGAACTTCCTACGTAGTGTATGAGCTCCAGTTTTAGTAGAGACATAAAAGAACTTCTAGAAGAACCCAAACGCTTTCTCAGAAAAAGACTTAAAGCTAAAAACCAAGAGAAAGTTTCGGGGGACCCACTTCCAATGGCGGACCAACGTACCCTCATGGATTACCTACGACCCACTGTAGGTAATCTCGGCGCCGCTATCAATGCACCGAATGTCGAAGCCAATAACTTCGAACTTCAGCCACATTTGATACAAATGCTTCAAAACTCCGCAACCTTCCATGGGCTTGCGGACGAGGATCCCCATCTACATATTACTAATTTCTTAGAAATATGTGATACATTTCGGATCAATGGAGCATCAAACGACGCCATCCGCCTTCGGTTGTTTCCATTTTCACTAAAAGACAGAGCTAAGGCTTGGCTTAATACCCTCCCAGTTAGCTCGGTAAACACCTGGGATGAACTAGCCCAAAAGTTTCTATATAAGTATTTCCCTCCTGCTAAAACGGCTAAATTAATGACTGAAATTAATACATATTCACAAGAGGATTCGGAATCCTTATATGAAACTTGGGAAAGGTTCAAGGAGCTACTAAGAAAGTGTCCTCATCACGGTCTTGCGGTATGGCAACAAGTATCCACTTTCTACAATGGGTTGTTGCCACACATAAGACAAACACTTGATTCTAGCTCCGGGGGACTTCTAGGTAATCGTCGCCCAAATGAAATATATAATCAAATTGAGGAAATTGCTCAAACAAATTTTCAGTGGCACACTCCCCGAGGCAATAAATCTATTGCCCCGGGTGCCCATAAGGTTGATGAAAGCACTTCTTTACAAGCCCAAATCGAGGCCCTTTTTTCAAAAATCAAAAAGTTAGAAATGGAAAAAACGGCCTCGGTTATGGCTTGTGAGGGGTGTGGTGGGCCACATGAAAATTGGAGTTGTATGAAAGAAGTTGATGATCAAACGGAAACGGTAAACTACATTGATAATAGACCTAGGCCGTCGGGTCCTCCAACGGGTACCTACAACCAAGGATGGCGTAACCACCCTAACCTTGGTTGGAGAGATCCCGGCAATAGTAGTAACCAACAAAACCAACAAACTAACTTTCAACAACCACAAAATTTTTCTCAACAACAAGGTGGACGAGAAAGGCTTGAAGATACTGTATCTCGCCTCATCTCCGACACCGAAAAGAAAAACTCGGATCGATTTCAGCAATTGGAATCGAATTTTAGAAATCAACAAGCTAGCATTCAAAACATTGAAAAACAATTAAATCAAATAGCTCAAAATTTCTATGAGAGACCACAAGGCGCGTTACCAAGTAATACCGAGACCAACCCAAAGGCGCAAGTACATCTCATAACATTGAGAAACCGTACCGTGGGTCCCGAAAAGGCTCCACTTCCACCAACTGAAAGAAGCCAATCTAGCCAAACCACAACTCCACCCGCGCCCCAACAAGAGAAGGCTTCTTCACCAGTTCAAGAGCCTACTAAGACTCCTCTGGTTCCATACCCTGGTCGGTTAATTCATCAAAAGACCGATGAGCATTTCGCAAAGTTCGAAAATTTACTAAAACAATTGCATGTTAATATTCCATTTATCGAAGTCCTAACCCAAATGCCTAAAAATTCAAAATTTATGAGGGACTTCCCCACTCATAAAAGGAAAATTGAATCATTGCAATTAGTTAACTTAGGCGAAGAATGCTCTGCCTTACTACTCAACAAACTCCCACAAAAGAAGATTGATCCTGGAAGCTTCACTATTCCTTGCTCGATTGGGGAATCCCCCATTCGCAATGCACTAGCCGATCTTGGGGCTAGCATCAACCTCATGCCCGCATGAATGTTCAAACGACTCGGCCTAGGAAACACGAGCCCTACAAAGATGAGCATACAACTTGCCGACAGATCGGTCAAATATCCACAAGGTGTCGCTGAAAATCTATTGGTCAAAGTCGACAATTTCGTCTTCCCGGCCGACTTTGTCATACTAGACATGGAAGAAAACACCAAAGTCCCTCTCATCCTAGGGAGGCCATTTCTAGCCACTGCCCAAGCAGTGGTAGACATGAATGATGGAACACTAACATTGAAGTTTGGGGACGAGGAAGTGAAGTTTGGAGTCGGAAAAAGAGTAGAAGACGAAGACCCGATCAACTACATGAAGGTCATAGACTCAAGCTTGGATGATGCTCTCCGACGGTGTAGCATGGGATGCAAAACATCCCACTTGGGTAACATATGACCAGGCTTTGGGTCTAGCCAAGGACCCTTATAAACATGGCGCACCACGGAGGCATTCCGCGGAACTATCCTTAGTTTAGTTTAGATTAATTTTTATGTTTTCTAGTTTAGTTTTAATTTTCAGGAATAAAACACACTCGGGATGGCAAAGGATGACAAGGGAAACTTGAACTAGCACCCCATGCACGAAGACAGGGCCATCCGACAAAATTTTCTTCATTACAGCAAGTTCAGCACGGGCCGTGTCCGCCCAACACGGCCCCGTGCTGCACAGTCTGCAGAAAATGCCCAGTTCAGGTAAACTGGACACGGGCCGTGTTCACCCAACACGCCCGCGTGTCCAGGCTTTTGTTTCTTTTTACAACTTTTTGTTACTGGCGACTGAACACGGGGCCGTGCCCGGACACCACGGGGCCGTGTCCAGACGCCCAGTAACATAAAATTTTGCTTTTTAACACATTTTTACACATTCAATCAACCTAAAAACTTATTTTTGGGACACATTGAGGACAATGTGTAATTTAAGTGTGGGGGGATGCTAAAACTTTGAATCTTGCAAGTCCTAATCACAAGCCTTACACAAAACTCTATTGGAATCGCTAATCACCCCAAAATTTTTCAAAATTTTTTCATTTTTTTTACTTGTCTAGGTTTAACTTGGGAATTTCAAGGTCTAAAAAGGTTATATTTTTACAAATTTACAACCGATAGCGTCGTGATAAAAAGACCCAACATAAGAAAATTATGAAACGGCATGACAAGCTTAGTTAAAATTTGATTATATATACTTGATCACATAAAAACCCATTCCCACAAAATTGAGTTTTGAGCCATTATTGAGCATACAAATACATATCTTTAAACTAAATGCTCATTTTTCGTTTCTTGTGTGAATAGCCGCTTGGTTCTTACAACTCTAGAACTTGCCACGACGATGCATTCCCGGTCCTTACCAACTTAAACCTGAGTAAGTAAATGATGGAGGCATTAGGACTAACCCTTTTTATTTCTACACCATTATTTTTCTTTTTTTTTTACCACCTACCCAAAATCCCCCTAGTTAACCCCTTTGAGCCTAAACCTTTTCATTTCTTAACCCAAACCAAACACCCTTTCACCCACCAAAACCTTTTTAGTTTTAACCCTTTGTTTTAGTAGCAAGCTCGGATTTTCGTATGACTTTTCAAAAAAAAATGTTGATGATGAAGCAAAAGAAAAATAAACAAACTAGTTCATCAAAAATAACTTTGTTTGAAAAATGGCTTCATCAAAATAAAGATTGCAAAAATAAAAAGTCTTACGAAAACCGACGCTTTTTACGCTTTTCGCCCTTTTCTACTAACCACTAACACAACCACCTACCTTTAACCCAAGCCTAACCCTTCACCCAAAAGTCCTCTTGATATTTACAAAGGTATATAGTTAAAAAGGAGGAGGATTGATTGCTTGGCAAGCCTATGGTAGGAGTAAGTTCCATACCGCTCTCAAGTGATTCACTAAAATACAACTTCGGCCGAGTGTTGAGTGATCCCCCGTGAGGTATGTGAACTTGTATATAAATAAAATTTTAAAAAGGCATGTTATGCCCTAATAAGTAATTTATCTTATGTAATGTTTTAAATAAATCATGACGAATAGGATTGTAAATAAATAAAAATAAAAACTTAATAAAGAATCTTGGAAATCCCGACACTCTATGACAAGCCCAAAAACCTTCACTTCTACCCATTCCATTTGGGAGTGTAAAGCCACATTATAAAGAGTTTTGCTTGAGCATTCAAGTGTGGGGGTATTTGATGTTCACAAAATGCAACATATAAATTACATCAATTGTGGAATAAAACTAACCCTTTTTTAGTACTAATGTTGGAAAAAAGTGTGTTTTTGTCTTCCTTTTGTATTTTCAGGATTAAATGAGCTCAAATTAACAAAAGAAGTAAAAAGACAGCTAAATCTAACATAAATACAAGAAAAGGAACAAACATCGTATGCCCAGCCTCCCCGACATCATATTCCCAAGCAAAACAAGAAAACAGAAGACTGAACACGCCCCGTGCTCAGTGAACACGGGGGCGTGCCCAAGTGCCAGCAGAAAAGACAAAGTTGTAGAAGCTTCTATCGCCCACCACGGGGTCGTGCTCAGTGGACACGGGGCAGTGGTCAACTATAAGATTCGCAGAATCCAGGCAAATCTTGATAGTACAGATATGCTTCTGCACACGGGGGCGTGCCCAGCGGACACGGGGCCGTGGTCAACTAATGCAGACAAGAGCAATTAATGAAGACAGAGAAGGAGGATGGACACGGGGCCGTGCCCAAGCTACTGTTCAGCCTATAAATAGGGGTGCTTGGCTCATTTGCAAACCATCCCTTGGCACACCACCTCTCTCACACTTCACCCACCACCATCACAACACCATCATCCATTGTCCATCATAGAGTGTGTGAGTCATCTCGGGATCCAAGGCCATGTTTGCCTAAGTCTCTTACATCACTTGGTGAAGACAAGTGTCTAGTGTATTACTTTTTATTTTTAATCTTTTCGCACTTTTTACTTGGTTATGTATTAATGACTTTAATAACTAGTTTCTTATGTTGAAGGTGATTCTTCCTTATCGTTTGTCTGTGGTGTCTTGGCATTATTTTACTGTCTATATAAAATAAAAGATTTTCACCATTCATATCTCCACGGTCTATATGGAGGTATGTTGGCTACCTGGTCGGGGGTTAAGGGAACGGTTTGGTAAGAGTCTTGCCTTGTTCAGTGTATAGATCCTGCAAGGACCTGGGTCAAATTTAGTAGGACCTCCTTCAATACCCACAGGTATTGGATGGCGGGGGTCCAAACTCTTTGATCCCCTCATATGTAAGCTACTATTAATACTTTAATCCGGCTACTTAGGACTGTATCCCAGCTGACTCAGACTACTTAGCCGAGGGTAACGTCACCTTCAAAAGAGGGGCCAACCATAATATGCATTAATAACTTAATTACTTATCTTTCAATAATCCGACCCTTTAGGAGTATATCCTTGCTGACTCAAACTACTGGGTTGAGGGTAACGTCACCTTCAAAAGAGGGGCCTACTACAATAACTAAGATAATCTCTTAAAAAGTGCAAAAGTGCGGAAATAATCAAAGGTTACACTAAACACGAGTCAGAGCCAAGTGATTCATCTTATCTATTTTTTTTCAGCATTTTAGTTAGTTTTTATTTTTCTAGTTTAAAACCTTTTTCTAACTTTTTGATTTGATTAGACGTTGAGGATAAACCGGTACTAAAAGCTCTTGTGTCTTTGGACGACCTCGGTATCTTGCCAACACTATACTACGCTCACGATGGGTGCACTTGCCCATATGTGTGTTTGGTGTTAGTAAAATATCATGTTTTATAAATTTAAAACTTGACTAACGTGTAAAAAGGGCTTAAAATATACTTAAACTTATATACACACCACACACGCATCAACGCCTAGCAAACTGGGTAGACTGTTAGGTGCTTATACGAACGTCCCTGAATTGGATGTCGCAACGTCGAATGATTGGTCGATACCTTTCTCACCCCTCTTTGTTTGTTGGAACTCTATATATTGACGTCTTAGACTCCGAAGTGCGATCTCTTCTGCATCGCTCCCGCAAGAGACCGTGTATTACTCAAACAACTTGCAACGTTGATAGACAAGAGGAGGAGCGTAGTACTTTACCGACCTCAGTATTTGGAAGACCCTGATTACCGGAAACGAACACCAGCGAAATGACTCCAATCGAATTCTTAACCTTAGTCGGCAACTTATGGGAGTCGACTCTTACGAATCAATCAGGACATAAGCAATGACAACTAATTATAGTGTGGAAGGTGATACTACCGGCATAGTGAGTAGCACATTAAGACGTGGCACAGAAGGTGAGAAGATGGACTTGGTTGGTGAAAGATTGTAGGGCCCCGTTTCAAGTAACGACATCAGAGGCAACAGTCATGGCAACATCAAGGAGCTCGTAATTGTAGCCTACTGTATAGAGATGAAGGTGCCTACAACATGGATTGGCTGCAGCTAAATCAAGACGACAACAACCGAGGGAATGACGGTAGTACTGGAAATTCTTGTAACGAAAACAACAACACTGGAAATGATGTTCGTGGAAGGGTATTTAGGATTGGCATGAGCGATGCCAGGATTATAGCAACACGGTGGCCTGCACGTTCTTGGTAACTAAACGCCACGTTCCTATTTTGTTTAGCCCTGACGCTTCTTGAAACCCACCTGTTGTGGAATCGGCTGATGGCAAGTCAATTGAAACCTTATATGTTCGTTGGAATGCAAACTCGACCTTGTGGGACAAGTGTACGACATCGACCTTCCTTCTACTATCCTTGATGGTTTCGACTCACTAGTTAGTGTGGTTTGGTTATCCAGATATCGCACAGATACACCCAGTAAGGAGAAAATTTTGCATATCCATCTCCCTAGTGGAGAATCATCGCCTGACCTAAGGTGTCAGAGTAGTGTAAAGATTAGCATCATTTCAGCAATGGAGGCCCAGAAGTGTCTACGGAGGGATTACCCTGCTACGATAACAACCGTTACTGACGTGAAGCTAAGGAAAACGGGATCGAGGATCCACCAATTGTTCGAGATTTCTCCCAGTGTACTACCCAAGGAACTTTCAGGCTTACTTTCACAACTGTTAGGCAGATTCTCAGTTTGATCTCACACAAGAGGCAGCCCTGATTACTCGTACTCTCCACCGTTTTACACCAGGAGGGTCGCAAGAACTGTCAAATCAATTACAGGAACTGTTGGACAGGAGTTTTGTTGGACCTAGTTCTTCGCTTTGGGGGAGCCCCAGTTATATTAGGGAAGATGGGCCTTTCATATGTGTACTGACTATTGAGAACTCATCAAGGTGACAGTCCAGAACCGTTTGTCTTGATCATGTATTGACAACCTGTTGACCAGTTGCAAGGGCCAAGCCCCTATTTGAAGATTGATTAACAAACAAACTAACATCAGATGGAAGGCCAAGGGGAGGATGTTCCTAAAATGGCATATTTAATGTATTGCGGCCATTTCCAGGAGACACAAGAAGAATTATTCCATGACCATTTGGGATAAACAACACACCAGTAGATTTATGGATCACATGAATTGACCGTGTTTACTGAAGACATCTTGAATCATTTCCAGGAAAAAGGAACACCATGGGCGGCATTTGCAACCTATCTTACAGCTCCCGAGGGAGGATTCGAGAGGTACATACTCTTTTTGGCCACGTAGCGCTCCCAGGAAAAAGGAACACCTGCACTATCTTAGAGGAACACCATGGGCGGCATTTGCAACCTATCTTAGAGCATTTGCAACCTATCTTAGAGCTCCCAGGAAAAAGGAACACCTTCACTACACGCGAAGTCTCGTTAGGAGTAACTTCTGGATTCGAGAGGTACATACTCTTTTTGGCCACGTAGCCAACGAAGAGGGAATACACGTGGATCTTGCTAATATTGATGTGTTCAAATATTAACATATAAATTTCATCAAATGAGGCTTAAAACTAACCCCTTTTTAGTACTAATGTTGGAAAAAGTGTGCTTTTGTCTTCCTTTTGTATTTTCAGGATTAAATGAGCTCAAATTAACAAAAGAAGCAAAAAGACATCAAAATCTAACATAAATACAAGAAAAGGAACAAGACGTGACATGCCCGACCCCACGACAGCATCTTCCCAAGCAAAACAAGAAGACAGAAGACTAAACACGCCCCGTGCTCAGCCAGCACGGGGGCGTGCCCAAGTGTCAGCAGAAAAGACAAAGTGGTAGAAGCTTCTATTGCCCACCACGGGGCCGTGCTCAGTGGACACGGGGCCGTGGTCAACTATAAGATTTGCACAATCCAAAAAATCTGCATAGTACAAAGATTCTTCTGCACCACGGGGTCGTGCTCAGCGGACACGGGGGCGTGGTCAACTAATAAGACAAAGCTGCATTTAATGAAGAAAGAGAAGGATGTGGACACGGGGCCATGCCCACTGGACACGGGGTCGTGCCCGAGCTTCTGTTCAGCCTATAAATAGATGTGCTTGGCTCAAGCTCAAACCATCCCTTGGCACACCACCTCTCTCATACTTCACCCACCACCCACCACCACCATAACACCATCATCCACCACCATCATCCATTGTCCATCGTAGAGTGTGTGAGTCGTCTCGGGATCCAAGATTGATCGTAAGAGTTCATGACAATCAAGGCCATGTTTGCCTAAGTCTCTTACATCACTTGGTGAAGACAAAGTGTCTAGTGTAATACTTTTTATTTGGTTTCGTATTAATGACTTTAATAACTAGTTGCTTATGTTGAAGGTGATCTTTCTTTATCGTTTGTCCGTGGTGTCTTGAAATTATTTTACTGTCTATATAAAATAAAAGATTTTCACCATTCATATCTCCACGGTCTATATGGAGGTATGTTAGCTACCTGGTTGGGGGTTAAGGGAACGGTTTGGTAAAGGTCTTGCCATTGTTCAGCGTTTAGAGGTCCTGCAATGGACGTGGGTCAAATTTAGTAGGACCTCCTTCAATACTTCACGGTATTGGATGGCGGGGGTCCAAACTCTTTGATCCCCTCATAAGTTAACTACTATTAATACTATAACCCGGCTATTTAGGACTGTATCCCTGCTGACTCAGACTACTTAGTCGAGGGTAACGTCACCTCCAAAAGAGGGGCCTACCATAATATTGCATTAATAACTTAATTCATTATCTTCCAATAATCCACCCTTTTAGGATTGTATCCTTGCTGACTCAAACTACTGGGGTGAGGGTAACGTCACCTTCAAAAGAGGGGCCTACTACAATAACTAAGATAATCTCTTAATTATGTGCAAAAGTGCGGAAATAATCAAAGGTTACACTAGATACGAGTCGGAACCAAGTGATTCATCTTGTCTATCTGTTTTTATTTTTATTTTCATTTTCAGCATTTTAGTTAGTTTTTATTTTTCTTAGTTTAAAACATTTTTCTAAACCTTTTTATTTTGATTAGACGTTGAGGATAAACCGGTACTAAAAGCTCTTGTGTCCTTGGACGACCTCGGTATCTTGCCAACACTATACTACGCTCACGATGGGTGCACTTGCCCATATGTGTGTTTAGTGTTAGTGAAATATCGTGTTTTATAAATTTAAAACTTGGCTAAAAATAAGTGTTAAAGGGGCTTAAAATATACACCTAAAATATATAACACTTCACACGCATCAAGTTTTTGGCGCCGTTGCCGGGGACACAAGGATTTTAAGAAAGTTAGGAATCAACGGCCTAATCGTTTTTCTTATTTTTCATTTTTTTAGGATCTTTTTTAGATTTTTCAGCTTCTGCAGAACTCAGCACGGGCCGTGCCCGCTGAACACGCCCCGTGCCCAATCATTGGAACCGGCAATCTTGTTTTAATTCAGACAGTAAGCTGAACACGGGGCCGTGCACACTCAACACGCCCCCGTGCCCAAGTTTTAGTTACTGAAAACAGAACCGTAGGGTCCCGACGGTTGGTAATTTCTGACACAACCATGAGTGATACTGATACTTTTTTACTTTCGGCACTCTTATGGTACTATGTGGTGTCAATTATGTGGTGGTAACCATAAAGAATTAGAATGCTTTTTTCTAAATTATAAACCCCACTATATAGACCCATCATTTCCTAGTATCCTTAAGAGGGGCGAAAGTAAAAATAATCCCTATCGCTCCCTCGAATGCGTCCAACCAGATATTCTAGGAGAAATGCTTCTCGATGAATTATTTCAACTAGAAGATCTAATTTTTAATTGGTTAAAAGAACTTAGGGAAGATTTCAATAATCTTTTCCAAGACAATAACCAAGAAGAGAGGTTGGAATCGCATTCAAACAACTTCATTGTTTCCAATGATACTTCTAACTCTAGTGAGGACTTGAGCGATAGTCGTCCCTGTGTCGATTGTGCCGTGAAGGACTCCCCATCAACTTCGTTTGATGCATACATAGACCTGAGCGATTCGACATACACCTTCTTTAACGAGAGCCCGGGAAAGGGTTGGACTTGTCCACCTACATATAGCATAGGAATCACCCTCACCGACAACCTCTTGCGTTCTCGTCTTAATCTAGATCAATTAAGGTATCTTAGGCACTTTGGAGTTGTTCCATCCAGTAAGGAACCGCCCGATCCGAAAAAGTTCCTTAAAAATAGACGAACTTCATAAAACAGCCTTCCGACACGGGGCCGTGCCCAGGTCAACACGCCCCCGTGTCCACCAAAAGATTCCTTCTGACTTTTGTCAGAATACGGACAAAACGTGTCAGGATCTTGCCTGCACACGGGGCCGTGTCCAGCCGACACGGGGCCGTGTCCAGCACGCTGTCGTTTTCTATAAATGCAGCCAAGAATCCTGCACATTTGGACCATCTAGGGACAGAGATTTGGAGGGATTTTCTGACTTACCATCCTAGGTATGTTCTAAAAGAAGGTTCCTACAAGCATCTTGTCCTTTCCTCTTTTATCTATTGCCTTCTTCTTCTTTCTTGCACCAAGAACTCCATTAAAGCTTGATTTCAAGCTTTGTTGTGATGTTTATTGAATTTCTATTCAAGGAATCTTGTTAAAAATAAGTTACACAACATTGTTTTAAGTTATTTCTGCTAAAAAATGCTTCATAAATTAAGAAAATAATTTGAAACCCCAAGATTCCTTGTTCTAGAAATCTGCAGAAAGTTGAACACGGGGCCGTGTTCATTGAGCACGGGGCCGTGCCCGTGGTACTGTTTCATTAAAACGAACTGTTTTTGGTTTGTTTTCGTAGAATGTCTAGCCAAAACAGCGGAACCTCTTCTGCGCACTCAAGGAACAGCCGACAGGAAAGGAGGCCATCGATTGAAGCAACTCTCGTAAGGTACGTAATGGCGCTACGTGAAGCACTTGACGAGATGACTTCAGTGGAGGAGGTCCTCATTGACCGTATAAACTATCTCTCGGTGGGGTTGGAAAACAGTTTCCGGGAAATAAACCTCTTGCACCAGAGGTTAAACATTCTGGTAACACCTCTTATGGAACCAATCCTCCCTCAAGAGGATTGGAACCTCGCACTTGGAATTCAAAATCCTACCAGTTGGGACGACATTCCGGCGGAACCACTTCTCGAAGAACTTCAAGAAATTCCGGTGGAAGTTACACCTCCTCAACCCGATGTTCATGAGACCGCTTTTCTTCTCCCTAGGGAGATCGAAGAGTGGCTCGCTGATGTATGAGGAACCCATACCCGTAGGGAGAAGTTTTCAAACCACTTTTAACCGAGAAATCTATCTTTTCGGAAATTTTGCTAAGTAGAATAAATAGTAGGCTAGAAACTTCTTGGATTTCTTGTGTTTCTTTGACCTAACTAGCTAGTATTTTAATTTTTAGGACTATTATGTAATTCTCTCTATGATTAATGAATGATGGTTTTAGTTAAAATTGGTGTTTTGGATGGTGTTGAAATGAATAAAACACACTTGAGATGGCAAAGGATGCAAGGGAAACTTGAACCAGCACTCCATACAGGAAAGCAGAACCGTCCGACAAATTTCTTCGTTTGCAGTAAGCTCGGCACGGGCCGTGTCCACCCAACACGGCCCCGTGCTGCACAGTCTGCAGAAAAAGACCCAGTTCAGGTAACTGGACACGGGCCGTGTTCGCCCAACACGCCCCCGTGTCCAGACTTATGTTTCTCTTGTTTAATTTTGTTACTGGCACTTGAACACGGGGCCGTGTTCAGCGCCCAGTAACACAAAATTTTTGCTTTTCACACTTTTTTACACATTCAATCAACCTAAAAACTTATTTTTGGGACACATTGAGGACAATGTGTAATTTAAGTGTGGGGGGGATGCTAAAACCTTGAAACTTGCAAGTCCTAAATACAAGCCTTACACAAAACTCTATTGGAACCGCTAATCACCCCAAAATTTTTTCAAAAATTTTCTTTTTTTTTTACTTGTCTAGGTTTAATTCGGGAAATTCAAGTTCTTAAAAAGGTTATATTTTTATGAATTTACAACCGATAGCGTCGTGATAAAAAGAACCAACATAAGAAAATTATGAAAAGGCATGACAAGCTTAGTTAAAATTTAATTATATATACTTGATCACATAAAAACCCATTCCCATAAAAGTGAGTTTTGAGCCTTTATTGAGCAAACACTTACATATCATTTGACTAAATGCTCATTTTCGTTTCTTGTGTGAATAGCCGCTTGGTTCTTACGACTCTAGAACTTGCCATGACGATACATTCCCGGTCCTTACCAACTTAAACCCGAGTAAGTAAATGATGGAGGCATTAGGACTAACCCTTTTTATTTCTACACCATTATTTTTTTTTTATTTTTTTTTACCACCTACCCAAAATCCCCCTAGTTAGCCCCTTTGAGCCTAAACCTTTTCATTTCATAACCCAAACCAAACACCCTTTTTACCCACCAAAACTTTTTTCATTTTTACCCCTTTGTTTTAGTAACAAGTTCGGTTCTTTATATGACTTTTAAAAAAAAATTGTTGTTGATGATGAAGCAAAAGAAAATAAACAAACAAGTTCATCAAAAATAACTTTGTTTGAATAAATAGCTTCATCAAAAAAATAAAAGTTACAAAAATAGAAAGTCATACGAAAACCGACACTTGTTACGCTTTTCGCCCTTTTTACTAACCACTAACCACCAACCCAACCACCTACCTTTAACCCAAGCCTAACCCTTAACCCACAAAGTCCTCTTGATATTCACAAAGGTATATAAGTTAAAAAGGATGAGGATTGATTGCTTGGCAAGCCTATGGTAGGAGTAAGTTCCATGCCGCTCTCGAGTGATCCACAAAAATACATTTTCGGCCGAGTGTTGAGTGATCCCCGTGAGGTATGTGAACTTGTATATAAATAGAATTTTACAAAGGCATGTTATGCCCTAATAAGTAATTTATCCTATGAAAAGTTTTAAATAAATCATGACGAATAGGATTGTAAATAAATAAAAATAAAATTAAATAAAGAATCTTGGAAGTCCCGACACTCTACGACAAGCCCAAAAACCTTCTTCTCTACCCATTCCATTTGGGTGTGTAAATAGCCACATATTAAAGAGTTTTGCTTGAGGACAAGCAAAGATTCAAGTGTGGGGGTATTTGATGTGTTCAAATATTAACATATAAATTTCATCAAATGAGGCATAAAACTAACCCCTTTTTAGTACTAATGTTGGAAAAAGTGTGCTTTTGTCTTCCTTTTGTATTTTCAGGATTAAATGAGCTCAAATTAACAAAAGAAGCAAAAAGACATCAAAATCTAACATAAATACAAGAAAAGGAACAAGACGTGACATGCCCGACCCCACGACAGCATCTTCCCAAGCAAAACAAGAAGACAGAAGACTGAACACGCCCCGTGCTCAGCCAGCACGGGGGCGTGCCCAAGTGTCAGCAGAAAAGACAAAGTGGTAGAAGCTTCTATTGCCCACCACGGGGCCGTGCTCAGCGAACACGGGGCCATGGTCAACTATAAGATTCGCACAATCCAGCAAATCTGCATAGTACAAAGATTCTTCTGCACCACGGGGTCGTGCTCAGCGGACACGGGGGCGTGGTCAACTAATAAGACAAAGCTGCATTTAATGAAGAAAGAGAAGGATGTGGACACAGGGCCGTGCCCACTGGACACGGGGCCGTGCCCGAGCTTCTGTTCAGCCTATAAATAGATGTGCTTGGCTCAAGCTCAAACCATCCCTTGGCACACAACCTCTCTCACACTTCACCCACCACCCACCACCACCATAACACCATCATCCACCACCATCATCCATTGTCCATCGTAGAGTGTGTGAGTCGTCTCGGGATCCAAGATTGATCGTAAGAGTTCTTGACAATCAAGGCCATGCTTGTCTAAGTCTCTTACATCACTTGGTGAAGACAAAGTGTCTAGTGTAATACTTTTTTATTTCTAATCTTTTGCACTTTTTATTTGGTTTCGTATTAATGACTTTAATAACTAGTTGCTTATGTTGAAGGTGATCTTTCTTTATCGTTTGTCCGTGGTGTCTTGAAATTATTTTACTGTCTATATAAAATAAAAGATTTTCACCATTCATATCTCCACGGTATATATGGAGGTATGTTGGCTACCTGGTCGGGGGTTAAGGGAACGGTTTGGTAAAGGTCTTGCCATTGTTCAGCGTTTAGAGGTCCTGCAATGGACCTGGGTCAAATTTAGTAGGACCTCCTTCAATACTTCACGGTATTGGATGGCGGGGGTCCAAACTCTTTGATCCCCTCATAAGTTAACTACTATTAATACTATAACCCGGCTATTTAGGACTGTATCCCTGCTGACTCAGACTACTTAGTCGAGGGTAACGTCACCTCCAAAAGAGGGGCCTACCATAATATTGCATTAATAACTTAATTCATTATCTTCCAATAATCCACCCTTTTAGGATTGTATCCTTGCTGACTCAAACTACTGGGGTGAGGGTAACGTCACCTTCAAAAGAGGAGCCTACTACAATAACTAAGATAATCTCTTAATTATGTGCAAAAGTGCGGAAATAATCAAAGGTTACACTAGATACGAGTCGGAACCAAGTGATTCATCTTGTCTATCTGTTTTTATTTTTATTTTCATTTTCAGCATTTTAGTTAGTTTTTATTTTTCTTAGTTTAAAAAATTTTTCTAAACCTTTTTATTTTGATTAGACGTTGAGGATAAACCGGTACTAAAAGCTCTTGTGTCCTTGGACGACCTCGGTATCTTGCCAACACTATACTACGCTCACGATGGGTGCACTTGCCCATATGTGTGTTTAGTGTTAGTGAAATATCGTGTTTTATAAATTTAAAACTTGGCTAAAAATAAGTGTTAAAGGGGCTTAAAATATACACCTAAAATATATAACACTTCACACGCATCAATATCCATTCTGTTAGAAACTGATCGACACCAAGGATTCCTTTGGGGGTACGGCAAACCCTTGGTTTCACAAGATACAATCGCAGATTCATTGCAGGATTTTCAAAGATTGTGCAGCTCTAACCTCTTTAACACAACAGTGTGCTGTGTATCCGTGGGAGACGGAACAGGAGAGCGTCTCTTCAAGCCTTTGAAACTCAACACCACAATGTACTGAGTATCGTCTTTACCTGAGGGTACGGGTAATCTAGTGGTATACTATGATGGTTCGAATCGGAGTCCCGGTTACACATCGATGCAACACGAGAAAGAGATGGCCCACGTGGTGGACTTACAGGAAGAACTGCACGAGTCACGACCAACGGGAGAAGCCATAGTCTTTGGATTTAAAATTGGAGTCATTACTTGGACGATACAAAATGCATCACTTAGACCGATCACAAGGGCCTCCCGTGTACCCTTGTTTCAAGAGAGCTAAACATGTGATGGCAACGCTGGATGGAGCTTTTGAATGAATATGACCGTGAAACCTGGACGTGCACGAGCTTTATAGCTCGCTATCGACTCTAACATACCTGATCAGA
Organism: Helianthus tuberosus; assembly: GCA_030545235.1. Lineage (NCBI taxonomy): Eukaryota > Viridiplantae > Streptophyta > Magnoliopsida > Asterales > Asteraceae > Helianthus > Helianthus tuberosus. The sequence continues at coordinate 134,142,676 of CM060408.1, read as the reverse complement.
CTCGCCTTGTTCAAACTGAGGAACTGAAGGAAGAGAGTTCTCAAGATTGACCCATGCGGGGCATGGGGGAGCAACCTTTGGCAGGTCGGACGATATTTGCTACTTCATGGAATGAATATGGACCTCACTATACAACAACCTTAGGGAACTGGTGCAGGCGAAACACACTGGTCTCGATATCCTATTCATCTGAGTTTTGATAGGATGTATTAAAACCTGAAGACCATGTACGGGTGACCGAGCCTGAAGACCCACATAGCAACGCATGGGAACAATGTTTGACTTATGGGGAAGTCACGGTGGGATATTAGCAACCAGAAACACATATATGGAAATAAGAACAGACTGCCATGGATTTTGTCACTGGTCTACTTACAACTCGAAACGGAAACATTATCACCTGGGTGATCGCTGATGGACTCACGTTACCAACACACTTTCTTGCAATCAAGAAAACTGTCAGGTCTCACAGTTGTGAATGCTCCTCTGAGAGAGGCGGCTTTTAGGCACGAGGTGCTAACTCCTGTTACCTCTGACTTATTACGACCCCTTTACATGAAACGCTTTTACCGTTGGTCCTATTAAATGAAAGGTCCTATAAAATAGCATTTTAGGACGCTTTTGCGCGTACTAAAAACCCAGTTTTCTTGTAGTGACCCTTGGCGCACGTCAGGATCAGAGCATTGCTTATCGCCGTTGGACAAACGGTCAGAGTAAACAAACTCTCCTGGCACTCGAAGACATGCTGCGAGCATGTGTGTGACTGGCTTTGGTGCAAATTTGAAGGACTCTTACCTATGGTTGAGTACTACTGCAGTTATCATTTTGGTAACCAGACAGCTCTGTTGAGGCAGTACATAGACAATAATGCCAACCTTCTTGTTAGACTGAGATGGTTGACAACTTAATTACTGGTCCAGGACTGGTACTCAAAACTCTTGGGAAGGTTGTTTGGATCGGGAGTCGATAGGTGGCAACGCGTGACCGTCAGGAAAGCTGATAAACTTGGGAAACGCTGGAAGATCGCTGTAGGAGATCGTATCATGTTGAAAGTCTCACCCTGGGAGGGTGTCGAATGCTTGGGAAGCGTGGCGAGCTTAACTGGTGTCATGATGGACCATTCAACAGTCTGGGAAGAATTGGTAACGTAACCTACAAACTTGAGTTACCTGCTGAGCTGAGTAACATTCATGATGTCTTTCATGTTTCGCGATTAAAGAAGCGTTTGTCTGAGGAAACACTGATTGTGTCGTTTCAAGAGCTCAAGATTGACGACAAGTTACAGTTTGTCGAAGAACCTATAGAGATCATGGACCGAGAGGTAAAGGTGCGTAAGCATAGTCGTATCCCGATTGTGAGAGTTCATTGGAACTCAAGACGTGGACAAGAGTTCACGTGGGAGCGTGAGGATCAGATGAAGATCTAGTATCCTGAACTTTTTCCTGATGACCAATCCAATTCTGGTGAAACTGGTGAATTTCGGGACGAAATTCCTTTTCAAGTTGGGGATGATGTGGCACCCGGGGAAAAACCGCATCAATCTTGACTTATCACTTCATTCCTCTGTGCTTACTTGTTAAATTTCGGGACGAAATTTCTTTCAAGTTGGGGATTATGTGACGACCCGTACTCCTAAGGTGTGTCTGTTGTTGTGAATTACTTTCTGTACGATTGGGTTGCATTGTAGCTGTGTATGCTTGCACGTTTACTTGTTTAATCTAGTTAAGTTTAAACGTTTACTTGTTTAACTCGGTTAAGTTTAGTGTTAGTTGTTTTAATTAAACGATTGTTAATTTGGGCCCAAACCGATGTCTAGTAATTGAGTGGATTGCCCAAGCCGCATCCTTTAAGTCTCGTAACAAAGTTGGGCCACCCAACTCTCCGAAACTCAATGCAAAGCCCAAACAAATTGGAAGTGGGCCGGTTATTGTTGGAGGTGGGCCGATTAGCTTTGGGTTAGTAGATACATGCGCACATAAGTGATTTGTACGTGATTTTATATGTTAACTTTCACATAATCTTAAACCCTAACCACCTCTCCTCTACCTCTCATTAGCCCGACGGCAGTGGAACCCCCCCTCTCATCGATGCAACCCCCTAGTCAGTCAACATCTTAATCTAGTCAAGCTCTCGGTTAGTGTACTATTATCCTTGCTTGGTTTGAGTTCCTTTGATACATATATTATGAGATTATACATGATATTATATGTTGTATATGTGATTCATAATTAAATTGGATGTAACAGTGGCATAATCGGTCCAATAGAATGGTATGTAATGGTTTGATAAAGGGAATAACCGCCCAACTTCAAATTTGATCTCCTTTTCACCAACCCTCAATGTTAGTTGTCCTTTTCAAAAACTTGACGTGTGTCGGTGTGAGTATATTTTTAGTTATATTTTTAGCTCTTTTTTAACTCGCCGATTTTCAAGTTTTAAATTTATAAAACACGATATTTTTCTATCACTTTACACACGTTAGGGCAAGTGCAACCATCGCGGACGTAGTATAGTGATGGCAAGATACCGAGATCGTCCAAGGACATAAGAGCTTTTAGTACCGGCTTATCATCAATGTCTAATCAAACCAATTTTTTAGAAAAGATTTTTAAACTAACAAAAAGATAAAAACATAATATAAAAATAAAATAAAAATGATAGACAAGAAAGAATCACTTGGATCCAACTTATCTTTCATGTACCCTTTTGACGATTTCCGCACTTTGGGCATTTTAAGATATTATCTTATTTATAGTAGTAGGCCCCTCTTTTGGAGACAAAGTTACCCTCAACCTAGTGGTTTGAGTCAGTGATGTATGTAAAATGCAACATATAAATTACATCAATTAAGGCATAAAACTAACCCTTTTTAAGTACTAATATTGGAAAAAGAGTGTTTTTGTCTTCCTTTTGTATTTTCAGGATTAAATGAGCTCAAAAACGCAAAAGAAGCAAAAAGATAGCTAAATCCAACATAAATACAAGAAAAGGAATATTAGTGGACTGCCCGACCCCTCAACGGCACCTTCCAAAGCAAAGTAGAGAAATCAGAAGACTGAACACGCCCCGTGCTCAGCCAGCACGGGGCCGTGCCCATGAAGCAGCAGAAAAGACAAATCTATAGAAGCTTCTATTGCCCATCACGGGGCCGTGCTCAGCGGACACGGGGGCGTGTCGAAAGTACAGCAGGCGCATTTATTGTAATTGCGAATTACAATTAATGAGGAGAGAGATTGTCAGACGGACACGGGGCCGTGTCCAGCTCTCTGTTCAGCCTATAAATAGGAGTGCTTGGATTCATTTCATCTCATCCCTTGGCACACCACCTCTCTCACACTTCATCCACCACCCACCACCCACCACCATCACAACACCATCATCCACCACCATCATCCATTGTCCATCATAGAGAGTGTGAGTCGTCTCGGGATCCAAGATTGATCGTAAGCAAGGCCATGTTTGCCTAAGTCTCTTACATCACTTGGTGAAGACAAAGTGTCTAGTATAATACTTTTTATTTCTAATCTTTTGCACTTTTTATTTGGTTTTGTATTAATGACTTTAATAACTAGTTACTTATGTTGAAGGTGATCTTTCCTTATCGTTTGTCCGTGGTGTCTTGGCATTATTTTACTGTCTATATAAAATAAAGGATTTTCACCATTCATATCTCCACGGTCTATATGGAGATATGTTGGCTACCTGGTAGGGGGTTAAGGGAACGGTTTGGTAAAGGTCTTGCCATTGTTCAGCGTTTAGAGGTCCTGCAATGGACCTGGGTCAAATTTAGTAGGACCTCCTTCAATACTTCACGGTATTGGATGGCGGGGGTCCAAACTCTTTGATCCCCTCATAAGTTAACTACTATTAATACTATAACCCGGCTATTTAGGACTGTATCCCTGCTGACTCAGACTACTTAGCCGAGGGTAACGTCACCGCCAAAAGCGGGGCCTACCACAATACTGCATTAATAACTTAATTCATTATCTTCCAATAATCCACCCTTTTAGGATTGTATCCCTGCTGACTCAAACTACTAGGGTGAGGGTAACGTCACCTTCAAAAGAGGGGCCTACTACAATAACTAAGATAATCTCTTAATTATGTGCAAAAGTGCGGAAATAATCAAAGGTTATACTAGATACGAGTCGGAACCAAGTGATTCATCTTGTCTATCTGTTTTTATTTTTATTTTTATTTTCAGCATTTTAGTTAGTTTTTATTTTTCTTAGTTTAAAACATTTTTCTAAACTTTCATTTTGGTTAGACGTTGAGGATAAACCGGTACTAAAAGCTCTTGTGTCCTTGGATGACCTCGGTATCTTACCAACGCTATACTACACTCAACGATGGGTGCACTTGCCCATATGTGTGTTTAGTGTTAGTGAAATATCGTGTTTTATAAATTTAAAACTTGGCTAAAATAAGTGTTTAAAAGGGCTTAAAATATACACCTAAATTAAATGACACTTAAACGCGCATCAAGTTTTTGGCGCCGTTGCCGGGGACACAAGGATTTTAAGAAAGTTAGGAATCAACGGCCTAATCATCTTTTATTTTTTCTTTTTATTTTTTAGGATTTTCTTAGTTTTTCAGCTTCTGCAGAGCTCAGCACGGGCCGTGCCCGCTGAACACGCCCCCGTGCTCAATCATTGGAACTGGCAATCCTGTTTTACATCAGACAGTAAGCTGAACACGGGGCCGTGCCCACCCAACACGCCCCCGTGCCCAAGTTTCAGTTACTGAAAACAGAACCGTTAGATCCCGGCGGTTGGTAATTTCTGACATAAACATGAGTGATAGTAATTATTTTTACTTTCGGCACTCTTATGGTACGTGGTGTCAATTATGTGGTGGCAAACATGAAGAAGTAAAATGCTACTTCCTAAATTATAGGCCCCACTACATGGACCCACCAACATCTTACAACCTTAAGAGGGGCGAAAGTAAAAATAAACACTATTTCTCCCTCGAATGCGCCCAGCCAGATATTCTAGGGGAAATGCTCCTTGATGAGTTATTTCAACTAGAAAAGCTAGTTCAGAATTGGTTAGAAGAGCTTAGGAAGGATTTTATTGATCCACCCCAAGACGATAACCATGAAGAAATGTTGGAACCGCATTCCGACAACCTCGTTGCTCCCGAAAATACCTTCGTACCTAGCAAAGACTTGGACGATAGTCGTCCCTGTGTCGATTGTGCCGTGAAGGACTCTCCATCGACTTCGTTCGGTGCATACATAGACCTGAGCGATTCGACATACACCTTCTTTAACAAGAGCCCGGGAAAGGGTTGGACTTGTCCACCTAGAACGAAAATAGGAATTACCCTCACCGACAACCTCTTGCGTTCTCGCCTTAGTCTAGGACAATTAAGGTATCTTAGGCACTTTGGGGTTGTTCCAACCAGTCAGGAGCCACCCGATACTAACAAGTTCCTTAAAAAACTAGACAACTTCATAAAACAGTCCTTAGACACGGGGCCGTGCCCAGCCAACACGCCCCCGTGTCCATCGAAAGATTCTATTCTGACCAGTACGTCAGAATATGGACAAACTGTGTCAGAATCCCACCTGCACACGGGGCCGTGTTCACTGAACACGGGGCCGTGTCCAGGATGCTGTCGTTTTCTATAAATGCAGCCAAGAATTCTGCACATTTGGACCAACTTGGGACAGAGATTTGCAGGAATCTTCTCTCAAACTATCCTAGGTAAGTCTAAAAGAAGGTTCCAACAACCCATCTTGTCCTTTCCTCTTTTAGCCATTTCCTTCTTCTCCATCTTTCTCCAAGAGCTACCATTGAAAGTTTGGAATTCCTCCAACTCTATGGTAGGGATAAATGAGTTTTGTTCAAAGAATCTTGGTAAAAACATGTTATGAAACATTGTTTTAAGTTATCAGTAGCTAAAAAGGCCCCACAAGTTCAGAAAATAACTTAAAAATCCAAGTTTTCTTGTTCCAAAACTCTGCAGAAAGATGAACACGGGGCCGTGCTCAGTGAGCACGGGGCCGTGTCCGGTCACTGTTTCATTAAATAAACTATTTTTAGTTTATTTTTCGTAGGATGTCGAGTGAAAACAGCGAAACATCTTCTGTGCATTCGTCAAACAGCCGAAGAGGAAGAAGACCCACCATTGAAGCTACACTTGTGCACTATGTGATAGCATTAAGGGAGGCTCTCGACGAAATGACTTCAGTAGAGGAGGTCCTAATTGACCGTATTAACGATCTTACGATGGGACTTGAAAGCAGCTTCCAAGAAATTAACCTCTTGCACCAGAGGTTAAATATTCTTGTAGCACCTCCAATGGAACCAGTCCTTCCTCAACAGGATTGGAACCTGGCACTCGGAATCAACAACCCTACCGGGTGGGAAGACTTTCCGGCGGAACCTCCCGTGGAACACCAACAAGAGATCCCGGTGGAAGTTAAAACTCCTCAAACTAATGCCAATGAGCCGTCTTTTCTCCTTCCAAGGGAGGTGGAAGAATGGCTCGCCGATATTTGAGGAGAACCGCACGCGGAAGAAGGAGTTCAAAAAGGCCTTGGTTAACCAAGATTAATTACTTCTTGGAAATTTTGCTAATTAAAATAAAGTAAAGGCTAGGACTCCATGGTTTGTTATTTCTTCATTTTATCTAGTTTAATTTAGGACTATGTAAGTTCTCTCTATGATGAAATGAAATGATGGTTTTAAGGTTTGGATGGTTTGTAATGAATAAAACACACTCATGGTGGTAAAGGATGGAAAAGGGAACGAGAAAAATGATCCCATGCACAAGAACAAGGCAACCCGACAATTCTCTCCATTCCAGAAGGTTCAACACGGGCCGTGCCCAACCAACACGGCCCCGTGTCTAACCACCTGCAGAAAAACGCCCAGTTCAGGTACCTGGACACGGGCCGTGTTCACCCAACACGCCCCCGTGTCCAGACTTCTGTTTCTCTTATTTTAATTTTGTTACTGGCACTTAAACACGGGGCCGTGCCCGGATAACACGGGGCCGTGTTCAGTGCCCAGTAACACGAAATTTTTGCTTTTTAAACACTATTTTACACATCTAATCAACCTAAAAATTTATTTTTGGGACACATTGAGGACAATGTGTAATTTAAGTGTGGGGGGGATGCTAAAACCTTGAATTTTGCAAGTCCTAAATACAAGCCTTACACAAAACTCTATTGGAACCGCTAATCACCCCAAATTTTTTTCCAAAATTTCATTTTTTTTTACTTGTCTAGGTTTAACTCGGGAAATTCAAGTTCTCAAAAAGGTTATATTTTTACAAATTTACAACCGATAGCGTAGTGATAAAAAGAACCAACATAAGAAAATTATGAAAAGGCATAGCAAACTTATTTAAAATTTGATTATATATACTTGATCACATAAAAACCCATTCCCACAAAAGTGAGTTTTGAGCCTTTATTGAGCACACAATTACATATCATTTGAATAAATGCTCATTTTTCGTTTCTTGTGTGAATAGCCGCTTGGTTCTTACGACTCTAGAACTTGCCATGACAATACATTCCCGGTCCTTATCAACTTAAACCCGAGTAAATAAATGATAGAGGCATTAGGACTAACCCTTTTTATTTCTACACCATTATTTTTCTTTTTCTTTTACCACCTACCCAAAAATCCCCCTAGTTAGCCCCTTTGAGCCTAAACCTTTTCGTTTCATCACCCAAACAAAAACCCTTTTACCCACCTAAACCTTTTTCATTTTTAACCCTTTATTTTAGTAACAAGTTCGGTTCTTCGTGAAAAAAAAAATAAAAAAAATGTGTGTGATAAGGATGAAGCAAAAAGAAAATAAACAAACAAGTTAATCAAAAATAACTTAGTTTGAATAAAAGCTTCATCAAAATAAAAGTTGCAAAAATACGAAAACCGACACTTGTTACGCTTTTTGCCCTTTTTCTACTAACCACCAACCCAACCACCTACCTTTAACCCTAGCCTAACCCTTAACCCACAAAGTCCTCTTGATATCTACAAAGGTATAAAAGTTAAAAATGAGGAGGATTGATTTCTTGGCAAGCCTATGGTAGGAATAAGTTCCATGCCGCTCTCGAGTGATTCACTAAAAATACACCTTCGGCCGAGTGTGAGTGATTTCCCCGTGAGGTATGTGAACTTGTATATAAATAGAATTTTAAAGGCATGTTATGCCCATATAAGTAATCTCTTTTATGAAAAGTTCTAAATAAATCATTACGAATAGGAATGTAAATAAATAAAAATAAAACCCAAAAAGATCTTGGAAATCCCGACACTCTACGACAAGCCCAAAACCTTCTCTTCTACCTATTCCATTTGGGAGTGTAAGCCACATATTAAAGAGTTTTGCTTGAGGACAAGCAAAAGTTCAAGTGTGGGGGTATTTGATGTATGTAAAATGCAACATATAAATTACATCAATTAAGGCATAAAACTAACCCTTTTTAAGTACTAATATTGGAAAAAGAGTGTTTTTGTCTTCCTTTTGTATTTTCAGGATTAAATGAGCTCAAAAACGCAAAAGAAGCAAAAAGATAGCTAAATCCAACATAAATACAAGAAAAGGAATATTAGTGGACTGCCCGACCCCTCAACGGCACCTTCCAAAGCAAAGTAGAGAAATCAGAAGACTGAACACGCCCCGTGCTCAGCCAGCACGGGGCCGTGCCCATGAAGCAGCAGAAAAGACAAATCTATAGAAGCTTCTATTGCCCATCACGGGGCCGTGCTCAGCGGACACGGGGGCGTGTCGAAAGTACAACAGGCGCATTTATTGTAATTGCGAATTACAATTAATGAGGAGAGAGATTGTCAGACGGACACGGGGCCGTGCCCAGCGGACACGGGGCCGTGTCAAGCTCTCTGTTCAGCCTATAAATAGGAGTGCTTGGATTCATTTCATCTCATCCCTTGGCACACCACCTCTCTCACACTTCATCCACCACCCACCACCATCACAACACCATCATCCACCACCATCATCCATTGTCCATCATAGAGAGTGTGAGTCGTCTCGGGATCCAAGATTGATCGTAAGAGTTCTTGACAATCAAGGCCATGTTTGCCTAAGTCTCTTACATCACTTGGTGAAGACAAAGTGTCTAGTATAATACTTTTTATTTCTAATCTTTTGCACTTTTTATTTGGTTTTGTATTAATGACTTTAATAACTAGTTACTTATGTTGAAGGTGATCTTTCCTTATCGTTTGTCCGTGGTGTCTTGGCATTATTTTACTGTCTATATAAAATAAAGGATTTTCACCATTCATATCTCCACGGTCTATATGGAGATATGTTGGCTACCTGGTAGGGGGTTAAGGGAACGGTTTGGTAAAGGTCTTGCCATTGTTCAGCGTTTAGAGGTCCTGCAATGGACCTGGGTCAAATTTAGTAGGACCTCCTTCAATACTTCACGGTATTGGATGGCGGGGGTCCAAACTCTTTGATCCCCTCATAAGTTAACTACTATTAATACTATAACCCGGCTATTTAGGACTGTATCCCTGCTGACTCAGACTACTTAGCCGAGGGTAACGTCACCGCCAAAAGCGGGGCCTACCACAATACTGCATTAATAACTTAATTCATTATCTTCCAATAATCCACCCTTTTAGGATTGTATCCCTGCTGACTCAAACTACTGGGGTGAGGGTAACGTCACCTTCAAAAGAGGGGCCTACTACAATAACTAAGATAATCTCTTAATTATGTGCAAAAGTGCGGAAATAATCAAAGGTTATACTAGATACGAGTCGGAACCAAGTGATTCATCTTGTCTATCTGTTTTTATTTTTATTTTTATTTTCAGCATTTTAGTTAGTTTTTATTTTTTTTAGTTTAAAACATTTTTCTAAACTTTCATTTTGGTTAGACGTTGAGGATAAACCGGTACTAAAAGCTCTTGTGTCCTTGGACGACCTCGGTATCTTACCAACGCTATACTACACTCAACGATGGGTGCACTTGCCCATATGTGTGTTTAGTGTTAGTGAAATATCGTGTTTTATAAATTTAAAACTTGGCTAAAATAAGTGTTTAAAAGGGCTTAAAATATACACCTAAATTAAACGACACTTAAACGCGCATCAGTCAGCAAGGATACAATCCCACTAGGTCGGAATATTTGTGAGTGCACTAATGTCTATCGCCTCCGTCAATTCAGTTCGTAGCAGATAATAGAAGAAAACGTGATTTTATTGTGAAATATGTAGTAAAAAAAGGCAAGGTGGCAAACTTGTAAATAAAGGGAAATCCCTTATATCTTGGCCTATAAATAGGAGCCTAATGTTAGGCATTAGGAGCTTTTGCTCATTTTGGTCATTTTGGAGCTTGGTGCTTAGAGAGAGAAACTAGAAAGAGAAACTAGTGCTCAAGGTGATTCGTGGTGCTTGTACTTGTCGTATATTGAATAGAATCACGTTTGTGTTTCGGTCTTGTGTTCGGTCCACGTACGTGTACGGATTCCGCACGTCACACGTATCGGTTCGCAATCGTTTCGGAGTTTTAAAAGGTCCTACAACGCGCTCACAAGTGGTATCAAAGCAGGAGCTCGATTGCATGGATCAAACACACAAGAATTAACGAGTTTACATCAGATTCAGATAAAAAAAAACGCATCAGATTTGTTATTTTTTTGGTTCTACTCATCTTCTTCATCTTTTACAACTTAAAACTCAAAATTAAACGAGATTTTACGGTTAAAAATCGCTAAATTTTTCATATTACATGCGAAACATATGGATTCATAATCCTACAAATTTTCAAAATTTAATTCAAAGAAAGCCGTGAGATTTTGATAATTTTTTGGTCCGAAAAAATGAAATTTTAGCTGCTGTTCATAAGACGTCCGATCGGATGTCTTTGAAAAGTCAAACAAAAAACTCATCCGATCCAATTAAGTGAAATAAAGTCATCCGTTCAGTTGTGTCATCCTATTGGAGGAGATATAAGTAAAGTTTGACTTTGGTTGACTTAATTCGAACGGAAGGCCCTCCGTGCGGATTGCAATCCGTTGCATGATACATTTCAACTAAACCTATCCGATCAAATAAAGAGGCCCATTATTTGTTGCATGTGAAAGATAAATTCTCGGTCCAATAAAAATCAAGAAGTGTGTTTGGTTCGAGATACCGTACGGCCCAAATTTAAAAGAGATTGATCTTGAAATTGTCTAGTCTGTGATAGGGGTCCAATAAGAATAAACAACATTTATTGAATAGGATTGTTAAGCCGACAAGCAATTACTCAGTTCAATGATGATTTATAAGTTTGTGCAGCCCATGTTACTTTTGATCACTTTCAATGGTTAAAATTCTTGGTCCAATAATTCGTTTATTGAGTTTTTGTTTGTAGTGCATTTAATGAGATTAATTGTTTTGATAAAAGTAAAGTTGTATCAGAGATAATCACGCGAAGTTTGGTCAAATTGAAAAGGTGGCAGTTTGGTTTAATTAAAAAGTGGCGGTCCAATTATGTTGCTCATTTGTGGAAAGTTGTAAGGCTGTTGTATTTAAATTCAGTCCATCCGATCCTCTGCATTCATTAATATTTGACTTTGGTAGACACACTTCGATCGGATTGACATCCGATCCAGAGTTCAATTAGTTCAATATTACACTATTGTCTCATCTGATTGATAACATGGGTCCAATGAGAAACTTTTGATAGCAGCCCACTAAATACTCGGTCCTATAGAAAATGGAGTTGGCATGTGATTAATCATCAATTTGCATGAGAAATTGAAAATTGTTGTTGCACAATTGATCAATTTAGGTGAGGTCCAATAACATTCACTTTGTGTTTCAGTTTGTCACGTGAAGTGTGGCCCAATATTGACAATTCATATTTTGCGGCCCAATAGGATTAAGCTTTGAAATAAAGTTGTCGGTCACATAATTGCTTTCAAAGAGTTGTTCGGCCCAATTAAAATCACTGGTGATTTGTTTGTATCAAAGCCCATCACGTGAAGATCAACAATGAAAACATTCTGCATGTGAATTGTCAGCGGACTTGTGAGAACATTAATTTTTGTCAGGTCCACTAATTTGAAGGTCCAATTGAAAAACAATAATCAACTCTGACATTGAATGCATTTGAACGGATCAATTATTGTTGCTTGTGAAGCTTCATAGACAGATTGCATGTGAATTGTAATAAGTTCTTGTCGGCCATTATCATATAAGAGTTCAGATTGCATGAGAAGTTCACCGAACGGATCGCAATCCGAACGAATTGCAATTCGTTGATTAATTCCACTATATTTCATTTTGCCACTAAACGGATCACAAACCGAATGGATCGCAATCCGATCCATAGCACAGGCCCATTAAAGGAGTAATCCGAACGGATCACAATCCGTTCCAAAGTAATCTGTTTCAAAATATTAAAGGCCCAATAGTCTTTCAACATATTAGTTGTGCGGCCCAATAAGACAATTGACGAACGGTGATTCGCACGGATTGTCATCCGATCCAAAGTTATCTGATCCATTTTCATCCGATCCTTTCAAAGTCTTTTGGACAAAGTCATCCGATTGACTTCCGTTGACCTCATTCGCTCAAGTTTTCATCCGAACATCGTTGGAACGAGTCCGCTAGTCTTCGACACGAGTTTATCATCACACGTTTCACGAATTTTCACACATTCAGTTCATTTTTTTTTTAAATAAAACTGATTGTTTATTTGTTTGTGTGCAGGTGATAAACGAGACGAAAAATTCAAGGAACGATAATATCAAGACACAATTCGAAGATGTCGGGAGGTGGCGAAGAATTTTACAACACATTTTATAATGCTTACACTTCTGAAACAAAGACGGAGACCAGCAGCATTTCAAAAACGATTTCAGATAATTTGAAATATGATAATGTGTACGGAAACCAACAAAAGCCACCGAAATTAATGAATATCGAGGACTATAACTGGTGAAAAAAGCGGTTTAAGGGTTGGGTAAAAGCATTTACTTATGACAGTTGGATAATGTTGAAGTTACGATATAAAGAACCAACAAAACAAGGAGGAATTTTATTAACAATTGAAGAATTCACTGAAAAAGAAGTAAAAAACATGTGTGCTGAACAAAAGATGATTGCATTGTTGTATCAATCTGTTCGAGAGGATATTATTTCATTACTTGATGATGAAACTACTTCAAAAGGTTTGTGGGAAGCTTTAGAGATAGAAAAAAAATGTACAGGTGGCGAAGAAATTATAAAAAACAAACGATCGTTATTAAAAAAGGGATTTGATTTGTTTGCATGCATGAAAGGTGAAATCGTACCTCAGATGATTGAAAGATTTTGCCATCTTATACTCGAATTGGAGAGGTTTGGTGTTTCAAAAGAAAATGAAGAGATCATTGACAGGTTGATTGAAGCTCTTCCAAAAGAAAACGATTGGTCAAACTATGTCATGATACTCAAAAAACAACAATGATATGAGCAAAGTGAACTTGGATTGGTTAATCGAGAAGCTTGAAGGTCATGAATTGGAAATACAAAAGCAGAACAAAATGGCAAATCAACAATATCAACAAAATCTCGATCTATACTACAGAAGAAGTATGATTGATCAAGCGTCAAAGACGGCATTTAGTTCAGGAAGCTCAAAGGATTCATCTCAACACAGTTTTTCAAAGGATTTGGGTTATCATTCATTCGCTTTAAATTCGTCAAATCCGAACATAGTTCAGTGCAATATCGCCATAGATCTGAAAAACTCTCAAAGTTTAAATGCAGAAGTTGCCAAGCAACAAATGGTGTTTTTAGCATCTGTCCTGGAATCGTACGAAAGTCTGATCGCGGGTAAGGTTGGAAACCCGAATATGACAAAGGAAGATTATGATCAGATAGATCAAGAGGAGATGGAGCTGATAGACATAAAATGGTGCATGGCTAGCGCTATGAGGAGAGCACAACGGTTTATGGAAATCACCGGAAGATCATGTTTGGGAACTGCTGATACAAAACTGGGATTCGACAAATCAAAAGTTACCTGTTTCAAGTGCAAATAGAAAGGGCACTTCAAGAGAGAGTGCACAAACAGGAAAACTGATGAAGTTGTGAATCCATTCGAAGATGATTATTATCAGAAAGCAATTTATCATCACAACAGCGGGTCATCAAATGTGAATCAAAAGCAAATCGATGAAGGTTCATCAAAAGAGAAGTCGAGGGCTCTAGCAGTTATACAGGACGACGAGGGTTATGATTGGAGTAAAGTTTTTCCAGAAAAAGATTATGTTGGATCCGCATTCATAGCTGAAGTGGTTGATGATAAACGATGGCAGAGAGATTATGCTCGGTTTGAAATCAGAAATTTGAGTGCTCCTTTTAAGGAAGCACAAAAAGCAAAAAGATAGGATGCTGAGCGAGAATGTTATTTGGATCCACAAGGAAATCCAGTCATTGATCCTGAGAAGGTGGATTTCGATGCAGTGACAAACGTATTTCCAGATTGTGACATGTTTCATACGAGGAGATTATTTGAGAAAGATTATGAAGCTAATCTGTTTAAACGTTTAAAGGAAGTTTTTGAGGCAAGTCTACCAAAAGTGGTGGAGTTGAAAAAGAAGAAAGAAGAAGAGATTGAGAAGCTGGTTGTAGAGGTGAAGAAAACAACAGGGGATGCTCATGAGAACGAACTAAAGAATGATGAGGATCAGAAATTGTAAACAGAAGAATCAAATGTGCCAGATGAAACTGAGGTAAAAATTCCAACTGAATCTTCTGAATTATTAAATAATGATCAAAATGTTGATAAAACTGAAGATAAGTGCAGGAATTGCAAAGAAATGTGCAAAGCCTATACTGATAAAGACGAAAAATTAAAATTAAAATCAAAAGATATTGAATTAAATAAAATCGAAACTGTTTTCAAAACAAAATGTAAAGAAATGCTTGAAAATGAAGAAGTGTTGAAACAAAAGATTGAAAAGCTGACACTAAAATGTCAAGATTTTGAAAAAGAAAATGAGATTTTAAAACAAAAGTGTTTGGCAAAATGTGATGATTGTGTTCAAAAAGATAATAATATTCAAGATTTACAAAAAGAGTATGATAAAATAAAATGGTCAAGTCAAAGAATACAAGAAGCTTATGATATTTTAAAAAACAAGTCAAATGTTTCGATGAAAGATTGTCAGAAAGTTTAAAAACAACAAGATTTTTTGAGAACAAATATGAAGAAAAGCAACAAGAGTTAAAAAAATGTATTGATGAAGTTGCTAAACTCAAACAAGTTTTGGTTGAAAAATAAAAGATTGTTACAAAACTCCAAAGTTATCATAGTTCTTCGTACATTCTCGAACGTATTTTCAACATCACACCAGATGACAAAGATTCTGAAAAGAATAAAAAAGGTATTGGTTCAGAATATCATCAGGTGCCACCACCATTGAGAGGTAATTATACGTTTTATGATGAAGAAAAGGTGGCAAAAGGTCTGAACATGGTTGACCAATTACCTAAAAATATCGATGTGATTTACACCAAATCTGATGATGCTGATGATTCAGAGGTGGTAAGTAAGGTTGTTGAAAGCGTTTTGTCAGAGGAGTCTACCAAAAAAGATAAGTCTGAGTCACAGGATGAAAATGAGGGAAGTTTTCATGATAATTATGTTAAACATTCAAAATCTGAGAAAGTTGTGACTGATGATTCAAAAGGATTGGTTTATACCATGATTGGATCGGACAAATTACTCTTAGATATTGAAGTCCCGATTCAAAATGTGATTTCAGATAAGATCAACAAAGTTTTCAAACTGGGAGAAATCGAAAAGTCTAAAATTGCAAAGTATGCCGGAAAAGCGAGCAAGAAAACTTTTTATAACAAACCTGGTTACAAAAAGAAAAACATGAAGGCTGGGTTGGGTTATAAAAAGAAGCAGAATTGGAAAAGAAATGAAAAGCAAAATTTTCAAAAGAAAAAGAATTTTGTTCACGGGAAAAGTTCAGAAAAAGAGAAAGAACTCCAATTTAGACGACAGTCTAATGAAGAGTTCTATGCTCAGAAAAGCAACAACAACAGGCTAAAGATGTTTCGAGAAAAACTTGTTTTAAATGTGATCAAACTGGACATCTTGCACGCAAGTGTCCAAACCCAAAGCTTGTTGATGTTGAAAAACAGAAATCTGAGAGTGTGAAACAAAGGTTTACAAGATTTGATTCAAAACAAACTTGGAGGTACAACACAAACAAGTTTGCTTCGAATCAAACTTGGAAATCAAATCAGACTAGGTTTGATTCAAGACAAACCTGGAATTTTCACACACTCAGATTCAGAACAACACAAAGTTGCCAAAAATTGGTTGATATGACAAAACCAAACCAGTTTTGGAAACCAAAAGTTGCTGTTCAAAATAAAAATAATCAAAACGAGTCACAATTTTACAAAAGAAGTGCGTCAAAAGGACAAAACTGGGTGGCTAAGGAACAAGTGACTTCTGTAAATGACGAAAAAGTTGAAGTCAAAGATGAAAAAGTTTTTGTACAAAATGACAAATATTTTCCATCATTAAATGAATTTTGTGTTGAGATGCCTAAGGTCAAACAGTCCTGGGCTGAATTGTTCAAGTAATTGAGTTGTGTATATGTGCAGGTGCTCCCGAAGAATACTGAATGTCAACTAAAGGAGTATCAGAGCAGCCTGGCACTAGAGGAGAAGGCTGCTGGTCCCTGCCACTGAGAAACAGGGAGTTAGTTTGTTTCTGTACATAAATAAACCATATTTAAAAACCCTAAAAATTGAAAATTTTAAAAACCAAAAATATGTTTTTATTTTGTCAAAAATAAAAATTTCAAAAATATGGTAATTGAATACGCCGAAACCCTCACGGCTAAACAAACATGATTAATTTCACAAGATTGAAAAACGGTTTTCAAACTGTAAAATATCAATGTGTTGTAAATCATGGGGGTATATTTTTGCAAAACAGAGCATGTGAAGCAGAAAATGGATGGCGACTCAATGTTGTCAGCATCGGTTATCAAATTTTCTTTAAATGTTTTGAATTTTAGGGGGATTAAGCGTTGTCAGAAAATCCAAAAACATTAGAAAATTTGAAAAAGCCAAAAACATGATAAAATTCAAAAAGAGTTTCTGTGTAAAAAGAGGAAATGATAGTACATCAGTAGACAGTCACAATACGCTAAAGAAATGGAGAGCTAAAATGTGATAAACGGTCTCACTGATGATATGCCAGTAGGTTTTTACACGCTTAGTAGATTGTTTTCGAGATATAAACCTAAATATCAATACTTGCTTATCTTGTGGGGAACATCTCTCGGATATATGGGTAACCCCCGAAATCTTGTTTGAGAGATTGCCTGATTCAGAGATACTAGGTCTTTATACTATTTGATATCTGGGGTATTATACCTGGTCTTCTTATATTGCGGAAGCAATGACCTAGACCTCGTATAATATCTGGGGTATTATACCTGGTCTTCTTAATTTGAAAGATGTAATTCAAATGCAGTTGTAAAGAAGATTCCCAGAAGGAACACACCTAAAGTCGAGCCTTCATCTCTTTGACTGAACGGAAGTTCATACCTGAGCTCTCAAGGTCTCGTACTAACCCAGAGAACATATATCAAATTAGTATATTCACCTGTAAGACTGAATCTAGGGAATCTTAATACGGGAGTATATTCTGAGGTGGGACACGTGAATAAGTTTAAGTCTTTAAAACACTAATCTCGTATCTCGAATTAGTTAAACTTTGTGTGAAAATTTTAGTGGATTAGTATACTGACAATCTAAGTGAATCATTTAGAACTTAAAGTGTTTAGACCTCAACGGTGCTAGTGATTTGTCATAAACTGATATGATCCTCTAACGCAATCTCAAACAAAAATATTGGCTGTAAATATTGTTTGTAAATATTTGTTTACTCTTTTACATTCCAGAAAAATACAAAAAGATTTTGATTTCACTTTATTTTCGACAACCGATGTCTGAGAGTTGAGTTTCAAAATCTAAGTATGCTGAACGTATTTCTGAAAAATAAACAAGTTCATTAAGTTGAAACTTGTAGTCTTAAAATCAAAAAATAAAAACAGTTTGTGAAATCTCCAAGGTCATTAATTTGGACTTGGATGATTAACTGTGAGGGATTTGGATTCTTAAATCGTCAAATCTATAAAGTCAATTTGATAGGGAGAGAGAATCAAGTAATCCTGGATACACTCTTTTTGTTATATTTGTGAAATAGAGCCAGGTTCTTGATTAAAAGTCTTTGAGAGCCAGGTCATCATTCCTAGACAACCAAAAACGCTTTAACTATCGTATATTTGAAATGTTTCAGCTTGTGCTGAGAGAACCAGGTTTTCAATCCTGGATATTCAAAACGTTGTCACTAATAAATGTTTGAGAAATTGCAGATGTTGTACCAGATTACGATCCCGATAGCCAAGTCTAAGGGGGAGTCTGAAGACGAGCTCATCGCAAGGGGGAGCTTGTAATTGGAAAGCCATGTGTCATTCCCAAAAGCACGGAAGCTTAACGAAAGGGGGAGCCTGAAGAAAGAGTCTACCGAAAGAGGGAGCAATTGAAGCCGAAGACAGATCCATGGGGAGTTTGTTCGAGCAAGAGGGAGTCTGTGGGTGCAGAAAGCGTCAAAGCTTCCAGAAGACTCAAAGAGAGTGAGAGAAAGACAAGACGCTACGAGATTGACTGCGGCAATATCCAATGGGGAGTCTGTGAGTACACTAATGTCTATCTCCTCCATCAATTCAGTTCGTAGCAGAGAATAGAAGAAAACGTGATTTTATTGTGAAATATGTAGTAAAAAAAGGCAAGGTGGCAAACTTGTAAATAAGGGGAAATCCCTTATATCTTGGCCTATAAATAGGAGCCTAATGTTTGGCATTAGGAACTTTTGCTCATTTTGGTCATTTTAGAGCTTGGTGCTTAGAGAGAGAAACTAGAGAGAGAAACTAGTGCTCAAGGTGATTCGTGGTGCTTGTACTTGTCGTATATTTAATAAAATCACGTTTTTATTACGGTCTTGTGTTCGGTCGACGTATGTGTACGGATTCTGCACGTCACACGTATAGGTTCGCAATCGTTTCAGAGTCTTAAACGGTCCTACAACGCGCTCACAATACTGAAAGATAATTAATTAAATTATTAATGCAAAATGTGGTGGACCCCCTTACGAGGCGACTATCACCCTCAACCCGTTGGTCTGAGTCAGCAGGGATACAGTCCTCGCGGGGTTGGTTTAAAGTTTTAATAGTAGTTTATGAATAAGGGGTGTAAGCGTTTTCTTACTCTCAGTCGGGCCAGTCATTCCCGGCCAATCCATGGAGTAGTACTAAACTTGCACCAGGTTCTTGCAGGATCTATACACTGAACGAGACATAGAATTACCCAGTTGTAACACCTCGAAAATTCATGTTCAATGAAATAACGACACGTGTCATATAAGACAAAAAGCGTTATAAACCCGGATTTAATAAAGATGTTTTGGCAGGATTTGAAAGTGCCGTCATGTAAGTTCTTACCTCTGAACGACCTCATTTATAAATCCCAAGACCCTAATATAAATCTTAAACATCTAATATACCTTCAATCCGGTAATTTCTGACAATAATTGAACTCATTGCAAAAGATAGGATCCTATGGAAATTCTACTGTAAACCTTCGTTCATGGCACTTTTAAAAGGATTCAATGGATTATATCAAAGTGGTAGGGTATAAACTGTTCAAGGAACGTTTTAGAGGCCCCAAACTGATAAAATAATGTCCCAAATTCGAAATAAGTGGTTTCCCTTTCGAAATCCTGAAAGAACAAACAGTTTTGGTTTCTGCTAAAGGCTTGCGCACCGCAAGCATGTTCCTTACGGTGCGCAAGGTGTTGCCAGCGACAGAAAGTTCGCCTGTTTGCTGTTTAAACGCAATATCTGACCTTTAATCGATTTTACTCATATTTGGACGACCCCTAAATGGCTCCTAGACATTAGGGACATGTGTTAGTGATCAGGGAACATTGCTAGAGTTGTTTGTCAACAATCTAAGTGTTCTTGAGCACTATAAAAGGCCATGAAGTTGCTACCATTTGATCATTCACTTCTTGTGCAATTCTGGAGCTTTTGGGAGCTTAAGAGCAGACACAAGACCTTCCTAATCAAGCATAGGACTTCAGTAAGTTTGCTTATCCTTCCTTAGTTAAGTTTTTACTTAGTTTAAGCTTAAAAGTCAAACCGTCGTAATTAACGGTTGACTTAACGATTAATCATTGTTGGTCCAGTGATTTGTCGAATTGAAAGTAGTTATAAGTTGGTAATTATGTGGGTAATAAACCCTTAAAAGGGTTCCCCCTAATTCCCACTCTAACTAGGTCAAATGTCGGGTCAAACTAGTGATTAAAAAGTCAACAGGATACTTAATTTCTAATTTATGCATAATTAGCAATGTAGAACACATACAACCTGTTTGATCATTAATATAACTTGGTAATTAGTATAAGAACATGTCTAAACATGTTCAACCCGACAATTTACTGTTTAGACCCGGTTCGGAACCGAAAGTCGCAAAGCTTTGACTTCAGTTCTGACCCGTTTAGGTATGATTTAGAAATACCTTAGAGCTCTATTTGGACCAGGTTACATGCTAGTATAACCCTCTGTGATTATACACCATGGTTCATTAGTTAACCAATTAATACGCATGACTCCGTTAATTGCTCATATGTTGACCATTATGCCCTTTTCACCTTAAAACGTGATTTGTGAAAATGTAAAAGTGTAGAAACCTTAGTTACTGATATATAAACTTGTATGCAAAGTTTGACATCAGTTTGAGGTGTAGATTGAGAGTTATGCTCATTAGCGTAATTAAGAAGCTTTTTGTTAATTAAACGACATAATTAGCGTATAGCCTATTTAAACATACTTTTTGATATCAAACTTAGTACCCAATGATGTAATATATTATTTTGGGATTTTTGAAGATTTTTAATTAATTTTAGGCTGAGCATAACTTATAGTCGTAGGCTTAACCCGGTAATTGTCGGTTTTGCCCTTACGGGCTATAAAATGAGTTTTACATATCTAATCGACTCCAAACCTTTTGCTACTGATCTTAAATGATAAATAAATTATTTTAAGCCTTCTGGAATAATAAAAATATCAGCTTTATGTATAGAACCCGGAAATGGCTTCTAATCGCCTTTTTAAGCGTTTTTAACGCATAGTATGTACTAGAACTATTTTAAACATACAAGGGTTGATACCTACTAATATTTTGGGTAAATTATAATATTTTAACAGTAAGCAAAAGTTGTTTAACTCAGACTTCAGTTTTGAGCTTTTCGGCTTATGTGAAATTACCAAAATGCCCATACGGTGCATAGATTGGTTATATTTGATAAATTTCACATATATACTTTACCCTACTGTTATAACATATTAAACTAAGTATTTTTGCTGATTATATCAGACCTGTAACTCAGGTAAATACTTAGACTCTTTTATAACCTTATAAATGACCAAACTACCCCTTCGGGGCATAGTTTGTGTTTAAATTCATTTCGGGCATAATGTATGATATCTTACTGATGTCACAACATATTTGAAGCATATTAACTTAGGAAACCTGTATATGGCTCTTACGGATACCCATTACGCTTATTACGCGTTCGGTTCGGTTTATGTAACTAGTTTACATATATTAGCCGAAACGGGTCAAACCTTATTGGTTTTATCTCAAAATCCAGAATGTGTATGAAATACCCATATTAAGCAAGTCTCCGAACTTTTCGGGTCTAAATCACATTCTATCCGGTCTTCGCTTAATCGTGCGTACGAACCGTATCTTTGAAACTAACCGGTCTAAGCTTAAGCTTAACTAAAGACCCGTTAGGATTCTAATAGGTTATTATAAACCTTCGTTCCAGATTAGGAGGACCAGTAAAAGCTACTTGCATTTGCTTATTGTGATTATTACTTTGCTCAGGTAAATACTTTTAACTTATTTTCCCTATACGGGCTTGGGTTACGGTATATAAAATACCGCTTGGTCGGACATCAAATCTTCCATCATTTGGTGGTTAATTGAATAATTTGATCGGTCCATTTAAACAGTTTTGTTTACTTAAAAGCCTTTGGGGGGTTAATGACCATGTCCCGGATATCCCTGGCATCATTTTACGAAATGGCCACGACTTAAGCGCGGGGTGTAGGCGTACACCCGTCAGTGCATAAAAGAATAATGTGGTGTGTCTATTGATCTTTAACCCGGACACGATCCGGGCTACTGAACGCATAAGGAACATGTAATTCGTTCGCAAGATTATATATTTAAATAATTCTCCCAAGTTATAAAATGTTTATGCCACGTGCATCCAAATCAATTTTTAATCATTTTTCCCAAATGAGTCAGTTGATTGTATTTACCAGTGTAAACTGACGTATTTTCCCAAAAAGATTAAATGCAGGTACTAAGCGTAATTGGCTGGGATTTCTCCTTAGCATCAAAAGAAGTCTCACAAGCTTAAGATGCCTAAAGTCTGTTGAACTATTGTTTCTATTTTATTTTCGATCCGTCTGTGGATAAACAATCGACAGTTGTGATATTTGATATTACAATATTATATTCGGTTGACTTATATCTTTCATTTTCTTCCGCTGTGCATATTAAATATTGTGTTGTTTGACTATTATGTTGCCAACCACGTCACGATACTCCCCACCGGGCCCACCGGTGACACGTGGAAATCGGGGTGTGACACCAGTCCACCCTTCTAACCCCCTAACAGGCAATTACCATGCTTTATATAGACCGTAAAGACATGAATATGTTGAGTAAACGAACATATGAAGAATGGGTGAATAAATTCGCCTTCAATATAAAAAACTAATTATTAAAGTCATTAATACTAACCCAATTAAAAAGTAGCCAAAGTTTGGAAATCATAAAAGAAATACATAAAAGATATGTCTTCACCAAGTGATGTAAGAATTTAGCCAAACATGGCCTTTGTTTGACAAAGATTCTTATGATCAATCTTGGATCCCGAGACTACACACACTCTCTAAAGATGGAAAAATGGATGATGGTGGTGGAGTGGTGGCAAGTGAGAGAGAAGTGGTTTGCCAAGAGATGAGTTGAAGTGGAACCAAGCATTTCTATTTATAGCTGTCTTCAGAAGCTTCAGCACGGCCCGTGCCTGGCTGGCACGACCCCTTGCCCATCTCTCTCTCTCTCTTCCTCATTAACTACTTGTCAGTTGTTGTACTAACACGGCCCTGTGTGTCAACGGCACGATCCGTTGCCAAAGTACTTGCTGTACTATCGCAGATTCTGAAAATCTTTGAGTTGACCACGCCCCGTGTTGGCTTAACACGACCCCATGTTGGCTGCCATTTTTGTCTTTTGTAGTTGTCTTTTTCTCCTGCCCAGTATCCATCTTCGGACACGGCCCGTGTCTGGTGGACACGGTCCCGTGCCAGCCTTCTGTTCTTGTTATTTTGGGGGTTGGATGTGAATTGGGCCTTAGCGAGCTGCGACAATTCCTTCTTCTTTATATTTATGTTGAATTTTGCTGTCTTTTTGCTCCTTTTACAAATTTAAGCTTTTTTATCCCTGGAAATCTAAAAGGAATGAAAACACAAGCTTTTTCCAACATTAGTACTAAAAAGGGCTGCTTTTACGCCGTATTTGACATAATTTATATGTTGTATTTTAATCACATATGTTGTTATGAACAGGGATTGGTTAGACTCTCTCTCAAGACATCTAAGTGGTTTACAAAAGTACCCTAATTTGATTCACTCCCTCTCAGGACATAAACCTAGGATAGACTCGGGTTCTTGATTAGACTTGTTAGACAAAGGTCAAAAGGTAAACTAGTTCAGACTCCTCTCGAAGCTCCTACCTAGCAATTTAATGACTTAGACCTAACAATAACCTCGCACCTCCCAGCTATTGAGAATTAGTAGAACACTTAAATTTATTTGATTACCGAATATTGCTTCTAAGGTGTATCGTGTGATTAACCCTAAATATTATAAATTTATTCCGTGATATAGACACTCACCAAAACTTATAACCTAGCATGAATCTATTATGTGATATAGACCATCACCAAGAATCATACGAAGCAACAAACAATATTCAAACACTTTTAAGCATGCATATACATCTAAAAAATAATCAAGTTAACTACTTTCGCAAACAATCCATAAATAACTAATTATCCATTATAAAAATCAAAACTTTACATAACCATTCATCCAATCTAGGTAGTATGAAGAATTTAGCCAATTAAAGTAATGGAACAAGTCAAAAACAAAGTATTTTCAATCACGAGAAACATAAATAAAGTGAGAAACGAAGAATAAAGACACCCGAATAGCAGAACAGCGACCCGGATGACTTCCTAAGCTTCAAGACTTCAACCGGCAGCTTCAAGATCTCGATAGCTCTCCAAAGCACATGAATGCCTATATGCTGGATTCGTAAGCATGATAGAGCCAAAATCTATCAAAGAAGCACTAAATGACTCAGATTGGGTACAAGCAATGCAAGAAGAGATTGACCAATTTGAAATGAGTCAAGTGTGGGATTTGGTACCCAAACCAACTGACAAATTTATCATTGGATCAAAATGGGTATTTAGAAACAAATCTGATGAACAAGGCATAATAACAAGGAACAAAGCAAGACTGGTGGTCAATGGTTACTGTAAAGAAGAAGGTATAGACTATGACGAAACCTTTGCACCAGTTGCAAGACTTGAAGCTGTAAGAATATTCCTTGCTTATGCTGCCTCAAACAATATCAAAGTTTATCAGATGGAAGCAAAATCTGTATTCTTGAATGGTAAAATTGAAGAAGAAGTTTATGTGCAATAACCCCGAAGGCTTTCTTGATTCTCAATTTCCAAAACATGTTTATAAACTAAACAAAGCCTTGTATGGGTTGAAGCAAGCTCCAAGAGCATGGTATGAAACTTTGTCAAACTTCTTAATCAATTCTGGCTTCACCAAAGGTACAATTGACACAATACTATTTCTGAAATCACACAAAGGGCACATACTGTTGGTCCAAATCTATGTTGATGACATCATATTTGGATCAACAAATGAGAAATTTTTTAAGAAGTGTGAAAAATTTAATGACCAGTCATTTTGAAATGAGCATGATGGGTGAATTGATCTTTTTCCTTGGATTGCAAGTAAAACAACAAAGTGATGGCATATTTCTGAGTTAATCAAAATATATCAGATCAATTTTGAAAAAATATTCAGTTGAAAACTGTTCATCTTGAAGAACTCCCATGGCAACTGGAAACAAACTTGATTCTGATGTAGAAGGAAAATCTGTTGATATAAAAACTTACAGGGGAATGATAAGATCATTGTTATACTTAACAGCCAATAGACAAGACATAATGTTTTCCACCTGTTTTCTTGCAAGATATCAATGTAATCCTAAAGAGTCTCACATGAAAGCCGTTAAAAGAATTTTTAAATATCTCAAAGGCAGATCAGATCTTGGTTTAAAAAGTGTCCAACATTATTTTATTACACAAGCATCACAAATAAGTCATAGTCGTTTGACCTTTAGGGGTCTTATTACACACATGTTCCCATAGTTTAAAAAGTGTCCAACATTATTTTATTACACAAGCATCACACAACCACATGACAACGCAAGCTAAAATTCTCCGAAGCCGAACTCATGTACCTGAAGAACACATAAAAATCAAGTGTCAACACAATGGAAGGTGAGTTCACATATAATTTTTGTAACGATTTGTTTAAGGAAAATATTTCTTATTAAAACATGTTAATGATTTAAAACATTCACATATGTTTAAGAAATATCATTTTATTTCCTTTGTAAAATACCATGGAAGAAATCATTTGAAATAGCCCCGTAAGCCTATCTCTGATGAAAACTTTTACTCATGATTTTAATATTAAATTCTCGTTATTTCTTCGGTTTCGTAAGTTTGCAAGACACTACGAGCTATATAATAAGATTGAGGTTTAAATTAATACTAGATGATTCAAGAATTCAAATTCGCCGCTATGTAGACCGGAGCGACCGATCACGACGGGGTGTCAACCCAATAGATCTATTAACGATTCCACGTGTGCATTACTTAATGATTAAATTAGCTATGATGCATCTTATGCTCTTTCCTCAATTCACTAATACATATAACCTACTGAATAACAATTTAATATTGGGCATCATACAAATCCTTGCTTTCTCCATGTGATGTAAGCCTATTCCGTTCCTTACACTCTCATGTGACGTAAGCCTATTCCATTACTTACACTCTCGAGACTAGTGAATTTGTCCCAACTTAGATTTAAAAATTTGTTTTTAAATCTTTACGATCGATATACCCATAACGTCGTCAATTTACCCAGTTTCTCCCCGAAACCAGTATGATACTTTTTAAACTCGTTTTTCTTGAAAACAATTTAAGTTATACATCTTTTTGAGTTCAAAAGGTAGTTTACTTGCTTAGTGCTTATGCGCTAAGGGAAGAAAGATCGAAAAGTCGAAGCTTTCGAAAGCATATTATGATACTCTAAAAATCATATTTTCAATGAAAATACATTTTTATATAATTTAAAAGCATATTTTTACATGAAAACATATACTTTTCTTTTAACGACATGTTTTTCTCTGAAAACATTATGTAACATAGTAAAATGACGTTTTAGTAAATTCTCACTAAAATACATTTAATTGAAATCATGTTTTATATGAAAACATATATTCATTCTTTTTAAAGACGAGTTCTTCACCCTGAAAACAGTTCATAAAACAGTAAAAAGTGGGGCGTAGTGATACTCACCTTTGGGTGTGTTTTTAAATATCGCAATCCCTCGGATCAAATCCACATATCCTAATTTAGATAGGAATAATCTATTAACTAATTGTTCTAAAACAATCAAGTTTCTCTGTTACTTAGGATTTTCACATATCTTTGAGGTTTTTAAGAAAAATCTTTGTTTTAATTATGTTGGCATTTATATACATGTATTTCCATATACATATACATATTAAGATTTTTGCGATTTGAACGATTTTCTTGATGACTCTTTATCATGTCTACTTATTCGCAATATATATCTACGAGTTGCGCTTCGTAACATATATGCATAAGTATGGACATATTCGGTATATATATAAAATATATACATTATAATTCACATATCACGTTATTTCACACATATATATCATGTTTAAACACTTAATATATATCAAATAACTCATCAAATCATTTTAAACATATTTCTCATGTTAATCACAAATTTTCACACATAATGTGATTTCTGAACTAGTTTACCGTTTCTACCGCACAAACGTCTAAACATATTATCATTTCATATCATCATGAATTCATTTAGTAAATCACATTACATATACTCATATTCACATATCAAACTAAAACACACAAAGTTCACCCTTGAACATCCCGTTTTGGCGTATGTTGAAATATGCGTATTTTACCATTTCGATACCGTTTTGGGCGTCGGAAGTCACGTATAACCAACCAAACACCGAAAATATTTAATATAAGTTAAAATGCTTATATTTATCATAAAAATTCAGTTTTTAATCAGATTTAAAAAAGTTTTATAAAAATCACGTAAAAGCCGATTTTTACCGTTTTTAACGCATAGTTTCGTACCGAATTTTACCGTAACCATCCCAAATCATCACGATTTGATATTTTAACATAACACATGTTATCTATTGATGAAAACAATAATTTTAATCACGTATATGCAGGTCTCATGAAAAGCACAAAAATCATGCAAACATCACCCGATTTACTACTTTTCAAGCCATAAGTACAATATGCAAAGTTACCAAGTTATGACATAATTTTTGTAACTTCTAGATACATAAAATAACTTTATTTTACATGTTTATTTTACTTATTTGAGTGGATGTTTATCATATCACAACAATTCCATTTTATAATGATCATTATAGCATCCTACGACTCTATGTACAAGCATTTTAAGCACATTTATTTCACCACATAACCAAGATTAATAAATCTTATTCTTTCATTTAATATAACATTTGCACATTTATGTCACATTCTTGTTCAATAATTAAACCATGATACACAAATCATCAAACATATGCATTTTTTAACTATCATTCAGGAACATGCAACAACTTATAAACTCACAAACATATCTAGTAATTTTTGGCCATATACATACCAATATACTCCCATTATTTTAAATCAAAAATCAAATTTCATTCATTCCTTTATACTTCTAACACATTTGCACATAATCTTGTTTATTCAAGAAATCATCTTACAAGTATTATTGCAAACAAAATTCAAAATACAAACACTATATACACACACAAACTTTCGGCTAACATCACTGATGTGTTCAAAATGTAACATATAAATTTCATCAAATGAGGCATAAAACTAACCCTTTTTTAGTACTAATGTTGGAAAAAGTGTGCTTTTGTCTTCCTTTTGTATTTTCAGGATTAAATGAGCTCAAATTAACAAAAGAAGCAAAAAGACATCAAAATCTAACATAAATACAAGAAAAGGGACAAGACATGACATGCCCGACCCCACGACAGCATCTTCCCAAGCAAAACAAGAGATCAGAAGCCTGAACACGCCCCGTGCTCAGCCAGCACGAGGGCGTGCTCAAGTGTCAGCAGAAAAGACAAAGTGGTAGAAGCTTCTATTGCCCACCACGAGGCCGTGCTCACCGGACACGGGGCCGTGGTCAACTATAAGATTCGCACAATCCAGGCAAATCTTCATAGTACAAAGATTCTTCTGCACACGGCGTCGTGCTCAGCGGACACGGGGGCGTGGTCAACTAATAAGACAAAGCTGCATTAAATGAAGAAAGAGAAGATGTGGACACGGGGCCGTGCCCACTGGACACGGGGCCGTGCTCGAGCTTCTGTTCAGCCTATAAATAGAAGTGCTTGGCTCAAGCTCAAACCATCCCTTGGCACACCACCTCTCTCACACTTCACCCACCACCCACCACCACCATAACACCATCATCCACCACCATCATCCATTGTCCATCATAGAGTGTGTGAGTCGTCTCGGGATCCAAGATTGATCGTAAGAGTTCTTGACAATCAAGGCCATGTTTGCCTAAGTCTCTTACATCACTTGGTAAAGACAAAGTGTCTAGTGTAATACTTTTTATTTCTAATCTTTTCGCACTTTTTATTTGGTTTCGTATTAATGACTTTAATAACTAGTTGCTTATGTTGAAGGTGATCTTTCTTTATCGTTTGTCCGTGGTGTCTTGAAATTATTTTACTGTCTATATAAAATAAAAGATTTTCACCATTCATATCTCCACGGTCTATATGGAGGTATGTTGGCTACCTGGTCGGGGGTTAAGGGAACGGTTTGGTAAAGGTCTTGCCATTGTTCAGCGTTTAGAGGTCCTGCAATGGACCTGGGTCAAATTTAGTAGGACCTCCTTCAATACTTAAAGGTATTGGATGGCGGGGGTCCAAACTCTTTGATCCCCTAATAAGTTAACTACTATTAATACTATAACCCGGCTATTTAGGACTGTATCCCTGCTGACTCAGACTACTTAGTCGAGGGTAACGTCACCTCCAAAAGAGGGGCCTACCATAATATTGCATTAATAACTTAATTAATTATCTTCCAATAATCCACCATTTTAGGATTGTATCCTTGCTGACTCAAACTACTGGGGTGAGGGTAACGTCACCTTCAAAAGAGGGGCCTACTACAATAACTAAGATAATCTCTTAAATATGTGCAAAAGTGCGGAAATAATCAAAGATTACACTAGATACGAGTCGGAACCAAGTGATTCATCTTGTATATCTGTTTTTATTTTTATTTTTATTTTCATCATTTTAGTTAGTTTTTACTTTTCTTAGTTTAAAACATTTTTCTAAACTTTTTATTTTGATTAGACGTTGAGGATAAACCGGTACTAAAAGTTCTTGTGTCCTTGGACGACCTCGGTATCTTACCAACACTATACTACGCTCACGATGGGTGCACTTGCCCATATGTGTGTTTAGTGTTAGTAAAATATCGTGTTTTATAAATTTAAAACTTGGCTAAAAATAAGTGTTAAAGGGGCTTAAAATATACACCTAATATATATAACACTTCACACGCATCAAGTTTTTGGCGCCGCTGCCGAGGACACAAGGATTTTAAGAAAGCTTAAAATCGACGGCCCAATCAGTTTTTCAAAACCTTTTTAAAAGCGCGCACATTTTTCTGCATTTTAGTCTAGTTTTGCATTTACAGTAACCTGTACACGGGGCCGTGTTCGTTGAACACGGGGCCGTGCTGCAGATTTTTCATAAACACCCAGTAACAGTAGCTTGAACACGGGCCGTGCTCACTGAACACGCCCCGTGCTCAACGAAATCAGTAAATTTAATTAAAACGCCCAGATACAGATCCTGAACACGGGGCCGTGTCCACTGAACACGGGGCTGTGTCCAGCCTCTGTTTCCGTTTTTATTTTTGTTTTCTGATCTCGAGACTCAGTTGTGGTCTGCTGAGTGATTCTTATGGATCAATACTCAGGAGGTTACAACTACACCTATGAGGAGGATGATTATAGGGGTAATTATTGCACTAATTGTCGTAACGCATGATCGGTTCAAAATAATCGCTCATATCAACCATCCAATTCATACACCTACTATGAGGAGCCCAGGTACGAGCCATCAACTTCATACACATCCTATGAAGACCAAAGGTATGAACCTCCTCCCTCATACTCATATTTTGATGAACCAAGGTATGAGCCTTCATACTCATACTTTGAGGAACCAAGAAATGAGCCACCACCTTCATATGCTTATTATGAGGAACCATGGCGTGAACAACCCACCTCATATGAGTATTATGAAGAACAAAATTACGAACCTTATCCATCATATGCTTACAATGAAGAACAATGGTGCGAACCATCTACTTCATATGGGTATTATGAGGAACAAAGGGTCGAACAACCGGATTCAAGCTTAGAAAATACCGATTCTTTTTCTATAACCGAAGTAACTGATAGGATATTAGAACACATAAGAGTTATCGATCGCTGTATAAGAGAATCTCGCGCAAGGGAAGAGGAGTCCCGCGCAAGAGAAGAATTAAAAAATGAAGAGATAACTGAAATTGTAAAAATGGAAGAACAAATAAGTGAAAAACCGACACATGAGTTAAACAACGAAATAGGTGAGTCCGACAACGTTAAAATACAAGAAGAGTCTAATTTTGAAGAAATTAACCTCTTGTCACCTTCTTTCGAAAATCATTGTTTAGTACCCACTCATGCTAGGTTTTTAAAAGAGTTAAACACTAACACTAAAATTGACGAAACGGTAAGTGTTAAGTTAACTAATGATCAATTTTTCGCTAATAAAAGAAGACCCATTTGAAATTAACATTACACCGGTTCCATGTTTCTTTCAAAATTCATTTATTAGTAACGTCACAATCGATAAAGATCTTTGTGTTAACATAATGCCTAACTACATTTTCGAAAAATTAAGTATTAGTGATTTTTCTCCACTTCAAATACCCATTTTTCTATCCAATCGGAAAGTAATAAAATCAATCGGTATAGTTGAGGATGTTTTGGTTCAAACAAATCAAATGGTAATACCGACCGACTTTGTCATCCTCGATGACGCTCCTCTAATGTTGGGACGACCATTTGTAAAAACACACGAAGCTTTGAAAAACCGGAAGTTCAACAATCTACCTCTTCAATTAGGGGCATTTAAAAGAAGTGTCGATCTCGAATGGTTAATGAAATATCCATTCGGCAATAATGACCCCCTAATTGAAGATGAAGATGAACCACCCGATACAAGTGAAGAGATTGACCACTTTGTTGAAGAAGAGGTCGCCATAGCTTGGAAACTTGTAGACATAAAAGGAATTAGTCCTTCTATGTGCACACACAAAATTTTGATGAATGATGACTACAAATCGGTCATACAACCACAACGTCGAGTGAATCCAAACGTTCAAGAAGTGGTTAAAAACGAGGTCATCAAACTACTTGACGCCGGACTTATCTACCCTATCTCCGATAGTCCTTGGGTGAGTCCCGTCCAAGTAGTTCCAAAGAAAGGAGGTATGACGGTGATAACTAACGAAAAGAATGAATTAATACCAACAAGAACCGTCACAGGATGGAGAGTATGTATAGATTATAGACGCTTAAATGAAGCAACAAGAAAAGATCACTTTCCTTTGCCCTTCATTGATCAAATGTTAGAAAGATTATCCGGTCATGAATTTTATTGTTTTTTGGATGGTTTTTCAGGTTACTTTCAAATCCCGATAGCACCCGAAGACCAAGAGAAGACAACTTTCACATGTCCCTATGGAACTTTTGCTTATCGACGCATGCCGTTTGGTCTATGTAATGCCCCCGCAACATTCCAACGTTGCATGGTAGCCATCTTCCATGACATGATAGAAAAGACAATGGAAGTCTTCATAGACGACTTTTCTATCTTTGGGGATTCATACGACCAATGCCTCGATAACCTTGAACGAATGCTATCCCGATGTGAGGAAACTAACCTCGCCCTTAATTGGGAAAAATGCCATTTCATGGTAACGGAGGGAATAGTGCTCGGTCACAAGATCTCAAGCGAAGGAATGGAGGTGGATCGGGCCAAAATAGATACCATTTCTAGATTACCACCTCCATCCTCCGTAAGAGCTATCAGAAGTTTCCTAGGGCATGCCGGATTTTATAGACGGTTTATCAAAGACTTTTCAAAAATCTCAAGGCCTCTAACGAAATTACTTGAAAAAGATGCCCCTTTCATCTTTGACAAGGATTGCAACCAAGCATTTCTTACCTTAAAAGAGATGTTAGTCAATGCACCTATCATGATAGCGCCTGATTGGAAATTTCCTTTCGAAATCATGTGTGATGCTAGTGACTTTGCAGTTGGAGCTGTCTTGGGACAAAGAAAAGAAAAGCATTTCCACCCAATTTATTACGCTAGTAAAACACTTAATGATGCACAAGAAAATTACACAACAACTGAAAAAGAATTACTAGCTGTGGTATTTGCTTTTGATA
The DNA here is from genome assembly GCA_030545235.1 of Helianthus tuberosus. Taxonomy (NCBI): domain Eukaryota; kingdom Viridiplantae; phylum Streptophyta; class Magnoliopsida; order Asterales; family Asteraceae; genus Helianthus; species Helianthus tuberosus. The sequence goes on along the minus strand of CM060408.1, from coordinate 134,109,564 downwards.
AATTTCGTTCTTATCTTGTTCTTTCTAAAACTATAGTCTATACAGATCATGCAGCCATTCGATATCTTTTCAAGAAGCAAGACGCAAAACCACGTTTGATTCGGTGGATTCTACTCCTCCAAGAATTTGACATTGAAATCAGAGACAAAAGAGGAGCAGAAAATACCGCAGCAGATCATCTTTCGCGCTTAGAAAACCCAGCTTTGGAGGCAACCAGGGACGAGCAAATCAACGAAAAATTTCCAACCGAGTCCCTGGAAATGGTGGAATATAAGGAAGAGCCATAGTACGCAGACTATGCTAAATACCTAGCTAGCGGTATAGTCACAAAAGGATGGTCACATTATCAAAGAAAGAAATTATTTGCCAATGTGAAACACTATTTTTGGGAAGATCCATATCTTTTCAAAATGGGTGCCGACCAACTCGTCCGACGATGCGTACATGGTAGCGAAGCACGAAGAATTCTCCGCCATTGTCATGAAGGTCCATACGGAGGGCATCATGGTGCCGCTAGTACCGCACGAAAGGTATTTGATTCAGGATTTTATTGGCCAACCATTTACAAAGACGCCCAAAGTCTTGTCAAGACATGTGATGCTTGCCAAAGAACAGGTAATATTTCTTCCAAAAATGAGATGCCACAAAATGGCATTCTTGTTTGTGAAATTTTTGATGTGTGGGGACTCGACTTTATGGGACCTTTCCCACCATCGAAAGGAAACAAATATATACTTGTGGCAGTAGACTACTTGTCTAAATGGGCCGAAGCCGAGGCACTTCCAACAAATGATGGAAGAGTTGTGGTAAGATTTCTGAAAAAATTATTCTCTCGTTTTGGCACGCCTAAAGCATTAATAAGTGATAGAGGTACCCATTTTTGCAACTATCAACTCGAAAATTTTTTAACAAGATATGGGGTCTATCACCGGGTCTCAACAGCCTATCACCCTCAAACAAACGGACAAGCCGAAGTGACTAATAGAGGTTTAAAACGAATACTCGAAAAAACCGTAGGGTTAAATAAAAAGGAATGGGCAGATAAATTAGATGATGCTTTATGGGCTTTTCGAACTGCTTATAAAACAACAATAGGTACAACCCCGTATAAGCTAGTCTATGGAAAAAGTTGTCACTTGCCAGTAGAAATTGCACATAAAGCCTATTGGGCAATTAAAAATGTAAACTTAGATTTAGAATTTGCTGGTAAAAATCGATTTTGTCAATTAAATGAATTAGACGAGCTTAGGAATTATGCATACTCAAACTCTGAAATTTATAAGGAAAGAATGAAAAATTTGCATGATAAACACATTAAACCTAATGAATTTCGGGTAGGGGATCTAGTTCTTTTGTTTAATTCACGACTTCGATTGTTTCCTGGTAAGTTAAAGTCTAGGTGGTCAGGACCTTTTCCATCACCCATATTTTCCCACACGGTGCTGTAGAAATTAAATCTCGAAATGGGCCTCCATTTAAAGTCAATGGCCAACGGCTGAAACTCTATCAAGGATTCATTGAGGATGAAGAAGAAGAGATCTCGCTTCAAACGGTGGAAGAATAAAACATCATGCCTGGTAAGTTACGAACGATTGAGACAACAAACAAAGCGGTAAGTTTTCTAACTAAAGCTTATGGGAAACAAGGGCACTCACACGAGCACTAAAAAAAATAAAAAAAAAATAAAAAACTTTGCTCGGCACGAGGCCGTGTCCGCTGGACACGGGGCCGTGTCCGCGCTGCAGTCGGGATAAATCCCCTTTTTCAAAACAGTTACTTCATTCCACACGCCCCGTTTCCCCGAAAAAGCTCTGGTTCCAGGCGACTTTTCGCAGAAATTCAACGTCTCCTATCGCTCTAACAACATCAAGGTATGATTCTATCACTCTTAGTAGTTAGATTAGTAACTTGCATGTAGTTAAAACACCAAAAATTTGGGGAAAAATCTAGGGTTCTTGATGTTCATCCAGATCGAACCTCAAATTTTTGTTTAGATCTGTTTGCATTTAGTTATATTAGTGTTAAGGGAAGTAGATACACTTGTATTGTTCACAGATTTACCGGATTTCTCACAAAAACCCCGAACCCTTGTTCTTGAACCAAAAAAAAAAGATAAAATTGATAGGGTAAATGGGCTATTTTGGGAAAAACGGCACTTAGGGTTTCATTTTCGGGGGAAACCGCACCTATTGGACCAAAAATTTTCAAGTTTTCGAAACCGGGTCGAAAAATGGGATTTTTGAGTAACAGACCCCTGGACACGGGGCCGTATCCGCTGAACACGGGGTCGTGTCCAAACCACTGTTTGCAGTTTTGTCCGAAAATATTTCTGTTTCATGCTAACTTTTGGTGTATTCTTTCAGATGGCTAGGAAGTTCACAAGATTCAACGCCAATGAGCTCGATGCTAGAGCTCGATACGAGATACTTCAAACAAGGCCAGAGGGATACCCGAGGCAAGCATGCACGGACTTGCTAACCTTGGTGAATCAAATTGACCGTTTCAACAACATTGTCACGGGACCACTCAGAGTCGCCCTAACAACTCGACTCCGTTCCGTCCACGAATGCACTTTAGAGTTCTATAGCACCTTCACATTCAACTCGAGGTGCGACCCGTTCGACAATGATGGGGTAGCATTCCGATGTGGCGGAACGAGGTATTCGATCTCCATGGCTCAGTTTGGATCGATTGTAGGGTTGTATGCGGAAGAGGATGCAGGAAACGAAGAAAATACTGGAGGAATGAGAGAGATAGGTGAGAACGAACGCCAAGCCATTTGGGCTCAGATTGGAGAAAGGTACTACAATCCGAGCAGCACTAAGAGTACAAAGTTGAGGGATCCACTCTACAGATACATCCATAGGCTCCTCGGCTACTCTCTTAGCCAAAGGCATGACAGTAGTGGCGTAGTTGGGTTAAGAGACTTGGTTGTCCTCCATTGCATCCACAACCGCAGGCCGCTCGATGTTCCGTTCCTCATGCTCCGAAACATGCATCACAACCGCCTTGCTAGTGCACCGACTCCTATCTTCTTTGGAGGGTGGGTGTACCGTCTCTTCAGGCACTTCGCCCATATACCTAGGTCATTTGAGATGAGCCCATGGTCAGGTATGGTGGATATACACATATGCCGCTCAATGAACCTGATTTATGAGGCAGAAGACGGGACGGTGAGCTTTCAAAGGATGCAAGGTCATGCATGGAACCCGCAAGAAGCGCTTGTCCTCCAAGCTCCGCAACATCATCAGTACCAATACCAACCCCATGGTGATCCGGGCCAATCATCCTCCTCGGGAGGCGGTTTTCCTAACTTTCAGAGTTTGCATGATTTATTGCAGGAAAACCTTATGTGCACCAGGAACACCTATAACATGGCAAGCAACACCTACCACCGGGTCGGAGCTATCGTAAGAAACAAATCCGATATCCAAGACGATGTTGGATATATACGAGACCACATTGCACGCCATGGAGGGGATGATGACGATGATGATGATGACGATGCTATGGAGTAGGAGAGAGGAGCGGAGGGAGAAGCGGTTGGTTGATGACTTCCCAGGTTAACCCTTTTTCACTCTTGAACAATTAATGGCCTGCGTACCAAAGTGTTGAACAATTTACTTTTCCTAACTTCTTTTATTTTCTGCATTTATTTTTCTTTTAACTATGACATGGATGTTGAATATTGGTAAAAGTAGAATGTTTGCTATGGTATGGTAGGATGTTTATTGATTAAACTGGTACGAACGAGGCTTAAAGTACTAAGCATTAGTACTACTAAAGCCGAAGCAGGAAAACCGAAGAAAGAAACCTGTTTTTCAACTTTGCAGACTGTCCACAAGGGGCCGTGCCCAGCCGACACGCCCCCGTGCCCATTCCCCTGAACCTGCTGTTTGTTTTAATTCTGTAGACCTTGACAGACACGGGGTCGTGTTCACTCAACACGCCCCCGTGTTCACCTTCTGTAAGTCTTCGTTACTGGCACCTGAGCACGGGGTCGTGTTCACTCAACACTGGGTCGTGCCCAGGAAACCAGTAACACAAAATTTTTGCTTTTTCACACCGTTTGCACATTCAATCAACCTAAAACTTATTTTTGGGACACATTGAGGACAATGTGTAATTTAAGTGTGGGGGGGATGCTAAAACCTTGAATCTTGCAAGTCCTAAATACAAGCCTTACACAAAACTCTATTGGAATCGCTAATCACCCCAAATTTTTTCAAAAAAAATTTTCATTTTTTCTTGTCAAGGTTTAACTCGGGAAATTCAAGTTCTCAAAAAGGTTATATTTTTACGAATTTACAACCGATACCGTCGTGATAAAAAGAACCAACATAAGAAAATTATAAAAAGGCATGACAAGCTTAGTTAAAATTTGATTATATATACTTGATCACATAAAAACCCATTCCCACAAAAGTGAGTTTTGAGCCTTTATTGAGCATACAATTACATATCATTAGAACTAATTGCTCATTTTTCGTTTCTTGTGTGAATAGCCGCTTGGTTCTTACGACTCTAGAACTTGCCATGACGATACATTCCCGGTCCTTACCAACTTAAACCCGAGTAAGTAAATGATGGAGGCATTAGGACTAACCCTTTTTATTTTCTACACCATTATTTTTCTTTTTTTTACCACCTACCCAAAATCCCCCTAGTTAGCCCCTTTGAGCCTAAACCTTTTCATTTCATAACCCAAACCAAACACCCTTTTACCCACCAAAACCTTTTTCATTTTTACCCCTTTGTTTTAGTAACGAGTTCGATTTTTCGTATGACTTCAAAAATATATATATATATATATATATATATTTGTGTTGATGATGAAGCAAAAGAGAATAAACAAACAAGTTCATCAAAAATAACTTTGTTTGAATAAATAGCTTCATCAAAATAAAAGTTACGAAAAATAGAAAGTCTTACAAAAACCGACACTTGTTACGCTTTTCGCCTTTTTTTTACTAACCGCTAACCACCAACCCAACCACCTACCTTTAACCCAAGCCTAACCCCTTTACCCACAAAGTCCTCTTGATATTTACAAAGGTATATAAGTTAAAAAGGAGGAGGATTGATTGCTTGGCAAGCCTATGGTAGGAGTAAGTTCCATGCCGCTCTCGAGTGATCCACAAAAATACATTTTCGGCCGAGTGTTGAGTGATCCCCGTGAGGTATGTGAACTTGTATATAAATAGAATTTTACAAAGGCATGTTATGCCCTAATAAGTAATTTCTCTTATGAAAAGTTTTAAATAAATCATGACGAATAGGATTGTAAATAAATAAAAATAAAATTAAATAAAGAATCTTGGAAATCCCGACACTCTACGACAAGCCCAAAAACCTTCTTCTCTACCCATTCCATTTGGGAGTGTAATAGCCACATATTAAAGAGTTTTGCTTGAGGACAAGCAAAGATTCAAGTGTGGGGGTATTTGATGTGTTCAAAATGTTACATATAAATTTCATCAAATGAGGCATAAAACTAACCCTTTTTTGTACTAATGTTGGAAAAAGTGTGCTTTTGTCTTCCTTTTGTATTTTCAGGATTAAATGAGCTCAAATTAACAAAAGAAGCAAAAAGATATCAAAATCTAACATAAACACAAAAAAGGGACAAGACATGACATGCCCGACCCCACGACAGCATCTTCCCAAGCAAAACAAGAGATCAGAAGCCTGAACACGCCCCGTGCTCAGCCAGCACGGGGGTGTGCTCAAGTGTCAGCAGAAAAGACAAAGTGGTAGAAGCTTCTATTGCCCACCACGGGGCCGTGCTCAGCGGACACGGGGCCGTGGTCAACTATAAGTTTCGCACAATCCAGACAAATCTTCATAGTAAAAATATTCTTCTGCACACGGGGTCGTGCTCAGCAGACACGGGGGCGTGGTCAACTAATAAGACAAAGCTGCATTAAATGAAGAAAGAGAAGATGTGGACACGGGGCCGTGCCCACTGGACACGGGGCCGTGCCTGAGCTTCTGTTCAGCCTATAAATAGAAGTGCTTAGCTCAAGCTCAAACCATCCCTTGGCACACCACCTCTCTCACACTTCACCCATCACCCACCACCACCATAACACCATCATCCACCACCATCATCCATTGTCCATCATAGAGTGTGTGAGTCGTCTCGGGATCCAAGATTGATCGTAAGAGTTCTTGACAATCAAGGCCATGTTTGCCTAAGTCTCTTACATCACTTGGTGAAGACAAAGTGTCTAGTGTAATACTTTTTATTTCTAATCTTTTCACACTTTTTATTTGGTTTCGTATTAATGACTTTAATAACTAGTTGCTTGTGTTGAAGGTGATCTTTCTTTATCGTTTGTCCGTGGTGTCTTGAAATTATTTTACTGTCTATATAAAATAAAAGATTTTCACCATTCATATCTCCACGGTCTATATGGAGGTATGTTGGCTACCTGGTCGGGGGTTAAGGGAACGGTTTGGTAAAGGTCTTGCCATTGTTCAGCGTTTTGAGGTCCTGCAATGGACCTGGGTCAAATTTAGTAGGACCTCCTTCAATACTTAACGGTATTGGATGGCGGGGGTCCAAACTCTTTGATCCCCTCATAAGTTAACTACTATTAATACTATAACCCGGCTATTTAGGACTGTATCCCTGCTGACTCAGACTACTTAGTCGAGGGTAACGTCACCTCCAAAAGAGGGGCCTACCATAATATTGCATTAATAACTTAATTAATTATCTTCCAATAATCCACCCTTTTAGGATTGTATCCTTGCTGACTCAAACTACTGGGGTGAGGGTAACGTCACCTTCAAAAGAGGGGCCTACTACAATAACTAAGATAATCTCTTAAATATGTGCAAAAGTGCGGAAATAATCAAAGATTACACTAGATACGAGTCGGAACCAAGTGATTCATCTTGTCTATCTGTTTTTATTTTTATTTTTATTTTCAGCATTTTAGTTAGTTTTTACTTTTCTTAGTTTAAAACATTTTTCTAAACTTGTTATTTTGATTAGACGTTGAGGATAAACCGGTACTAAAAGCTCTTGTGTCCTTGGACGACCTCGGTATCTTACCAACACTATACTACGCTCACGATGGGTGCACTTGCCCATATGTGTGTTTAGTGTTAGTAAAATATCGTGTTTTATAAATTTAAAACTTGGCTAAAAATAAGTGTTAAAGGGGCTTAAAATATACACCTAATATATATAACACTTCACACGCATCAATCACACATATATATCTTCATATTTTTATTTTTATAAAAATCATTTGTTTGGTTTGATTTCAAGAATATTGAAAATCCAAGTATCCGAGAATCATGCTCATCATCATCATCATCATCAAAAGTGTTTGAGAAGAATATGATTTATACATTTCAAGAGTAAAAGTATGGTTGATAATGAAAATTTTGATGAAAGACAAGCTTGTTCCTCATTGAATCACCTTGAAATCAACTCTTGATCTTCAAAATGGCTTGAAACTAGCTTGGAATGGCCATGATGTTTATGAAACAAGTTTTGAAAATGGAAATGGGTGTTGTGAAGGAGGTGTTCAGCCAAAGGTATGGGGAAGAAGAAGTTGAAATCGTTTGTGAAATTTGATATTGGAAAGTGATTGTTTAGTTGTGTTTGTAAAGGTATAATCATTACATTCTTACACACTTTTAACACATGGAATCAAGGTGTGTGTTGGTGGGCATGTGTAGCTGCCACCTACACCCTTCTCTCACACTTTCTCTCTCTAAAATATTATACATACACACATATATATGCCTAACACAGGTATTTAACTGGTTACCTGGTATTTTATTTCGCGTTTTATCAGTGTTTTTAGGCTTTTAAAATTATTTTCAGTATTCTATAAAAATAATCTCATCAAAATATTACTAAATAATATTTCGTTCACCTAGACTGGCTGCATCGTCCGCGTTTCGCAGTATACGCACTGTATTGCGTAGTACGCGCTTACATTCGCAAAACAAGAACTCTAAGCGTTCTAACTAATTTTTCTTCGCGAATATGATAAAAAATAGGGTTTCGGATTTCATTCATTACGCGGTAAGCGTTTAACTTATTATTGCCAACGTAATTTTTAGCAAAGTTTGAGTTTATCAAACTTTCAAATAACTCAATTTAATGTCCTATTTAATAACTTAGTGCCTACATTTAATCATAACATGTGTCACACCAGTACAGTGCCAGCTTAGAATAACCGGGTGTCACAATTTCTGATGGAGCCTGAAATATCAATTTTCCTCTCTTCTCACATGCATGAAAATAGTCCATATGTAGTCATTATTTCTCATCGTTTTTGTAAATGTTATTCGATCATATCTCCATTATTTTATTTTCTTTAATTAAAATTCAAGTATTATCTCTTTAGAATAGGGTAGATCATGTCATGAAAGGAAAATTTCTGGGAAAACGTTAATGGTTGCTAGTTCTCTCTCCTACATTCATTGCTTACTCATCAATATTAAGAGAGGAAGAAATGACATCTGGGCAGCTCATAATGATAATTATCAGAAGTTGGCCGCCTAGACCATTAATGCAGGAGATTTCATACCTTTAAATTCTCTTTGTTTTTTGACAAACAAAATTAAATACAAAGAAAACAGAGATAAGAAAATTTGAGTAGGTAGATACCATTTAAGACAAGCATCACTTTCACTATAATTGTCTACCACTTGGAACTTCTCCAGTCACTTTCACTTACTCGAAAAAACCCTAGAGATCTCTTCATCTTCTTCCATGACACACTCACCAAGAATGGCTAGGATCTGTCCTGACTTCTTACCACTACCACATCACCCACATCACAACTCTGAGGATCCGAACAAGCTTTGATGGACCTGCATGGGAAAGATGTAGCATCATCCTTGCCATGCTCATGCAAAGCCCCTTGGCCTTTGCCTTGTCCACACACATCATGGTCTATTTCTGAAATCTTGCAACAATTCTGGAAGGAAGCAAGACTCCTACTTCACGAAGGAAGGTTTACTTTTATAGGAAGTTATATGCTGGGGGAGCCAATCATCCTCACAGAGAATGTTATCAGAGAGGTTCTAAACCTCAATGATGACGACAATGTTCTCTATTTCACCAGAGAACAAATTGATGATACCTTTACTTAAATGGGGTATAATGTGGAGAATCCAAACAGACCAATTCCAAGTCCGGCTTCATCAAGCCATGGCAGTATCTGGTGACTCAGCTCGGGGTTTGCTTTTAAAAAAAATTATAAACTACCATGAGATCTCCTACAGGTTGATGGAACTTGTACATGTTATAGTACAGGATGTTCCATATAATTTCTCTCATTATCTGATGAAAGATCTTACCCGCAACCTATGGTCCAGCAGACCATTTTTAGTTTATCCTCGTTTCATGATGAGGGTAATTACTAGGAAGCTAGGATTTGGAGGTATTCCTGCATGGTATCCCAGAGCTGAGGTGGTACTTCAATAGAATATCCGTAATACTCTTATTGTACCAACTGCTAACAATACAAGACTTGTGACCCGTCTCTGGCAGTTTACTGAGCTGATATATAGAGAAGATTAGATGTAGTTTACTTTTGTTACTATTTGAAGTTTTTTTTTGTTAAACTTAGTAAAAGTTTATATTATGTCTTTACATACTTGTATTCTGTTGATTTGATTAGGGGGAAGGAAAACAAAAGGGTATAAAACATATGGTAAACAAAAAGGGAGTTAAAGACACAAAGTAACTTGTGTTTATCATAAATAAAACATTTTGACACAAAACATCAAGTTTTTTTTGGGTAAAGGGTTTTACCCCGGTGATTTCATTCCAACAACTCAATAAAAACAAGTGGAGTAGAAAAAACTACACCAGTTCTCTTACATGACATGCCACATAAGAGTAGAACACAAAACAAACATAAGCCATACAAAGCAAAACCACCTAGACACTAATAATAAAACATATCAAGTATCTTTGAAGGTATCCACTGAGCTTAGCTTCCAATCATCCAAGATCTTTCTCACTTGCGGCTTATCTTTATACTTGAATAATAATAGTCTCAACTTCACCGAGTCGATAATGATGCCCGTTAACACTTCAGGTGTTCTAAGTTGATTGTTAAAGAATCTAGAATTCCTTTCTTGCCATACAAAATATGCAGCCCCCTTAATAGAAAGTTTATCAATAACCGAGTTCAATGACCTGGAGTTAGCTCTCGGCAGCAACCACCTCATGATGTCTTCCCATTTGTTAAGCACCGTCTTCATACAAGACTTCTCCTTAATGGCGTCCAAGACTTTAGAGGAATAAGTGCATTCAAAAAACAAATGATCGTGAGAATCCTTCTCCCGCTAACACAATAAGCAACACATCATGTTTATAGAGCCACTAGTGATGCAGTTCCATCTTCGAATTCTGTCTTGCGTCCATAACTTCCTTCGAAAAATCAGCCAACAATGGAAAGAGTGTCTAGGAATATTACATCCCGACCAAACAACCTTTGACCATTCTACTTCATTACCACGAGAACGAGTAGTCTCATAAACCAGCTTGGAGGTGAACGACATCAGTTTACCAGCATTGGTTCGCCATAAGGTAGCATCTTGCTTATTCGGAATCAGATTAATCGGATTCAATTGAAACAGAACTGGAAAAAGATCACGCCAAGTGTCTGGCCAAAGCCAAACGCCATTGTTAACAACATCAGCCAATTTAGAGAAGATTTAAAAACCTTGTTGCGACATATTTCTAGGAGAGATATAACGGCTAAGCGGACAATCGAGACACCAAGTATCATGCCATATCGACGTAGACTCTCCATTCCCTATTTGTTTCCAAAAGAATTTGCGAACGGAACTCCTAAATGACAATAATTTCCTCCAACCCCATGTTGAGTTTTGCGACACTTTAACATCCCAAAAACTCCTACCCCTGAGCCGATAAGCATGAATCCACTCGACCCAAAGCGATTTCCGACCCGAGATAATGTTGTGAATATGAAAAGTCATTAGAGCCTTGTTCACTTCCGAAACCCTTCTAATGTCCAACCCTCCTTCGAATTTGGGAAGGCAGGCATCTTTCCATGCCACCTTAGCTTTATTCGAACCCAGAGAGCCTTGATTCCATAAAAAAATCCTTCATAATCCTCTCTATATCCTTTATGATGCTAGCCGGAAGACTGAAGACAGCAGCCCAATAAGAATACATTGCTGCTAATACTGAGTTAACCAATTGTAATCTCCCCGCGAATGAAAGGAACTTCGTCTTCCAATCCATTAGTCTCTTAGAAATTCTCTCCACCAAAACCTTGCAGTCACTTTTGAGAAGTCTAGATGCAATAAGAGGGACTCCAAGATATTTAATTGGTAGCGAACCTTCACATAAAGGCACAATGGATAAAATCTGATTTTTAACACGAGTCGGAACATTACAAAAAAATGTAGTGCTTTTACTCAAGCTTGGAACTAGCCCAGACATGTCTCTAAACATATTCAGAGATTCGATAATGACTTTCACTGACTCAGTATCTCCTCTTGCAAACAGAAACAAGTCATCTGCAAAACATAAGTTAATAATTTTTTGTTTCTTGCAATTATTATGAAACCGAAAACCTGCATTATTGCTGGCAGCGTGCTGGAGAATGGAAGTGAGAACCTCCATGACTATCGTGAACAAATAAGGAGAGATGGGGTTACCTTGTCTCAAACCTCGTTGCCCTTTAAAATACCCGTGAATATCCCCATTAATACTGATCGAATATGAGGTAGAAGTGACATAAGTCATTACCCAATTTACCATCTTAACATGAAATCCAAACCCCAACAGCGTCTCACGGAGGAAATCCCAATCCACAGTATCATATGCCTTTTGTATGTCCACTTTGAAAGCACACCTTGGAAGGCCCGTATTTCTGTGATAATTATGAAGTAATTCCTGAGTTAACAGGATATTATCTGATATTCTTCGACCAGGAACAAAAGCTGACTGGTTTATGCTCACTACATCATTTATCCCCTCAAGAAGTCTATTAGTAAGGATCTTACTAATAGCTTTGTAAATAACATTACAACATAAAATAGGACGGTAATCGGTAACATACGTTGGAGTGCTCACTTTTGGAATAAGCTATAGGAAAGTATGGTTGATTTCTTGTAGAAGCCGGCCACTTCTAAAGAAGTCCTTAATAGCGAAACACACCTCCTCACCAATAATTTGCCAAGACTTTTTAAAGAAAGCTGACGAATAACCATCTGGGCCCGGAGCTTTGTCATCTCCAACATAAAAAAAACAGACTTGATCTCCTTATTTGTAACCTCTCGTATCATCAAATTAGCCTTGTCATCACTAATACGTCTAGGAAAACATTCAATATTTGGAAGGATGTTCACATTACCCTTGATCCTTAGAAACGCTTTATAGTGCTCCACTAGGACATTAGCCACTTCTTTTCCTTCAAATTCATTACCATTCACATCTTTAATAAATTGAATTTGAGCAATATGATTCCTGCTTTTAACCATATTATGAAAAAAAATTGTGTTTGCATCACCAACTAGCAACCAGTTCTGTTTCGCCTTTTGTTTTAAGAATCTTTCTTCATCCAAACTAACCTCCAAGAACTTTTTCTGACAATCAGCCGCTAAATTCCTTAGAGTAATATTATCCGGATCCTTATCCACCTTGCCTTGCAAGTCATCCAACTCCTTCCTGATGTTAGAAACACGCTCATGCAGGTTCCCTTGTTGCCGAAGAAGAGACCTGAATGGATTTTTTAAAAGTCTAAGTTTTTTCACCACGCTAAACATAGGGACCCATCAATGTTTATATCCCACCCATCCTTAACGACATTCATAAATTCAGCTTTATTCGTAAGAAAATTAGGGAACTTGAACGGTTTATGTTTGCATCTCACAACAGCCGACAACTTTAACACACTGGCCAAATGATCCGACACCCGGTGAGGTTGAAAAACCGAAAACGAATTAGGAAAAGCATCTGTGAAGTGACAATTGGCCATGATCCTATCAATCTTTTTCATAATTCCTATGCAGTTTTTAGGTTTTTGATTCCACGTAAAGTGCATGCCCGAGCTTTTAACATCAAAGACCTCAATGTTCAAAACACACTCTTTGAAATCCATCATACTAACTGAAATACCTGAAGCACCCATGTGAGTGTCACCAAGCTCAAGAGCTGCGTTAAAATCGCCCATAATAACCCATGGTTTGTCGTTAACAAAGATCTTGTGCCTATTCAACGACTTCCACAGCTCTCTTCTCTCCTTGTAATCATTGCTCGCGTAGACCATCGAACAAAATGTAGCCTTATTCTGACCTTTAAACACTATTTGTAAATGAATCACTTGATCCGTAGAGGATAAGAGCATAACATCCACATCGCTCGGGTTCCAGCCTACGATAATTCTCGTCCTTTATGACACAAGTTCCCATTCGACATCCAATCCCATCCCTTACAAAGTTTGCTACACACATCGTTCAGCTTAGAGATTTTCACGTGAGACTCTAAGATAGCACAAACCTTTAAATTATTTTCCTTTATAACATGACGAACCTCCTTTTGTTTCAGAGGGTGGTTCAACCCCCTTATATTCCAGCTGGCTATACTATCCATTAGAAACCTCAACAACAGGAGTGCTTGCCCCTGAAAAAGAACCTCCATCATCCGTCCTATTTTGCATAAACATGGTCGTTTCGTCCGCTATTTCCCTGACCTCATCCTGATCCGAATCATCATTACCATATTCATTACTAGGTGTTTCCAAAGCACTAAAAGCATTATTGAGCTAAATACTAGCAGCTTTGGGTTCAAATGTTGATGTTTTTTTGCTGGTCATTCCTCACCGGTTGATATACAAACTTCGGTTTGTCCTTCACCGCATGTTTCGCTGACTTCTTTTTTCCTATAACCTGATATCCTTGCTCATCCGTCTTGTTCTTACCTTTAGTTTCCTGATTAACAGGTGATTTCACAACCTTCGGGCATGTCTCCAGAGTGTGGCCAAAAATATTGCAAGTAGAACAACGCGGAGGTGTCCACTCATACTCAATGCTAATCATACTCTTTAGAAACCCTCCATCCTCGACATTAGGGATAGCCACCGAAACCGTCTCCTTTAATTCTTTACTTGCATCAACTTCAATAATAGCTCTAGCATAGCTACTACGACCCCACGAATCAGAACACATTTTTGCCGTTTCGTCATCCAATACCTTTGGAATTCCGACTTTAGAGGCAATCAAGCTCAAACCTTCTTCAGTATAGGCCGCAAGAGGCACATCATGAGTTTAACCCAAACTGGAATCTTCTTTAGTTCCTCCTTTTTCAGCTCCGTATTAGTTGACCAGTGTTTCAAGAAAATAGGAATATTTCTAATAAGCGACGGACCATCCTGAATAACCTGATCCATTCCTTCTTTAGTGTCGAATATAAAGAAGAAAAACCCTTTTCCGTTCATCATACATTTGCGTAAACCATATTTCTCCCATCTCTTAGTCACAAAGTACTCAACAACTGGGAAAGCCAATATCTTTCCTAGAAAGTATCCAAACAATACATTTGTGAATGTATCCTGGAGCTTCTTAACAGACTCAATTGGAATAGCAACATCAGTGTCATCAACTTTATCAATAGATTCTAAAAACCTGAAGTTTACTTTTGGTTTAGGATGGCCTGAGGTAAGTTTGGACACATAAGAAGATTTATTATGAATATTCTCCATACCCTGAGACTCGAACAACCATTCACCATCGCTATTCAACTCATTCTGACTAACAGTATTCTTCCAATCCGAATCATGCTTATCCACGTCCACCGGGACGGTGTTCGTCAATCACATTGAATTGTCTAGGATATGTTTTTGCCGAATGGACAGAACCACGACGTGGTAACACAGGGTTCCCATCAATGTTAACAACACGACTAGCAATCCCCTTGAAAGACAAATTAGGTATTGATCTGACCTCTTGCTTGTTGCCACCAGAAACTTCACCACTCTCCATTAAACAAACCAACGACTAACCATGCAATGAATAACAACGAGAACCAAGAAACTACAAACCGAAAAAACAGACAAAAACCCTAAACTAGCTTAAAACCCTAACCCATAGATCATCTCGAAATCAAATAGAGCACCCGATTAATCAAGGTTACTGCCTTACCAGTAGGACCGAAAAACCCAATACTCTATTCAATCAGATTTGAAACTATGAAGTTAAAGCCGGCGATTGAAAGAAAACGAAAACAAAACCCTACTTTTAGCTGATCAACTAAATGTTAACTAGTTCGTATCAGATGCTTGAAGAATCAAACATCTAATAATAGACTGTTATACACAAGATCACGAACAAAAACTAGGGTTGCATGAAGAAACAAGAAGATCGCCTAGGCTAGAGAGAGAATTAGGGTTTTTTGTTTGCGAACGGAAACACAAAACATCAAGTTTCTAATAACATAAAGTTGAAATCTGGTAAAATTTGATAAAATAACTTTCAAATCTGATAAAATTATTTTTGCTCAAAATGTTGTAAAATCTGAAAAATCTGGTCAGTTAATCTTCAAAAAGGAATGATAATGATGAAACGAGATAACAACTGTGTGAAAATTTTAGCAAATAATACACCATTAATCATCTTTTGAATTTTTTTCGCAAAATATTCCTTGAAAAAAGAACAAACGACTTGGACTTCTACCAGAAAAGCATATGTAAGTGATATCTCTGATCTTTACCTTATCCCCTCTCATCTCAAAAAAGAGAGTGGGGGCACTCTATCCACGGGGAACTTTCAAATCTGATGATATTCCAATGAAAACAACATCAGCAAATCATGTTTCAATACATCAGAAACATGGGATATATTTTCTGATAACGTCATCAGAAAGAATTTTTTTTACTTTCAAAAAGGGCGAAGAATATCAACTTCCACAAGGTAGATTACTGGACCATTTGTTGAAAATGGGTCCCACAAGAGGAAAAAGGTAACACATGGCCGTTAGTATTCTCCAATCACATTCATTCTCCAATCAAAAGAATGTTTGAGAAATTGAAGAATAAAGTTGAGAATACATGTTAAAACCCACGTTGCATGGATAATCCCCATTAATTAACCTTGATACCCACGATCCAACGATTACTTCTGAACCAACCTTAAATCCCATGATCTAACGGTTATAAAGGTAATTAATGATCATTAACCGTCATTACACCCCACGATCTATGTCCCCTCAACTCCCATAAACACTAACCACCTCATGATCACGGCTAAACCTCCAACTATGAATAGCCGATTTAGCAGACTTCACTTCACTCACCTTCATCCTCACAAGCCTAAACCCTAAAAACCCTCTCGTTTTCAAAAGATAAAAAATTCTCTCACTCAATCCCTTGCTTTCAAAATCACAAATGGCTGAAGTAAACCTGAATGTCCCAATTGTTGAACATGATGTTCCTTTCATTCAAGAAAATCAATTCTTAGCAGCGAAAGAAAATAACTTGCTGATGAATACAGAGCACTTCGAATATGATGAAAAATGTCAAATTTTAGTTGAGTTTCTGATGAGATGTCCAATCTCTCAGGCTATGACTAAAACAATAGAAGTACCGGAGAAGATTCTACAATAGTTTGTCAGAACCTTCAATGAAAATGGAGCAGAGCAAGTCACTGCACACTTATGGGGGAATGTCTCTATGTCAATAACTCTAGCAAGAATCAGGCAATGGCTTGAACTCCCCATTTTTTATGAATACGTTGAAGCCCTCAACAAGGAGCATCTGATAAACTTCTTTCTGAAGTTGGGTTCCAAGAGAAAAATCACCAAGATTGGTGATTTCAGAAGAAATGAACTGCCAGCTTTCTGGCAGGTCATGATGGAGACACTTAACAAATGTCTCACCTCAAAGATGGTGTTGCTGATCAGATTAATCAATCAATTCTCTTAATCATGTATGGACTCATTACTGGGTACAAACTTGATTATGGAACTGGGATCTTTAATCTGATGAAGAGATCCATTCTCACCAGGATTGGTAGAATCTCTTCACATCTTCCATATCCAAGATTTTTATCAATCTTTGTTGCTGAAACATTTGAAGAAAGGAACTTAGAGCTACCTGCTTTAGAAACAATCTGGAGATCACCAACCATGAAACCTGGGTGTGCAAACCAATGGTAGGCTTCATACAAATATGTACCCATTCTACCAGAAAGCATGATGAGCTTGATTGATGCAGACTCGCCATACAGGATGCAATATGAAGAAATCCTGAGCAGACCCATGGTACATGAAGTTTCTGATACTGCTAAAGTAAACAACTGGTCTTCCTCTTCAGAAGAAGAAATTCAAAAGTCAAATCCATCAGAAACAGTTGGAGCAAAAGGAGACTTGAATTTGCAGCTCAGAATCTCACCAGAAGTTGTAGAAGCAAATGTCCAAAGCCACCAGAATCCCGAAGCAGAGTTCCATCATGAAGCAGAATCCCACATAGCTGGAACAAGTTCATCTGGAAACACCACTTTAATATTTGATACTTCTATAGCTAAAACAACATCAGAGTCCAACTCTGAAAAATCTATTTCTGCTACTTATAGAGTGTCATATAGAAATACTAGTGTAAATGAGGAAGTTACAAGTTCCATTCGTCTCAACTCTGAATCAGATAATGAGGGGGAAGTTGAGACTGCAACAGATGGAGGTCAGGAAACTGACCAAGGAAATCTGGTAAAGGAAAATCCGTTTTCCCATCGACTTGTAGAGAATCATTCACTAAAATGATTCAAGGACATAAGGAAATCTAGGATGAGAATTTGTTTCACATGCCTAGTGGAGGAGCTTCTAGTAAATCCTTGGATCCACCAGAAACCTTTACAACAGCGGCAGATGTGTCTGCTGCTGGTAAGTTAGCAGGAACATCTGTTATTCCTAATGTGCAAGAAACTCCAATTATATCATCTAAACAACTTCACAAGATTTTAGATGATGTTTTTGAAGTTTGCAAAGAAAAGAATCCAGTTGAAGATAAACTTGATATGCTGTTATCAGAAATAAAGAGTCAAAGATCAGAAATGAAGACTCTGTCAGAATAAGTGGAACTCATCAAAATGCAGACAGAGAGAAACACTAAAACCCTGAAGATTTTGCAACAACAGCTAAACAAGTCATCAAAAACCAGCAATCTGGCAGTAGACTTTCAGAAAGTATTCATAGAAATGGAAAATACCAAGTCTTAGCTGAAGAATGTTGTGGAATCAAGGCAATCTACTAGTTCTGACAAGGTTTTGGTGGAATCAGTATTTTGAGGGCCAGCAACAATAGCATAACAGATGCCCTTGAAAAATTGATCAACGAATGGGCTACACTAAAGGAGCACAACCGTGTAGAATTTTCCAGAGTGCATGAGGAAGAAACCAGAAATGCTCAGCTCATGGGAGATGTTCAATCTCTCATGAAAAAGATGCATTACAATATTGCCAGATTGGCACAAGTAGACATTCGTGAGCTTACTACTCCCATTCCCAAAGAAGCCTCTCATCTGGAAATCCCAAAGATCATCAGACAGCAACCAAGTGCCACACCTGCAAGTCAAACTGGAACATAAACAATGGGACTCCCTCCTGCAGTATCAAAAGAAGAGATGATAAAAAGGTATGAATCTGCACCTAAGATTATCTCTGATTTAAATATTGTTGTCCCTCAGAAAAGTTCTAGACCAACCACATCAGGGGATACAATCTTTAGTCAAAACTTGACCCTGCAAGCAAAGAGAAAATGGTCAGAATCGGCAACATCTTCTTCAAAGAAGCCAAAGATTGTACAATAGAAAACTCCCGAAGGTAACACAATCCTTGTTCAAGAAATTGACAAGGATGTGACGATGTTCCCTGAACAAAATCTCAAGGAGTACTACTGGTTTGAAGAAGACATATTGGACAAGCCACTGAGTCCAATAAGCAGAGACTGGAGGTTGGAAAGGCTTGAAAGGGGTCAAGGAAGCATTCACCAAACTCTTGATCCGGTGGTATGAGTTATTATGGTAGATGCTGATAAAATCTTAGATGGTGCTGGAGGATATTATGAACAGAATAAATACACCCTCCTAAGGAAAGATGGCACTGAAGTAAGGTTAACTGATGGAGATCTAGCAGACAAGCTACACCCAATAGATATTCTTTTTCTGAAGAAAACTTATGATGAAGACAAAGGCGACAACAAAGATGTCAGAAGAGCATTCAACAGCATTTCAAAAGCAGGAGTCAAGCTATTTGAAAGGATAATTTTTACTGATTTTGATTTATGCATCAATTATGACTATGTTCATCGGAAGAAAGTCCATATACCTCCACCAGATACATCAATACCCAAAGAGCTGGAGAAGGAAGCCAGAACTGGAGTAATCCTTGAACAAGCAGGACTCTCTATTGTGTTTAGAGATATTGAAGGCAAAAAAGCTCTTTTCAGAACAGTTGATATCTGCAAGTACTCTAATCAGACACTGAAATACATCAAGGAATGTATGAACAAGAAGCATAAACAACTTCAAGCTAAGGGGGGAGATAAAGAGTTGCTGAGAAAGCAAATTGAAGAAATCATTGATGAATGGATAAGAGCTAGAGGATGGTACAAAGAAATGTGTGATATTTTCCACAAGTTTATCCATTACAAGAAAAAGCTGAAGAAGGATGATCTACACAAACCTGCCAAACTGTTTTAAAGACATTTTGAATTTCATGTTATTTCTCTTTATAATCTGTTTTTGAACAAAGGTTTTGCACTTTGCAACTTCGATTCCATTGTTGGGAATTTTCTGAATTATGTTCACTTGTTATAAGGTAGTTTATTTTTCTTACAATACTTAGGGAAATTGTTAGGAAACTTTTATGTAAGTATTGAAGAAAAAGATGATCAACCTGATCATATGCTGAAGATATAGTCAAGAAAGATGAATAAAAAAAATGTCTACAAGATAACAGGATAAGAAGAAAAGAAAGATACATATTCAACTAATATCAGGAAGTGATCAAGACAAAGAAGACGATCAGAAAAGATCATTCTGATAAGTCTGATGATAAATCTGGTATTTATCTTATCAGAATCTGGTAACTCTGATCATCAGAATTTCTGATGATCAATTTCATCAGAATTCTAGTAAGCTGGTCATCAGAATTTCTGATGAACCAACTTGTCATCAGAATTTAATACACACACCATAAACTCCACTGCCCTTCACACAGAATTCTTTAAGCATTCATTTGTAACATTCAATAACTTTGATTTTCAAAGTGATCAATATACTTGAAAATTCTGTAAGCTGTTGTTTCTTGAAAGTTTGATTTCTAGTTCCGCAAATATTTTCTACTTGTTGAAATCTATTTGCCATACTTAGCCTTTGAGCATCTTATCTGGGATCAACACACAGGTTTCGCGTAGATCCACTGGCTGACTGGTTCCCCATGGCCATGGGTCGAACTCGGTATCGTCATCATTGTTTCGCAGATTCGCCTTTCCAGGCTTA
This sequence comes from Helianthus tuberosus, assembly GCA_030545235.1. NCBI lineage: Eukaryota > Viridiplantae > Streptophyta > Magnoliopsida > Asterales > Asteraceae > Helianthus > Helianthus tuberosus. The sequence goes on along the minus strand of CM060408.1, from coordinate 134,089,060 downwards.
AATCTCTATGTGTCTATGGTTACTATTGTTGTTATGTTTGTGTTGCTTATGAGATATGCGTTGAATTCTTGTTATATTGAAAGACCTAGTTTCACATTTGACAATGCATGTTATAAAGTAATGTTTTCTAAAAGTAATAAAACAAAAAACGTTTATAAATAAAAAGCGAATCTATTCACCAACATGTTTGTCGACGCAAAACTCTTTTACGCGTGATACAGGTACACAAGGGTGGCCGGATTTTGAGTTGAAGACATGTAGGACTGCCTTAGTAATAAACCGGCGATGATATGTGATTTTATTTGAATTTGTAACTTGGTATTAATATTTGAATTCTATGCTATGTGTGACAAATTAAATAATGATGCTTTAAATACTTCAACTTTTAAATAGTTGTTATAAGTTTTGAGGAATCATCATGCCCCATAACATTCCGCTGCGGGTCAGGGTGTGACAAAAATTGTGTCTGCAAATCTTGTTGCAGCATGTCGAATATGCTCTTTCCATGGTAGTTCATCTACAATATACACTTGTGTTATAATGTATGAATGATGCCATCACAGAGCAACACCTTCCAAATCTACCACTATATAACAAAGTTGCATATCCTTGAGTGTACAATCCATGATCGCATTCTTCTATTCCTATTTATTACAAATGAACCCTTTTACAAACTAACACATAACAATCTTCACTTTTGAATCGTATATATGTTATACGTCATTAGTAGTAACTGTCTCCTGTTTGAGCCACCTTCCATTGAGCCGTCGGATTCTTCTTCACATCCTCCACCACTGTCGAGACTCAACCTCCCACCCATAGACTGTGTACACCGACCATGTCATGTCTTTTTTCGGTGAAGATATCAAATATGATGCATGGGTGGTTAGCCAATACATGTTTACGTTTGATTCTTTGATACAGATTCTAATCTTGATAAACCCTCAAATTAAACTCATTTCATCCAATTACAACGAATAAATACAAAAGGAAGCCAAACTAATATCCATCTTTAATAGGATTACAAAATCATGACTTAACACAGATTAAATTATTTATTTTTTACAAAAGTATATATTCTTTTAAATACACTTCACTATTTTTTATTGTTAATAACTGTACCTAGAAAATCACCATTTTCAAAATTTGCTCAGGAAAGAATCAAGCACAAAATAAAAAATAAAGAGAAAAAGGTGGAAGCATGCACTACACCTTGGCATGGGTAACCTTCATTCATGCCTTCCATCCAGTGAACCATGATTTTAGCCTTTGGGTCAATCCGGCTTCCTCGGTGTCACTTTCGGTGTCGGTGTCACTATCTCCCGAATCCTGCATATGTTGTAATATCGGGTTGAAAGTAGTCTAAAGTAACGTTAACAGAATTTAAAATAATAGCAAAATGTGTTGATGACACGTGACTTGACCCGACCCTTTTTTATTTGTTAATTGTTACCCGATCCAACCATTTGCGCAGTAATTAGTTTCAAGAAGTGACTACTGATGGCAACAAATAAAAAGTTTAAAAAGTGAACCATGATTGAAAATTACCTTAGATTTTTTTAAACTTTCCTATCCTTAAGTTTAAGGTTCTTTTTTTTAATCTTTCAATAATGCTGTTTGCAACTTATCATATTTTTGCACCAAAACTTGGTGACAACTGAGTTGCAAACACAAATTTAAGCACCTATCAAAATCTAACATCAATCTCCATCAACATTTTCAGTAATCATGTTAAATGAAATGAGACATTAACATGAATCATAAAACAGTTATTGTTATAATTTACCTGCAGATCTTTTGAATCTTGTGTCGTTGGCTCATCCACGGAGCCAAACTCTTCTTCCTCATTATCATCAGCACCATCATTTATGTCTTCAGTTACATCACAAAATGAGGACGAGCTCGATTTATTGCTTGTTTTATCTTCATTACCTGGACGCAAATCAGTTTTCTGTTTCATTACCTCCTACAAAAGAATATGTCACATTACTTATTTCAAAAAAATTCCTTTGTATTACCTGCTGCATTCTCACCACTTATTTTAACCTCATTACTTCTGTCATCTGCTACTGCAGCCCGATGAAGCCTCACACTATCACCATCTTGAGAAAGCCGACGACTTCTTGGAATGTTAGGATGCATATTCACATCAGAAGTATGAGTTGAAGCAATTGTTTTTACCGGGTAAGAATCCAAAGTTGAGTGGCCCATAATACCCACATCAGATCTCCGGTGACGATAGCCCAACGGGAGGTTTGCTTGTACAGAACCTGATTGAAAAGTGGGACCCATTCGATCAGGTTTCGCTCCATGCAGGTCATACGGAACACCAACGGAGTGTCTTCTTGCCATCATATTAGAGGAAACCGATCCATCGAATTGATGGTTTCTAGCGGTTGTAAAATGAGGGTCCATAAACCGAATATCGGGACTCATGTTTGCCAAGTTTTTTTCCGCAGCCATCCTCATGTTTTTTATAACCTTTTGTCTAGCAACAAGACTCTGTAACCGCTGGTTTCTTTCCAGTTCTAATGTCCCCATACTCATGAGATTCCTTTGGTCACGTTCGGTCCATGTAACAACATGTTCATCTTCATCGTCATAATCTTCTTTAACTTCTATATTGTCATGATCGTCGTCGTCATCATCATCATCGGTTTCATTATGAATCTCGTCTAGAAGATGTCCTTGATCAAGCATTGGAAAATTATCCATTGTTGAAGCATCAGATCCCGAATCCCATCCCTTATGATCATCATCAAAGTGCCCGAGAATAGAATGTAACGGATCAAATGAACTCCTTCTTGACCCATCACTACTCTTTGAAGGATCAAACTGAGCACCACGATTCACCAAAACGGGCTTTTGATTGCCCGATTCACTCTTTGCATCTTGCTTCCTTGATGCACGACTATCAGCGGAGCTTCCAAATTTACGACCATCATTATTGTCAAGCTCGGTGTTTCCCATACCGCCAAATACTAGATTATGGATTTCGTGATGGTGTGATGATGTTCCTTCCGTTTGGATTTCGGGTGCGTTTGCGTGACCGTAAAACAAGAGAGTTCCAAGCAGGATAAGAGTGGATGCAATAACGGGAGAAGCATGTACCAAAAGAGAAAACAAGAAAGGGAAAAATTGGTATGTCCAAAACAAGAGGAAAACCATGAACACTAGCAATGGATGATTAGAAGCTGATATGTAACAGTTCCTTATTGAATTGATAACACGATTTATCACCAATTCATCCCCCATTCTTCCAAAATCCTCCTCTTTTTCCTTCTAACTTAACCTATTATGTACTGCTGCAGATATATTTCAAAAACCAAAGTATGATTTATATCAGAATCGAATTATGAACAGACACTCAGTGGCGGATCTAAGAACTTTTTTCACTGAGTTCCTTTTAGTAGATTCTCACCAATTATCACTATTTTTTCCTAAATCATACAAGGTTCTCACTATTTTTTTTTTCCAAACCAAACGGGTTCCTAGGAACCCACAAAAGTGGCCTAGATCCGCCCCTGTTGACGCTTATATGTATGTATGTATCAAACAGTTTCAAAAACGAAAGTATGATTTATATCAGCATCTAACATCAACACAACACATGTCTTGAAAACGGAAGTATGTTTTATATCATCAACGAATTATGCAAATAGTTGCATGCAATTTCGAAAACGAAAATCAGAAAATATCAACGAAGAATGAGCTGTTGCAGATGTATATATCGATAAATGTCATGATTTATATGACAATCAATCAACGAAACATGAACTGCTGCATCAATAAATTTCATAAACAAAAGTATGATTTATTTCTATCAACGAATTATGAACTGCTGCAAATATATATATATACGTATTCAAAACCTAAGGTATGCTTTATATCAGAATCAATTAACAAATGAGACAATATCAACGAAGCGCGTACCTAAAAACTCACAAATTCGTTCTGAAACCAATGGGTGGAAACTTAAATTTCAATCTCTTAATGTCTTTTTTTCAAAACCTACGTGCGCCGGAGTCCGTACCGGTGGAGCAATTAAGATCGTTGTTTTTTTCGTCGAATTTTAAATAACGATGGAGGATCGTGTACGGACTGTTTGTTTGTTTGTTGCCTTTCTTGATTGTTTATTTGACGTTTATGTTGTCAAAAAAGCATAAGCATGATAGCAAACTATATTTAGGAATTAGGATGTTTTTAACTTTCTTTTTTGAGTAAACTGCCATTTTGGTCCCTGTGGTTTGGGCATTTTTGTCATTTTAGTCCAAATCTCAAACTTTTTAAATCTGGGTCCCTGTGGTTTCACTTTTATTGCCATTTTAGTCCAAAGTTAAGAGTAAACTGCCATTTTGGTCCCTGTGGTTTAACTTTTATTGTCATTTTAGTCCAAATCTCAAACTTTTTGGAACAGTAAAAAAAATGGGGATTTTGAATTTTGGACTAAAATGGCAATAAAGATGAAACCACAGGGACCCAAATTTAACAAGTTTGAGATTTGGGCTAAAATGGCAAAAATGCCCAAACCACAGGGACCAAAATGGCAGTTTACTCTTCTTTTTTTTCTAATAATAGCAAAGTATTTAGGAATTAGGATGTTTTTAACCTTTTTCTAATAATTTTAAAAATACATACATGTTAGAGATATATATGGTTGCCAATTAATATATTAGGGAAAATTCATAGTTTTGAAAATGTATCAAAGATGATAACTTGTTTGAAGCCAATGACCATGATCGTCGAACAGCTTCGGCCCGACCTTTCTGTGAGTCCAAGGCGGATTTTAAAACCGAGCCCATGTTGTAAAGAAGTTCTTTTAAAGGATCCTAACACATGAAACACGTATGTTTTGTATATATTTTTAAAAGGTACACAATCATACATATTAGAGTTGAAGTGAGTTTTAGTGACAAGAACACCCTGAAAAGTATGTTAATTATTTGCTCTTCAGGTCTAAACTGAAAGTTAAACGAAGTAAAACCTTAAATCATCGATCTTGATTTGCTACCTCCGACTAACCTTATAGCGTCTTGTTTGTATTCGGGCTTTTTAAGTGTTAATTTCTTTAGCATCTCTTTGATTTTCTACCTCTGATTGGCCTTACAGCGTCTTGTTCATCTTTGGGCTTTTAAGTGTTAATTTCTTTAGCATCTCTTTGATGTTTTTAGGTACAAAACACAAGTTGTTAACGCATATGACACTCTATAAAGAGGAATGATGTAATGCAAATTACATCTGTTTCCATGTATAGTTTGTATAATAATTTGAGTTGTTTTGTGTCATTTTATCATTGGTTTTGTATATTATGGTGTCTTATGTGTTTTGCAGGGTCCTGAGAGTGAAAATGAGCTGAAACGTTGAAGAAACGAGCACCCGAGAGGAGGTTTGCGCTTAGTGAAGGATTCTCATGGAATGAAGCAATGAGAACCTTTCATGATCACACCTCGTGTTTCCGCCTCTAAAAAGGGTGTGACAGATTCCGTAACAATTGCTAAATATATAGTATTTTTATTTATTAGTCGAAGTCGTCCGTAATGCGTGTAGGTCTGTAACAAGCGTCGAATCAGTAAACGGTCATAAATATATAATAATTTTATTATTACTCGAATTCGTCCTTAACAAGTTGTAAATATATATTACTTTAAAATTTGTTATAAAATTTTATTTAAATTTGTTACTAAATTGTTTTTTAACACACATGTATGGATATCGATGTCCATATCGATATGGATTACGAACCGGACATGGAGGTTGATGATGAGGAGCCGGTTAACGTTGATCCACTAGATGGTCACATTTACCTGGCGTTCTCGAGGGGGTCAGACATGCATAAAAGGTGCGCGAAGTTGCGCACCATGGAGAGAGGGGCGCATGTCGGGATTGATTGGGGGATTTTGGAGACAGTGGAGGAGGCCGCGAGGGCGAGGGATATTATTGGGTTGGATACACCGTTTGCGCGCTTGTTCCAGACTGCGTTGGATGACTCGTATCGTGAGCTTACGGTCGAGTTCATTTCCTAATTTATATGCACGCCGCATCCGGAGGATTACGTGGAGGACTCGGGCCATGTCGTGCACGAGATCACTTTTCGTTTGGTCGGGCAGGAGTTTGGGATGAGCCTGCGGGACTTTGTTGTCCGTTCAGGTTTGTACACAGAGGCCGAGCTTAATACATATGTTTATACACAGGGGGTTAGGACCTTGGACAGGAAGACCCTTATCAGTTTCTGGTTCGCTATTGCGACGGTGGCCTTTGGGCAATCCTCGTAAAAGGCCACCGCCATCAGAGACCCCCTGTATAGATACCTCCACCGCATCATTGCGTGCTCGATCATGCCCCGGTATCACAGCCGGGACAAGGTCAACATGGGTGACCTTTTCTTTCTCTACTGCATGTTGCGGCCTCAGACATGTGTGCCTGGCAGAGTACTTTGTTACCGCTTATCATTGGCAGGAGCGCGATAGGCTCTTTGGCGGGTCCTACGTTACAGCAATTGCGCGCTCTTTAGGGTTGGTGCCCGAGAGTGACCCCCAGCTGTCCCCGGCCATTCCGTCGACTAGATTAGGCTGGGCGTCAATATCCAACATGCGTTTGACGCACACTTTTCCCCAGATCGGACTGAGCTTTCGGGACCGGAGTTCCAGGTTTGGGTGCCCGAGGAGTTGCCGGAGGTGATCCCAGTAGTCATTGAGGTTAAGGACGGGATACTAGCGTCGATGGTTGTTCAAGAGGCGGCTCAGCGGGCTCAGCGACAGGCTCTGGGTCTTCCTGAGCCTGAGGTTTAGGCTCCGCTGGGTTTGCCTCCGGTTGATCACGTTGTTGACGAGGAGATCCCACCACCGCCGTCGTCGCCACCTCCGCACCCGCCGCAGTACCCACAACATGTCATTGCAGACCTGCCTCCTGCTGCGTAGGCCGTGGCCCGGGACTTCGATCAGCGCCTCAGACGTGTTGACGCCCGGGTGGATTGGGCCATACAGACGCTCTTACAGATCGTGGGTCATTTGGGATTGTCACCCCAGCCACTACCATCGTCCCCACCGCTAGAGGATCAATAGCTTTAGTCTTTATTTTGTATTAAACATTCAGTTGTACTTTTGTACTAGACATTCAGTTGTATTTATGTTTTTATATACAAACTGATTATATATATATTTATGCGGTAGATCTTTTATTTTACACGATGTTTGTTTCGATTGTTTGCGTTTATTTCATATGTATTTTTCGCAACTTATTGTACGTTGTTTTAATTAAACATGTTCGTGTAATATAACAAAATAAAATTGGTTAGCATTTTTAAAAACAATGGCATAATGAAACGTATCTTTATAAACGACTATTATAAATTAACTATAACTGGTACACTTACGTTAAACGACCGTTATAAATCAACTTTAAATTATATATGTTTTATAAAAATAAAACAAAAATCTACAACTTTTTAACAAATGAAAAAATGATTAAAAAACCAGCCACTTATTTTGAAAAAAGAAAAAAATGATTAAAAAACATAAGTGATTAAAAATCTACAACTTTAATGAAATTTAACGTACATATCGCATTCGAAGGTCCTTGCATTGGACACAAACCCACGGAATTTGTGGTGGATCCAAACAATATGAATGCACACAACGAATTTGACAATTGTGGCAGCTTTTTTTTAAATCTTTTTAATTCAAAAACGCACCTACAATTATCGTAACGTGACGTATTTTGCCATTACAAGTCATAATACGAAATAACCGGAATCACATGACGTTGTATGGGCATCGGTTTCACATACTTACCATTCATTTTGTAGCACTTTGAGTCCTTGTGTTTTAGTGGGTTTAACCACTTGAGTCCAAAATCAAAAGTACAAGTGTTAAAACAACATTTTCTACATTAGACGGTAGTAAGTTGTACTATCACCATGTTAGCTAGTCCACTTGATCCGCATCACACACATCTGGTCATCAAGGATTGCGAGTTTTCACTGCACAACAAGTGCAATCAATTAATAATAGAGTGACTAATCTTTTGTGTTAGTATAAAAACGGCCACAACATACAAACTTACCAGGACTAAACACTTTGATGCACTTTGTTACAGACTTCACAGATGTCACCGAATTGGGTCTGGTGATCTAAAATCAAAACAAGATGTTAGAATTTGTTGACAATATTAAAACGAAAAGAACAAAATAAATGTTAAGGGCCTTACCGTGAAAGGCACTCGGGAGAAGATCCATTATCCGGCTGGCAGAAGTCAAATCAAAATCACCCGACAAATCAGTCAGATTGAAATCTGCCCCTAAATAATCTAAATTAGGCAAGTCAAAGTCAAACGCATCCTTTTTATGTATCGGCCAGTGATTTCTTCTGGAAACCGCCATTTGCACAAAGTGTGGAGAACTTGTTTGCGTTGTCTTTCTTGGTGAAAGATGGTCGGTTTTTAATATTATCATTTAACACGTGACCTAAATCGATTTTGGAGAACGTGTAATCCAGAGGTCGGTCTCAGGTGCAAGAGAATGGCGAGTATCAGCTAACCTTCACCAGCCATCATTTAACATGATCCCTGCTAGTGCTAAACCTTTTCAAGCTTGTTTTCAACGGGGATGTAATGCAATGATTCCTCTCAATTGAATAGACAGACACTTGCTTCATAGGACTCACTTGAATCATCTCAGGTGTAATAACAATACGGTTAGTGGATGTAAATTGCTGGGATGTGACTGTTTTCTTATTACTTGAAGGCGAAGTCTAGTTATCCCCAATTGGGGAGACGGTTGGAGAAACTGTGGAGAACTTGTTTGCGTTATCCATCTTGGTGAAAGATGGTCGGTTTTTAATATTATCATTCAACACGTGACCCAAATCGATTTCGGAGAAGTGTAATCCAGAGGTCGATCTCGGGTGGGCATAAGATCTGTGGGCCCTATTGTCGGATCTATAACTCCATGGAAGATGTGATTAAGGTAAGCGCGTCGTAAAGTTGCATCTGATTTTTAAAACATTTCCCACTGACATAATATTTTAGAAATGGCGACAACTAGGAAAGCGACTTCCAGTATAATTAGCAGCAAGAAGTCTAACAATTCGTTCATTATCCGTTGTTGTCTCAATGCCCACAACATGCAGTCGTTGATATTAGAACACTGTACATTGCATGTAAACACAGGGGCTTTGTGATGATATCTTACAAATTGGGAACCACATATTCGTGTGTAAAAGCTCGAAAAGATCACCGAATAGAGATTTGAATATCGTGCTTTCCACCAAACATTTGGAGTGCTCAAACATACGCATTCTGTTCTCCATCTTCTTTCTGGATTTCTTGAAACATTACGAATTTAACATATCCCAGTTGTCCCCTCTTGGTGCAATGAAACTTTCTCATTTCGAAATCATGTGTCGTGCTCTTGGTGGCGAGCCATCGCTACCTTTGTTTCGACAGTCTTTTGTACTATCTCGGTATGGCGATTGTTACACCGTGTCTCAACGGAGGAGTCGTGGTTGCATATCGTCAGTGTCGGGGTCACTGGAGAATTCTATGCGGTGGTGGAGGCGTTCCTATCAAATTTTGAAAATCGTTTTAATTCAAAAAATGAAACGTTTCCGCATTTTTTGCAGTGGATTTCATTGGAAGATCTTTATCTATCATGTCATCGACCAACTGCTCGAAATCCCTTTCGTTTCTCGGGCCTGCATTCGAAGATCCTTGCATTGGACACAAACCCATGGAATTTGTTGATTTCGGTTGATTCAGATCTCTATTCGGTCATCTTTCCAACACTTTTCCTTACATTATTCATCATTTCCTGAATCCGAGTTCATTAAGAACTAATGACTATTGAATAATTGTCGCCTTGGTAGTTGTCATGATCAACTACTTCAGAGTGATCTTCATGACTTGAAGTTGTACCCAAATCTTCGATCTCTTCCAAGATCAAATTTCTTCGTTTCCCATGATTATGAAACGTCGTTTCGTGATGTGGTCTTCTTTCATGTTTCCCAAAATAATTTGAAGGCTCACAAATTTCAATATCATTTTGGTGATTCTCTGAGTGTTTGTAACCTTCGTCTGATTCTGAAGACGATAACTCGTTATATGTATTTTTATGTATCAGCCTGCGATTTCTTCTGGAGGGTTCACCTATGGTAGTGTTTTTCCTCTTCTGGAGGGTTGTCGTTGTCGAGAACGGCAGGGCAGGTGTACCACGCGTCGTCTGTCAGGCACCGGTACTCCAGGTTGTAGTCGGTGATGAATGATTTGAAATATTAAGCAGTTCGTGCTTTTAATAGTTTTTGTAGGTTTTGGTTGTTTATGAGTTGCTTTGATTGTGACATAGATAAGAAGGATGAGATATCGGCAGTTAGCTCGAAGAAGTTTCTCACGATTATTGATGAAGTAGATTTCAGGATTTCATTTGCACAAACTGTGGAGAACTTGTTTGCATTATCCTTCTTGGTGAAAGATGGTCGGTTTTTAATATTATCATTCAACACGTGACCCAAATCAATTTCAGAGAACGTGTAATCCAGAGGTCGGTCTCGGGTGGGCATAAGATCCATGGGCCCTATTGTCGGATCTGTGACTCCATGGAAGATGTGATTAAGGTAAGCGTGCCGTAAAGTTGCATCTTTTAGAGAGAGACCTTTAAGTACGGATCTTACAGCTGCATTTGGAACAAGAAGTCCAACAATTCGTTCATTATCTGTCGTTGTCTCAATGCCCACAACACGCAGTCATTGATGGGCTTTACGGCTGTATTCAATATAAAGTTTAAACTTATCGTTATATAACTACTGAATCACACCAATTCGTTGAAACCACACATTCGTGTGTTGCAGTTTGGAAAGATGATCGTATAGAGATCTGAATAACCGATACAGAAACTGCTTCATAATTTTAATGAAGCAACGAAGATTGAAGGTGCCAAACAGAAACTAAATGAATTATGCAACGTTTCCGCATTTATTGCACTGGCAGAACTCCTCTAGTTGAATTATATTCCATCCAACATATGACACATGATAAAAACACTTCTCTAGACAATCGGGGATTATGTTTCGTTTTGTCATAGATTGTGATGTGAATATTTATAAGGCTTTTTTGAAAAGTATATTTAATATCGAATGCGATATTGTTGAATCTGTTGCTACAGCTCTATACATTGATTGTAGATTTAACTTGCAACATATTTGGATGGTTTGTTCACGTTCAATAGGATTTCGTAATTATATTTAATATTGTATGAGGCGTGTCAGAAGGACGGAAAACAACTTGATATACAATACCGGATGAATGGAGAGTGTTTCAAAATGCAACTTTGGATTTGATTAAATGCCGTTCTAATCCATATAAACTCGCATGTGACATAACCATTGCAAGCGTTTATATGGATGGTACACTTATCGCATCCCGCTCTTCTGACACTAAAGAGAATGCAAAGCTTCATACAGCTGAGGCAACTTTGTTAAAAATAACAAAACCGAAAACTAGTGATATGGGCCCACAAGCCGAGGCCACAAGCTTTGTCTCTCTCCACATATCTTCAGTGTGCTTTGCAAGCTTCTTTTGGTATCATCACATTTTTATACCATTTAAGACTAACTGTAATTTGAGTACAATTTTCTCTCTCAAACCTTTCTAAAAGTAGAAAAAAAACATTAACTCTTTGTTACAAAGCATGTTATCTGAAACAATTAACAGGACATTGTTTCAACAGGATTTGCTTCCGTTGATCTCTGTTAAACTTCTTCGGGATTTTCTGTTTGCAATATATATGTATATTTTGAATTAAATTGATTTTTAAAAAATAAAAATAACTATATATGTTTCGTAAAAATAAAACAACTTTAAATTATATATGTTTTATAAAAATAAAACAACAATCTACAACTTTTCAACAAAAAAAACACAACCAAACAACAAACAAACAAACAACCCATTTTTTTCCATCAAAACCTCACTTTTTCCCCAAAAAATAAACAGCCAGCCCAAAACGCCCCGCTTTGGCCAAAGCGGGGCGCTTCGGTATGAGGTCATCAGACAAGGACTGACAAGCCCTTGTCTGTTAACTTTAACCTAAAGCGCCCCGCTTTGGCCAAAGCGGGGCTTTTTGGGGTGTGCGAATAGACCAAGGGGGATGTGCGAATAGCATGGGCCATAGATTAAAACATAAGTATTATCAAGAAAGGTGGTAACTTTTAACAATCTAAATAGATTCAAAATTGAAATCCATAAAACTTAATCAAGCCTCATCAACATGAAGACTAGCACCACAAGTTATTATACAGGAATCAATGGGAAGAAATGGGTCAGATTCCGTTGTGAATCCATCCATAAATGACAATGTTCATGTTATCTTCAGACTGATGTTGAATTTGAGAAAAGCTGCAGTAAATTATCCAATGTTTCTGGATAAAATTTTCTTGCAAATAGAAAGCAGGGCCGCCTCATTTCATTCCACATGCAGGGTGTTTTCAACACGGTCTTCTGCAAAAGCCAACACAATGTGATAGATCAATATCCATTATATTTGAAACTTATGTAGTTTTGACTTTTGAGAGATCTTGATTTTAAAACTTATAGACTTGCTATATCGAATCTTGAGTTAAAAAGTAATGCCTTTGACCCAGAAAGTCAAAGTATTATGATGAAGTGGAAAAAGTGATGAATTATTTTACCTTTTCATCACTTGTAAAATGCAGGCTAGTATCAAAGGACTGCAGTACATAATAGTGTTGATTAGTCACTCATGATCATATTTTTGTAATCATTATAATGCATTAATCATTTATACAACTTTTTCTGTATTGAGTATGAATGAAATTGTGTACCGTGAGGTTTTTAATAAGCTTGGGAGTAATATCTTGAGGTTTATAAGACCTCGGGTGCCACTTTCTTTCTGACCAATCGACATATGTTACAGACCAATTTGCAATTCCAGCAGGGTCAATCATCTAAAAAAGAGAATCCTTTAACAACTAGAAATATAATTAAAAGTGATAAAAGAAAGAAAAACAAAGGGTTATAGAAGAACTAACATAGAAAAGTGTTTGGAAGTAATGTTCATCAGCGTAGCAATTGCGGCCCTCGAAACCTGGCTGTTAAATTAAGAAAACAAAAACTATTACTTCATGATAAAGTGTTGAAGCAAATTAGTTAAAAGTTAGTTGTTAACATTTAACAATAGTCATATGTGCTCTATAGTTGGCAAAACCCTACATTTATTTAAGGAACTTGTAATATAAATTGTATATTATTTACTTTTCTAGCTGTTCCTTCACAGAATAAAAGAATGTAGGGAGATGCACTAACCCTGCAGTAAAGCCGGAACTTCCTGTAGTAAAGACTGTCAGCCATAATTATTAAAGCATGCTTCCGAGTCATAGTGAACCACTGCAAATGTACATAAAAAGATAATACTTCATTACAAATAATTGTCACACTAAACAGAACTTCTGGTAGCTGATAAATGATTGACTTGTAAATTCATTATCTTTGACAACGTTCACTCATCTGATTTTGTTGTTATCAGTTATATTCATCTAGACAATTGTGCTAAACAATAAAAAATAAAGGTCAACGTTAATCATTTAATTGAAGGCCATAAACCATGAGTTAAAGAAAAAACAGATGTTATCCATGATTTATACCTGTGAACCCTTACGAAAATCCTTAAATTCGACTTCAGGTAACATATGTTCTGAATACCTTCCACCAGCTCCATGTGGACCGGGATCGTCATAACTACGGACAGCAGAAGAGATATTTGGTAAAAAAAGGTTTTCCACAGCAGTTAAAACAGTAAAGGAATATATATATATATATATATATATATATAGTGAAAGTGTAAAATACAATATTGCTTAACGTACGAGCGTACACTATGAAATTACGCACATTGTAAAATTCAAAACCCTAATCACGCGTGATTATGGTTTTTAACATGCATGATTAGGGTTTTGAGTTTTACAAGGTGCGTAATTTCACAGCGTACGCTCGTACATCAAGGCTCGTACATTAAGGAATATTGTACATTAACCGGCCTCTCTCTCTCTCTATATATATATATATGAATGTCTTTTAGAAAGTATAATGTTCTTACCAGTCAATGAAACTAAGATTTGCGAAGATTAGGTAGTTGTACACATAATCGAAGCTATGCAATGGTACACAGCTGCAAGAGAAATTAAATAGTTTATTATAAAGTAAAATTGGTCAAAACTGCCACCCTACACGTAACCACAAGTGAAATACATCCTACTATGTGTTTACCTGTCAGATAGCAAAACAAATTGTTGATTATCTGGATCTTGAAGCGCATTCATTAATAGTCTCCTCTCTGCATCAACCATTGATATTTTCCCCCAATCAACCTAAAGTTTCAAAGCAAGAGCAATCGATATAAGATCAGAATCGTAGCTTTTTGTTGCTATAATAATATTTAGAAAGGCATGGCCGCCTATTAATGTAATAAGATACAAACAATCTCCATTCTCCTATTAATTATCTTTTATTCGATGCAGGTTCGGCCATTCCTTTTTGTTTCATATTTTCATTCAAATATGGTGGTAGTGACAGTTATATGTAAGCTACACAAAGCTCTAAAGAATAGATACCTTTTCACTTCTTATATTTCTACCATTGAAGTATGGACTAACATGAGGCGGTTGTTCTCTTGAGGCATGCACATAAACAGTAAATCTACCATCATGGCCCTGCAAAAGGTTTTTAGAATATATTATTGGAAAACTAATGCAAACATCAACTATAGACAATGTTTTAATGTGCAAGCTAATTGAATAAACACAATGAACTTTAGGACCAACCATAAATTTTTAGTTTAAAAGCAAGTTAGCTGCTTTCATCCCATATTTCAAAGTCTTGTAAGTTACAAAAATGCCTTGATGTCATCAGCATAGAAAATTAATCAAGAATATTAAGCGGTAGCATATAATTACGCATAGTATAAGACCAAAACAATCACAATTAATTCAAGCATTGTAAGCAGATTCATATAAGCTTTATTGACTATTTATCAGTTGTGATATAGCCATTTAGTCATTTTATCCAAGTTCACGTGATCAGCATCAAATGACCGATAAACGTAATCCCTTTGTAAACTAAATAGCAAAAAGAAGAACGCTAAGATAAGTAGGTAACACAAGATGGAACCCGAAACCCGGAAATAGTATTCGGGTTAATAAAATGTTAGTCGATTTGACCCAAATTACATAAAAAATGTCGATTGTATATATACATACATAATAACAGAAAAGTATAAAGTTCCTACGATATGTTTTGTTTTTTGTTGTGAACATGACGTTTTGTTTCGGTGTTTCGTTGGTTGTTTGAGCGACTAAAAAGATTCAGTTCGGATGATATGATTTGGCGTTTTCTTCTTAGTTTATACGATTGGTTGATAGGGTTTAGTTTTGTGCTTATTGTATTTGACTTTTTATAGGTAATATATATGTTCAATGCAGGGTTTGAATGTAATATCATATTGGGAAGGTTTTTATTTGGCATTTTGTGCTTTTTACTTAATAATAAACATGTTAAGTTAAATTGTCAAGTATGCATTGCAACTTGTATTTAAAAATCCGTATACTGATTAACCCGACTTGGATAAACCCGAAACCGAATAACCCAAAACCGATTAACCCGAATTTTATTTGGGTCGGGTTACAGATAGGATTCCCATAACAAAAAAAAAACCCGAATAACCCGAAACCCGATTAAAAAAACCCGAAGAACACCTCTCGGTCCCAACCCGCCCATATTTCCACCTCGAGGAAACAAAAACGGATGAAGCTTACTTGAAAGAACTTGTCCCATAGCATTTCAAACGGTAATGGGCCAGGAGTCAAAAACATGAAAGCGACTTTCGCGTTCTTTGGAGCAGCAGGAGATGATTTCAAAATTTCCGTGATGACCACCCGAGCTGCGTTTTCTTCATCTGTTAATTCTCTGGAAGGAACTGCTGGAGTGTTTTCAAGATCGGAACAGCCACGGGACAAAAAGATATAGCAGGCAGCAGTATTCCTGGGCTGATAGATATATAATCCAACTAAAAATATGCTGACTAAGCACACTAATATAATAACCCAGTTTGGCCCTTTAAAATTTGGTCGTTGTCGAACACCAGACATCATTATATAGTCTTTTAAGCTTCCACGCCATGCTCTAGCTGTCTTCATTTAGCAAAAAGGCATCACACGTACGAGAATACCAAAAAAAATATGATTTATTTAGAACTTGTGAGACCGAGGTATTAAATAGGAAAGGGTTATTTTCTTCCAATCATGAACTTCATCCCCATCAAGCCTGCATATGAAAGACATGTGAAAAAGGAATCAAGTTGGTGTATTCAGTGGTGCTCAAACACTTGTAAGATGAATGCTTTTTACATGCTAGATAAACTTGATTAATTTTTCAATAAATTGATGTCAACAACTACTTAGTATCTACCTTACAATCTATACCTTGGTTTGGAAGGCATACATTGCCCTTTCCTTAACGGGTACCTTTGCACCACCAAACACTGCCAGAACATCACATGTGTTACTTTTTATTCAGGAAAAAAATGAATATTTACAAATATAATGCTTTCACAACCATGCATAAAACAAGTAAAAAACAAGGACAGCCATATCATGAAGTATAGATTATTTTTTCGGTTAACATGTCACTATATCTCAAGACGCGGACTTGTGATAGAGATGTCACTCTCCCAACGAAATTAAAACACGGCTTTAATGCCTGAAATTTCATAACAAATGATAAGCTGAACCAGTTTTTTTCCTTGTAAATTGTAAGGATGTATAACTGATTATCTGATTAGTGGATAAACAAAGTTGGCTTACGGTAATCTTATTATTTTAGGGTCACATAATCAACTTCGAATAATCCATTTCGTACTGAGTGCAACAAAACTGAATATCTACGGCTACAATAACCTTAACTATACACCAATAGTTAACACAGGACTCCTTTTTCCTTATAATATTCTCTTATTCAACATTTTATCTATTGATTCCTTGAATAATCAGATTTATCATTCCACTATGTGATTATTAAATATTATTCCAGATCGCACATCCAAACACGTCTTTAACACAACTAAACACGCATATATATTTTTTCAGTGCTGTTTAAAGGCAACACATCACCAGAACCACACAATTCTGCAGCTAAACAGTTTACACAAGATCAAATCCAAACTTGAATCTCATCAATTATCAAAACAAACAGAGAAAATCGGATCTATTCATCACACAAGTGTAATAATAATTAATTAATAAACTGCTAAGTAACATGTTTAATATCAACAGTCAATTGTTCACCTTTTAACACAAAACAGATAAAGCAATCTAACTTATGAATAAAGTAAAGACAGAATATAAAAACCTACATAGAAGTACGAATCGTCAAAGATCCTTTTTCTACTATACAAAAAAGTTAGGTTTGAATCAAGAGATCTATAAGCAAAACACGAAGATCCGAATTTCATTAAATTCAAATAACCGTCTGATCTATAACACATCGGAAAATTAGAGATAAGTGATAACGGTTAGTGAATAGAGTGTGAGTAAGAGAATATACAATTTAAACAGTGATAGATGAACGGCGGCGACGAGTGGAAGTGCGGTGGCGGATGACGGAGTCGGCGTCGTAGACGGTGGTGGCACCGGTGGTAGGTTAGAGTTGACGGTTGAAATGGAAGTGGAGTGAGGGGGAACTGATCTGTTGTTGGTATTTATGGCGTGGGTTTCTATGACAAATTGAAATGTGTTAACGTGACTGACTGACTGCCTTTAGTTTTATCAACACAACAGCAGCCGGATGAGAAGGAATTTGTTTGTCTTTCAGATTATTGTTATTACATAAGATACTTAATTAACCCTTGATGTTTTCACAAAGATCATATAAGTTGTAGTTTTCACATAATTGTGAAATAGGTCGTAACTCGACTAGACATTCAATGAATTGTTTGATGAATGAATATGAATATAGGTTTTTATTCTTTTTTTTTTAAAGGGTTACACCGATGAATTTTATACCAGCCAAACCAAAAAAACACAAGTGAGAGGCAGAGTACCCCCAGTTCTCAAGTATGACATGCCATACAAGAGTCAAAACAATAAACCACCTACACGCTAAACAAATACACCAATGTACTAGATAAAACTATCAAAACAATAAACCACAACTCAAATCAGTGTTGGATCTGAGTTTGATTCTGATTGTATTTTGTGTTTGTAATTAAAATGAAAATGGATGAGTGTGCAGCGGAATTATGATGAAAACAAACTTTGCATACAATCAAACGAGAGTAATACTTTGATCAAACATCTTTTCACAATGAATCGGAAGATTGAATTTATTTCAATAACGATTACAATAATTGATGAATGAATGCAAACTCCTCCTCAGCCAGAGCTCAGTTGTTTGTTCGTGCAAAGAAGACGATGATGCAAAAGAGCTAATAGAACAGTACAAAGTACTGAACTATTTATAGGCACTTGCAAACCACTGAGCATCTTAGCTGACGTCACCATGAAAGTGACATCTAACCTCCTAACAAACTCTAACCTCTGATCTATACAGACACTGCTATGTTAACTACTGCTATTACATTACATTACAAAACAGACTATAGATCAGCTGCTGCAACCTTCCACTGCTGTGAACCCAGCGGTACTTGTCCGGATCAGCAGTGCTTGACTCAAGGCAGTAGATAGAATCAGCAGGACTTTAGTTTCTCATCATTTCTTTACTTGAGCAGCAGTTGTAGGTCAGCAGTTTGCAAGATCAGCAGATAGGAGGTCAGCAGATGTTGAAATCACTTTCAAGGGAAGAGACTTGCATGTAAACATCTGCTTATTCTGGATCCACTGCTCTGATCCAGTTTTGGCTTTAATTATCTGTTCTTCTGATAGGGTTCGATCCCAACAATCTCCCCCTGGAACAGATAATGCCAAAACTCTTCATTATTGTGGAATTCTTTATTGCCTCATCAACAGTTCCCTTATCTGACCTTTAAATTGTAGTTCAAAGTCTAGGGCATCTGTGTCTTCATCATCCCTGCTAAGTGGAAGATCAAGGAGATCCTGCAAATCTTCAAGACTCAGGCCAAGAGCTTGTTCCCTTGATATTTTCTCCACTTCTCCACCAGACCTGAGCAAGGTCAATACGCAGGTCTGTTTGTCAGTTTCCCACTTTTGTATTTTTGAGCCTGGTGGGTTTCTTGGGAGATGTTTATTTGCAGAGGTATTTGGTGAGGCTGGCCTATTCATAACTGGCTGAGCAGTACTTGTAGTTTGATCCAAACCAAGAGTTTCTATGATCATTTTCTTTATGCCTTCTTTTACAAGGTCATCTCCTTTTATCATCTCTTGGATGGTTTCACCTCCCAACTGTTTGAGTGTCCTTCTTTTATAGATGGCAGCACCAGTTGGAGCAGTGGCTCTCCTGATTTGCAGCTTTGATGGTCTTTTTGAAACCTCTGCTTCAGGATAGTCAGGCTTTTGAGGAACTCTTGGATCTTTCTTTCTTAATTCCTCCAACCTTTTGTAGGTGATCCTGACCACATCTTCTTTCCATCTAGCAACTTGTCTTTTGTTTCCATATTCAGCAGCAACCAGTTCTTCTTTCATTCTTTTCAGTTCTACCTGTTTGTCAGGTACATTCTTTCTAAACTTTGCCCAGTCAGGAGGAGTGTGAGTGACTTTCCTTTTTATCATGTCTTGAATTCTAGCTGCTTCATTTTCAAGCTCAGGAACAGTCCACTCTTTGTACATGTATCTCTCTCCTTTGTACTTCTTGTGAGCCATGATGCTTTCAATGTAGTCTTTCTTCAAAGTTTCAGCTGCTCTTTCTGAAATTTGTTGACTGACATGTTTTGCAAATTGTTCTAGGGATCTGACCTGTGTGAGCAGATATTGATAGTTTCTTGAAATTTCTTTGTCAGATTTCCCTTTTGTATTTCTTTTTGAGATATCCTCTGCTTGCTTGGCCTTGATTTTCAAATATTCATCAACATTTTTAGGCCAGGGATATCCTTTTATTGATGGCAAACTCCTTTTGGCAGGGTCATCCTCATAGTAAAAAGATTTTATTTCTTCTCTAACAGCTGCTAGTTCAAGAGGAAATTAAACACCTGCAGGAGGTAAGGGCTTGTGCATTCGAACTGAAGAGAGAGGAACTGGTTTTGGTATTGTGACAAGAGCCAAAGATTTTGAAGATGTTTGTGGTGGTGAAGTGTCATCATCTTTGAGAATTAGCCTTCTCCTCTTTATTTGAGGAGGGGCTGATGATGTTTTGGATGGAACAGTGGTGGTGGATGTAGTGGCAGTGGTTTGTGATTGACTAACAGTTGTTGAAACAACTGGTGTTCCAACCACTGTTGTCTTTACAGCAGATGTTGTAACAACTGCTGTCTTCTGCATTTTGGCAGGAGGTGATTTTGTTTTTGGTGGTGATGGTGGTAAAACAGTGGATGTGGTGTGTGTTGAAGTGGTGTGTGTTGAAGTGGGAGCAGATGTTGAAACAACTGAAGTACCAACAGTAGTGGGTACAACAGGAGTTACAACAGCTGTTTTAGGTGGTGGTTTTGGAACAGACTTTGAACGTCTGGTTGGAATGGATTTGGGTAACCTTACTCTTCTTGTAGGCTTCTTCTTTTCATCAACAAGATTTTCATCATCTTTTGACCCTGAAGTACCCTGATCCGGATAATCCACCCTGGCTTTCCTTTTGGCCTCTCTATCCCTTTTTACACTTGCAACTGCTTCTGCCAGTGCATTTGTTGTCACATCAATTTTCTTGCTTCCATCTGGCAAAGGGATCTGTTTGGTCATGTTTGCATTTTCAGGTTCAATGTAGAGACCATCCTCTATTCCCTTCTTTTTCCACTCCTTAATTTTCTCCCCCTTTTTGGCATTATCTGGGGGAAGTTGATCAATGAAGAGAACTGTTGGAGGAGCAGTGCCAGTGGTGTGCAGGATCTGAGTTTTGAGAGCCTTTAGATCAGCCTGAGTGTTCTTGAACCTTGACTCCATTGCATTTCTCAGCTGTTGGACATGTTTTTCATGTTGCTGATCTGCTATTTGTGCTTGTTGATGGAGAAAAGGTTGAAATAGATTCCAGAGCTCATTTGTAGCAGGTGCCTGTTGTGGAGCAGATGCTTGAGGTGGAACAGCAGTGGATTGTACCTTTTGTACTTGTAACAACTGTTGTAGCATATCTTTGAGTTCTGCAACAGAGTTATCAAGCTTTTCAACACGATCCGTCAATTTCTGCTACTTTAAACCATCACCCAATTTAATGGGATCATCTGATTTCCCACTAACAGTGGTTTTATCAGTGGTAGAGGTAGGGAGTATACTCCAAACATTAACCACTGATGCCCCTTTTTCTTGGTACTGGGGTCTTCTCCCTTCAACACTTGACAACCTTTTGATGTTGCCAGTAGGATAAATAAATCCACTGGTGGTTGGCAGAGGTGCTATAAAAGGAATTGCCTCCAAGGAAGTCTTATTGATGTAACCACTGTCCAACTGTAAACCAGTGGGTTCAACAGTTCTAGTGGCTGCTTCACTTGGATTACCACCAAGAGTTACTGGGGTGTAACCTCCTCAGGTTGTGTTGGTGGGTTAGCAAGGAATGATACATCAGGCTCAGTCAATTGTTGAGGCATATTCTCATTAACAGGTGATTGAGAAGGACTGAGTAATGCCTGGTTCAAATCTATTGCATCCAACAAAAGTTGTGTTTTTGGTGGAATTGTGGATGTGAGGTGAGGTGTAGAAAGAGAATTTGCCCCGGGCATTGGGCTGTGGATGATGGAAACGAGTGTTTCCAGAGCATCATAATGTGGTGGCCCTATGTGTACAACCTGTTCTTTTTGTGAAGAAGCGGGAGGAGTTTCGGTAAAGGGTTGAGATATTTGTACCAACTGCTGTGAGGAAGTAGCAGCAGTGGTTTTTTGTGACATTTGTGCTGTCACAGGCATTAGCTCTGGTATCTCATCCTCCAGAGTTGCCTTTTTGATTGGTTTGGGAGGTTTTTGATTTTTCTTTTTGTTTGGCTTTTTGGGATTTGTAGGTGTGGGTTTCAAAACAGTTGGTCTGCTGCTTTGATCACCTTGAGCAGTGGGCTCAGCAGCAGATACCTGAGGAGCAGTGGTAGCTGCTAAATTCTGCTCAGGCACCTCTGCTTGTGTTTTGCAAGGTGCTAACATTCTTGAAAATGTTTCAGTTGTTAAACTGTTTATTTTAGTAGAATCACCTTGATTTATTTCTGCTAAATCATTCTTACTGAATTTCTTGTCAAAATAGTAACTTAAAAACCTTGGAAACAGTAAGAATGATTTTGTTTCAACATTATTAACCAAATCTTTAAAAATTTCCCGAGAATAGTTAAAATTTTCTTCTTGAAGAATTGCATATCCTAGATTTTGAATCTTTAAAGGGATTTCATTGAAAGAAGTGATTTTATTTGAAACACATAGTAGGAGGGTATGAAATAGAAATCTGGTTGCAGAAGGAAAATAACCTTTTTGTAAGGTAAGTTTCTTCATCATTGTGGCTTCATACCCTCTTTCAATGAAGTCAGTTTGTAACTCGTTTTTAGTGAAAGAAATTTTACCTTCCTGATCACCGAGTTGAAAGACTTCTGAAATGGATTGTGGCGTGATTTGGACAGCTTTACCCTTTATAGAAGAGTGTATGGTGGTTGCAGTGTCTCCTTGTTTTTCAAGGGTTGCATTCTTCCAGAACTCTCTTTGGGTCGCCAAATAGATTGGTGCATCGGCGGTGAACAAAGTTTTGTTCTTTGATTTTGCCATGGTGTCAATGATGGAATCGAAAACATTTATGGTTCCTGGTTTTGTGAGAAGACCCAGTAGATTGTGAGATGGTTTATGTGGGATTTCAGTTGAGATTGCCTTTTGAGAGGCGGTTTTCGATGATGATTTGGATGTGGGTTTTGCAGATGGCTTCGATTTTGTCATTTTTAAATAGAATGATCGAAGAAATTTGTGAAGGATGAGATGAAAAACTGCTTTGAGAAGAGAATTTTTAAGAATTCAATTCGACAGTAAAACCCTGTTTTGATGGTGAGTGGGGGATTTTATAGGGAAGAAAGTGAATGCTGAGGTGGCAGCCGTTACAAAAAGTCTGACCACTATGTACTGCCCACGTGACAACCCCTGGTGAAAGTGAAGGACAGTACTTTGATGAAAGTGACTGATGAAGGCAGTGGTAAGAAAGCAGTGGATGATTTTCACTATCAGTGGATAGCATATCAGTGGATAAGACACTGCTTTTGAACAACAAAGTTTATCAAAGGAATGAGAGAACAGGGGTTGACTTTCAGCAGTGGACAGACTTTTGAAGCAGAGCATATTTTTGAACAATCAGTGGTTAATGGCAGACTTTTAAGGATTTTAATGAAAAATTTCATTTTTAGCTATTTTTAAGGATGGATTTTTGATTTTCTGAAAACATTTTAGTGCTTTTATACATAGAAAAACAAGATGTTGCTTGTTATTCCATGTTTAGCATCCCAATTCTAGAGACCAAGCTTTCAAAGGTGTCTGTATCAAGTGCTTTTGTGAGCACATCTGCCAACTGGTCTTTAGTTGGGACATGATGCAGAGAAATCAAACCTTTTTCATAGCAATCCCTCACAAAGTGATGTCTGATGTCGATGTGTTTGGTGGTTGAATGGGAAACTGGATTTTTGATGATATTTTCTACTGCCTGGCTATCCAACATGAGTGGTGTCTTTAAGGCAGTGATACCAAAATCCAGTAACTGATTTTGAAGCCACAGGAGTTGGGCTGTACAGCTTGCAGCAGCAATGTATTCAGCCTCAGCAGTGGATGTTGAAACTGCTGCTTGCTTTTTGCTTTGCCAAGAGACTAAGCAATCACCTAGAAACTGGCACCCTCCTGAAGTGGACTTCCTTGTGGTGTGACATCCAGCAAAGTCACTGTCTGAAAAACCTGAAAGCTTGATGTTCCCATTAGCTGGATACCAGATACCAAGTGTGGGAGCACCTTTTATGTATCTGAAGATCCTTTTTACAGCAATGAGATTTGATTTTCTGGGAGCTGATTGACTTCTTGCACAGACACATGTTGCAAACATGATGTCTGGTCTAGATGCAGTTAGGTACAATAAAGACCCAATCATGCTTCTATAAAGTGTTTGGTCAATCAGCTCATCCTTTTCATCAGACATGACCAGCTTATTTGTTGCCATGGGTGTGCTGCATGGTTTACAATCATTCATATCAAATTTGGTCAAAAGTTCTTTAGCATATTTGCTTTGATGAATGAAAGTTCCATTTTGCATTTACTGTACTTGGAGACCAAGAAAGCATTGCAGCTCACCCATTGCACTCATTTCAAACTCAGCTGTCATGAGTTCTCTAAACTCTTCACACATTTTGTTACATGTGCTTCCAAAAATACTGTCATCCACATAAATTTGGACAATCATTAAATCCTTCCCTCTCCATTTAAGAAACAGTGTTTTATCAATGGTACCTCTTTTGAAACCATTTGAGAGTAGGAAGTTGGAAAGAGTTTCATACCAGGCCCTTGGTGCTTGTTTCAGGCCATACAAGGCTTTGTTCAACCTGTAGACATGATCTGGATAAAATGGATCCTCAAAACCTGGAGGTTGACATACATACACCTCTTCTTGAATTGTACCATAGAGGAAAGCACTTTTGATATCCATTTGAAACACCTTCATGTTGTGGTTGACAGCAAAGGCCAGGAACAGTCTAATGGCTTCCAGTCTTGCAACAGGAGCGAATGTTTCATCATAATCAATCCCCTCTTCCTGTCTGTAACCTTGAACCACAAGCCTGGCTTTATTCTTGACAACAATGCCCCTTTCATCAGTTTTGTTCTTGAAGACCCACTTTGTGCCAATGGGACTAACCTCTTCTGGCAGTGGTACAAGCTCCCATACTTGTTGTCTTTTAAACTGTTGGAGCTCCTCTTGCATGGCTTCTACCCAGCTGTTGTCTTTCAGTGCCTCTTGGTACTTGACTGGCTGATGGAGTGATAGAAAACCAGCAAAAAGATAAATGTTTTGGGTTTGGCTTCTTGTGAGCACCCCTTCATTGATGTTGCCAATGATTTGATCAGGTGGATGAGATCTCAAGAAGATTAAATCTCCTTGGTATGGTATGATTGCATTTGTTGGTGAAGGCTGCAAATGTGTATCATCTGAGCTAACCACTGCTGGTGACTTTGATGACCCAGCAGTGGCTTCAAAAGGTGGTGGAATAGGAGGTATTGAAGTGGACAACTGCTGACTTTTATCCACTGTTTGAGGACTTTTGTCAGCAGTGTTTGAGGATGTGGAAGCAGTGGTGGATGGGCTACTTTGGTCAACAACTGTTGAGGTAGCAGTGGTTGAGCTTTGACAACTGTTTTGAACAGCTGGTGCTTTTCCCTTTGTGGCAGACCTTTGAGGTATGATGATTTCATACCCATAGTCTGGTGTTGTATCCTCTGATGTACCTGCACTGTTAGTCTTGACAGCAGTATTTTCAAAAGTAAAATTTTCAAGATCAAACAGATCTGCAGGGTTTGCTGGGATTTTCATTGATGAAAGTTCATTGAACTTAACATTCAAAGTCTCCTCCACTGCCTCGGTCCGTGTATTGAACACTTTGTAGGCCTTGGCAGTGGTTGAGTATCCCAGATGATAACCACAATCAATTTTGGCTGCAAATTTTGAAATGGAATCTTTTAAGTTCAAAATAAAGCATGGGCAGCCAAACACCTTGAAATATGAGATCAGTGGTTTGATTTTATACAGAATTTCATAAGCAGTCTTTTTGTGCCTGGGGTTTATTAAAACTCTGTTCTGGACATAGCAAGCAGTGTTTACTGCCTCTGCCCAGAAAGTTAATGGCAAACCTGAATCTGCAAGCATAGTTCTGGCAGCCTCAATCAAAGTTCTGTTCTTTCTTTCAACTACCCCATTTTGCTCTGGTGTTCTAGGGATGCTGTACTGCCTTACAATCCCTTTCTTCACACAGAAGAGATCCAACTCCTTATTTTTAAATTCTGTGCCATTGTTACTCCTGAAGCTTTTCACTGGAAGGTCAAATTGCTTTTCAACCTGTGTCACAAAGTCTTGCAAAATGCCTGCAGTCTCATCTTTTAAGTGTAAAAAGAAAGTCCATGTAAACCTAGAAAAGTCATCAACAATAACCAAACAATATCTTTTCTTCTTGAGGCTCATGACTTGAACTGGGCCAAACAAATCCATGTGTAGCATTTGTAAACACTGGGTTGTTTTGGACTCTTCAATGGACATGTAAGAACTTTTATGCTGTTTTCCTTTTAAACAGGAAATGCAATGTTCAGGACATGAAAACATTTTTTGTGGTAGGCCTCTCACCAAACCATTTTTTGAAATTTCAGTGATTGTCTTAAGATTTGTGTGCCCCAGCCTTATGTGCCAAAGTTCTGTCTCTTTGTTAGAGGCAACTGAGAACAGGCAGGCATTAGCTCTGGGACACTCTTTTGACATATCAACAACATAAACATTGCCACTTCTTTGAGCAACAAGTTTAGTTTGACCAGTTTTGATTATTGCTTCAATCTTTTTGACCATTTCTGGTCCAACAATCCTACAACAATGTGACAACCCTCACCAAACCAGGTATCCGTACGAATTAATTAATATTTAATTACTACTTAATTACTGTGCTTGCTTATAACTGTGATTAAACTGCTTACTGATTCTTGATACGTACATACTCATGCATCACATTTTATACTGTCACTCCATTATTTACACACAAACCTTAGTGACAACCTTGATGCACAAAAGCACAGTGAGCACACTATACGGGATACCCAATAAACATGCTGACATAGCCAGCATCAGACAGTTACTGTCTCTGAGGCCAGTATGAGCCGGGAATAGTTTACTACACTAGTAGGGAGTGTAGGGAGGTGAGAATTGTTAAACTGCGTCACTAGGTAATAATTATAGTGACCGGGTGTGCCTAAAACATGTGTTAATTACAAAATTCTGCACTTTAATATAAAATGCAGCATTTAATCATGTGAGTTACTTGCAAAAATATGGCAAAACAATCCTGTATGCTTTCCTAAGTGTTGGAATTAAATTTGTAACAAAAAGATGTATAAAAGACTCTTTGCGGTACAATTTAACACTTTAACGGAACGATACCCAACCGAACAACCGGACAATTACCGGGATACTAAATTTTTTGTCAATAACATTGTTTTATTATTTTTGGCTAGTCATGATCCCCGTTTGCCATAACACCCACTAAAAACCTTATGATTAGCAAGTAACATCATATTACTTATAATCTAACTTTTGGTTACCACTTAATTGAATTATTGCAAATATACCGCCCCCCCCCCCCCCCTCAATGTGACCGTCCCCTAAGGGACCCCATATCCACAAGTTGAATTAATTTTTGATTCTTGTCATTATCATGGAATTAGTGGAAATTTATTTAATTCTTTTTGGTAATCATATACTCTAAAGTGGGATTGTTAGATAACCATCATTTTACTTACAATATAACCTATGGTTACATTAGTGGAAATTTTGCAATCATAACCCCCCCCCCCCCCCCCATAATCAAAACAATCGGTCATCATGGACCCAAATAATCACCAACATATCTCCTAAGATCCTACTTTAATTATTTGGTATATTTAGTGCATGATTCTTTACATAAAATATTAGAAGACATTAATATAAGTATGGTGGCCTATATCTCTCATCATTCCTCAAGACCACTCACTCCTCCCTTCTAAACCTACGGTCATACCCACTCCCACATAACCTCCATTTTTCTTTCAAGTTCCATACAATCTACATATACTCAAAGGTGTGAAAAGGTGCATAAGGGAGCTTGGAACTTTCGGAAGTTGAAGAACCTCTCTTGTTTGCTTTTATCCACTTCATTACTTCTCTTGATCATCCCTAGCCTTGTGCTAGTAGTAAGTTACTTGTACACCCTTGTTCATCTTGTTCCATGGTTAAAAAGCTAGTATGGTGATCGTATATATGCGTTTTAGTAACATTTAACCTATAAAAAGCTTGCTGATTTGCACTTACAGCCGACTTCAACTGACTGTAACCGGACCTTAATAAAGCAGAAAATATATTTTCTGAACTCTAGATTTATGTATTATGAAATATGGTTCTAATGGCACTGGAATCATAATTTTTGGACTTCGTTTACTATTTTTAAAGACCCGTTTTGTAACAGCAGCTCAAGCTGTATTTTTACTGCTAAAAATAAGCGTCATATTTTCCGTCATAACCTGGATTCTGTGTAGATTCAGATCATGAAATTTATACAACAGTTGATCACAGATGTAATTGTAATTCTCCCACTGGAATTTCATCAATCGGACTTACGATGAATTTTAAATGAATTTTTCCATAAACTGCAGTCAGAAAGTGACGAATCTGATTTCTGTTCGGTAAATTAATTTCTATAAAATATTGGTAATGAACTGGACCTCGATATTTTTACACAACAAATTTTGGATTATATATGACATCCTGTAAAAATTTGAGAATTTTTGGAGAAGGTTAACTATTTTATTAAAATGCTCGAAAACAGTCCAGTTTTGATTAATAAAGCTGAAATGACATAAGTAGATTATTGCATGTCTAATTGTCGGGTTGGCTATGTGAGAACGATCTACGGGATATATGTAAAAGAAAATGATATGCTATTAAGCATGGACACCTCCATTTACAAAGGAGACTATGGCGAAATTTTCCAAAAATCCTAACACTTAGTAAATATTTTCTGGACAAGTGTTTACTAGTATATTTCAGATTATGTTTTCAAAGATAAACCTCGCCATAAATTTTATAACAAAGTATAAAGTATCGGAGGATGGTTTTATACATAAAAAAAAATGGTTAAGTATATATTCTCAAAAAGGGATTTAAAAATATATTTTCGATACGAACATACGTGGGTAAAATGTCCCATCCTTGGGAAGGGAACATTTATATATAAAATACTTTAGAAGTATTAATACAAGAAAATCGCACGGACAAATATTCCAACACGACACATGATTTAAGTTGAAATATTAATTATTTTGACAAATAATTATTGCTCCGAATAATAAAAGAAACGTAACTCAAAACATTTAACTCTAAGCTAAGGCACGGCCCGTTCGTCTAATAGACATTAGTACGTTGTAGGTTGTCGTGTAGCTGACAGAGTTGAAATACGGTTCAAGACGCACTACAGTGAGTTCATGTCCCCCTTTTCTCTTAACAGTTTTCAGTTTTATACTTCGGGGGTGGAATACATGTTACAATTATTACAGACATTTTATACATGGTATGGTTAGCTTAAGGAGGGTTTACTACTTAGATCATGTGAGTGGGTAGGTGGAACTTAAGGCCATTAATCCTCGTTGTAGGACCGAGGGTCATGAGCGGTAGATCTATTTGGGTGTAGCGAGCCCAGCTCCTGAGTCCACAGTACGGACCATGGGGTGACTTTGAGCCCGACGCACAAATTTGCTAGGTTTGAGTCTTCCTGCATCACTTCACACATATCATTGGCTTTGCAACCCAATGGTGATCTCTTTTTCCTTATTGCTACATACCAGGGACGTTTATTCATACTTTGAAGGTTTATACATACTCACTTTTACATGAACTCGCTCAACTTTTGTTGATTTTTTTTCAAAATACATGTATTTCAGGAAATTAATGGATCTGGGAAGTATGCTATTGTGTCAAGCTGCGTAATGAATAACGATGTCATCCAGGTTTAGGAGGTGTAACCCTTACCTGGACGGTTACATGTCTTTAAATCACGTATTACTTAAGTCTTTTGTTGTGTCATGTGAAAACGCTTTAATCTTGTCTTGGTTGTAACTTGTTTTGTGTGTCGATATTTTAGACAATGACGTTGTGGTGTCTTTAAGTTTAATGAATGGATGAACATCATGTGTTTTACTTTCATATAGCATTGTTATGATTGTTGCTATGGTATTAAGAAGTCACACCAAATAAACCCACGCTTCCGCAAAAGCCAGGGTGTGACAGCTTGGTATCAGAGCCTCGATCATAGCGAACTAGGATTCTTTCTCGAGTCTAGACTATGATCACTAGGGCTCTCACGAAAACATTTTTACAATTGCATACACGAAACATACAGATCCAGGGTACAAACATTTTTACAAACAAAAGGCACAAATACACCGTTCAAAAATTTATATTTCAGTCTTAGAGACTGAGGGAGTTTAGCCTTAGAGGCTGGGAAGGTTCAGTCTTAGAGACTGAGGGAGGTTCAGTCTTAGAGACTGAGGGGCTCAATCTTAGAGATTGGGGATGTTTAGTCTTAGAGACTGGAAGGTTTGGTCTTAGAGACCAGGGAGTTAGTCTGAGAGGCTAGGGAGTTCAGTTTGAGAGACTGGGAGGGATAGTCTGGGGAAGACTAGGATGATTACTTGATTACATTGATTGTGACTTACATGCTTATCTGACTACATGTTGATACCCATTTCCATGGGTGAAGACTATGAGAAATAGACACAATACATTAATAGACTATGTGCCTACAATACATTACATTATCAGTTTACGCATTATAAACAATTTGCAAGTTCAGCTTATACAAGATAGAAATCCTTGATTGATAGGATTTTACATGATTATATATATAGGTTGTTCATATATATGTTGCATGAAATATTTGGCAAAAACAAAATGCCTTCGATTTCGAATTTCATTGTCATCCTTGACTCACATAACATGGTTAAGACACGACATCCTTTACACAAGACATAATACTCTATTTCAAAACATAACATATTTTATACAAAACCTCTTCCATGAGAATATTGACCTCACGTCTATTGCGGAGTTTATAACGAACGTGGTTCCTGAGTGAGACCAAAAAGCATTGATCCCGTGGAAGAATGATTGCTTTCTCACAGATGCTAAAATGCCTAAATTCAATAGTGACGATGAGGCGGAGGTGGTAGCCTTGAACAATAACTCCATTAGTGGGACGAGGTCCCTGTGGCTCATACAAATCATAATTGACGACACTCTTGTCCAGACAAGGAACATGAAGTACTCATCTTGAAGGTGCCCCTTCAGTTGTTATCTTTACAAATTCTCTCTATTTCTATTTCATTTAATGTCGTGCCGTTCTGCGGAGTAATGACAACAAACGTTGACACGTGAACTATCACGAAGTTTCCTTCTATGTTGAAGGTATATTGACAATAGTGTTTCCTCTCTTACTGATCGGCTGCTTCGTACGAGAGAACGCTAGGGTGACCATGCAAGGCAATTTATTATTACGGTGGCCAACGTAATAACAACTTGTAGTGCATGGGAATTCTGGTGGATTCTGCGGGCCAAGCTAAGGATCACTATTCGTTCAAAATTCTTAAGTTATTACTTGAGATTCAAAATTTTATTATCTATTAGAACACGAGTTTACATTAGACCTACTGCCAGTCGAGTTAGGAAGCTTCGATGTGGTAGTAGGGATGGATTGGTTGTCAAGCAACAAAGCCGAGATTGTATGTCACGAGAAGACCATTCGCATCCCAATGGCGGATGGAGAAACGATTGTAGTACACGGAGAGAAGCGCGATACGCCCCTAAGGATCATTAGTTGTTTGAAGGCTCAAAAATGTTTGAAGAAGGGATGTGTTGCCTTCCTGGCACACATCGTGGATAAGGAATCCGTTGAGCCAAAACTTGAAGACATCCCAGTCGTTAAGGAATATCCTGAAGTCTTTCCAAAAGACTTGCCAGGATTGCCACCACAAAGACAAGTCGAGTTTCATATTGACTTAGTTCCAGGCGCTGCGTCTGTAGCTAAGGCACCTTATCGACTTGCACCTTCGGAAATGCAGGAGTTGTCAACGCAACTTCAGGAGTTGTTAGACAAAGGATTCATCAGGCCGAGCTTCTCGCCTTGGGGAGCTCCAGTCTTGTTTGTTAAGAAGAAGGATGGTAGTTTTCGCGTTGGATGACTCGTATCGTGAGCTTACGGTCGAGTTCATTTCCTAATTTATATGCACGCCGCATCCGGAGGATTACGTGGAGGACTCGGGCCATGTCGTGCACGAGATCACTTTTCGTTTGGTCGGGCAGGAGTTTGGGATGAGCCTGCGGGACTTTGTTGTCCGTTCAGGTTTGTACACAGAGGCCGAGCTTAATACATATGTTTATACACAGGGGGTTAGGACCTTGGACAGGAAGACCCTTATCAGTTTCTGGTTCGCTATTGCGACGGTGGCCTTTGGGCAATCCTCGTAAAAGGCCACCGCCATCAGAGACCCCCTGTATAGATACCTCCACCGCATCATTGCGTGCTCGATCATGCCCCGGTATCACAGCCGGGACAAGGTCAACATGGGTGACCTTTTCTTTCTCTACTGCATGTTGCGGCCTCAGACATGTGTGCCTGGCAGAGTACTTTGTTACCGCTTATCATTGGCAGGAGCGCGATAGGCTCTTTGGCGGGTCCTACGTTACAGCAATTGCGCGCTCTTTAGGGTTGGTGCCCGAGAGTGACCCCCAGCTGTCCCCGGCCATTCCGTCGACTAGATTAGGCTGGGCGTCAATATCCAACATGCGTTTGACGCACACTTTTCCCCAGATCGGACTGAGCTTTCGGGACCGGAGTTCCAGGTTTGGGTGCCCGAGGAGTTGCCGGAGGTGATCCCAGTAGTCATTGAGGTTAAGGACGGGATACTAGCGTCGATGGTTGTTCAAGAGGCGGCTCAGCGGGCTCAGCGACAGGCTCTGGGTCTTCCTGAGCCTGAGGTTTAGGCTCCGCTGGGTTTGCCTCCGGTTGATCACGTTGTTGACGAGGAGATCCCACCACCGCCGTCGTCGCCACCTCCGCACCCGCCGCAGTACCCACAACATGTCATTGCAGACCTGCCTCCTGCTGCGTAGGCCGTGGCCCGGGACTTCGATCAGCGCCTCAGACGTGTTGACGCCCGGGTGGATTGGGCCATACAGACGCTCTTACAGATCGTGGGTCATTTGGGATTGTCACCCCAGCCACTACCATCGTCCCCACCGCTAGAGGATCAATAGCTTTAGTCTTTATTTTGTATTAAACATTCAGTTGTACTTTTGTACTAGACATTCAGTTGTATTTATGTTTTTATATACAAACTGATTATATATATATTTATGCGGTAGATCTTTTATTTTACACGATGTTTGTTTCGATTGTTTGCGTTTATTTCATATGTATTTTTCGCAACTTATTGTACGTTGTTTTAATTAAACATGTTCGTGTAATATAACAAAATAAAATTGGTTAGCATTTTTAAAAACAATGGCATAATGAAACGTATCTTTATAAACGACTATTATAAATTAACTATAACTGGTACACTTACGTTAAACGACCGTTATAAATCAACTTTAAATTATATATGTTTTATAAAAATAAAACAAAAATCTACAACTTTTTAACAAATGAAAAAATGATTAAAAAACCAGCCACTTATTTTGAAAAAAGAAAAAAATGATTAAAAAACATAAGTGATTAAAAATCTACAACTTTAATGAAATTTAACGTACATATCGCATTCGAAGGTCCTTGCATTGGACACAAACCCACGGAATTTGTGGTGGATCCAAACAATATGAATGCACACAACGAATTTGACAATTGTGGCAGCTTTTTTTTAAATCTTTTTAATTCAAAAACGCACCTACAATTATCGTAACGTGACGTATTTTGCCATTACAAGTCATAATACGAAATAACCGGAATCACATGACGTTGTATGGGCATCGGTTTCACATACTTACCATTCATTTTGTAGCACTTTGAGTCCTTGTGTTTTAGTGGGTTTAACCACTTGAGTCCAAAATCAAAAGTACAAGTGTTAAAACAACATTTTCTACATTAGACGGTAGTAAGTTGTACTATCACCATGTTAGCTAGTCCACTTGATCCGCATCACACACATCTGGTCATCAAGGATTGCGAGTTTTCACTGCACAACAAGTGCAATCAATTAATAATAGAGTGACTAATCTTTTGTGTTAGTATAAAAACGGCCACAACATACAAACTTACCAGGACTAAACACTTTGATGCACTTTGTTACAGACTTCACAGATGTCACCGAATTGGGTCTGGTGATCTAAAATCAAAACAAGATGTTAGAATTTGTTGACAATATTAAAACGAAAAGAACAAAATAAATGTTAAGGGCCTTACCGTGAAAGGCACTCGGGAGAAGATCCATTATCCGGCTGGCAGAAGTCAAATCAAAATCACCCGACAAATCAGTCAGATTGAAATCTGCCCCTAAATAATCTAAATTAGGCAAGTCAAAGTCAAACGCATCCTTTTTATGTATCGGCCAGTGATTTCTTCTGGAAACCGCCATTTGCACAAAGTGTGGAGAACTTGTTTGCGTTGTCTTTCTTGGTGAAAGATGGTCGGTTTTTAATATTATCATTTAACACGTGACCTAAATCGATTTTGGAGAACGTGTAATCCAGAGGTCGGTCTCAGGTGCAAGAGAATGGCGAGTATCAGCTAACCTTCACCAGCCATCATTTAACATGATCCCTGCTAGTGCTAAACCTTTTCAAGCTTGTTTTCAACGGGGATGTAATGCAATGATTCCTCTCAATTGAATAGACAGACACTTGCTTCATAGGACTCACTTGAATCATCTCAGGTGTAATAACAATACGGTTAGTGGATGTAAATTGCTGGGATGTGACTGTTTTCTTATTACTTGAAGGCGAAGTCTAGTTATCCCCAATTGGGGAGACGGTTGGAGAAACTGTGGAGAACTTGTTTGCGTTATCCATCTTGGTGAAAGATGGTCGGTTTTTAATATTATCATTCAACACGTGACCCAAATCGATTTCGGAGAAGTGTAATCCAGAGGTCGATCTCGGGTGGGCATAAGATCTGTGGGCCCTATTGTCGGATCTATAACTCCATGGAAGATGTGATTAAGGTAAGCGCGTCGTAAAGTTGCATCTGATTTTTAAAACATTTCCCACTGACATAATATTTTAGAAATGGCGACAACTAGGAAAGCGACTTCCAGTATAATTAGCAGCAAGAAGTCTAACAATTCGTTCATTATCCGTTGTTGTCTCAATGCCCACAACATGCAGTCGTTGATATTAGAACACTGTACATTGCATGTAAACACAGGGGCTTTGTGATGATATCTTACAAATTGGGAACCACATATTCGTGTGTAAAAGCTCGAAAAGATCACCGAATAGAGATTTGAATATCGTGCTTTCCACCAAACATTTGGAGTGCTCAAACATACGCATTCTGTTCTCCATCTTCTTTCTGGATTTCTTGAAACATTACGAATTTAACATATCCCAGTTGTCCCCTCTTGGTGCAATGAAACTTTCTCATTTCGAAATCATGTGTCGTGCTCTTGGTGGCGAGCCATCGCTACCTTTGTTTCGACAGTCTTTTGTACTATCTCGGTATGGCGATTGTTACACCGTGTCTCAACGGAGGAGTCGTGGTTGCATATCGTCAGTGTCGGGGTCACTGGAGAATTCTATGCGGTGGTGGAGGCGTTCCTATCAAATTTTGAAAATCGTTTTAATTCAAAAAATGAAACGTTTCCGCATTTTTTGCAGTGGATTTCATTGGAAGATCTTTATCTATCATGTCATCGACCAACTGCTCGAAATCCCTTTCGTTTCTCGGGCCTGCATTCGAAGATCCTTGCATTGGACACAAACCCATGGAATTTGTTGATTTCGGTTGATTCAGATCTCTATTCGGTCATCTTTCCAACACTTTTCCTTACATTATTCATCATTTCCTGAATCCGAGTTCATTAAGAACTAATGACTATTGAATAATTGTCGCCTTGGTAGTTGTCATGATCAACTACTTCAGAGTGATCTTCATGACTTGAAGTTGTACCCAAATCTTCGATCTCTTCCAAGATCAAATTTCTTCGTTTCCCATGATTATGAAACGTCGTTTCGTGATGTGGTCTTCTTTCATGTTTCCCAAAATAATTTGAAGGCTCACAAATTTCAATATCATTTTGGTGATTCTCTGAGTGTTTGTAACCTTCGTCTGATTCTGAAGACGATAACTCGTTATATGTATTTTTATGTATCAGCCTGCGATTTCTTCTGGAGGGTTCACCTATGGTAGTGTTTTTCCTCTTCTGGAGGGTTGTCGTTGTCGAGAACGGCAGGGCAGGTGTACCACGCGTCGTCTGTCAGGCACCGGTACTCCAGGTTGTAGTCGGTGATGAATGATTTGAAATATTAAGCAGTTCGTGCTTTTAATAGTTTTTGTAGGTTTTGGTTGTTTATGAGTTGCTTTGATTGTGACATAGATAAGAAGGATGAGATATCGGCAGTTAGCTCGAAGAAGTTTCTCACGATTATTGATGAAGTAGATTTCAGGATTTCATTTGCACAAACTGTGGAGAACTTGTTTGCATTATCCTTCTTGGTGAAAGATGGTCGGTTTTTAATATTATCATTCAACACGTGACCCAAATCAATTTCAGAGAACGTGTAATCCAGAGGTCGGTCTCGGGTGGGCATAAGATCCATGGGCCCTATTGTCGGATCTGTGACTCCATGGAAGATGTGATTAAGGTAAGCGTGCCGTAAAGTTGCATCTTTTAGAGAGAGACCTTTAAGTACGGATCTTACAGCTGCATTTGGAACAAGAAGTCCAACAATTCGTTCATTATCTGTCGTTGTCTCAATGCCCACAACACGCAGTCATTGATGGGCTTTACGGCTGTATTCAATATAAAGTTTAAACTTATCGTTATATAACTACTGAATCACACCAATTCGTTGAAACCACACATTCGTGTGTTGCAGTTTGGAAAGATGATCGTATAGAGATCTGAATAACCGATACAGAAACTGCTTCATAATTTTAATGAAGCAACGAAGATTGAAGGTGCCAAACAGAAACTAAATGAATTATGCAACGTTTCCGCATTTATTGCACTGGCAGAACTCCTCTAGTTGAATTATATTCCATCCAACATATGACACATGATAAAAACACTTCTCTAGACAATCGGGGATTATGTTTCGTTTTGTCATAGATTGTGATGTGAATATTTATAAGGCTTTTTTGAAAAGTATATTTAATATCGAATGCGATATTGTTGAATCTGTTGCTACAGCTCTATACATTGATTGTAGATTTAACTTGCAACATATTTGGATGGTTTGTTCACGTTCAATAGGATTTCGTAATTATATTTAATATTGTATGAGGCGTGTCAGAAGGACGGAAAACAACTTGATATACAATACCGGATGAATGGAGAGTGTTTCAAAATGCAACTTTGGATTTGATTAAATGCCGTTCTAATCCATATAAACTCGCATGTGACATAACCATTGCAAGCGTTTATATGGATGGTACACTTATCGCATCCCGCTCTTCTGACACTAAAGAGAATGCAAAGCTTCATACAGCTGAGGCAACTTTGTTAAAAATAACAAAACCGAAAACTAGTGATATGGGCCCACAAGCCGAGGCCACAAGCTTTGTCTCTCTCCACATATCTTCAGTGTGCTTTGCAAGCTTCTTTTGGTATCATCACATTTTTATACCATTTAAGACTAACTGTAATTTGAGTACAATTTTCTCTCTCAAACCTTTCTAAAAGTAGAAAAAAAACATTAACTCTTTGTTACAAAGCATGTTATCTGAAACAATTAACAGGACATTGTTTCAACAGGATTTGCTTCCGTTGATCTCTGTTAAACTTCTTCGGGATTTTCTGTTTGCAATATATATGTATATTTTGAATTAAATTGATTTTTAAAAAATAAAAATAACTATATATGTTTCGTAAAAATAAAACAACTTTAAATTATATATGTTTTATAAAAATAAAACAACAATCTACAACTTTTCAACAAAAAAAACACAACCAAACAACAAACAAACAAACAACCCATTTTTTTCCATCAAAACCTCACTTTTTCCCCAAAAAATAAACAGCCAGCCCAAAACGCCCCGCTTTGGCCAAAGCGGGGCGCTTCGGTATGAGGTCATCAGACAAGGACTGACAAGCCCTTGTCTGTTAACTTTAACCTAAAGCGCCCCGCTTTGGCCAAAGCGGGGCTTTTTGGGGTGTGCGAATAGACCAAGGGGGATGTGCGAATAGCATGGGCCATAGATTAAAACATAAGTATTATCAAGAAAGGTGGTAACTTTTAACAATCTAAATAGATTCAAAATTGAAATCCATAAAACTTAATCAAGCCTCATCAACATGAAGACTAGCACCACAAGTTATTATACAGGAATCAATGGGAAGAAATGGGTCAGATTCCGTTGTGAATCCATCCATAAATGACAATGTTCATGTTATCTTCAGACTGATGTTGAATTTGAGAAAAGCTGCAGTAAATTATCCAATGTTTCTGGATAAAATTTTCTTGCAAATAGAAAGCAGGGCCGCCTCATTTCATTCCACATGCAGGGTGTTTTCAACACGGTCTTCTGCAAAAGCCAACACAATGTGATAGATCAATATCCATTATATTTGAAACTTATGTAGTTTTGACTTTTGAGAGATCTTGATTTTAAAACTTATAGACTTGCTATATCGAATCTTGAGTTAAAAAGTAATGCCTTTGACCCAGAAAGTCAAAGTATTATGATGAAGTGGAAAAAGTGATGAATTATTTTACCTTTTCATCACTTGTAAAATGCAGGCTAGTATCAAAGGACTGCAGTACATAATAGTGTTGATTAGTCACTCATGATCATATTTTTGTAATCATTATAATGCATTAATCATTTATACAACTTTTTCTGTATTGAGTATGAATGAAATTGTGTACCGTGAGGTTTTTAATAAGCTTGGGAGTAATATCTTGAGGTTTATAAGACCTCGGGTGCCACTTTCTTTCTGACCAATCGACATATGTTACAGACCAATTTGCAATTCCAGCAGGGTCAATCATCTAAAAAAGAGAATCCTTTAACAACTAGAAATATAATTAAAAGTGATAAAAGAAAGAAAAACAAAGGGTTATAGAAGAACTAACATAGAAAAGTGTTTGGAAGTAATGTTCATCAGCGTAGCAATTGCGGCCCTCGAAACCTGGCTGTTAAATTAAGAAAACAAAAACTATTACTTCATGATAAAGTGTTGAAGCAAATTAGTTAAAAGTTAGTTGTTAACATTTAACAATAGTCATATGTGCTCTATAGTTGGCAAAACCCTACATTTATTTAAGGAACTTGTAATATAAATTGTATATTATTTACTTTTCTAGCTGTTCCTTCACAGAATAAAAGAATGTAGGGAGATGCACTAACCCTGCAGTAAAGCCGGAACTTCCTGTAGTAAAGACTGTCAGCCATAATTATTAAAGCATGCTTCCGAGTCATAGTGAACCACTGCAAATGTACATAAAAAGATAATACTTCATTACAAATAATTGTCACACTAAACAGAACTTCTGGTAGCTGATAAATGATTGACTTGTAAATTCATTATCTTTGACAACGTTCACTCATCTGATTTTGTTGTTATCAGTTATATTCATCTAGACAATTGTGCTAAACAATAAAAAATAAAGGTCAACGTTAATCATTTAATTGAAGGCCATAAACCATGAGTTAAAGAAAAAACAGATGTTATCCATGATTTATACCTGTGAACCCTTACGAAAATCCTTAAATTCGACTTCAGGTAACATATGTTCTGAATACCTTCCACCAGCTCCATGTGGACCGGGATCGTCATAACTACGGACAGCAGAAGAGATATTTGGTAAAAAAAGGTTTTCCACAGCAGTTAAAACAGTAAAGGAATATATATATATATATATATATATATATATAGTGAAAGTGTAAAATACAATATTGCTTAACGTACGAGCGTACACTATGAAATTACGCACATTGTAAAATTCAAAACCCTAATCACGCGTGATTATGGTTTTTAACATGCATGATTAGGGTTTTGAGTTTTACAAGGTGCGTAATTTCACAGCGTACGCTCGTACATCAAGGCTCGTACATTAAGGAATATTGTACATTAACCGGCCTCTCTCTCTCTCTATATATATATATATGAATGTCTTTTAGAAAGTATAATGTTCTTACCAGTCAATGAAACTAAGATTTGCGAAGATTAGGTAGTTGTACACATAATCGAAGCTATGCAATGGTACACAGCTGCAAGAGAAATTAAATAGTTTATTATAAAGTAAAATTGGTCAAAACTGCCACCCTACACGTAACCACAAGTGAAATACATCCTACTATGTGTTTACCTGTCAGATAGCAAAACAAATTGTTGATTATCTGGATCTTGAAGCGCATTCATTAATAGTCTCCTCTCTGCATCAACCATTGATATTTTCCCCCAATCAACCTAAAGTTTCAAAGCAAGAGCAATCGATATAAGATCAGAATCGTAGCTTTTTGTTGCTATAATAATATTTAGAAAGGCATGGCCGCCTATTAATGTAATAAGATACAAACAATCTCCATTCTCCTATTAATTATCTTTTATTCGATGCAGGTTCGGCCATTCCTTTTTGTTTCATATTTTCATTCAAATATGGTGGTAGTGACAGTTATATGTAAGCTACACAAAGCTCTAAAGAATAGATACCTTTTCACTTCTTATATTTCTACCATTGAAGTATGGACTAACATGAGGCGGTTGTTCTCTTGAGGCATGCACATAAACAGTAAATCTACCATCATGGCCCTGCAAAAGGTTTTTAGAATATATTATTGGAAAACTAATGCAAACATCAACTATAGACAATGTTTTAATGTGCAAGCTAATTGAATAAACACAATGAACTTTAGGACCAACCATAAATTTTTAGTTTAAAAGCAAGTTAGCTGCTTTCATCCCATATTTCAAAGTCTTGTAAGTTACAAAAATGCCTTGATGTCATCAGCATAGAAAATTAATCAAGAATATTAAGCGGTAGCATATAATTACGCATAGTATAAGACCAAAACAATCACAATTAATTCAAGCATTGTAAGCAGATTCATATAAGCTTTATTGACTATTTATCAGTTGTGATATAGCCATTTAGTCATTTTATCCAAGTTCACGTGATCAGCATCAAATGACCGATAAACGTAATCCCTTTGTAAACTAAATAGCAAAAAGAAGAACGCTAAGATAAGTAGGTAACACAAGATGGAACCCGAAACCCGGAAATAGTATTCGGGTTAATAAAATGTTAGTCGAT
Source organism: Helianthus tuberosus (assembly GCA_030545235.1). Taxonomy (NCBI): domain Eukaryota; kingdom Viridiplantae; phylum Streptophyta; class Magnoliopsida; order Asterales; family Asteraceae; genus Helianthus; species Helianthus tuberosus. Next base: position 134,047,769 of record CM060408.1, on the reverse strand, counting down.
TTGACCCAAATTACATAAAAAATGTCGATTGTATATATACATACATAATAACAGAAAAGTATAAAGTTCCTACGATATGTTTTGTTTTTTGTTGTGAACATGACGTTTTGTTTCGGTGTTTCGTTGGTTGTTTGAGCGACTAAAAAGATTCAGTTCGGATGATATGATTTGGCGTTTTCTTCTTAGTTTATACGATTGGTTGATAGGGTTTAGTTTTGTGCTTATTGTATTTGACTTTTTATAGGTAATATATATGTTCAATGCAGGGTTTGAATGTAATATCATATTGGGAAGGTTTTTATTTGGCATTTTGTGCTTTTTACTTAATAATAAACATGTTAAGTTAAATTGTCAAGTATGCATTGCAACTTGTATTTAAAAATCCGTATACTGATTAACCCGACTTGGATAAACCCGAAACCGAATAACCCAAAACCGATTAACCCGAATTTTATTTGGGTCGGGTTACAGATAGGATTCCCATAACAAAAAAAAAACCCGAATAACCCGAAACCCGATTAAAAAAACCCGAAGAACACCTCTCGGTCCCAACCCGCCCATATTTCCACCTCGAGGAAACAAAAACGGATGAAGCTTACTTGAAAGAACTTGTCCCATAGCATTTCAAACGGTAATGGGCCAGGAGTCAAAAACATGAAAGCGACTTTCGCGTTCTTTGGAGCAGCAGGAGATGATTTCAAAATTTCCGTGATGACCACCCGAGCTGCGTTTTCTTCATCTGTTAATTCTCTGGAAGGAACTGCTGGAGTGTTTTCAAGATCGGAACAGCCACGGGACAAAAAGATATAGCAGGCAGCAGTATTCCTGGGCTGATAGATATATAATCCAACTAAAAATATGCTGACTAAGCACACTAATATAATAACCCAGTTTGGCCCTTTAAAATTTGGTCGTTGTCGAACACCAGACATCATTATATAGTCTTTTAAGCTTCCACGCCATGCTCTAGCTGTCTTCATTTAGCAAAAAGGCATCACACGTACGAGAATACCAAAAAAAATATGATTTATTTAGAACTTGTGAGACCGAGGTATTAAATAGGAAAGGGTTATTTTCTTCCAATCATGAACTTCATCCCCATCAAGCCTGCATATGAAAGACATGTGAAAAAGGAATCAAGTTGGTGTATTCAGTGGTGCTCAAACACTTGTAAGATGAATGCTTTTTACATGCTAGATAAACTTGATTAATTTTTCAATAAATTGATGTCAACAACTACTTAGTATCTACCTTACAATCTATACCTTGGTTTGGAAGGCATACATTGCCCTTTCCTTAACGGGTACCTTTGCACCACCAAACACTGCCAGAACATCACATGTGTTACTTTTTATTCAGGAAAAAAATGAATATTTACAAATATAATGCTTTCACAACCATGCATAAAACAAGTAAAAAACAAGGACAGCCATATCATGAAGTATAGATTATTTTTTCGGTTAACATGTCACTATATCTCAAGACGCGGACTTGTGATAGAGATGTCACTCTCCCAACGAAATTAAAACACGGCTTTAATGCCTGAAATTTCATAACAAATGATAAGCTGAACCAGTTTTTTTCCTTGTAAATTGTAAGGATGTATAACTGATTATCTGATTAGTGGATAAACAAAGTTGGCTTACGGTAATCTTATTATTTTAGGGTCACATAATCAACTTCGAATAATCCATTTCGTACTGAGTGCAACAAAACTGAATATCTACGGCTACAATAACCTTAACTATACACCAATAGTTAACACAGGACTCCTTTTTCCTTATAATATTCTCTTATTCAACATTTTATCTATTGATTCCTTGAATAATCAGATTTATCATTCCACTATGTGATTATTAAATATTATTCCAGATCGCACATCCAAACACGTCTTTAACACAACTAAACACGCATATATATTTTTTCAGTGCTGTTTAAAGGCAACACATCACCAGAACCACACAATTCTGCAGCTAAACAGTTTACACAAGATCAAATCCAAACTTGAATCTCATCAATTATCAAAACAAACAGAGAAAATCGGATCTATTCATCACACAAGTGTAATAATAATTAATTAATAAACTGCTAAGTAACATGTTTAATATCAACAGTCAATTGTTCACCTTTTAACACAAAACAGATAAAGCAATCTAACTTATGAATAAAGTAAAGACAGAATATAAAAACCTACATAGAAGTACGAATCGTCAAAGATCCTTTTTCTACTATACAAAAAAGTTAGGTTTGAATCAAGAGATCTATAAGCAAAACACGAAGATCCGAATTTCATTAAATTCAAATAACCGTCTGATCTATAACACATCGGAAAATTAGAGATAAGTGATAACGGTTAGTGAATAGAGTGTGAGTAAGAGAATATACAATTTAAACAGTGATAGATGAACGGCGGCGACGAGTGGAAGTGCGGTGGCGGATGACGGAGTCGGCGTCGTAGACGGTGGTGGCACCGGTGGTAGGTTAGAGTTGACGGTTGAAATGGAAGTGGAGTGAGGGGGAACTGATCTGTTGTTGGTATTTATGGCGTGGGTTTCTATGACAAATTGAAATGTGTTAACGTGACTGACTGACTGCCTTTAGTTTTATCAACACAACAGCAGCCGGATGAGAAGGAATTTGTTTGTCTTTCAGATTATTGTTATTACATAAGATACTTAATTAACCCTTGATGTTTTCACAAAGATCATATAAGTTGTAGTTTTCACATAATTGTGAAATAGGTCGTAACTCGACTAGACATTCAATGAATTGTTTGATGAATGAATATGAATATAGGTTTTTATTCTTTTTTTTTTAAAGGGTTACACCGATGAATTTTATACCAGCCAAACCAAAAAAACACAAGTGAGAGGCAGAGTACCCCCAGTTCTCAAGTATGACATGCCATACAAGAGTCAAAACAATAAACCACCTACACGCTAAACAAATACACCAATGTACTAGATAAAACTATCAAAACAATAAACCACAACTCAAATCAGTGTTGGATCTGAGTTTGATTCTGATTGTATTTTGTGTTTGTAATTAAAATGAAAATGGATGAGTGTGCAGCGGAATTATGATGAAAACAAACTTTGCATACAATCAAACGAGAGTAATACTTTGATCAAACATCTTTTCACAATGAATCGGAAGATTGAATTTATTTCAATAACGATTACAATAATTGATGAATGAATGCAAACTCCTCCTCAGCCAGAGCTCAGTTGTTTGTTCGTGCAAAGAAGACGATGATGCAAAAGAGCTAATAGAACAGTACAAAGTACTGAACTATTTATAGGCACTTGCAAACCACTGAGCATCTTAGCTGACGTCACCATGAAAGTGACATCTAACCTCCTAACAAACTCTAACCTCTGATCTATACAGACACTGCTATGTTAACTACTGCTATTACATTACATTACAAAACAGACTATAGATCAGCTGCTGCAACCTTCCACTGCTGTGAACCCAGCGGTACTTGTCCGGATCAGCAGTGCTTGACTCAAGGCAGTAGATAGAATCAGCAGGACTTTAGTTTCTCATCATTTCTTTACTTGAGCAGCAGTTGTAGGTCAGCAGTTTGCAAGATCAGCAGATAGGAGGTCAGCAGATGTTGAAATCACTTTCAAGGGAAGAGACTTGCATGTAAACATCTGCTTATTCTGGATCCACTGCTCTGATCCAGTTTTGGCTTTAATTATCTGTTCCTCTGATAGGGTTCGATCCCAACAATCTCCCCCTGGAACAGATAATGCCAAAACTCTTCATTATTGTGGAATTCTTTATTGCCTCATCAACAGTTCCCTTATCTGACCTTTAAATTGTAGTTCAAAGTCTAGGGCATCTGTGTCTTCATCATCCCTGCTAAGTGGAAGATCAAGGAGATCCTGCAAATCTTCAAGACTCAGGCCAAGAGCTTGTTCCCTTGATATTTTCTCCACTTCTCCACCAGACCTGAGCAAGGTCAATACGCAGGTCTGTTTGTCAGTTTCCCACTTTTGTATTTTTGAGCCTGGTGGGTTTCTTGGGAGATGTTTATTTGCAGAGGTATTTGGTGAGGCTGGCCTATTCATAACTGGCTGAGCAGTACTTGTAGTTTGATCCAAACCAAGAGTTTCTATGATCATTTTCTTTATGCCTTCTTTTACAAGGTCATCTCCTTTTATCATCTCTTGGATGGTTTCACCTCCCAACTGTTTGAGTGTCCTTCTTTTATAGATGGCAGCACCAGTTGGAGCAGTGGCTCTCCTGATTTGCAGCTTTGATGGTCTTTTTGAAACCTCTGCTTCAGGATAGTCAGGCTTTTGAGGAACTCTTGGATCTTTCTTTCTTAATTCCTCCAACCTTTTGTAGGTGATCCTGACCACATCTTCTTTCCATCTAGCAACTTGTCTTTTGTTTCCATATTCAGCAGCAACCAGTTCTTCTTTCATTCTTTTCAGTTCTACCTGTTTGTCAGGTACATTCTTTCTAAACTTTGCCCAGTCAGGAGGAGTGTGAGTGACTTTCCTTTTTATCATGTCTTGAATTCTAGCTGCTTCATTTTCAAGCTCAGGAACAGTCCACTCTTTGTACATGTATCTCTCTCCTTTGTACTTCTTGTGAGCCATGATGCTTTCAATGTAGTCTTTCTTCAAAGTTTCAGCTGCTCTTTCTGAAATTTGTTGACTGACATGTTTTGCAAATTGTTCTAGGGATCTGACCTGTGTGAGCAGATATTGATAGTTTCTTGAAATTTCTTTGTCAGATTTCCCTTTTGTATTTCTTTTTGAGATATCCTCTGCTTGCTTGGCCTTGATTTTCAAATATTCATCAACATTTTTAGGCCAGGGATATCCTTTTATTGATGGCAAACTCCTTTTGGCAGGGTCATCCTCATAGTAAAAAGATTTTATTTCTTCTCTAACAGCTGCTAGTTCAAGAGGAAATTAAACACCTGCAGGAGGTAAGGGCTTGTGCATTCGAACTGAAGAGAGAGGAACTGGTTTTGGTATTGTGACAAGAGCCAAAGATTTTGAAGATGTTTGTGGTGGTGAAGTGTCATCATCTTTGAGAATTAGCCTTCTCCTCTTTATTTGAGGAGGGGCTGATGATGTTTTGGATGGAACAGTGGTGGTGGATGTAGTGGCAGTGGTTTGTGATTGACTAACAGTTGTTGAAACAACTGGTGTTCCAACCACTGTTGTCTTTACAGCAGATGTTGTAACAACTGCTGTCTTCTGCATTTTGGCAGGAGGTGATTTTGTTTTTGGTGGTGATGGTGGTAAAACAGTGGATGTGGTGTGTGTTGAAGTGGTGTGTGTTGAAGTGGGAGCAGATGTTGAAACAACTGAAGTACCAACAGTAGTGGGTACAACAGGAGTTACAACAGCTGTTTTAGGTGGTGGTTTTGGAACAGACTTTGAACGTCTGGTTGGAATGGATTTGGGTAACCTTACTCTTCTTGTAGGCTTCTTCTTTTCATCAACAAGATTTTCATCATCTTTTGACCCTGAAGTACCCTGATCCGGATAATCCACCCTGGCTTTCCTTTTGGCCTCTCTATCCCTTTTTACACTTGCAACTGCTTCTGCCAGTGCATTTGTTGTCACATCAATTTTCTTGCTTCCATCTGGCAAAGGGATCTGTTTGGTCATGTTTGCATTTTCAGGTTCAATGTAGAGACCATCCTCTATTCCCTTCTTTTTCCACTCCTTAATTTTCTCCCCCTTTTTGGCATTATCTGGGGGAAGTTGATCAATGAAGAGAACTGTTGGAGGAGCAGTGCCAGTGGTGTGCAGGATCTGAGTTTTGAGAGCCTTTAGATCAGCCTGAGTGTTCTTGAACCTTGACTCCATTGCATTTCTCAGCTGTTGGACATGTTTTTCATGTTGCTGATCTGCTATTTGTGCTTGTTGATGGAGAAAAGGTTGAAATAGATTCCAGAGCTCATTTGTAGCAGGTGCCTGTTGTGGAGCAGATGCTTGAGGTGGAACAGCAGTGGATTGTACCTTTTGTACTTGTAACAACTGTTGTAGCATATCTTTGAGTTCTGCAACAGAGTTATCAAGCTTTTCAACACGATCCGTCAATTTCTGCTACTTTAAACCATCACCCAATTTAATGGGATCATCTGATTTCCCACTAACAGTGGTTTTATCAGTGGTAGAGGTAGGGAGTATACTCCAAACATTAACCACTGATGCCCCTTTTTCTTGGTACTGGGGTCTTCTCCCTTCAACACTTGACAACCTTTTGATGTTGCCAGTAGGATAAATAAATCCACTGGTGGTTGGCAGAGGTGCTATAAAAGGAATTGCCTCCAAGGAAGTCTTATTGATGTAACCACTGTCCAACTGTAAACCAGTGGGTTCAACAGTTCTAGTGGCTGCTTCACTTGGATTACCACCAAGAGTTACTGGGGTGTAACCTCCTCAGGTTGTGTTGGTGGGTTAGCAAGGAATGATACATCAGGCTCAGTCAATTGTTGAGGCATATTCTCATTAACAGGTGATTGAGAAGGACTGAGTAATGCCTGGTTCAAATCTATTGCATCCAACAAAAGTTGTGTTTTTGGTGGAATTGTGGATGTGAGGTGAGGTGTAGAAAGAGAATTTGCCCCGGGCATTGGGCTGTGGATGATGGAAACGAGTGTTTCCAGAGCATCATAATGTGGTGGCCCTATGTGTACAACCTGTTCTTTTTGTGAAGAAGCGGGAGGAGTTTCGGTAAAGGGTTGAGATATTTGTACCAACTGCTGTGAGGAAGTAGCAGCAGTGGTTTTTTGTGACATTTGTGCTGTCACAGGCATTAGCTCTGGTATCTCATCCTCCAGAGTTGCCTTTTTGATTGGTTTGGGAGGTTTTTGATTTTTCTTTTTGTTTGGCTTTTTGGGATTTGTAGGTGTGGGTTTCAAAACAGTTGGTCTGCTGCTTTGATCACCTTGAGCAGTGGGCTCAGCAGCAGATACCTGAGGAGCAGTGGTAGCTGCTAAATTCTGCTCAGGCACCTCTGCTTGTGTTTTGCAAGGTGCTAACATTCTTGAAAATGTTTCAGTTGTTAAACTGTTTATTTTAGTAGAATCACCTTGATTTATTTCTGCTAAATCATTCTTACTGAATTTCTTGTCAAAATAGTAACTTAAAAACCTTGGAAACAGTAAGAATGATTTTGTTTCAACATTATTAACCAAATCTTTAAAAATTTCCCGAGAATAGTTAAAATTTTCTTCTTGAAGAATTGCATATCCTAGATTTTGAATCTTTAAAGGGATTTCATTGAAAGAAGTGATTTTATTTGAAACACATAGTAGGAGGGTATGAAATAGAAATCTGGTTGCAGAAGGAAAATAACCTTTTTGTAAGGTAAGTTTCTTCATCATTGTGGCTTCATACCCTCTTTCAATGAAGTCAGTTTGTAACTCGTTTTTAGTGAAAGAAATTTTACCTTCCTGATCACCGAGTTGAAAGACTTCTGAAATGGATTGTGGCGTGATTTGGACAGCTTTACCCTTTATAGAAGAGTGTATGGTGGTTGCAGTGTCTCCTTGTTTTTCAAGGGTTGCATTCTTCCAGAACTCTCTTTGGGTCGCCAAATAGATTGGTGCATCGGCGGTGAACAAAGTTTTGTTCTTTGATTTTGCCATGGTGTCAATGATGGAATCGAAAACATTTATGGTTCCTGGTTTTGTGAGAAGACCCAGTAGATTGTGAGATGGTTTATGTGGGATTTCAGTGGAGATTGCCTTTTGAGAGGCGGTTTTCGATGATGATTTGGATGTGGGTTTTGCAGATGGCTTCGATTTTGTCATTTTTAAATAGAATGATCGAAGAAATTTGTGAAGGATGAGATGAAAAACTGCTTTGAGAAGAGAATTTTTAAGAATTCAATTCGACAGTAAAACCCTGTTTTGATGGTGAGTGGGGGATTTTATAGGGAAGAAAGTGAATGCTGAGGTGGCAGCCGTTACAAAAAGTCTGACCACTATGTACTGCCCACGTGACAACCCCTGGTGAAAGTGAAGGACAGTACTTTGATGAAAGTGACTGATGAAGGCAGTGGTAAGAAAGCAGTGGATGATTTTCACTATCAGTGGATAGCATATCAGTGGATAAGACACTGCTTTTGAACAACAAAGTTTATCAAAGGAATGAGAGAACAGGGGTTGACTTTCAGCAGTGGACAGACTTTTGAAGCAGAGCATATTTTTGAACAATCAGTGGTTAATGGCAGACTTTTAAGGATTTTAATGAAAAATTTCATTTTTAGCTATTTTTAAGGATGGATTTTTGATTTTCTGAAAACATTTTAGTGCTTTTATACATAGAAAAACAAGATGTTGCTTGTTATTCCATGTTTAGCATCCCAATTCTAGAGACCAAGCTTTCAAAGGTGTCTGTATCAAGTGCTTTTGTGAGCACATCTGCCAACTGGTCTTTAGTTGGGACATGATGCAGAGAAATCAAACCCTTTTCATAGCAATCCCTCACAAAGTGATGTCTGATGTCGATGTGTTTGGTGGTTGAATGGGAAACTGGATTTTTGATGATATTTTCTACTGCCTGGCTATCCAACATGAGTGGTGTCTTTAAGGCAGTGATACCAAAATCCAGTAACTGATTTTGAAGCCACAGGAGTTGGGCTGTACAGCTTGCAGCAGCAATGTATTCAGCCTCAGCAGTGGATGTTGAAACTGCTGCTTGCTTTTTGCTTTGCCAAGAGACTAAGCAATCACCTAGAAACTGGCACCCTCCTGAAGTGGACTTCCTTGTGGTGTGACATCCAGCAAAGTCACTGTCTGAAAAACCTGAAAGCTTGATGTTCCCATTAGCTGGATACCAGATACCAAGTGTGGGAGCACCTTTTATGTATCTGAAGATCCTTTTTACAGCAATGAGATTTGATTTTCTGGGAGCTGATTGACTTCTTGCACAGACACATGTTGCAAACATGATGTCTGGTCTAGATGCAGTTAGGTACAATAAAGACCCAATCATGCTTCTATAAAGTGTTTGGTCAATCAGCTCATCCTTTTCATCAGACATGACCAGCTTATTTGTTGCCATGGGTGTGCTGCATGGTTTACAATCATTCATATCAAATTTGGTCAAAAGTTCTTTAGCATATTTGCTTTGATGAATGAAAGTTCCATTTTGCATTTACTGTACTTGGAGACCAAGAAAGCATTGCAGCTCACCCATTGCACTCATTTCAAACTCAGCTGTCATGAGTTCTCTAAACTCTTCACACATTTTGTTACATGTGCTTCCAAAAATACTGTCATCCACATAAATTTGGACAATCATTAAATCCTTCCCTCTCCATTTAAGAAACAGTGTTTTATCAATGGTACCTCTTTTGAAACCATTTGAGAGTAGGAAGTTGGAAAGAGTTTCATACCAGGCCCTTGGTGCTTGTTTCAGGCCATACAAGGCTTTGTTCAACCTGTAGACATGATCTGGATAAAATGGATCCTCAAAACCTGGAGGTTGACATACATACACCTCTTCTTGAATTGTACCATAGAGGAAAGCACTTTTGATATCCATTTGAAACACCTTCATGTTGTGGTTGACAGCAAAGGCCAGGAACAGTCTAATGGCTTCCAGTCTTGCAACAGGAGCGAATGTTTCATCATAATCAATCCCCTCTTCCTGTCTGTAACCTTGAACCACAAGCCTGGCTTTATTCTTGACAACAATGCCCCTTTCATCAGTTTTGTTCTTGAAGACCCACTTTGTGCCAATGGGACTAACCTCTTCTGGCAGTGGTACAAGCTCCCATACTTGTTGTCTTTTAAACTGTTGGAGCTCCTCTTGCATGGCTTCTACCCAGCTGTTGTCTTTCAGTGCCTCTTGGTACTTGACTGGCTGATGGAGTGATAGAAAACCAGCAAAAAGATAAATGTTTTGGGTTTGGCTTCTTGTGAGCACCCCTTCATTGATGTTGCCAATGATTTGATCAGGTGGATGAGATCTCAAGAAGATTAAATCTCCTTGGTATGGTATGATTGCATTTGTTGGTGAAGGCTGCAAATGTGTATCATCTGAGCTAACCACTGCTGGTGACTTTGATGACCCAGCAGTGGCTTCAAAAGGTGGTGGAATAGGAGGTATTGAAGTGGACAACTGCTGACTTTTATCCACTGTTTGAGGACTTTTGTCAGCAGTGTTTGAGGATGTGGAAGCAGTGGTGGATGGGCTACTTTGGTCAACAACTGTTGAGGTAGCAGTGGTTGAGCTTTGACAACTGTTTTGAACAGCTGGTGCTTTTCCCTTTGTGGCAGACCTTTGAGGTATGATGATTTCATACCCATAGTCTGGTGTTGTATCCTCTGATGTACCTGCACTGTTAGTCTTGACAGCAGTATTTTCAAAAGTAAAATTTTCAAGATCAAACAGATCTGCAGGGTTTGCTGGGATTTTCATTGATGAAAGTTCATTGAACTTAACATTCAAAGTCTCCTCCACTGCCTCGGTCCGTGTATTGAACACTTTGTAGGCCTTGGCAGTGGTTGAGTATCCCAGATGATAACCACAATCAATTTTGGCTGCAAATTTTGAAATGGAATCTTTTAAGTTCAAAATAAAGCATGGGCAGCCAAACACCTTGAAATATGAGATCAGTGGTTTGATTTTATACAGAATTTCATAAGCAGTCTTTTTGTGCCTGGGGTTTATTAAAACTCTGTTCTGGACATAGCAAGCAGTGTTTACTGCCTCTGCCCAGAAAGTTAATGGCAAACCTGAATCTGCAAGCATAGTTCTGGCAGCCTCAATCAAAGTTCTGTTCTTTCTTTCAACTACCCCATTTTGCTCTGGTGTTCTAGGGATGCTGTACTGCCTTACAATCCCTTTCTTCACACAGAAGAGATCCAACTCCTTATTTTTAAATTCTGTGCCATTGTTACTCCTGAAGCTTTTCACTGGAAGGTCAAATTGCTTTTCAACCTGTGTCACAAAGTCTTGCAAAATGCCTGCAGTCTCATCTTTTAAGTGTAAAAAGAAAGTCCATGTAAACCTAGAAAAGTCATCAACAATAACCAAACAATATCTTTTCTTCTTGAGGCTCATGACTTGAACTGGGCCAAACAAATCCATGTGTAGCATTTGTAAACACTGGGTTGTTTTGGACTCTTCAATGGACATGTAAGAACTTTTATGCTGTTTTCCTTTTAAACAGGAAATGCAATGTTCAGGACATGAAAACATTTTTTGTGGTAGGCCTCTCACCAAACCATTTTTTGAAATTTCAGTGATTGTCTTAAGATTTGTGTGCCCCAGCCTTATGTGCCAAAGTTCTGTCTCTTTGTTAGAGGCAACTGAGAACAGGCAGGCATTAGCTCTGGGACACTCTTTTGACATATCAACAACATAAACATTGCCACTTCTTTGAGCAACAAGTTTAGTTTGACCAGTTTTGATTATTGCTTCAATCTTTTTAACCATTTCTGGTCCAACAATCCTACAACAATGTGACAACCCTCACCAAACCAGGTATCCGTACGAATTAATTAATATTTAATTACTACTTAATTACTGTGCTTGCTTATAACTGTGATTAAACTGCTTACTGATTCTTGATACGTACATACTCATGCATCACATTTTATACTGTCACTCCATTATTTACACACAAACCTTAGTGACAACCTTGATGCACAAAAGCACAGTGAGCACACTATACGGGATACCCAATAAACATGCTGACATAGCCAGCATCAGACAGTTACTGTCTCTGAGGCCAGTATGAGCCGGGAATAGTTTACTACACTAGTAGGGAGTGTAGGGAGGTGAGAATTGTTAAACTGCGTCACTAGGTAATAATTATAGTGACCGGGTGTGCCTAAAACATGTGTTAATTACAAAATTCTGCACTTTAATATAAAATGCAGCATTTAATCATGTGAGTTACTTGCAAAAATATGGCAAAACAATCCTGTATGCTTTCCTAAGTGTTGGAATTAAATTTGTAACAAAAAGATGTATAAAAGACTCTTTGCGGTACAATTTAACACTTTAACGGAACGATACCCAACCGAACAACCGGACAATTACCGGGATACTAAATTTTTTGTCAATAACATTGTTTTATTATTTTTGGCTAGTCATGATCCCCGTTTGCCATAACACCCACTAAAAACCTTATGATTAGCAAGTAACATCATATTACTTATAATCTAACTTTTGGTTACCACTTAATTGAATTATTGCAAATATACCGCCCCCCCCCCCCCTCAATGTGACCGTCCCCTAAGGGACCCCATATCCACAAGTTGAATTAATTTTTGATTCTTGTCATTATCATGGAATTAGTGGAAATTTATTTAATTCTTTTTGGTAATCATATACTCTAAAGTGGGATTGTTAGATAACCATCATTTTACTTACAATATAACCTATGGTTACATTAGTGGAAATTTTGCAATCATAACCCCCCCCCCCCCCCCCCATAATCAAAACAATCGGTCATCATGGACCCAAATAATCACCAACATATCTCCTAAGATCCTACTTTAATTATTTGGTATATTTAGTGCATGATTCTTTACATAAAATATTAGAAGACATTAATATAAGTATGGTGGCCTATATCTCTCATCATTCCTCAAGACCACTCACTCCTCCCTTCTAAACCTACGGTCATACCCACTCCCACATAACCTCCATTTTTCTTTCAAGTTCCATACAATCTACATATACTCAAAGGTGTGAAAAGGTGCATAAGGGAGCTTGGAACTTTCGGAAGTTGAAGAACCTCTCTTGTTTGCTTTTATCCACTTCATTACTTCTCTTGATCATCCCTAGCCTTGTGCTAGTAGTAAGTTACTTGTACACCCTTGTTCATCTTGTTCCATGGTTAAAAAGCTAGTATGGTGATCGTATATATGCGTTTTAGTAACATTTAACCTATAAAAAGCTTGCTGATTTGCACTTACAGCCGACTTCAACTGACTGTAACCGGACCTTAATAAAGCAGAAAATATATTTTCTGAACTCTAGATTTATGTATTATGAAATATGGTTCTAATGGCACTGGAATCATAATTTTTGGACTTCGTTTACTATTTTTAAAGACCCGTTTTGTAACAGCAGCTCAAGCTGTATTTTTACTGCTAAAAATAAGCGTCATATTTTCCGTCATAACCTGGATTCTGTGTAGATTCAGATCATGAAATTTATACAACAGTTGATCACAGATGTAATTGTAATTCTCCCACTGGAATTTCATCAATCGGACTTACGATGAATTTTAAATGAATTTTTCCATAAACTGCAGTCAGAAAGTGACGAATCTGATTTCTGTTCGGTAAATTAATTTCTATAAAATATTGGTAATGAACTGGACCTCGATATTTTTACACAACAAATTTTGGATTATATATGACATCCTGTAAAAATTTGAGAATTTTTGGAGAAGGTTAACTATTTTATTAAAATGCTCGAAAACAGTCCAGTTTTGATTAATAAAGCTGAAATGACATAAGTAGATTATTGCATGTCTAATTGTCGGGTTGGCTATGTGAGAACGATCTACGGGATATATGTAAAAGAAAATGATATGCTATTAAGCATGGACACCTCCATTTACAAAGGAGACTATGGCGAAATTTTCCAAAAATCCTAACACTTAGTAAATATTTTCTGGACAAGTGTTTACTAGTATATTTCAGATTATGTTTTCAAAGATAAACCTCGCCATAAATTTTATAACAAAGTATAAAGTATCGGAGGATGGTTTTATACATAAAAAAAAATGGTTAAGTATATATTCTCAAAAAGGGATTTAAAAATATATTTTCGATACGAACATACGTGGGTAAAATGTCCCATCCTTGGGAAGGGAACATTTATATATAAAATACTTTAGAAGTATTAATACAAGAAAATCGCACGAACAAATATTCCAACACGACACATGATTTAAGTTGAAATATTAATTATTTTGACAAATAATTATTGCTCCGAATAATAAAAGAAACGTAACTCAAAACATTTAACTCTAAGCTAAGGCACGGCCCGTTCGTCTAATAGACATTAGTACGTTGTAGGTTGTCGTGTAGCTGACAGAGTTGAAATACGGTTCAAGACGCACTACAGTGAGTTCATGTCCCCCTTTTCTCTTAACAGTTTTCAGTTTTATACTTCGGGGGTGGAATACATGTTACAATTATTACAGACATTTTATACATGGTATGGTTAGCTTAAGGAGGGTTTACTACTTAGATCATGTGAGTGGGTAGGTGGAACTTAAGGCCATTAATCCTCGTTGTAGGACCGAGGGTCATGAGCGGTAGATCTATTTGGGTGTAGCGAGCCCAGCTCCTGAGTCCACAGTACGGACCATGGGGTGACTTTGAGCCCGACGCACAAATTTGCTAGGTTTGAGTCTTCCTGCATCACTTCACACATATCATTGGCTTTGCAACCCAATGGTGATCTCTTTTTCCTTATTGCTACATACCAGGGACGTTTATTCATACTTTGAAGGTTTATACATACTCACTTTTACATGAACTCGCTCAACTTTTGTTGATTTTTTTTCAAAATACATGTATTTCAGGAAATTAATGGATCTGGGAAGTATGCTATTGTGTCAAGCTGCGTAATGAATAACGATGTCATCCAGGTTTAGGAGGTGTAACCCTTACCTGGACGGTTACATGTCTTTAAATCACGTATTACTTAAGTCTTTTGTTGTGTCATGTGAAAACGCTTTAATCTTGTCTTGGTTGTAACTTGTTTTGTGTGTCGATATTTTAGACAATGACGTTGTGGTGTCTTTAAGTTTAATGAATGGATGAACATCATGTGTTTTACTTTCATATAGCATTGTTATGATTGTTGCTATGGTATTAAGAAGTCACACCAAATAAACCCACGCTTCCGCAAAAGCCAGGGTGTGACAGCTTGGTATCAGAGCCTCGATCATAGCGAACTAGGATTCTTTCTCGAGTCTAGACTATGATCACTAGGGCTCTCACGAAAACATTTTTACAATTGCATACACGAAACATACAGATCCAGGGTACAAACATTTTTACAAACAAAAGGCACAAATACACCGTTCAAAAATTTATATTTCAGTCTTAGAGACTGAGGGAGTTTAGCCTTAGAGGCTGGGAAGGTTCAGTCTTAGAGACTGAGGGAGGTTCAGTCTTAGAGACTGAGGGGCTCAATCTTAGAGATTGGGGATGTTTAGTCTTAGAGACTGGAAGGTTTGGTCTTAGAGACCAGGGAGTTAGTCTGAGAGGCTAGGGAGTTCAGTTTGAGAGACTGGGAGGGATAGTCTGGGGAAGACTAGGATGATTACTTGATTACATTGATTGTGACTTACATGCTTATCTGACTACATGTTGATACCCATTTCCATGGGTGAAGACTATGAGAAATAGACACAATACATTAATAGACTATGTGCCTACAATACATTACATTATCAGTTTACGCATTATAAACAATTTGCAAGTTCAGCTTATACAAGATAGAAATCCTTGATTGATAGGATTTTACATGATTATATATATAGGTTGTTCATATATATGTTGCATGAAATATTTGGCAAAAACAAAATGCCTTCGATTTCGAATTTCATTGTCATCCTTGACTCACATAACATGGTTAAGACACGACATCCTTTACACAAGACATAATACTCTATTTCAAAACATAACATATTTTATACAAAACCTCTTCCATGAGAATATTGACCTCACGTCTATTGCGGAGTTTATAACGAACGTGGTTCCTGAGTGAGACCAAAAAGCATTGATCCCGTGGAAGAATGATTGCTTTCTCACAGATGCTAAAATGCCTAAATTCAATAGTGACGATGAGGCGGAGGTGGTAGCCTTGAACAATAACTCCATTAGTGGGACGAGGTCCCTGTGGCTCATACAAATCATAATTGACGACACTCTTGTCCAGACAAGGAACATGAAGTACTCATCTTGAAGGTGCCCCTTCAGTTGTTATCTTTACAAATTCTCTCTATTTCTATTTCATTTAATGTCGTGCCGTTCTGCGGAGTAATGACAACAAACGTTGACACGTGAACTATCACGAAGTTTCCTTCTATGTTGAAGGTATATTGACAATAGTGTTTCCTCTCTTACTGATCGGCTGCTTCGTACGAGAGAACGCTAGGGTGACCATGCAAGGCAATTTATTATTACGGTGGCCAACGTAATAACAACTTGTAGTGCATGGGAATTCTGGTGGATTCTGCGGGCCAAGCTAAGGATCACTATTCGTTCAAAATTCTTAAGTTATTACTTGAGATTCAAAATTTTATTATCTATTAGAACACGAGTTTACATTAGACCTACTGCCAGTCGAGTTAGGAAGCTTCGATGTGGTAGTAGGGATGGATTGGTTGTCAAGCAACAAAGCCGAGATTGTATGTCACGAGAAGACCATTCGCATCCCAATGGCGGATGGAGAAACGATTGTAGTACACGGAGAGAAGCGCGATACGCCCCTAAGGATCATTAGTTGTTTGAAGGCTCAAAAATGTTTGAAGAAGGGATGTGTTGCCTTCCTGGCACACATCGTGGATAAGGAATCCGTTGAGCCAAAACTTGAAGACATCCCAGTCGTTAAGGAATATCCTGAAGTCTTTCCAAAAGACTTGCCAGGATTGCCACCACAAAGACAAGTCGAGTTTCATATTGACTTAGTTCCAGGCGCCGCGTCTGTAGCTAAGGCACCTTATCGACTTGCACCTTCGGAAATGCAGGAGTTGTCAACGCAACTTCAGGAGTTGTTAGACAAAGGATTCATCAGGCCGAGCTTCTCGCCTTGGGGAGCTCCAGTCTTGTTTGTTAAGAAGAAGGATGGTAGTTTTCGCATGTGTATCGACTACCGGGAGCTGAACAAGTTGACTATCAAGAATAGATATCCTTTGCCGAGAATTGATGACCTCTTCGATCAGTTGCAAGGTTCAAGTTTCTATTCAAAGATTGATCTTCGCTCAGGATACCATCAACTAAGGATACAAGAGGAAAGTATCCCAAAGACAGCCTTCAGGACTCGATATGGACATTACGAGTTTCTGGTGATGCCGTTTGGGTTGACAAACGCGCCAGTCGTTTTCATGGATTTGATGAACAGAGTTTGTAAGCAGTACCTCGACAAGGTCGTGATTGTGTTTATTGATGATATTCTGATTTATTCAAAGTCGAAAGAAGAACACGAGCAACATTTAAGAGCCATTTTAGAGCTACTTAAAAAGGAGAAGTTGTACGCAAAGTTCTCGAAGTGCGAGTTCTGGTTACGCGAAGTTCAGTTTCTTGGTCATGTGGTTAATGGAAATGGAATCCCTGTGGATCCTACAAAGATCGAGGCGATCAAGAACTGGGAAACTCCAAAGACGCCAACCGAGATTCGACAGTTTCTAGGTCTGGCTGGTTATTATCGCAGGTTCATTGAGGATTTCTCGAAAATCGCTCAACCTTTGACCTCTCTCACTCATAAAGATAAGAAGTTTTATTGGGGAGACGAGCAAGAAGAGGCCTTTCAGTTGTTGAAGAACAAGCTTTGTGATGCACCGATCTTATCGCTACCCGAAGGAACGGACGACTTCATGGTATATTGCGACGCCTCGCGTCAGGGTTTAGGTTGCGTCTTGATGCAGCGACATAAAGTTATAGCATACGCGTCACGCCAATTGAAGATCCACGAGAAAAATTACACCACGCATGATTTGGAATTGGGCGCGGTGGTGTTTGCACTAAAAATCTGGCGACATTATTTGTATGGTACGCGATGTAAAATCTTCACTGATCACAAGAGCTTACAGCACATATTTAACCAAAAGGAGCTTAACATGAGGCAAAGACGCTGGGTTGAATTGTTGAACGACTACGACTGCGAGATCAAGTATCACCCAGGGAAAGCGAACGTGGTCGCTGATGCCCTGAGTCGTAAAGAAAGGATTAAGCCCATAAGGGTTAGGGCTTTAGAAATGATTATCCAAACAGATCTTTCTCTGCGAATTCGTACTGCGCAGAAAGAAGCACTTAAGGAAAGAAACCTTGAAGAAGAATATCTCCGTGGGATGGAGAAGCAATTAGTGCCAAACGAGGAAGGAACGTTATGTTTTATGAAAAGGATTTGGGTTCCTCTATTTGGTGGTTTGAGAAAAGTTATTTTTGATGAGGCACACAAATCACGGTACTCTATTCATCCCGGGGCGGATAAGATGTACCAAGATCTTAAGGATTATTATTGGTGGCCTAGAATGAAAGGCGACGTTGCTGTTTATGTGAGCAAGTGTTTAACGTGTGCTAAAGTGAAAGCTGAATACCAGAAGCCTTCAGGACTTCTGCAACAACCAGAAATTCCCAAGTGGAAATGGGAACAGATTTCAATGGATTTTATAACGAAGTTTCCAAGGACGCCCAGGGGTCATGATACTATTTGGGTGATAGTTGACCGCCTAACAAAGTCCGCGCACTTTTTGCCAATCAAGGAAAAGGATAACACAAGTAAACTGGCTGAAATATATATGCGAGAGATAGTTGCACGTCATGGAGTGCCTCTCTCAATTATCTCTGATAGAGATGGACGCTTCGTGTCAAGGATTTGGCAATCTTTCCAAGAAGCTTTTGGCTCGCAATTGAACCTAAGTACTGCATTTCATCCGCAAACTGATGGCCAAAGTGAAAGAACTATTCAAACATTGGAGGATATGCTGAGAGCATGTGTAATGGATCTTGGTGGTAGCTGGGATAAGCATTTACCATTGTCCGAATTCTCATACAACAACAGCTACCACACCAGTATTGGAGCCGCGCCATTTGAAGCTCTTTATGGACGCAAGTGTCGATCACCCCTATGCTGGGCTGACGCAGGTGATAGGCAGCTTGTTGGTCCCGAAATTGTCCAAGAGACGACAGACAAGATTGCGCAAATTCGAAAACGCATCGAAGCGGCTCGCGACAGACAGAAAGCCTATGCAGATCCAAATCGGAAACATTTGGAATTCCAAGTTGGAGATATGGTTTTATTGAAAGTTTCACCCTGGAAGGGTGTGGCACGCTTCGGGAAGCGTGGGAAGTTGAATCCGCGATACATTGGCCCATTCAAAATTCTGAAGAGGGTTGGTTTGGTAGCATACAAGTTGGACCTACCTGCTGAACTTAATGGTGTTCACGATAAATGTATCTAATATGAAAAAGAGTCCAACTCAAGAGACAGTTGTCATTCCTGCTGACGAAGTTCAAATCGACGACACACTCCATTTTGTTGAAGAACCTGTTGAGGTCACTGATTGGAAGATTAACAAAACACGCCGGAGTAGTGTCAAACTCGTCAAAGTTCGATGGAATGCACGACACGGCCCAGAATTCACGTGGGAACGTGAGGATCGTATGAAGGCTAAGTACCCACATTTATTCCCCAAGACCCCTGCAACTAGACGCAGATCCTAAAATTTCGGGACGAAATTTATTTAACGGGGGGAGAATGTGACAACCCTCACCAAACCAGGTATCCGTACGAATTAATTAATATTTAATTACTACTTAATTACTGTGCTTGCTTATAACTGTGATTAAACTGCTTACTGATTCCTGATACGTACATACTCATGCATCACATTTTATACTGTCACTCCATTATTTACACACAAACCTTAGTGACAACCTTGATGCACAAAAGCATAGTGAGCACACTATACGGGATACCCAGTAAACATGCTGACATAGCCAGCATCAGACAGTTACTGTCTCTGAGGCCAGTATGAGCCGGGAATAGTTTACTACACTAGTAGGGAGTGTAGGGAGGTGAGAATTGTTAAACTGCGTCACTAGGTAATAATTATAGTGACCGGGTGTGCCTAAAACATGTGTTAATTACAAAATTCTGCACTTTAATATAAAATGCAGCATTTAATCATGTGAGTTACTTGCAAAAATATGGCAAAACAATCCTGTATGCTTTCCTAAGTGTTGGAATTAAATTCGTAACAAAAAGATGTATAAAAGACTCTTTGCGGTACAATTTAACACTTTAACGGAACGATACCCAACCGAACAACCGGACAATTACCGGGATACTAAATTTTTTGTCAATAACATTGTTTTATTATTTTTGGCTAGTCATGATCCCCGTTTGCCATAACACCCACTAAAAACCTTATGATTAGCAAGTAACATCATATTACTTATAATCTAACTTTTGGTTACCACTTAATTGAATTATTGCAAATATACCCCCCCCCCTCAATGTGACCATCCCCTAAGGGACCCCATATCCACAAGTTGAATTAATTTTTGATTCTTGTCATTATCATGGAATTAGTGGAAATTTATTTAATTCTTTTTGGTAATCATATACTCTAAAGTGGGATTGTTAGATAACCATCATTTTACTTACAATATAACCTATGGTTACATTAGTGGAAATTTTGCAATCATAACCCCCCCCCCCATAATCAAAACAATCGGTCATCATGGACCCAAATAATCACCAACATATCTCCTAAGATCCTACTTTAATTATTTGGTATATTTAGTGCATGATTCTTTACATAAAATATTAGAAGACATTAATATAAGTATGGTGGCCTATATCTCTCATCATTCCTCAAGACCACTCACTCCTCCCTTCTAAACCTACGGTCATACCCACTCCCACATAACCTCCATTTTTCTTTCAAGTTCCATACAATCTACATATACTCAAAGGTGTGAAAAGGTGCATAAGGGAGCTTGGAACTTTCGGAAGTTGAAGAACCTCTCTTGTTTGCTTTTATCCACTTCATTACTTCTCTTGATCATCCCTAGCCTTGTGCTAGTAGTAAGTTACTTGTACACCCTTGTTCATCTTGTTCCATGGTTAAAAAGCTAGTATGGTGATCGTATATATGCGTTTTAGTAACATTTAACCTATAAAAAGCTTGCTGATTTGCACTTACAGCCGACTTCAACTGACTGTAACCGGACCTTAATAAAGCAGAAAATATATTTTCTGAACTCTAGATTTATGTATTATGAAATATGGTTCTAATGGCACTAGAATCATAATTTTTGGACTTCGTTTACTATTTTTAAAGACCCGTTTTGTAACAGCAGCTCAAGCTGTATTTTTACTGCTAAAAATAAGCGTCATATTTTCCGTCATAACCTGGATTCTGTGTAGATTCAGATCATGAAATTTATACAACAGTTGATCACAGATGTAATTGTAATTCTCCCACTGGAATTTCATCAATCGGACTTACGATGAATTTTAAATGAATTTTTCCATAAACTGCAGTCAGAAAGTGACGAATCTGATTTCTGTTCGGTAAATTAATTTCTATAAAATATTGGTAATGAACTGGACCTCGATATTTTTACACAACAAATTTTGGATTATATATGACATCCTGTAAAAATTTGAGAATTTTTGGAGAAGGTTAACTATTTTATTAAAATGCTCGAAAACAGTCCAGTTTTGATTAATAAAGCTGAAATGACATAAGTAGATTATTGCATGTCTAATTGTCGGGTTGGCTATGTGAGAACGATCTACGGGATATATGTAAAAGAAAATGATATGCTATTAAGCATGGACACCTCCATTTACAAAGGAGACTATGGCGAAATTTTCCGAAAATCCTAACACTTAGTAAATATTTTCTGGACAAGTGTTTACTAGTATATTTCAGATTATGTTTTCAAAGATAAACCTCGCCATAAATTTTATAACAAAGTATAAAGTATCGGAGGATGGTTTTATACATAAAAAAAAATGGTTAAGTATATATTCTCAAAAAGGGATTTAAAAATATATTTTCGATACGAACATACGTGGGTAAAATGTCCCATCCTTGGGAAGGGAACATTTATATATAAAATACTTTAGAAGTATTAATACAAGAAAATCGCACGAACAAATATTCCAACACGACACATGATTTAAGTTGAAATATTAATTATTTTGACAAATAATTATTACTCCGAATAATAAAAGAAACGTAACTCAAAACATTTAACTCTAAGCCAAGGCACGGCCCGTTCGTCTAATAGACATTAGTACGTTGTAGGTTGTCGTGTAGCTGACAGAGTTGAAATACGGTTCAAGACGCACTACAGTGAGTTCATGTCCCCCTTTTCTCTTAACAGTTTTCAGTTTTATACTTCGGGGGTGGAATACATGTTACAATTATTACAGACATTTTATACATGGTATGGTTAGCTTAAGGAGGGTTTACTACTTAGATCATGTGAGTGGGTAGGTGGAACTTAAGGCCATTAATCCTCGTTGTAGGACCGAGGGTCATGAGCGGTAGATCTATTTGGGTGTAGCGAGCCCAGCTCCTGAGTCCACAGTACGGACCATGGGGTGACTTTGAGCCCGACGCACAAATTTGCTAGGTTTGAGTCTTCCTGCATCACTTCACACATATCATTGGCTTTGCAACCCAATGGTGATCTCTTTTTCCTTATTGCTACATACCAGGGACGTTTATTCATACTTTGAAGGTTTATACATACTCACTTTTACATGAACTCGATCAACTTTTGTTGATTTTTTTTCAAAATACATGTATTTCAGGAAATTAATGGATCTGGGAAGTATGCTATTGTGTCAAGCTGCGTAATGAATAACGATGTCATCCAGGTTTAGGAGGTGTAACCCTTACCTGGACGGTTACATGTCTTTAAATCACGTATTACTTAAGTCTTTTGTTGTGTCATGTGAAAACGCTTTAATCTTGTCTTGGTTGTAACTTGTTTTGTGTGTCGATATTTTAGACAATGACGTTGTGGTGTCTTTAAGTTTAATGAATGGATGAACATCATGTGTTTTACTTTCATATAGCATTGTTATGATTGTTGCTATGGTATTAAGAAGTCACACCAAATAAACCCACGCTTCCGCAAAAGCCAGGGTGTGACAAACAATCTTTTGTGAAGAATGACCCAAACCCTTTGTCACTCATTTGTGATACACTCAGAAGGTTGAATTTTAGATTGTCTATCAGATTGACATTTTCAAATTTTACATTTCCAGATTGCACTATACCAGACCCCAGAACTTTCCCTTTACTATTATTCCCAAAGGATATATCACCCCCTCCATGGATTTTAAAGTCTTTGAGGAGGGCTTTACATCCTGTCATGTGCCTGGAGCCTCCACTATCTACATACCAAAGACTATCAAAGCATGCAGAAGCTCCCTGCACATGAAGTAAAAGGATTAGTTCATTGAGGTCTCCAAAGCCAACAGGGCTTTGGATGGGGTCTCAACAGTGTCTGGGATGGATGCAGAGTGATGGACAGTGGTTAGGTCAGGGGTTTGGACAGTTTTAGTACTGTTTTTCTCTAACCACTGTTGTGGGTCCTGACCAATCACCTGCTGGTAACCAAAAGGATGCCTGTTCACTCTGGGTTTAGAGGGCTTTTTGTAGACCTCATAAACGTGTGGAATCCTTTGGTAAGACTGTTTTTCTTTGCCTTTTCTGAACTGATTGGCAGGGGGTGCATCAGTAACCTGAACATCTCTTTTGACAAATGTTTGGTTCAGCTGTTTTGTGACAGCTGTTTGAACTGGCACAAACAGTGGTTGTTTCTTGGTGAATTTGACAGATGATGATGATGATGATGGACTCAAGGATGTTTTAGCAATGTACTCATTCTTTTTCACATCAAAGTTTTTGAGATACACACATGCTTGAGTTTTGTGGTTTGTTTTACCACAAACAATGCAACTTTCAGCTGAAACAATGACACTTGTTCTGTTTAAATCATAGGCTTTTAAGTGGAAACAGTCTTTTGTTAGATGATTCCTTTTCTCACAGAATTCACAAAACAAGTTATCAATTTTTTCTTTCTTCTTTCTTTTTTCAGACTCCTTTGCAGCAGAGGTTTTAACCACTGCTGGGATATCCTTGAGAGGTATGACTTTAGCTTTTGGAGCTTTAACACCATCAGTTGATGTAAAGTCCATTGGCTTGAAATTTTCAAGAATATCACACTCATCAGACCATTTTGGTTTAAACTGATAATCTTCAAGCTCTTCAAAAGTAGAGAATCCCATTGGTCTGTCAAGTGTGATTTTGTTACCAAGTTTGTCAGTGATTTTCACTTCTTGGCCATTCTTGTTTGTGGGGATGAACTCAGTGGTTACATCAGTGGTTTGAACAGATTTTCCAAAAGCAGTGTTTTCATCATCATGTTTTCTATAACCAACCCCAAATTTCACATTGCTTTTTATCTGTTTTTCAAGCATAACCTCATACCCTTTGCATGATTCCACCCATCTCTCACATGTGATCTGGGTGGACTCTAACTCCTTTTTGCAAACTTGGTATTTTTCTACCATAGTTTGGAGTTGGGTTTTGGTTATGCTCTGCTCTTCTTTCATGCTGCTAATCTCTTTCTCTTTTTCAGCCAATTTGTTTTTAAGTTCTTTTAGAGATCTTTCAAATTTGACTTCATCAGTTAAGATTTTATCCCTAAGGTTTTCGTTCACCTCTTTGATGTTAGCAAAAGCAATAATGCAATTGTCAGAACACAGTTTTTCAAGAACTTGAGGTGATACCTTGGCAGCAGCCATAATTACACAATCACATTGAGGATTTTCTTCATCTTCAGCTCTTTCTTCTTTCTCACCTGCTTTTTCTTCTTTCTTTTCTTCCTTGTTCTCTTCGGACCATGGGTCTGTCAGTGGTTCAATCAGGGTACCTGAACTTTCTCCCAACAATAGTTCACCAGCCACAGCAGTAACCACTGCTTCAGTCACCTCATCCACTGTTTCAATGCTCAGCTGTTCCTCCTCAGTTTCAACCCCCTCCTGTATTGACTCTAATGCCATCAAACAAAATTCATTATGAGAAGAATCATTAGAAGCATAGAGTGCAAAATTTTCATCACTAAGGTCTTCAGGCATACTGCTCCAGTCAACAAACCCTTGAGTGAAAAAACTTTGTTGATCTGGTTGTACTGCTGCTGGAGCAGTGGTTTGAGGTGCAGGCTGCACTTGTGCCCGGGGAACAGGGGTTTGAACATATTGGATCTGTGGAACAGTAGTTTGGACATAGTGCACTGGCACAGGGGCAGCAGCATAGTGAGCAGTGTTCACTTGAGCTGCTGGGGCATATTGGGCATAGTGCACAGTGCCTTGATTTTGAGGTCTAGGATTTGAGCTAGGATGAGTGATTATGGGACCAGTAGTTTGACTCCTACATTCCCTAGCGAAGTGCCCCAACCTATTACACTTGTAGCACTTGATTTTCGATTTATCCAACCCAACCCTTAGATTCCCATGCAAACCTGGGAATTTTCGCCCTGTTCTTTTATAGAATTTGCTAGTTCTAACACTTAGCAAAGCCAATTGGTGCAGAATATCCATTTCTTCTAAGTCAGTGGGATCAAAATGTTGCAAATCATTTAGTTCAAAGCTTAAATTGTCTGACATCTGGTTTTCGTTTGCAGTGAATGCATAACTAGTAGAGTGAGGACCAGGGTTGGTAAAATTTGCACCAGCAGTTATGTCAATGAAGTGATCATAACTGTGACAACTGGCCCAAACCGGTAATTTCCGTACACACTAATTATTGCTTAATGACTGCAATTATGTGCTTAATTGTCAGCAATATCTGATTACATACTAAACAAGTGAATTCATGCACGTTGTATACTACAAAATATTGCTTTATGCATAAACGAGAGCGTTGAGTCAGAAATACTAGTAAACTCACCGGTAAGACACACTGTGTCAACAGAACTGCAGAAAGCAGTCAGACAATAAAATTGGAGCCTAGGTGTAGGTCCGACAACAAGAATGCATTAAAACCCAAGAGTACATACAAGGGTTTAATATATATGCAATGCGAAAGCAAAATTTAGCACTAAAAAGCACCCGAAACGCACTTTAAGTGCAGAATTTATAAAATTCAGCAATAATTCAGCATTTAGACACATGAATGTTTTGCAGAATTGTCGTTTTATTATCCAGAATATTTCCCTAAAGTGTTGGGAATCGATAGTATTATGAAAAGATACTTATTAAACACTAAAAGGTGCAATTTAGCACTTTAACGAATCGGTATGTAACCGAACAACCGGACTTTACCCGGAACATAAAAATATTGTTAATAACATTATTTATCTTTTTCTGAGCCAGTTAGGGTCCCTGAATACCCTAACACCCGCCATAAAGCACAACACACTACTAACCGGGTTAATCACCTAACTAACCTAGGTTAACCTAACTATAACTAACTAATGGTTGGATTTGAACTAGATGACCCCCCCCCCCTTTCTTGACCGAGTTCCCCATATGGGGACACACTTTCATCCTTTTTGAATTTTTTTAATCTAGTTGTCTAATATCTAGATTACACAATATACATTGGATAAAAACTCTAAGTGGATATTAAATAAGACCATGTGATAACCATCTCATTTGCACAACACCAACAAAAAAATTCCACATCTCTCTCCCTCTCTTAATACCTTCGGCCGAGAGCCAAGCCAAACATCCAACCCTTTTCAATATTCAACCTTGCAATTCCACTCACACTCAAAGGTTAAGGATCACGTATAAGGAGTCTCGGTGCACTCGGATTGCGAAGAACCTCCACCATTTGCTTTTATCCACTCGATTTGCGTCTAGATTCTTCCCTAGCCTCGAGCTAGTGGTATGTTGCTTAAATCACCTTCTTGAACTATTTTAAAGTGGGTAATATGATTTGTAACGGTTAAAACTCGTAAACATACAAGTTGAAGCTTAAAAGTCAACTAAAAACACTAAAAGTGATGGTTAAAAGTTCATATGTTGTGTAAAACTTATAGTAATTGATTTGTGTGATTATTTGGACCCGATCTATGTTGTGGTAGCTCGGATCGTCATTTAACCCGGGTGGTCATGATCATGGATCATGACATAAGGTTGTTTTGGAAGTAACAAGGGTTAAATGATGAAACTCTACCACACACGAATCATGAACTTGTGTAAAAGCGATTTAACTTGTGAAATAGTGTTCAAAACTAGTAGATCTACGGATCTACAAGCGGTACTTTCAAAGGACCAAGTGTCCAAGAAATCATATTTTCTAAGGCCGAGTCTTACATGAAAAAGAATGATTTTAGCAAACACACGAGTATGTAAACACTTGTGTAACACAAAGTTTCGACACAATAACTATTTTTGTAAATGTTGACCGGAAGTTGTAAAGATGTAACTTCTTTAAAAGCGAGACTTTCAAGAAACAAAGTTGATCTATACAAAGATCCACTAAAAATAATGGAAGGATACTACCCGAACACCCTACCACCCGTAATAAGTTACAACACACTAATAACTAGATTAAACTATTAGTCAAACTAACACTAACTATAATGTTCAAATCAAACTAATTATCCCCACCCCCCTTAAATGGCAACCGTCCCCTAAGAGGACCCACCTACACACTTTGGACTAAATCTCTAAAATCTTTCCCTAATCTTCGTTGGACTTTGAAATTTGATTGTGTATGTACAAGAGGAAACATGATACCCATTGGTCCTAGGATTTAGTCTATAAATAAACATCATCTTTACAATGATCCCCATCACAACAAAAAAAAAATTTATTACTCTCCTTCCCTCTCATCACTTACTGCCGAGAACAAAGCCCCACCTCCAACCACCTTTTGATTTCATTCAAAGGCATTCTATATTTATACAAGTGTGAAGGGTCACATACGAGGAAGCCCGGTGCTTACGGATCATCAAGGACCTCACCTCAACGCTATTAACCACTCGTTTTTCGACTAGTTTCTTCCCTAGCCCCGAGCTAGTAGTAAGTGACTCTAAACGCCTTTTTGATCTATTCTAAAATGGTTAATAAGGAACTTGTCGGTTGAAAACCATGAACATATAAGAACAAAAATTAAAAAGTCCACTAAAGTTTACTAAAATAATGAGCTTGGTGGTTAATAGGTGAATATTGGGGCAAAACTTATATATAAAAAAAAAAAAAAAGAATTTTTTTTTATGTTACAATTATTTAGTGTTGTCTTGTGCCAGTAATGATTCGGATCGTCATCTAACCTGGCTAAGTCATGTTTATGGAACATGACCTAGTGTATGTTTAAATGAGAAAATGGTTAGATGAAAGACACCACTACTTATTTACATGAACTTGTGTTAAAGTATATTATTTGTGTAAAAGTGATTTAACTTGTATAATGGTGTTTAAAACTAGCGGATCTACGTATCCGCAAGTGGTATTTTTGAAAGACCACACTTTAAAGAAATCATGTTTTTCCTAAAGATGGATCTTACACTAATAAATATGATTTTATAAACCACAAGTGTGTAGACACTTGTGAAATGAAGAGATCCGACAAAGAAGTAAATTTGTCACTTGTCACTAGAAGTTGTAAAAACGGATTTCTCTAAACACGAAGTTTTTATGAGATCAAAGTTACTTTATATAAAGATCTACATATATAAAGGGTGTTTGCACTATAGATTCGGAAAAACTACAAGTTCATGCGATTATGCAAATTTACATACTTGTCGACTAGTTTGTTGTGTCGGAAATTGTTTGATTGAATAAAGAAGATTGTTGAATTGATTTGTTAAAAGAAAATGATACGCTTGAAAGCGTGGCCACCTCCAGTTACAGAGGAAACTCTGGCGAAATTTTCCTAAAAACCTAACACTTAGAATTTTTACACAACAAGTGTTAGAACTATTTTTGGACATACTTTCGAAACATAAATTTCGCCAGCACTCTATTTTACTAAATATTCGGAGGTGGGATTTTCACAAAGATTAACGTGATAAATATATTTTGTCACAACACTGTTTATGATTATTTTGTGAAAATACATAAATATTATTTTAGAGTAAAAATAATATTTACAAGCGTTAATGATTCCAAAACTTTACGAACGCTTCCACAAACTTATAAGTTACACCGGTAATTACATTACCACACGACTGTTAAAACGTAACTTACGCACATGTATTGTATCCCCCATCCTTGGGAAGAAGTATAACTACCAAGTGTATACGGAACATAAACACGAAATAGTTGTCTAACTATTTCCCAAAGACATAAACTATAAAGCTAAGGCACGGCCGTCCGTCTAATAGAATTAGCACTTGTAGGTCGTTGCACAGCTTACTGTATTGGAGACACTTGGTAGAGACGCGCATTCACTGTGAGTTCATGTCCCCCTTTTCTCTAACTGTTTTCAGTTTACTTAACCGCGGGGGTGAAATACATGTTACTTTGTTTACAAGTACTTTTATACACGGTATGATAACGTAAGGAGGTTTAGATCATGTGAATGGGTAGGCGGAAACTTGAGGCTATTAATCCTCAGGGTAGGACCGAGGGACAGGAGCGGTAGATCTATCTGGGTGTAGCGAGCCCAGCCCCAGGCCAAACAGAACGGACCTCGGGGTGACTTTGTGCCCAACGCATAAATCCGCTAGGTTTGAGTCTTCCTACTTGCATTTCACAACATGCTAATGGCCTTGCAAACCATTGGTGATCACAAGTCCTCTTACACTGCTGCATACCAGGGAACTTTTATACTTACAAGTGTTTTACTTACTCACTTACACATGAACTCGCTCAACATTATTGTTGATTTTTCAACTCACATGTATTTCAGGAAATTAACGAGATCTGGCACGGTATGGAACGTTTTCCGCTGCACTTGTCATGGAGTCATCCGGGTTTAGGGGATGTGTCTCTTTCCTGGACAAGACACAGTCCTTAAACCACGTTTATGTTATGTTAAAAGTTGTAATGTTGTTAAACAAGGTTATGGTTGTTGGCTAAAACAATGGTACTGTATTTTGGTTTTAAAACTTAATGGATGACTTGAATGGTTTTTAAATTCATATAGCTTGTTATGGTTAAGCTATGGTATTAAGAAGTCACACCAAAGTTAACCACGCTTCCGCAAAGCCAGGGTGTGACAGCTTGGTATCAGAGCTCTGATCATAGCGAACTAGGATTCTGTCTCGAGTCTAGACTATGATCACTAGGGCTCTCACGAAAACATTTTTCTGCATACCACTTAAGTCCAGATCCACACTTTTTACAAACAAATGTTGAGCACATTTTATTAATTATAAGTTCAGCTTGGAGGGCTGAGGATCGATCTGGAGGATCGAGATGATTAAGGTAGTCGAGCACGTTGGTTTGTTATAAGATCGATCTGGAGGATCGAGGTGAACAAGGTAGTTGAGCACGTTGGTTTGTTATAGGATCGATCTGGAGGATCGAGGTTTGGTTTAAGTAAAGGATAGAGCAGTCTGGTAGACTGGATGGTATTGGCTAGTAAGACTAGGAGGATTATGTGATACTTTACTTGGTGACTTATGTGATTAACTGATTATATGATTGATTATTATATGTATATGTGTTTGTGTTACAAACGTTATGCTTTCATCAAGTACTAGAAAGATGGGCACTACGAACCCCATGACCATAGTATCAGACGACATAGTTCAACGAAGCACGAGGTGTGCATTTCTGATACTACCGGCACAGACAATGACGACTTTCAGCCCTTTGTGCACTGCCTGAAGTCGTAGCAGAGCCTACTGATGGCCATCTTGTTGGGATTTTACCACTGGCGGTGATCCCTGCTCCTGTGCCCCTTGCCGCTTATCCTGTTGATGATACGCCCTCCCAACGAGGCCTCTGAAGACAAAAACGATCTACTGGAGGAGGACCCATTCGAGGGCAAGGCCTTATTACTGCTGGTATTAGACTACTACATGCGGACGCTCCTATAGGGGAAACTTATGACCATTCCCCTATCCCAGACTCATTTGAGTTTCTGACACCCGCATCTTCGCACATACAGGGAATGCAGCACTACTTACACGACGCCGACCCTGATACGGCATCACTAGCTGCACCGGATCCCGCACACAGTTTTGAGTTTGATCGTGATTATGAGGACAATTCTGTTTTTCCGCCTGGTGTTGATCCAGACCATGACATTGAGTTCATACACTTAGACCAGCCCTTGGGGGATCCTGTAACCCCTGTGATTATTGGTCCAGCTGATCTTGAGATGGAGTTTTTGATCCGGAGCCGGCCGTGGCCCCTGAGCCAGGCGCTGCTCCTGACCCCGCATTGGAGCATGACCCTGTTCATGCCAATGCACCGGCTGTTGCTCCTTGATTGATCATCTGCTTGGATGAGAGAAAATTTGGGGTAACTGTGCAAGACAATTTATTATTACGGGGGCCCACGTAATAACGATTTGTAGTGCACAGGAATCCTGGTGGACTCTGCAGGTCAAGCTAATGATAACCAATGCAGCAAGAAATAACTTAAACACAAATGACCTAGGCGATGTAGCCTCGAGTTCATTCTATTACAAGCAACAAGCCAAATTGACAAGCCTATGTGAAGGCTCAGGAATTTACTTCCCCACTTATACAGTGAGTATATTTGCGTGTGAAATGGGGTGATTACATGATGGCTTACGTTGCTATATATACCCCATAGACAATTGAAACATTGTCCAACCCGCTTCACACTATTTCGACAAAAAGGGAATGTCACCCAGACGTGACACAAGCACCGGTACGTTACTGAGGACAGAAGACGAGCTGCAAGAACGCATCTCACAGATAAATGCACGACATGAAGCCCTCCACTCTAAGTACAACGATGGCATTACTGGAGATAACCCTCCAACTGGCTGCACCTATAAACAGTTCCTGAACTGCAAGCCTTTGAACTTTGTCGGAACCAGAGGCACCGTTGCATTGTTCGTTGGTCCGAAAAGACCGACTCCACTCTAAGAATGAGTAACTGTTCGCCCCAACAGAGTGTTACCTACATCTCAGGGATATTTCTAGATGGCACACTCTCTTAATGGAACCTCCAGGTTCAGACCCTTGGCACAGACGCTGCTTATACACTGAGCTGGGACGAGCTCAAGGAAACGATTGAGAAGAAATGTTGTTTTAGGACAGAAATTCAGAAACTTGACGTGGAGTCCTGAAATTTGAGAAAGGACGAACCAGAGACTCCTGAACATGACCAGCGATCGCACGACTTGTCTAGGGTCGTCCCCTACTAAGTCATTGATGTAGTATGATATAGTGGTGTACTTGTGAGCTTTACATTGTGGTCTCGAATTGTGGCAATACAATCGCAGTATTCTCATCACATGCGATGTTCAATCAATTGTTTATGTCCTATAGCATAAGAGGTTATGTGATTGACTTGTTGATAACATGAGATGTTATGTGTTGGTATTGTCGAATACATACGTACACTTCACTTGCTATGACCTAACCTATGTGAAACATCTTTTAGAAGATGCCGCCAAGACGCGAAATGCGCATGCCCACCTCTGAGGCAGAACTTAAAGAGATAATTGCTACAGCTATAGCACAGCACGAGGCCCTACGCTCCGAACCAATCAAAGGTACCTCAGAAAATAACGGTTGTTCCTACTGGCACTTCCTCAACTACAAGCCTCCGAAGTTCGACGGCACTGGGGGTGCCATAACTTTTGTAAAATGGATTGAAAGTATGGAATCCATCTTTCGAACGAGTGGCTGTACGCCAGAACAACAGGTCCCATACGTTTCTGAGTTGTTTCAAGATGGAGCTCGATTATGGTGGAATCTTCAGGTTCGAATAATGGGCCTAACTACAGCATACGCGTTAACTTGGGGTGAGTTGAAAGGAATGATGCATAAGAAGTATTGCCCCCACACGGAAACCCAGAAGTGGGAAGATGAATTTCGGAGCCTAATGATGGAAGGTCCGATGGTGTTGGAGTACGTGCAACGACTACATGATCTGTCACGAATTGTTCCGTACCTGGTAAAACCAGAACTGAAGAAATTGGAACAATTCATTTGGGAACCGGCGCCTCAAGTCTTGAGCTTGATGACAGCATCTGCGCCACCAATAACTATTGCTGCAAGTAAGATGGGCTTGGCCCTCGTTACGGAAGCAAGTAGACTAGAAAAACTTGCAAACCCTAAGGAGACTCAGGTAGAGTCGTCCGGAAAGAACAAGAGGAAGCTCGCGAATTTCAAGATGGTTACTCGGGTAAGTAACAAGAAGAAGGCCAAAAAGGGAAAAGATTACAAGGGTATCCTACCTAAGTGTGACAATTGTTTACGTTATCATGTCGGGCGATGCAAATATGGAAATTGTGGTAACTGTGGCAAGGTGGGACATGTCAAGGAAACTTGTTGGCAAAATACTAAACTTAGTAATGAGGGCCAGGATGGTAGTGAGAATCACGAAGGGGACAACGACAACATTAATTGTCAAGGCAGAATGAGTGATGAACAGAAGCGTGCTCGAGGATGTTTAAACTGTGGAAGCAAAAAGCATTTCAGAAGATATTGCCCGAAGACAATCAGGCGCAAGGATGAAAGCTCCCCGTCGGAGCTAGGAAGGCCCGCCAGAGATCCAAGCATGGATAGCGGTACGCCCCACATTACTCAATATTATGCATCTGTGTTGCCAACTACTGTTGCAAATTTTACGATTCACAATTCTAGTATTCAAGGACATAATTGGTTTACGTAGCGAGTAAGTAGTTATTCCAGTACCCATTAGAACTAGCTTAGGGGAAGCTAGTGGAAGCCAACGCGGTAACTGGAATCGGCACGATAGAACCCGGAGAGCGTAAGTTTACGCTAGATCTATTGCCAGTTGAGATTGGAAGACTTCGACGTGATGATTGTGATGGACTTGTTGACGAACAACCGTGCGGAGATTGTCATCCGCGCCCCGACAACGAACGAAGAAATGATCGTGACTCATGGAGCAGGATACGCTCCTGTGGATTATAAGAAGACCCAAAAATTCTCGCACAAAGGATGTGTTGCATTCTTGGCTCATGTTATGGAAAAGGAAGTCGAAGAACCAAAACTCAAAGGTATCCTTGTGATTGGAGAATGCCCCGAAGTCTTCCTCGAAGACTTGCCGGAATCATCTCCTCACGATTAGTCGAATCCCGCGTCGACTTAATTCCGGGCACTGCACCCGTAGTTGATGCATCATAGCAACTTACATTTTCGGAGATGCAAGGATTGACAGAGAAGTGTTGGTAACGGATGGAGAAGGAAGATGACAGACCAAAAATTCCTTTTTGGGGTAATCCCATTGTTACCCATCAAAAAGGAGGATGATGAATTTCAAATAAACATCAACTACAGAGAATTGAACAAGCTGACGATCAAGAACAGGTATCCTCTGCCAAGAATCGATGATTTGTTCGACCAACTTCAAGGTTCAAGCTTTTACTCTAAGATCGATCTTCGATCTGGATACCATCAACTAAGGATACAGGAGGAAAGTATCCCGAAAACAGCCTTCCGAACTCGTTATGGACACTACGAGTTCCTCGTTATGCCGTTTGGTTTGATGAACGCACCTGCAGTCTTTATGGACTTGATGAATAGAGTCTGCAAGCCATACTTAGACAAGTTCGTGATTGTGTTTATTGATGACATCTTGATTTACTCAAAGACGAAGGCTGAACTCGAACAGCATCTTAGAACCATATTGGAGCTGCTAAAGAAGGAACAGCTGTACGCCAAATTCTCCAAGTGCGAGTTTTGGCTACGCGAAGTCCAGTTTTCTTGGACATGTGGTTAATGGGGATGGAATTCATGTTGATCCCACAAAGATCGAGGCAATCAAGAAGTGGGAAACGCCTACAACGCCAACCGAGGTTCGACAATCCTTGGGTTTGGCTGGCTACTATCGAAGGTTCATTGAGGATTTTTCGAAAATCGCTCAACCTTTGACGCTCCTCACGCAGAAGAATAAGACGTTTGATTGGGGAATCAAACAGGATGAAGCATTTCAGATATTAAAGGATAAGCTTTGTAACGCACCAATCTTAGCTCTACCAGAAGGTACCGACAATTTGGTGGTATACTGCGACGCATCGCGTCAAGGATTGGGTTGCGTGTTGATGCAACGCCAAAAGGTTATTGCCAACGCATCGCGCCAACTGAAGGTACACGAAAAGAACTATACCACCCACGATTTAGAGCTTGGCGCAGTGGTTTTCGCTTTGAAGATCTGGAGACACTACCTGTACGGTACGAAATGCACAATCTTCACAGATCACAAAAGCCTACAACATATATTTAACCAGAAGGAGTTAAATATGAGGCAAAGACGATGGGTTGAATTATTGAACGACTACGACCGCGAGATAAAGTATCACCCAGGGAAGGAGAATGTAGTCGCCGATGCCCTAAGTCGTAAGGAAATGATTGTACGAACCGATCTTTCCTCGCGCATTCGTGCTGCACAAAAAGAAGCTCTCAAGGAGGGAAACCTTGAGGAAGAATATCTCCGTGGAATGGAAAAGCTTTTGGTACCAAACGAGGAAGGAACGTTATGTTTTGAGAAAAGGATTTGGGTTCCTCTGTTTGGTGGATTAAGGGAAATTATTTTCGACGAAGCGCACAAGTCACGGTACTCTATCCACCCTGGATCGGATAAGATGTACCAGGATCTCAAGGATTACTATTGGTGGCCTAGGATGAAAGGCCACGTTGCTGTTTACGTGGGCAAATGTTTAACGTGCGCTAAGGTCAAGGCAGAATACCAGAAGCCCTCGGGGCTGCTGCAACAACTTGAGATTCCCAAGTGGAAATGGGAACAAATCTCAAGGGATTTTGTTACGAAACTACCAAGAACGCCAAGAGGCCATGATATGATTTGGGTGATTGTTGACCGCCTAACAAAATCCGCACACTTTCTGCCAATCAAGGAGAAAGACAGTACAAGTAAACTAGCGGAAATTTACTTGAGAGAGATCGTAGCACGTCATGGAGTACCACTCTCGATCATCTCTGATAGAGACGGAAGGTTTGTGTCAAGAATATGGCAATCTTTCCAAGAATCTTTTGGCTCACAATTGAATCTGAGCACTGCGTTCCATCCGCAGACTGACGGCCAGAGCGAGCGAACGATACAAACTTTGGAAGACATGCTGAGGGCATGTGTTATGGATTTGGGCGGTAGCTGGGATAAACACTTACCTTTGGTCGAATTTTCATACAACAACAGCTACCACACCAGTATTGGTGTCGCGCCATTTGAGGCCCTATACGGACGCAAGTGCCGATCACCACTATGTTGGTCTGACGCAGGTGATAGGCAGCTTGCTGGTCCCGAGATCGTCCAAGAGACGACAGACAAGATTGCGCAAATTCTTAAACGCATCGAAGCTGCTCGCCACAGACAAAAGGCCTACGCGGATCCAAACCGGAAGTATGTGGACTTCCAAGTCGGAGAAATGGTGTTATTGAAAGTTTCACCCTGGAAGGGGGTGGCACGCTTTGGGAAGCCTGGAAAGTTAAATCCACGCTACATTGGTCTCTCCAAAATTCTGGAAAGAATTGGAACTGTAGCATACAAGTTGGACCTACCTGCTGAACTGAATGGTGTTCACGATACATTTCATGTATCCAATTTAAAGAAAAGTCCAACTCAAATTGACGTTGCCATTCCTATCGACGAGATTCATATTGACGACACGCTCCACTTCGTTGAAGAACCTGTTGAGGTCACGGATTGGAAAGTTAACAAGACCCGCCGGGGCAGTGTCAAACTCGTCAAAGTACGTTGGAATGCCAGACATGGTCCTGAATTTACCTGGGAACGTGAGGACCGGATGAAAGAGAAATACCCCCACTTATTTCCTAAGAACCCTGCTTCTACAAGCAGAACTTAAATTTCGGGACGAAATTTATTTAACGGGGGGAGAATGTGACAACCCGCACTAAACCAGGTATCCGTACAATTTAATTACTGATTAATTACTACTTGATTACTGTGCTTGATTGAACTAGCTGATAAACTGCTACCTGCATACTGATACATGCACTTACTTGCATCATACTTTATTTGCTGTCACTACATTATTTACGTGCTGAACCCTAGTGACAAACATGATGCACAAAAAGCACAGTAGCACTAAACGGATACACAGTGAACATGCTGATATAACCAGCATCAGGCAAATACTGCCTCTAAGGCCTGTTAAGAGCCTCATATATTTTGGCTACACTGGTAGTGAGTGTAGGGTATAAGGGTTGTGTTACCGCGTCTCTAGGAATAAGATACACTGATTCGGATGTGCCAAGAACGTACTTTAAGTACCAAACACAGCACTTTAATAATTTAACCAGCTTCTAGCTGACTAGTAAAGTGCCAAAATATGGGAAAAATATTACTAGACACTTTCCAAAGTGTCGGGAATAAATTATGTCACTAAAAATAATATTAACGACGCTTTAAATACTTATTTAGCACTTTAACGGTGTAATATCCAACCGTACAACGGGACTTAACCCGGGACATAAAAATATTGACATCAACATTATTTTTCTTTTTCTGAGCTAGTTAGGGTCCCCGAACACCCTACCACCCGTAATAAGTTACAACACACTAATAACTAGATTAAACTATTAGTCAAACTAACACTAACTATAATGTTCAAATCAAACTAATTATCCCCACCCCCCCTTAAATGGCAACCGTCCCCTAAGAGGACCCACCTACACACTTTGGACTAAATCTCTAAAATCTTTCCCTAATCTTCGTTGGACTTTGAAATTTGATTGTGTATGTACAAGAGGAAACATGATACCCATTGGTCCTAGGATTTAGTCTATAAATAAACATCATCTTTACAATGATCCCCATCACAACAAAAAAAAATTTATTACTCTCCTTCCCTCTCATCACTTACTGCCGAGAACAAAGCCCCACCTCCAACCACCTTTTGATTTCATTCAAAGGCATTCTATATTTATACAAGTGTGAAGGGTCACATACGAGGAAGCCCGGTGCTTACGGATCATCAAGGACCTCACCTCAACGCTATTAACCACTCGTTTTTCGACTAGTTTCTTCCCTAGCCCCGAGCTAGTAGTAAGTGACTCTAAACGCCTTTTTGATCTATTCTAA
This sequence comes from Helianthus tuberosus, assembly GCA_030545235.1. NCBI lineage: Eukaryota > Viridiplantae > Streptophyta > Magnoliopsida > Asterales > Asteraceae > Helianthus > Helianthus tuberosus. The sequence goes on along the minus strand of CM060408.1, from coordinate 134,009,853 downwards.
AATGGTTAATAAGGAACTTGTCGGTTGAAAACCATGAACATATAAGAACAAAAATTAAAAAGTCCACTAAAGTTTACTAAAATAATGAGCTTGGTGGTTAATAGGTGAATATTGGGGCAAAACTTATATATAAAAAAAAAAAAAAAGAATTTTTTTTTATGTTACAATTATTTAGTGTTGTCTTGTGCCAGTAATGATTCGGATCGTCATCTAACCTGGCTAAGTCATGTTTATGGAACATGACCTAGTGTATGTTTAAATGAGAAAATGGTTAGATGAAAGACACCACTACTTATTTACATGAACTTGTGTTAAAGTATATTATTTGTGTAAAAGTGATTTAACTTGTATAATGGTGTTTAAAACTAGCGGATCTACGTATCCGCAAGTGGTATTTTTGAAAGACCACACTTTAAAGAAATCATGTTTTTCCTAAAGATGGATCTTACACTAATAAATATGATTTTATAAACCACAAGTGTGTAGACACTTGTGAAATGAAGAGATCCGACAAAGAAGTAAATTTGTCACTTGTCACTAGAAGTTGTAAAAACGGATTTCTCTAAACACGAAGTTTTTATGAGATCAAAGTTACTTTATATAAAGATCTACATATATAAAGGGTGTTTGCACTATAGATTCGGAAAAACTACAAGTTCATGCGATTATGCAAATTTACATACTTGTCGACTAGTTTGTTGTGTCGGAAATTGTTTGATTGAATAAAGAAGATTGTTGAATTGATTTGTTAAAAGAAAATGATACGCTTGAAAGCGTGGCCACCTCCAGTTACAGAGGAAACTCTGGCGAAATTTTCCTAAAAACCTAACACTTAGAATTTTTACACAACAAGTGTTAGAACTATTTTTGGACATACTTTCGAAACATAAATTTCGCCAGCACTCTATTTTACTAAATATTCGGAGGTGGGATTTTCACAAAGATTAACGTGATAAATATATTTTGTCACAACACTGTTTATGATTATTTTGTGAAAATACATAAATATTATTTTAGAGTAAAAATAATATTTACAAGCGTTAATGATTCCAAAACTTTACGAACGCTTCCACAAACTTATAAGTTACACCGGTAATTACATTACCACACGACTGTTAAAACGTAACTTACGCACATGTATTGTATCCCCCATCCTTGGGAAGAAGTATAACTACCAAGTGTATACGGAACATAAACACGAAATAGTTGTCTAACTATTTCCCAAAGACATAAACTATAAAGCTAAGGCACGGCCGTCCGTCTAATAGAATTAGCACTTGTAGGTCGTTGCACAGCTTACTGTATTGGAGACACTTGGTAGAGACGCGCATTCACTGTGAGTTCATGTCCCCCTTTTCTCTAACTGTTTTCAGTTTACTTAACCGCGGGGGTGAAATACATGTTACTTTGTTTACAAGTACTTTTATACACGGTATGATAACGTAAGGAGGTTTAGATCATGTGAATGGGTAGGCGGAAACTTGAGGCTATTAATCCTCAGGGTAGGACCGAGGGACAGGAGCGGTAGATCTATCTGGGTGTAGCGAGCCCAGCCCCAGGCCAAACAGAACGGACCTCGGGGTGACTTTGTGCCCAACGCATAAATCCGCTAGGTTTGAGTCTTCCTACTTGCATTTCACAACATGCTAATGGCCTTGCAAACCATTGGTGATCACAAGTCCTCTTACACTGCTGCATACCAGGGAACTTTTATACTTACAAGTGTTTTACTTACTCACTTACACATGAACTCGCTCAACATTATTGTTGATTTTTCAACTCACATGTATTTCAGGAAATTAACGAGATCTGGCACGGTATGGAACGTTTTCCGCTGCACTTGTCATGGAGTCATCCGGGTTTAGGGGATGTGTCTCTTTCCTGGACAAGACACAGTCCTTAAACCACGTTTATGTTATGTTAAAAGTTGTAATGTTGTTAAACAAGGTTATGGTTGTTGGCTAAAACAATGGTACTGTATTTTGGTTTTAAAACTTAATGGATGACTTGAATGGTTTTTAAATTCATATAGCTTGTTATGGTTAAGCTATGGTATTAAGAAGTCACACCAAAGTTAACCACGCTTCCGCAAAGCCAGGGTGTGACAGCTTGGTATCAGAGCTCTGATCATAGCGAACTAGGATTCTGTCTCGAGTCTAGACTATGATCACTAGGGCTCTCACGAAAACATTTTTCTGCATACCACTTAAGTCCAGATCCACACTTTTTACAAACAAATGTTGAGCACATTTTATTAATTATAAGTTCAGCTTGGAGGGCTGAGGATCGATCTGGAGGATCGAGATGATTAAGGTAGTCGAGCACGTTGGTTTGTTATAAGATCGATCTGGAGGATCGAGGTGAACAAGGTAGTTGAGCACGTTGGTTTGTTATAGGATCGATCTGGAGGATCGAGGTTTGGTTTAAGTAAAGGATAGAGCAGTCTGGTAGACTGGATGGTATTGGCTAGTAAGACTAGGAGGATTATGTGATACTTTACTTGGTGACTTATGTGATTAACTGATTATATGATTGATTATTATACGTATATGTGTTTGTGTTACAAACGTTATGCTTTCATCAAGTACTAGAAAGATGGGCACTACGAACCCCATGACCATAGTATCAGACGACATAGTTCAACGAAGCACGAGGTGTGCATTTCTGATACTACCGGCACAGACAATGACGACTTTCAGCCCTTTGTGCACTGCCTGAAGTCGTAGCAGAGCCTACTGATGGCCATCTTGTTGGGATTTTACCACTGGCGGTGATCCCTGCTCCTGTGCCCCTTGCCGCTTATCCTGTTGATGATACGCCCTCCCAACGAGGCCTCTGAAGACAAAAACGATCTACTGGAGGAGGACCCATTCGAGGGCAAGGCCTTATTACTGCTGGTATTAGACTACTACATGCGGACGCTCCTATAGGGGAAACTTATGACCATTCCCCTATCCCAGACTCATTTGAGTTTCTGACACCCGCATCTTCGCACATACAGGGAATGCAGCACTACTTACACGACGCCGACCCTGATACGGCATCACTAGCTGCACCGGATCCCGCACACAGTTTTGAGTTTGATCGTGATTATGAGGACAATTCTGTTTTTCCGCCTGGTGTTGATCCAGACCATGACATTGAGTTCATACACTTAGACCAGCCCTTGGGGGATCCTGTAACCCCTGTGATTATTGGTCCAGCTGATCTTGAGATGGAGTTTTTGATCCGGAGCCGGCCGTGGCCCCTGAGCCAGGCGCTGCTCCTGACCCCGCATTGGAGCATGACCCTGTTCATGCCAATGCACCGGCTGTTGCTCCTTGATTGATCATCTGCTTGGATGAGAGAAAATTTGGGGTAACTGTGCAAGACAATTTATTATTACGGGGGCCCACGTAATAACGATTTGTAGTGCACAGGAATCCTGGTGGACTCTGCAGGTCAAGCTAATGATAACCAATGCAGCAAGAAATAACTTAAACACAAATGACCTAGGCGATGTAGCCTCGAGTTCATTCTATTACAAGCAACAAGCCAAATTGACAAGCCTATGTGAAGGCTCAGGAATTTACTTCCCCACTTATACAGTGAGTATATTTGCGTGTGAAATGGGGTGATTACATGATGGCTTACGTTGCTATATATACCCCATAGACAATTGAAACATTGTCCAACCCGCTTCACACTATTTCGACAAATATTTCATTGGGCAGCGCTGATGCTATGATGCTAAACGCTGATGCTATGATGCTAAACGCTTTAGCATCTAGTTCGAACTTTTGATAGTCGGTTTCGGTATAATTTTCAACTGGTTTTGGAACGAACTTTTTAGCATCTTCAGCGCTTGGCACTGTGGGAACATGGGGACCAAAGACGACAGACCTCCAACAACCTGTGCTTTGTTGAGCGAGGATGTGACCCATCCTCCTCTGCCAGATGTTGTACTCATTTCTTTTTAGCATAGGTGGTTTAAAAAGTGAGCCGATGTTGTTTTTATCATCCTGAGATTGTGACGTCATTCTTGTTGTTTTACAGACACTGAGAAATCAACTTTAATGGTGATTAATCCTTGCTCTGTTTTTCAACAAACGAACAAACGATAAGTATCAACTATTATGAGCTGAACTATTTACGTCAAAATGATTGTTAAATCAAATTTGACTGTCCAGGCTCTGATACCAATTGTTGGATCTGAGTTTGATTCTTATTGTATTTTGTGTTTGTAATTAAAATGAAAATGGATGAGTGTGCAGCGGAATTATGATGAAAACAAACTTTGCATACAATCAAACGAGAGTAATACTTTGATCAAACATCTTTTCACAATGAATCGGAAGATTGAATTTATTTCAATAACGATTACAATGATTGATGAATGAATGCAAACTCCCCCTCAGCCAGAGCTCAGTTGTTTGTTCGTGCAAAGAAGACGATGATGCAAAAGAGCTAATAGAACAGTACAAACTACTGAACTATTTATAGGCACTTGCAAACCACTGAGCATCTTAGCTGACGTCACCATGAAAGTGACATCTAACCTCCTAACAAACTCTAACCTCTTATCTATACAGACACTGCTATGTTAACTACTGCTATTACATTACATTACAAAACAGACTATAGATCAGCTGCTGCAACCTTCCACTGCTGTGAACCCAGCGGTACTTGTCCGGATCAGCAGTGCTTGACTCAAGGCAGTAGATAGAATCAGCAGGACTTTAGTTTCTCATCATTTTTTTACTTGAGCAGCAGTTGTAGGTCAGCAGTTTGCAATATCAGCAGATAGGAGGTCAGCAGATGTTGAAATCACTTTCAAGGGAAGAGACTTGCATGTAAACATCTGCTTATTCTGGATCCACTGCTCTGATCCAGTTTTGGCTTTAATTATCTGTTCCTCTGATAGGGTTCGATCCCAACAATCAGCCACAATCATCATCCGCTTCCAAGAGCCCACACGGAAGACTCCACTCTTGCAACACCTGAATCATCTGAATAGACCTCTTAAACCTCATTGTGTGCAACTTCATTCGAACCGTAGCTAAGACAACCTCAACCAGCTGCTTTGTGTTTCTCCTTCTATTCGTGAATAGTCTTCTATTTCTTTCCTCCCACACAAAGTATGTTGTCGCAACGACCACGAGTTTCGCATTCACGTGTATGGCCTTCTTCGATTTAGCTATACCCACCAAAAAATCAAAAATATCGCTCCATTTATTTTGAATAGCCTCCATACCAGCTTTATTTTTAGTTCCGTTCCACACATGTTCCGCATAATGACACTCAAAGAACAAGTGCTCATGCGAATCAGGCCCCCTCGTACATAAGGAACAACATAAAAAGTTCAAGTTTGTGTTACCCGAACTCCATCTACTCATGATATCTTGTGTTTTCAACTTTCTATGCACAATCAGCCATATGAGGAAGGAATGTCGTGGAATGGCTTGAGGAAACCATACCATGTTCGACCATTGCACCTTGTTTCGAGACTGCCGCAAATCATCCCAAACCGTGGATGTATTAAAATCTGTTTGAAGCCCGCTTCTTGTTGTCCATACCAACTTATCTTGTTGACTCGGCACCAATACATGATTCCGCAAGGAAAGAAGCTCTGGAAATCGGCTGACCCAAGAATCCGGCCACATCCATTCCCCATTTGCATACACCTCTGCTAACCGAGTGTTCATACTAAAACCTGCGTTTGCTATACTTCTAGGAGTAACAAAGTTACTGATCGGACATACCATATCCCATTTATCAAACCAAACACATATACTCGTACCGTCTCCCACCTTGACCCAAATATGATTACGAATCAGCGGCCTAAGTGTTAACATCTTTCGCCAACTCCAAGTAATATTGTTTTTAACTGGAACATCCCAAAAGTTTCTATCCTTGATGCGCTAAGTGTGTACCCATTTAACCCATAAGGATTCCTGGTTGGTAAGTAAACTCCAAATATGCGCGGCCATAAGAGCATTATTCATGTCCCCCACCCTTCGAATACCCAAACCCCCTTCACTTCTCGGCAAGCATACCAAACTCCATTTAACTTTGGCCTTTCCTTTAATATTGTTGCCTTGCTGTAACACCCGTTGTTATAAATCTAGGTTTAACGTATATTTTGCGAAAATAATCATGTGATTAATGATTACATATACATAAAAAATGCGGGTTTGTTAAAACTTTTACAAATTATAAGTTATTCAACAAAACGTGATCGAATTCGTTGTTTAAAATTTACAACGTTACAAAGTGCGGAAGCGTGTATCTTTATCGTGTTCGGTTCTTCGCTGAGCTTGATCGTCTGCCGGCATCCAAAAGTACCTACATTTCATAAAAACATGAAATGTTTTAGTCATACGGGATTTAATATGTATCTAAACGAGTCCGGGAAACAAAACTAATCAAAATACATTTTTGATCAGGGTCCACCGTAAATTACGGTGGACACCGTAATTTACGGTAGCCCTGATTTGAAAACACTCCACCGTAAAGCAGGAGCTAACCGCCGTAACATTTTTAATCCCCACCGTAACTTACGGTACCACCGTAAGTTACGGTGGACTATGCATCAGCTTCTTCCATTTTGCCGTTTCTGACACGAGGACTTTCGTATCTTTCAATCCGTTTATCCGTTTGACCTACCGTTTCTTCCTACGTGTTTGTAATTTAATTCTCCATCATATGGAGTTAAAATCTCACATCCGGTTAAATAAAATTTCAGACTTCTAAGTCTTCGGCTTATTACCCTTTTTACTAAATTTGACCCATTCGTGTATTTATCAAACAAACATGTTTGTTTGACTCCAAAATCCTATCTTTTAACTATAAATCTGTTTAGAAACCATTATATTTCTAAAACATTACGATTATAACTTAACTTATTCGGTTTACCTTTTAGATAACCGAATATCAAATTTTGACCTTGTTTAACTCTTCGAGAACCTCAAGTTCTAAAAGATGAATTAAACCCTTTTACATACCTGACTCGGATCAATGCATTAACCCGTTTTAATACCTTGATTTAGAAATCACTAATTAATAGTGAAGGAAATATCCATTCTATATAGGCTCCTGAAATCATACAACTCAACGGTAATCGTTAGTCAATTTTGTCAAAAGATGATATTTTCACCTTTTGACCCGTTTGGTCTAAATATCCGTTTATCTTTGCAAGACGATATTTATTACCGTCTCATCCAATTGACGCACTACGGTTTACACCGTATGGTTGTCCACCTATAACCCATTTCTCAACTCCTTTGACCCATTATGGCTTATGCCAAATGTGTCTTTCAAAAACAAATGTTTATTGTTAACGCATCCCCAAATTACTGTTTTCCTTATTTTTCGTTTGGCTTACCTTATGAGGTAACCATAAAATTTCATCTTTCTAATCGTTATGGTATAAACGATTAATCAATTTAAATCCTTTTTAACCATCAATGTGGTTTCCTATCATTTTCACTTATATTGTTCCATACAACTATATGTCGGAACATCACTTTTCTAGTGTTTGTCTATCTTACCCGAAATCAATACAATAAGATATTTTCCAGGAATTGACAAATGTGTAAGCTTTACTTACCTCGTATCCGAATATGCTTTTCTTCTCGTGCTTGATTCGTTTGACCGCTTCTTTCCCAAGCCTCCACCTAGCTCGTTAGGCGACAAACTATCATCATTCACAAGGTGGTTAGATTAGTCATTTCAATTCACGACTATTCCACCTCACGTATTTTCTATGTCGAAACTACTATTTGACTTTATCATTGGTTAGTTTGACTTTTAAAAGTCAATTGACTTACCAATATATTCATATGCACATTTGGTTCTTTGTACTCACTTAGGCATATTTCATCCGAACTCTTAACAAAAAAATCAATTTTTACATACTAACTAGTAAGCCGCGATTTCATTAAGCATTTCATATCAATGAAAATTGGCTGTTTTTGGTGACTTGTTTAACCTGTTTACAAGTCTTCAAAAATTATGATTTTTTTATGTGGCGTACCTCTCGGAGGGTTAGCCCTTGAGTTAAAATTTCAAGATCTAACTCTTTACCAAAAATTCGTGAAAATTCATTTACTAAGCTGCAATCAGATTCGTCACTTCTGACTGCAGCTTACGGAAAAATTCATTTAAAATTCCTCGTTTATCCGATTGACGAAATTCCAATTGGCGATTTTTCTAATCACTTAGCACTTTCTACAGTACAAATTTGAGATCATAACTCAATTCCTAAATTGAGTTATGACATTCGTAATGGGCTGCAAATTCTGCCAGAAAACGCAGCTTGAACCTTTGATACGGAAAAATTCATAAAACGCTCAATTTTCGTCGAAAAAATGCGATTCCAGTGGGGTTTTAAAGATATTTCCTGGAATTACATTTTAGACTCAAGAAATTATCAGGTTTTGTCCAGGTTACAGCCAATACAAATCGGCTGTAAATTCTGATCAAGAATCGTTTGAATTCAGCTTTCAGTTTAAGCTTGTTCTTGACATCATAACACTATTCTTTTGAAATCAAAACCCTAAAAACATCTCATACATGAATTTGGTATCAACAAAGACTTGAGCTAAGCATGATTTCAACATATACTTGTCTAGGGTTTACTCCTAGACACTACAATGTTCCTATTCTATCCATATAACAAACATGCAACTAGAATCTCAGATTATTCAAAATTCATGAGAATTTCAAGTTGAAAGATTTCTCAAAATTTTACATACCTTGTAATCCCCTTGTGATGAGGATCAGGAATCTATGTTTAGAATTCGATTTGGACTTGAATTGAACCTTCAATTTGCAAGATTTGTTGAGTTCTAGGGTTTTCACCCTCCTGGAGATCGATCCACACACACTTAGTGTGTGTGGTGTGTTATTTTTTTTATTAAATAAAACTTGTTTCCTTTTTCACGATTTTGGTCCCTCAAGTTTAGATATTCATAAATGAAACTATAACTCATAGTTTATTATTTAATTACCCATTACTAACTAGGTTAATCTTACCTAGTTAACTTAGTGGGTTCCGGGAGTTAAAAACCCGTTGTATTTTAAGTCCCGTTGACTCGGGCTCTTATAAACTAAATTCTTAAATTCTTTGATTCGCTTGTATTTAATTATTAGGATTTCTTATTTAAATCCAAATAGTTAACGGGTTATTTTTACTGCTAACGGTACTTTACCCGTCTTTTAGTATGAACAGATATTGATTACCAAACCCGTTTTCGGGGTGTTACAAGTCTACCCCCCTTAAAGAGGTTTCGTCCTCGAAACCTTTTCTTACATAATTCATTGAGTTTAAACTCAATGTATTTGATCAGAGATATCATTTAAACATTACTTATACTTTTAACCAATTATTAGTATTACCAGATAAGCATGGTAACATCTTTTTGGTCACTAATTGTCTACGTAACTCATATGACTTAGTGCAACTTAAAATAACGTAATCTCGTTATTTCCACTAGTTTAGTTAACTTAGCGATATCCATCGCTTTCATATACTATCGAATTCCTTACGAATCCGTTATTTTGACCCGTTTAAAGATCTTTAGTGAAATCTTTCACTTTTAGCAACAAATTCTTTTGTTTTCAAATTTATCTATTCGGTTCAGCTATACCGAATCTACCGCTTACAAGTAAACCAAATTTCTTGATTTGAATTGGTGACCTTAACCGGTCTCATTAACTAGTCTTATTAGTTCAGTTACTTTTATCACTCGCTTGGTTATAATGTGATTTTACTTCACATTACATTTCCTAACCGTGATCGTGTCACATCATGTTTAATTTGTATCAACCTTTCATTTTTTTTTATTTTTTTTTATCACTTTTCGAATATATCATCTTGCGCCTATCAGTGTCAAGACTTGTATCTTTCATGCTTACTATTTAAATTCCTATCAGAATTTATGTTTGTAAAAACATTATTTCTTACTGAAACCGAAGTTTTAGTTTTAGGATCTTTTCTTTAACTGGTGTCAATCATCCATACCGGGATATTGACAGTCCGTAATTTAATCCTTTACAGTCTTAGTTTTATGCGGGGATTCTTAACTGATTTCCTCGCTTTATCCAATCTAACCCGTAGGTTTTATCACTTAGCCTTATGGGCTATTTTTGATTAGACATTCACCTCTTTAGGGCGAAGTCCTTATAACTTCTTTCTAATCATGACCCGTGGGTCGTTTTAGTCCGTAGATCTCTCATTTGTTTATAACCCTAAAGGTTATGTTGATCCCGTAGATCACTCTTTTTACTCGTGTCTTATTAAAATATATATTTGGTGTCAAAGCACTCTTTTTACGTTTGAAAATCATTTGTCTCAAGCTTACCGTTATCCGGCTTGCGCTTACTTATGCCTTCAAGCATTATACTTTATTCAACCCGTTCATTCTCAAAATAGTTTAATATAATTATCAAAATTTCTGTTTACAAAATTTTATGGTCTTTTAGTCATAACTCATAATCCGAGTCTTTTGACTTTAAATTCGTGTTCTCGTTTCTCGGTATACGCATGTGTTTAAATCCTTACCCATCAACCGGGTACTTTACCGAAGTCATTATTAGTGCAAGCATTCTGGTATACATCAAGTTTTCGTTTTAATTTGTTTGGTTGTCTTAGCGGAAGCCCTCGCCTTTATTCAACCAAACCTTTATTCTTTATTTGACCATCCTTGACAGTCTTTTAAACTATGAATGATGATTATCATCATCATCATCATTTCTTTACTACAACCAAAGTCAACGATTTTGATCGTTTTTTTTTTTCTTCTCGTGTGGGCAATACCTTTGTTTCTATGACCCCGCGGGTCATTTATACTTTGGTTTTACAATGCCCTCTTTGTCTACCATGGTTTTTGATCGTTTTTCCCCCTGTGGGCAATACCTTTGTTTCTATGACCCCGCGGGTCATTTATACTTTGGTTTTACATTGCCCTTTTTGTCTACCATGGTTTTTGATCGTTTTTCCCCCTGTGGGCAATACCTTTGTTTCTATGACCCCGCGGGTCATTTATACTTTGGTTTTACATTGCCCTTTTTGTCTACCATGGTTGTTTCATCAAAATGACTTATGTCACGAATTTCCTTCGGTCTTTTATTTTTATGTGCGCCATACATCGTTTTTATGGTTCCCGCGAAAACCATTTATACGAGTATGCCCATAAGATTTCTTGACCCTAAGGATCCTTTAAATTTCATTCATCTTGACCTTACTACATCGGACATAACTGCGCTCATTATAAGAAGCTCATGCTATCATGTGTTCACTACTTACTTGGCCAGAGTAAGCGATCAACACGTGGTACGCGTGACCTTATTATAATTACCACATCACGTCCCATGTAAGTAACTCCTCAAATTATCTCCATGTTTATGGTCTCATTTGGTAAAACTTTATTTAATTGTTAGTTAACAATTATTAGTTTTAGTCGTTTATCCTTGAACATGTACAATGTCCCTTTTTATAAACATTTATTCACATTCATTGATGTGATCATTACTTTTCTCAATAGGATTTATATTGAGAATACTTACTTGGATGATCACTCTCGTCCAAGTTTCTATATAAACAAGTCTTGTTATTCATTTGTTATTCATCATTGTGAATAACATATTTCCTATTAAATTTCTCTTGGAAATCAGGTTTTCCAAGTTCTATCATATGTGTATGCAACCGTTATTACTTACGTGTTTGTTGCATATAACGATTCGTGCGATTAAATTTAAAAGTGTGCACCTGGTAATGCTTGCCCTAACGGGCTTCTCTTGTCATTAGTCTTGTTCGCGACCGTTACGCGATTTTGGTCCTTGATGAGTATGCTCTTCCTGTCATACCTCGGACCGTTCCATCATCATATCCATAATTCGTTCAACTCCCGTCATCTTCAGACGCGAGTGTCCTTCAATTAAAACATTCACAAGAGTTAGTAATGTCAACTTCAATAATCGCCCGTATTATAATACAAGGTTTTTCTACTATACGCGTCAACGCGCGTATTTTCGTCAACCATATCAATCATTTAAATTGGGGTAACATATACCACACGATAGCCCTATGTGTTGTTTACAACACTTTAGCATACTAACTATTAACGTACTTGTACTTACCGGATTTGCGATCAAGCCTCGAACCGAACACTATTCTTTGTCAAGAGCATAAGGTTTAAGTCCAAGCATGGTTCCTCCCCACCATACTCGAATCTCTTAAACCAAGGCTCTGATACCAACTTGTAACACCCGTTGTTATAAATCTAGGTTTAACGTATATTTTGCGAAAATAATCATGTGATTAATGATTACATATACATCAAAAATGCGGGTTTGTTAAAACTTTTACAAATTATAAGTTATTCACCAAAACGTGATCGAATTCGTTGTTTAAAATTTACAACGTTACAAAGTGCGGAAGCGTGTATCTTTATCGTGTTCGGTTCTTCGCTGAGCTTGATCGTCTGCCGGCATCCAAAAGTACCTACATTTCATAAAAACATGAAATGTTTTAGTCATACGGGATTTAATATGTATCTAAACGAGTCCGGGAAACAAAACTAATCAAAATACATTTTTGATCAGGGTCCACCGTAAATTACGGTGGACACCGTAATTTACGGTAGCCCTGATTTGAAAACACTCCACCGTAAAGCAGGAGCTAACCGCCGTAACATTTTTAATCCCCACCGTAACTTACGGTACCACCGTAAGTTACGGTGGACTATGCATCAGCTTCTTCCATTTTGCCGTTTCTGACACGAGGACTTTCGTATCTTTCAATCCGTTTATTCGTTTGACCTACCGTTTCTTTCTACGTGTTTGTAATTTAATTCTCCATCATATGGAGTTAAAATCTCACATCCGGTTAAATAAAATTTCAGACTTCTAAGTCTTCGGCGTATTACCCTTTTTACTAAATTTGACCCATTCGTGTATTTATTAAACAAACATGTTTGTTTGACTCCAAAATCCTATCTTTTAACTATAAATCTATTTAGAAACCATTATATTTCTAAAACATTATGATTATAACTTAACTTATTAGGTTTACCTTTTAGATAACCGAATATCAAATTTTGACCTTGTTTAACTCTTCGAGAACCTCAAGTTCTAAAAGATGAATTAAACCCTTTTACATACCTGACTCGGATCAATGCATTAACCCGTTTTAATACCTTGATTTAGAAATCACTAATTAATAGTGAAGGAAATATCCATTCTATATAGGCTCCTGAAATCATACAACTCAACGGTAATCGTTAGTCAATTTTGTCAAAAGATGATATTTTCACCTTTTGACCCGTTTGGTCTAAATATCCGTTTATCTTTGCAAGACGATATTTATTACCGTCTCATCCAATTGACGCACTACGGTTTACACCGTATGGTTGTCCACCTATAACCCATTTCTCAACTCCTTTGACCCATTATGGCTTATGCCAAATGTGTCTTTCAAAAACAAATGTTTATTGTTAACGCATCCCCAAATTACTATTTTCCTTATTTTTCGTTTGGCTTACCTTATGAGGTAACCATAAAATTTCATCTTTCTAATCGTTATGGTATAAACGATTAATCAATTTAAATCCTTTTTAACCATCAATGTGGTTTCCTATCATTTTCACTTATATTGTTCCATACAACTATATGTCGGAACATCACTTTTCTAGTGTTTGTCTATCTTACCCGAAATCAATACAATAAGATATTTTCCAGGAATTGACAAATGTGTAAGCTTTACTTACCTCGTATCCGAATATGCTTTTCTTCTCGTGCTTGATTCGTTTGACCGCTTCTTTCCCAAGCCTCCACCTAGCTCGTTAGGCGACAAACTATCATCATTCACAAGGTGGTTAGATTAGTCATTTCAATTCACGACTATTCCACCTCACGTATTTTCTATGTCGAAACTACTATTTGACTTTATCATTGGTTAGTTTGACTTTTAAAAGTCAATTGACTTACCAATATATTCATATGCACATTTGGTTCTTTGTACTCACTTAGGCATATTTCATCCGAACTCTTAACAAAAAAATCAATTTTTACATACTAACTAGTAAGCCGCGATTTCATTTAGGCATTTCATATCAATGAAAATTGGCTGTTTTTGGTGACTTGTTTAACCTGTTTACAAGTCTTCAAAAATTATGATTTTTTTATGTGGCGTACCTCTCGGAGGGTTAGCCCTTGAGTTAAAATTTCAAGATCTAACTCTTTACCAAAAATTCTTGAAAATTCATTTACTAAGCTGCAATCAGATTCGTCACTTCTGACTGCAGCTTACGGAAAAATTCATTTAAAATTCCTCGTTTATCCGATTGACAAAATTCCAATTGGAGATTTTTCTAATCACTTAGCACTTTCTACAGTACAAATTTGAGATCATAACTCAATTCCTAAATTGAGTTATGACATTCGTAATGGGCTGCAAATTCTGCCAGAAAACGCAGCTTGAACCTTTGATACGGAAAAATTCATAAAACGCTCAATTTTCGTTGAAAAAATGCGATTCCAGTGGGGTTTTAAAGATATTTCCTGGAATTACATTTTAGACTCAAGAAATTATCAGGTTTTGTCCAGGTTACAGCCAATACAAATCGGCTGTAAATTCTGATCAAGAATCGTTTGAATTCAGCTTTCAGTTTAAGCTTGTTCTTGACATCATAACACTATTCTTTTGAAATCAAAACCCTAAAAACATCTCATACATGAATTTGGTATCAACAAAGACTTGAGTTAAGCATGATTTCAACATATACTTGTCTAGGGTTTACTCCTAGACACTACTATGTTCCTATTCTATCCATATAACAAACATGCAACTAGAATCTCAGATTATTCAAAATTCATGAGAATTTCAAGTTGAAAGATTTCTCAAAATTTTACATACCTTGTAATCCCCTTGTGATGAGGATCAGGAATCTATGTTTAGAATTCGATTTGGACTTGAATTGAACCTTCAATTTGCAAGATTTGTTGAGTTCTAGGGTTTTCACCCTCCTGGAGATCGATCCACACACACTTAGTGTGTGTGGTGTGTTATTTTTTTTATTAAATAAAACTTGTTTCCTTTTTCACGATTTTGGTCCCTCAAGTTTAGATATTCATAAATGAAACTATAACTCATAGTTTATTATTTAATTACCCATTACTAACTAGGTTAATCTTACCTAGTTAACTTAGTGGGTTCCGGGAGTTAAAAACCCGTTGTATTTTAAGTCCCGTTGACTCGGGCTCTTATAAACTAAATTCTTAAATTCTTTGATTCGCTTGTATTTAATTATTAGGATTTCTTATTTAAATCCAAATAGTTAACGGGTTATTTTTACTGCTAACGGTACTTTACCCGTCTTTTAGTATGAACAGAGATTGATTACCAAACCCGTTTTCGGGGTGTTACACTTGCGTCCACAAAAACAGCCACATACGCTCCTCAAGATCTTTAATAATACGCTTAGGTAGAATAAACACCGATGCCCAGTATACAATGAAGATAACACCGATTTCATTAGTTGCACCTTACCCGCAAAAGATAAACATTTATTTTTCCAATCCGAAATTATATTATCCATACTCTCCACCATCTTTTTACAATCTTTGTAGTGTAGCTGAGTAGAAATTAGCGGAACACCTAAGTACTTCACTGGAAGTACCCCTTCATCAAACGGCATAATGCCTAGGATCTGGGCTTTAACTGACTCCGCCACATTCCCAAAAAATACCGTACTTTTCGTCATACTAGGAACAAGACCAGACATGTTTTTGAATATAGGTTTTTATTCATTTGCATTGCTCAACATTTTTTTATGTCTACTCGCATTTATTTGTTTATGTTTGTGTTGATCAATTCTGTTCTAA
Source organism: Helianthus tuberosus (assembly GCA_030545235.1). Classification (NCBI taxonomy): domain Eukaryota; kingdom Viridiplantae; phylum Streptophyta; class Magnoliopsida; order Asterales; family Asteraceae; genus Helianthus; species Helianthus tuberosus. Next base: position 133,993,989 of record CM060408.1, on the reverse strand, counting down.
ATATGATGGAAAACATGAAAACATACCTGTTACAGATGACAGTGAAGTGTAGAATCCAGTCAGAGATGATGCCATCGAGTTCGACATGTTTGTCAGTGTGATCTGGTTCCTCCTTAGGGTGCAAACTAATGACGGTGAAGATGAAACCGAATAGGGAGTTCAGTTGAGGAGATTTGAATTTGATGTTATTAGAATTATGTTATGTGTCTAACCTTAGAACCTCTACATAATTCTCCTTACATAAGCACCCAAGAGGAAACCTAATTATTTAATAAGGATAATATGGTCCATCAACAATTACCAACTAATTATTTAATAGGTTATTATATATTTTGATCTATATTATGTAAATGATTATAATGGCTACTAGATTAAATATTAAAACATAATATATTTAATCTTACATTCTCCCACGTAGCCGAGTAATCATTTACTATGAGTATTAGATAAGCCTGATCAGGAGTTAACACTCATTTTAGCCTTAAACAAGAACTATAGCAGAGAAATACAGCCGTTGAATCATTATGCAACTCAGGACCCCATTAGTCATACTATAGCCTTAATTTAAAACCTAAACGTTATGATCAAAATACGCATAAGCCCTTTGTTTGATTTGTAACTTTATTTGTCTATATGCCATTATACCAGTTGAACATATTCTAAGAGACATACAAAATCAAACTGAGGAAATTTCATTAACATAAAACATAAGCTAGTACAATATGCTAAACAAGGTCTTTACTAAATCCCATATTACGAACATGTTCTTCGTAAACCTTAGGAGGGAGACCTTTAGTCATCGGATCCGCAAGCATATCTTAGTACTAATATACTCAATACAAAGATTATTTTCCTCAACTCGTTCACGTACGAACAAATATTTTGTATCGAGATATAAACCAGCTCCAGTCGAACTGTTACTGTTCGAGAAACTAACGACAGCTGAATTATCACAGTAAAGCTTCAATGGTCTAGAAATGGAATTAACGATTTTGAGTCCAGTGATCAGATTTCTAAGCAACATTCCATGACAGGTTGCGTTGTAAACAACAATGTACTCTGCCATCATTGTGGAAGTTGTGGTCAACTGTTGTTTATGACTCTTCCATGAAATGGGTCCGCCTGCTAACATAAAGATATAGCCCGGAGTGGATTTCTTGTCATCTTTGCATTTGGCAAAGTCAGAATCAGAATAGCCTACCACTTCTAAATGATCACTTCTTCTATAAGTCAGTTTATAGTCTTTCCTCCCTTGCAGATATCGAAGTACCTTCTTTGCTGCTTTCCAGTGATCTAGGCCAGGATTAGTCTGATAACGGCCTAGCATTCCAGTAATATAAGCGATATCTGGGCGAGTACAGACTTGAGCATACATCAGGTTCCCGACTACTGACGCGTAAGGTATCTAGCTCATTTGCTCCTTCTCAACCTCTGTTGTTGGACACTGGAATGAACCGAAAACATCTCCCTTAACTACTGGAGCGACGGAGGGTTTGCACTGTTGCATGTTGTAACGTGTAAGGACACGATCTATGTAAGCCTTTTGAGACAATCCTAAGATCCCTTTGTGTCTATCTCGGTGAATTTCGATACCAATAACGTAAGAAGCATCTCTGAGATCCTTCATGTCGAAGTTATGCGAGAGTAACCGCTTCGACTCATGCAACATGTCTAAACTATTACTTGCCAATAGAATATCATCTACGTAAAGGATAAGTATAGTAAAGTTGCTCCCACTCATCTTGAGGTAGGTGCATTGATCCACTTGATTCTTCATAAAACCTTGTTTCGTCATGACTTCATCAAACTTGAGGTACCATTGACGTGATGCTTGTTTTAACCCACAAATGGATTTCTTACAGACTAGATGCTCCTGACCTTTAGGTTTAAAGCCTTCAGGTTGTTTCATGTAAACATCTTCGTCTAAGTCTCCGTTAAGGAAATCGGTTTTAACGTCCATCTGATGCAACTCTAAATCAAAATGAGCTACTAGGGCCATGACGATCCTTAATGAATCTTTACGAGAGACAGGTGAAAACGTCTCTTAATAATCAATTCCCTCTTTCTGAGTGTAGCCCTTTGCAACCAATCTCGCTTTATAGCGTTCAACGTGCCCATTCGGATCCAGTTTTGTTTTGAACTCCCATTTACATCCTACGGGTTTGACACCGTTGGGTAATTCTACCAAATCCCAAACGTCATTTTTCTTTATGGATTCAAGCTCATCAATCATTTCGTTATTCCATTCAGAAGACTGATCACTGCTAATGGCTTTATTGTAAGAGATAGGATCATTGAGCTTTCCGGGATCCATTTCAGTCAGGTAGGTAACATAATCATCCCAATTAGTAGGCCTTCTGGGCCTAGATGACCTCCTGAGTGGATTATCAGGTTCAGCGTTGTCTTGGTTTTGAGCGTTTGATGTGCCTTCGTCATGAGGTATAATGGGTTCTGATTGTAGAGATAAATTTGGGGTTGGTGCAGTAGCTTCAGGTGCAGTAGTTGCATTGGGTACAAGAGGAGTAATTGACGTGTTGTCGTAGTCTCATGCAAATTTAAACCAATTACAATTAATAGCTAGCAGTAAGTGGGTATCGAACACAGGGAGTCTATGGAATGTATGTTGATTATGTAGCTTTATAGATTAACTAAAACTAAACTAAATTGCAGAAATGAAAATTCAGAAGTTTGATTGTTTGGTTTTAAGAACTAAAATTATCTAAACTAATTGCAAATCAAAGGTTGGTTGTTAAAACAGATTAAGAGAAAGTGACCATCCTAGGTTTCCAGTTTCAACTGACATTCATGCTTAGATCCAACTAGAAAGAATCACATAGACATGATTCATGCATAATTGTTTGTTGTGATAAAAGGGAACTAAGTACTCGGATTAAGAAAACACGAGGTTGTTACCCGATGACCAATTAACTAATATCCAACCCTAACCCCTATCGTGATATCTTGATTGTCAATGACAACAAGAACGTATGGTTTAGATTATGATCAAAACATCAATCAACAATTTACAAACAAACATTCATGCATCACAATAAACTAAACAAACATTGCAAGTTCATTATTCTAGAAATACGGATAAAAACATAAAAGTCATAGAAAAACCTTCAACCTAGGATGATCACCGAAAGTTTAGCCACACATCGCTTGGTGAATCATCATTCCAACAAGTTTAACGTTCATACAAATCAAAAACATAAACCAAATGTTTAGAATTGTTCACAAGCACTAGCACAAGCCAAAATTCACCCCCACTTCTGCAAAACGTCTTCAATGATAAGATATCTAAAAAGTCACTTGAAAACGGCTCTTAATATGATAGTTACACATTTCCCGTCAGAGGCTACCGTAGCTTACGGTAGCAATTAAATGCTTACGTCACTCCTCTACTGTCTTACGGTGGAGACATTTGATTTCAGGGGCTACCGTAACTTATGGTAGCCACCGTAAGTTATGGTAGGGTCCTGGCTTCTCCTTCTTGTTCTTCATTCAACTCCTTGGAAAACCCGCTTTAATCCATTTCCCACCAAAGCTGCGTTTCCACTCCTTTTTAGCCACGGACACACCTGAAACACGAGCAACTGTAGTTATCTAATTCAAGACAATTACATGATCAAATGGGGATTAACTTATCTTTTAACATGCTTAAGGGTTGTCCCATGGACCACCCGTCAGTAATCAGAGTAATGGTAAGCAACGAGTCTCTCCCCCTCGTGTCTTATACTTCTTGCAATTCTTCGTAAGGGTTGGTACTGCTCCCACTGACCTTGAAATCCTCCAGGAACGCAGCACGCTTGGTTTCAACAATACGTGTGACATGGGAAGGACAATAGAAATGATAACCCTTTGAGTTATCAGGATACCCGATAAAGAAGCAGGTAATTATTTTAGGGTCAAGTTTCCTGAGGAAAGGATTGTAAAGTTTTGCTTCAGCAATGCAGCCCCATACTTTCATATATTTAAGAATCGGTTTCCTTCCTGTCCAAAGTTCATAAGGAGTTTTAGGGACAGACTTAGAAGGAACTCTATTGAGTATATGAATAGCTACTTTTAACGCTTCAGTCCAGAGGAATAATGGTAAATTAGTGTTGGCTAACATACTGTGCACCATGTTCATAAGGGTACGGTTTCTTCTTTCAGCGACACCATTCTGCTGAGGTGTACCAGGCATGGTGTATTGGTTCACAATCCCCTAGCCCTTACAAAACTCATAAAATGGACCAGGAGCTTGACCCACATCAGTGTGTCTTCCATAATATTCACCGCCTCTATCTGATCTCACAACTTTAATCTGACGATCTAATTGATTTTCAGCTTCAGCCTTATAATCTTTAAAAGTTGTAAGAGATTCAGATTTCTCCTTAATAAGATACAAGTACATCTAACGAGAATAATCATCAATGAAAGTGATAAATGAAGTATGTCCTGTTATGCCAGCAATTTGGTAGGGACCACTAATGTCAGTATGAAAGAGTTCTTATAAATTAGAACTCCTAGTGGCACCTTTCTTATTTGCTAATGTCATCTTACCTTTAAGACATTGACACATGTTCCAAAATCATAGAAATCAAAAGGAGGTAAGACTTCATCCTTTACGAGACGATTTAATCGTTCTCTTGAGATGTGGACTAAACGTTGATGCCATAATATGGACGAAGTCTCTAAGTCTCGTTTCTCTTTCATCTTTGTGAGTGATTCATTAATGTTATATGACAACAAAGATTTGGAAAAATCATCATCTAGTTCTAATCTATGGAGACCACCATCCAGAATACCAGTACCATAAAGAACAGAATCACAGAGGATAGAGAGTTTGCGATGACCATGGGAAACAATAAAACCGTCCATGTCTAACTTTGGTCCTGATACAAGGTTCCTAGTTACCTCTGGAACATATCATAAAGTTTAATACATAAACCAGTTTTCATAAATAATTGTAATGTTCCAATGGCCTTCACTTCTAATTCTCGATCATCCCCAACCTTAAGCGTTCTTTGGTTTCTTTCCAGCTTCCGGATTGTAAGGAATCCCTGAGTTGAATTGGTAACATGAACCATAGAACCAGAATCAAACCACCAAGAATTAGCAGGAACATTTAAATTATAGGACTCAAGTAGGGCATTCCTTCTGCATATATCCTGTCTTTTTATAGAACTTGCAGTGGATTCTGCCTAAGGAGTTCTTAGAGCTGGAAGGTGCACTTCTATTAGGATTGGGTCTTTGGACTTTGGAAGCATCCTTTCTATGATGATTGTTCTCCTTTTCTTAGAGTTGGAGGTGGTGAAGTTAGCAACATCAGTAGTGCGATCCATCCTCATACGCTCTTCCTCCTGTACGCACATAGCGACCAGCTCACTCATCGTCCATTTATCCTTCTGAGTGTTGTAATTGATCTTGAATGCTTCAAAGGACGAAGGAAACGAAGTAATGATGAAATGAACGAGGAAACCATCACTGATTTCCATTTCTAGACCCTTCAACTTATTGACCATGTCATTCATCATCATGATGTGCTCGCGAATGTCGCTCCTCCCATCATACTTAGTCATCACTAGCTTGATGATAAGGGTACTAGCGTGTGCTTTAGATGTTCCCTTGAATTGTTCCTCCACAGAAGCCAAGTAGGTTTTAGCATCTTCAGAATCAGGAATTGCTCCTCTGATTGCATTGCTTATGGACTGCTTCATGAACATGAGAGACATGCGGTTACACCTAGTCCATTTTTCATGAGTCAACTACTCAGCAGCAGTACTTTGAGGAGTAAGGTCCGCTGGCTTACTCTCTCTTAGAGCATAATCAAAGTCCAGCAGTCCAAGCGTAAGCATGCAAGCATCCTTCCATGCAGCAAAGTTATCACCAGTCAAAGGTAGAATCCCGCAATTGGGTGCCGATAGTGGAAATAAGATGAGCAAGTTATGATAAAGAAAGAAGTTCTAATGTGATCTAAGGGCACGTTATACTAAGGCAGGCATAAATAATGATCACTTTAAATAACATCAAAATAATAGACTTATTTAAAATTCTACTTAAACGAAGACAAATCAGCTTTGGCCAGAAATGTAATCATTTAAGCATATGTGCAAAGTGTTTGTGACAAATCAGCTTTGGCCAGAATTGAGACAATCAATTTAGTTATGCACTTGTCGAGTATGCTATACATGAATAAATTAATTCAGCTTTGGCCAGATATTAAGACATTCACGTTTTTAATGCACACCTAACATAGCTTTCGTAATACTTGAACGATAAGTAGATGTAGATGTATCAAATCAGGTTTGGCCAAAAATGATACATCAGAAGCTCATTCAAGTTAAGCTATTTTGGTTTTGTAAAACATTATCTGATTCTGATTAATTAACTAAGTATTTACAAAACCAATTATTTAATTTGTTATTATATATTTTGGTCTATATTATGTAAATGATTATAATGGCTACTATATTAAATATTAAAGCATAATATATTTAATCTTATAGTTTGTTCATTTGTTTGTATCAATTCACTTATGCGTGTTCATTATTATTGGTCTACATCTTTATTTGGATTTACTTATCACTAGTGCTAATTTAGAATCAATTTGATTTTTCTTAGATTTTAGAATTGTTTGTTTATACCCCATAAGGTTATAAGCTCATTCAGAAGTTTGAATCAAATTGATTATCAGGTTATTGGTTTACTCGTTTGGATTTTATATATGAAGAAACATTGTGGGATTACTCGTCAATAAAGGTTAATTTTCTTTCTTTCCTCAACAGGTAATCCAAACGATCCAAAGACAATCCTGCAAAACGAAATAACACCGTGAAGCTCGTTTGTGAATGCGCTATGTCTATCGCTTCCTTCAAGCATGAGTTTTAGTGTCAAATGTAATGAGTCATAGCTAATAGTTTAGACAAGACAAGGGGTTATATTGTAAAGTGCAAATCCGCGCATGAGGCAGATTGACACGGATCTGCGCGTAGTAGATCCGCACGCATGGGGAAACCCAGGTCCGCACTTATGCTGATCCGCACGGATGCGCATCCGTGATAAGTCCGTTTGCACGGATGGGGGTCTAGTATATATAGGTGTCATGTCTTGTTCATTGGTAACACTTTGGACTAGAGAGGGGAAACTCTGTCCAGTTGATTTCACGGTTTTGTATTATCAAATCAACAGAAATCATATCAATTATCTTGTTCTTGTTCAAGTCACCTTCGTACTCGGATTTCGCACGAGATACGAAGTCATAGCAATCATTTGTACATTCAAGCATATCGTGATCGGTCCTAACAAGTTCCTACAAGTGGTATCATAGCAGGAGACTAGTTGCAAGGACTGAAGATACAAGAAGATTCAAGCAAATCGGAGTCAAATCAGAGCAAAAATGATCTGATTTCATCATTTTCTACTCATTCTTCTTCTACACTTCTTTTTCAAGCTTAAAACACAAGTTAACGTTGAATCTACGGTTAAAATTGACTAATTTTTTAATATGTTATATGCGAAATCATAACATAATCAATCCTTGAAAAGATCAGATTAAAATTTGAGCTAATTCTTTGAAAAATCGTTGAAAAACAATGAAAAACACAACTTAGGTGTGCGCAGAGTGCATTCGCATGGATCGGTATCTACGGATCTGATTAGGTGTATTCGCACGGATCAGACTTAGTTAATTCGCATGGATATAAGTTGTTTAATTTGCGCGGATCAGATACCATAATTCATGCGGATCTAGCACTTTGGGTTCACATGGATCTACTTTTTCAATCCGCACGGATCTACATCTTCTATTTGCGCGGATCAGATTTCTAGTTCCTTGATTATAAAGTTGTTTGATTATTTGTTAATCTTTGCAGGCACTTCTCGATTATTCCAAAGTTTGAAATCATGGAGGAGGAGTTTTTCAACAAATTGTATGATGCTTTCAAAACTTCAGTAACATCCACACCAAAGAATGTATCCAATGTCATATCTAAAAGTTTAAAAATTGAAAATACTTATGGAACCAATCAAAAACCACCCAAACTGATGAACATGGAAGATTACAATAGGTGGAAAGATAGATTTGAGAGTTGGGTTAAAGCTTAAGCTTATGAAAGTTGGGTTATGTTTTCATCATCATGGAAGATTACAGTGAAAAGTTTAGCGAGATGAATCTAGAGCAGCTGGTTAAAAATTGGAAGGCCATGAGCAGGAACTTCAAAAGCAAAACAAAATGAACAGTTCAAATTATCAGCAGAATGTTAATCTGTATTATCATGGGAGCTTATTTTCTAACAACCAATTACCAAAAATTGGAACTACATTCAGTGCAGAAAACTCGAGTGGATCATCAAAAGGCAGTTCATCATATAATGATTCATCGAGTAGCAGCATTGGTTATTCAAACAATCATCAGAATCAAAACAATTCCAATTCAAGTGTGGTACAATGCAACACTGCTGTAAATCTAAACAATGCACAAGGCATGAGTCCTGATGCAATAAAACAGCAAATGTTACTCTTAGCATCCATTTTAGAATCGTACGAAAGTCTCATTGCAGGGAAGATTGGAAAGCCTAACATGACAAAAGAAGACTACGATCAAATTGATCCAGAGGAATTGGAGTTTATTGATATCAGATGGTGCATGGCGAGCGTAATCAGAAGAGCTCAAAGATTCATGGAGATTACTGGTAGAAAATGTCTTGGAGGTCCTACAACGAAACTTGGATTTGATAAATCCAAAGTTACTTGCTTTAAATGCAAACAAAAAGGATACTTCAAGAGAGAATGTTCAAACCAGGAGGTGGATGAAAGTGTTAATCCGTTCCATGATGATTACTATCAGAAAGCAATTTATCATCTTAAAAAATAACAACCGCCAAAGATTAATCGATCACAAATCTATGAAGGTTCTTCGAAAGAAAGAAAGCAAGCTCTGGTGGTTACTTAGGAGGATGAGGGGTTTAATTGGAATAAATACATTTCGAATGAGAAGGTTGCATTAGTTTCTGAGGTAAGATGGAGTCGAGAAGAACGTATTGCACGTAAGAGATTGGATGAAATGTACTATATCTTTAAAGAAGCAAAGCAGGCCAAGAGATGGGATGTTGAGAGGAAATGTTATTTAGATCCTCAAGGAAATCCTGCAGTGGATCCGAAGATTGTATATTTTGATGTATTGCTTGCTGCTATTCCTACTGTTGTAGAATATTATCCAAAGAAGAAGGAAGACAAAAATTTTGATGAACACGTGAAGAAGCGTATAGAAATGGTGATTATTGCGAGTCTAGAAAAGTCGAAAGAGACTCTGAACAAGAATGTGGAAGAATTCATTGATGAGAACCAAAAGAGGATGGATGAAAATCTGAAAACATTTGACGAAATAACGGTGGCACAACAAACAGAGATAAAAATTCAAACTGAATCTACCGAGTCGTCAAATCAGGTTAAATCAATGGATAAAAATGATGCAACTGGTGAAAAATCTGAAAATAAAAATGAAGTGTTGTGCAGGAAATACATGGAAACATACAGTGCTTGTATTGAGAAGGATGAAAACTTAAGATCCAGAAACATTGAATTTACTAAAATTGAGAATTTATTCAAAGAAAAATATGAAGAAATGTTTGAAAATAAAAAGTTTTTGAAAGAAAAAGTAGATGAGCTGACACTAAAATGCTATGGTTTTGAAAAAGAAAATGAGATTTTAAAGAAAAAGTGTTCAGCAAACTGCAACGAATGTTTTCAAAAAGATAATATCATTCAAGAGTTACAAAAAGAATATGATGGGATGAAATATTCACATCATAGAGTAAAAGAAACACATGATATTTTGAAAAGTCAAGTTAAACGTGTTGAAGGAAAAGTTTTAAAATATTCTGAAACGACAAAGTTTCTTGAAGCCAAGTATAAAGGTAAACAACTGGCATTAAATCAATATATTGATAAAGTTGCTGAACTAAAACGAGAATTGGCTGAAAAAGAAAAGAAAAATAATAAACTTCAAAGTGATCATGCTTCTTCATATATTCTCGAACGTATTTTCAACATCACACCAGATGATAATGATTTTGAAAAGAATAAAAAGGGGGATTGGATCAGAATATCATCAGGTTCCACCACCATTGGAGAAAAATTATGCTTTCTATGATGATGAAAGGGTGGCAAGGGCAATAAACATGGTTGATCAATTGCCTGAAAACATTGATGTGACTTACTCCAAATATGATGTTGGTGAGTCAAAGGTGGTAAGTAAGGTTGTTGAAAGCATTTTGAAAGAAGAAAATGATTCTACCACATAAAAATTCCGAATCACAGATTGAAGATGAAGAAAGTTTTCATAAAAATTATCTGAAGAATTCAAAATTTGAGATAAATGTGAATGATGATCCAACGATGTTGGCATATTATATGGTTGGATCGGACAAGTTATTCTCAGATGCTGAATTTCCGATTCAAAATGCGATTGTAGAAAAGATTGAAAAAGTGTTTAAATTGGTAGAAATCGAAAAATCTGAAATTGATAAATTTGCTGGTAAAGCCGGAAAAAAAGCTTTTTATAACAAACCAGGTTACAAAAAGAAAAACACAAATGCTGGTTTGGGTTATAAAAAGAAACAAAATCAAAAGAAAATATTTGAAAAGACAAATTTTCAGAAAAATATGAACTTTGTTCATGGAACAAGTTCTGAAAAAGAGAAAGAACTCCGATTTAGTCGACAGACTAATGAAGAATTCTATGCTTATAAAAAGAAACAACAACAGACCAAAGATGTTTCGAAGAAAACATGTTTTAAATGTCAACAAATTGGACACACTGGTCGTAAATATCAACAAAATCTGAAGTCTATTGATGTTGAGAAAGAGAAAAAGAAACCTGAGGTTGTGAAACAGAAGTCACCCAAGTTTGTATAAAAACAAATTTGGAAACAAAAGGCTGACTTGTCAAAAAGAAATATTCAAAATGATTCGATATTTTATGAAAAGAATGTTTCAAAAGGATAAATTTGGGTGGTAAAGAAACAAAGTACTTCAGTAGATGAGAAAAGGAAAATCGATTCGATCAAAAAGGTTGAAGTTAAGAATGAAAACGTTTTTTGTGAAAAACGACAAAGATTCTCCAAAACTGAACAACTCGTATTGCGTCAAAATATCCAAGGTCAAACAGGCCAGGGTTGCTTTATTCAAGTAACTGAGTTGATTAAATGTGCAGGTGTTCCAAAAGTCAATCCACGTTCAACAGGAGCAATGGAGCAACCTGGCACAGGAGGAGGACTCCCGTGATTGAAAACAGGGAGTGTTTGGTTAAAAAAACGTTGAAGGAATACGCCAAAACCCTCACGGCTGAACAAACAAAAACATGATAAAAACAAAATTGAAAAATGGTTTCAAAATGTAAAATATCAATGTTTTTGTGCTCACAGGGGTAGAAATAATCAATCTACTAAATGTGAAGCAGAAAATGATGGCGAGATGAAGCTATCCATATCGGTTTGTCAAATGTTTTAGAATTTTAGGGGGTGTATATAATTTTTTATATAAAAATTGAAAAATTCAAAAATATTTGAAAATTTGAAAAAGTACAAAAACAATTACTGAGTGTGTATACAAAAAAACAAAAGAGTTTTGTGTAAAAAGAGGAAATGATAGTACATCAGTAGACAATCACAAGATGCTAAAGAAATGGAATGTTAACAAGTGATAAACGGTCACACTGATGATATGCCAGTAGGTTTTTACACAAGTAGTAAATTGATTTCGAGATATAAACATGAAATCAATAACTTTCTTAATTCATGGGAAACATCTCTCGGATATATGGACGTAGTACTCCGAAGTTTCGTTTAGAGATTTCCTGATTCTGAAATATTAGGTCTTTATACTTATTGATATCTGGGGTATTATACTTGGTCTTTTTATTTTGCGTCAACAATGGCCTAGACCTCATATAACGCTTTTGCGCTTAAAATCCCCCACTGCATAAAAATTGAGAAAATATCGAAAGATATATATCAAGTGCAGTTAAGAAGATTCCACCTTAAGTCGAGCCTTCATCTCTTTGTCTGAACGGAAGTTCTAACCTGAGCTCTCAAGGTCTCGCACTAACCCAGAGACATATATCATTTAGGTATATTCACCTTTAAGACTGAATCTAGAGAATCTTGATACGGGAGTATATTCTGAGATGGGACACGTGTTTAAGTTAGTTCTTAAAACACTAATCTCGTATCTTGAATCATTTGAAGTTTGTGTAAAAATTTAAGTGGATCAGTATACTGACAATCTAAGTGAATCATTTATAGCTTACAATTTATTTAGATCAACGGTGCTCGTGATGTGTCATAAATTGATATGATCCTCTGATGCAAACTCAACAAAAAATATGTCTGTAAATATTATGTTGTTGCATTTCATTACAAATAAAATCACAAAAAGATTCTAGGTGTGTTTTAGCATAAAGTTTGTAAAATACAAAAAGATTTTATTTCACTTTATGTTTTGAACACCGATGTTGGAAAGCTGAATTTCAAAATCTTAGTATGTTGAACATGTCTCAGAAAATAACAAGTTCATTAATTTGAAACTTGAGGTTTTTAATGTAAAATAAAAAATAGTTGGTAATTGTCTCCAAGGTTATTAATCTGAACTTGGTAGATAATCAGATAAATCGAGGTCATTAAATTGAACTTGATTATCTGTGAGGGTTTATAAAGATTGGATTCTTTAGAGTCAAATATGATATTGTTTGGTTGTGAATGAAAGCAATTTGATAGGGGGAGCTTGGTTTTTAAGGTCAAAATATTTGTGTTTAGAGCCAGACAAAAATCCTGGGAGATCTCAAAAAGTTTTAGTTGTCAATTGAATTTTATGGAGAGCCAGGTTATGATCTTGAAATTGCAAGTAATTCTTATAAGTGTTTTGAAATTGTCAAATGGACAGATACTCAAAGTGTCACACCCCCAAAATCCACCATGCGGAGTATCACCGCTTGGAGGCGTGACATGACCAGGATCGAGCCACCAATCATATTGAACAACGTAATTAAGTAAATAAACCAACCACAATACAATTGGTGACCAAAATACAGTAACCGACTTTAAGTTAACAGCGGAAGCATAAGACGTAAGTCCAAACATAAGTTTATAGTTCATAAGTTTTACGACCAAACATAAGTTCCATAAGTTCATAAAGTTTATTTATTAGGCACGGGACATAATAGTCCATATCCCACAACGACCTCCTCCTCGCGCAAGCTCCATAAGTACCTAACGACCTGCAAGGCATGTAACAACAAATCAACAACAAAGTTGAGCGAGTTCACAGTAGGTGTTCGTTATAAAGTAATTTTTCAAAAACTATGAGTTTGTTGTAATTGCAGGTTAAATCAACATTCTTTATTCTCCAAACCATAAACGGTGGGGGCTACCCCATGTTTTGAACCACTAGACTAGATGTATATTTAGGTGTCCTTCCCAATCAGAGGACAGAGGTACATATTAAATATGTAGGTTTAGCGCTGGTGTCCTTCCCAATCCGAGGACAGTGGTACGTAATGAGTACGTAGGTTTAGCGCTGGTGCCCTTCCCAATCCGAGGACAGTGGTACGTAGTGAGTACGTAGGTTTAGCGCTGGTGCCCTTCCCAATCCGAGGACAGTGGTACGTAGTGAGTACGTAAGCTTAGCGCCGGCGTCCTTCCCAATCCGAGGACGGAGGTAAGTAGTCTAGTAGTGGTGAAAGTACAAGTCCCGTCTCAGCTATTTAATCCCATTCCCAACCACCGGGAATCCCATGCCTTAGTAAGGGTGTGAACTCACCTTTGGTTGCTCGGTTTGACTCTCAAAAATAGCTAACAGTCAAGGTCGGTCAATCACGTCCTAATATGATTACCATTTAGTCATTTAGTGGTTTCAAATAAAGCACAAAGTTCCTACACGCATCTATCACATAACATGCATCACTTTAACGGTTCATGCCCATATAAACTTCCCATCTATTCCCGTTCATAAGCAAACATACGACATTGCACATAACACTTTTATTGTCATATAACATGTTAGATTATTCTCAGATAACCTACCCGACATTTAGACACACAGTTTACTACTTATGTCGTTTCAGCTTTAATCTTCTAAACCGGGCTGTTTTCGGGGATTTAAATAAAATAGTTAACTTATTCTAAAAATTCCCAACTTTTTACAAAAGGTCTTAAACGATCCAAATATTATTGTGTAAAAATATCGGGATCCAATTCATCACCAATATTTTATAAAAAATCATTTTCCGGACTGCAATCAGATTCATCACTTTCTGACTACAGTCCACGAAATAATTCATTAAAAATTCATCGTAAGTCCGATTTACGAAATTCCATTGGGAGAATTACAAATACATCAGTGGTCATCTACTGTACAAATTTCATGGGCTGATTCAATACAGAACTCAAGTTATGACTAAAAACATATCGCCCATTTACCGCAGTAAAAACTCAGCTTTAGTTGCTGTTACAAAAAGGGTCTTTAAAAATAGTAAACGAAGTCCAAAAATTATGATTCCAGTACCATTAGAACCGTATTTCATAATACATAAATCTAGACTTCAGAAAATACATTTTCTGCTTCATTAAAGTCTGGTTACAGCCAACTGAAGTTGGCTGTAAATACCAACCAGCTTTCTGTTTTTAGTTCCCTACTTTCTAACGCATGTCCGATTGATTCCGTTATCATGTTTAGTGATTAACAACGACCTTTAACATCAATATTAACAAGTAAATCAGCAAGTAATCAGCAACATCTCAAAACAACTTCATACTAACATAAATACATCATGTTTCATCTTTATATTAAGCTTTATGTTCATCTTTTGGTTCTTGTTCTTTAGTGATTTGAACATATTACAACTTTTGATCACAAAAACAAGATGAACAAGGGTGTACAAGTAACTTACTACTAGCACAAGGCTAGGGTAGGATCTAGTGATGAAGATGACGAGAAAAGATGATGAACAAGACTAGAACAAAGCTCCTTTGAATGCTTCTCAACTTGCAACCTCCATGAATCACCTTCAAAGCTTGGAAGAGACTTGAAAATGGAAGAGATGGATGTTGAAAATGGTGGTGATGGTGGCGGTTTGGGGTGACCGAAAATGAGAGAGAGAGTGAGGAATGAGAGAGGTGAATCTATGGAATGATATGGTGTAAGTAGGTGCCATACTTATATGGATGTTCCTTATATTTTGTTTAGATTTAGAAGTAACCAATCTATTATAATATGAGATAAAATCAAGAAGGCATGGTATGAAGATAAGTTGGTGATTGTGTGGGTCCTTTTAAGGACCGAATTCAGTTTTATGGGGGGGGGGGGGGGGGTTGGATGTAAAATTTGCAACTAATAGGTAAACATTAGTTAGTTCCCAAGTATTGTTTACATATGTTAGTTAGTAGGCATTTTAGCGGGTGTTATGGTGTACGGGGATCATGACAAGCCAAGAAATAAATAAACAATGTATTTGACAAAAATTTAGTGTCCCGGGTAATGTCCGGTTGTTCGGTTAAATACCGTTTCGTTAAAGTGTTTAATTATTCCGTAAGGTGTCTTATATATATATTTTTGTAACACTTTTAATTCCTAACACATAGGAAAGCATACAGGACTATTTAGTAACTTTTCTGCACATGACTAGTATGTTAACAAACACATGTAAGTATGACACAGTAATCAGGAAACAGTCAAGTAATTCAACACCGTCATCAAGCACTTTAATTATCATCAATAAATTGTACGGATACATGGAATTTTGTGGGTTGTCACATTCTCCCCCTGTTAAGAAAATTTCATCCCGAAATTTTGCTCGTGGGTACTGAGGAAGCTAGTTATGTTGCGTTGGTTTCCTGGGGTGTCACATCATCCCCCCGTTGGTTTGTAATTTCGTCCCGAAATTCTGCAGTAGCTTCAGCCTCAGTAGTGGTTGCACTTTTCTTAAACAGCTGGGGATACTTGAGTTTCGTTTGGTCTTCTCGTTCCCAGGTATACTCTGGGCCACGACGGGAATCCCAACGAACTCGGACTAGAGGTATCCTGGTACGCTTGAGAATCTTAACATCTCGATCGGTGATCTCTACTGGTTCCTCGACGAATCACAGCTGGTCGTCCATAGTGAGTTCCTTGAGAGGAACTATGAGGGTCTCGTCTGACAGACACTTCTTCAGATTCGACACATGGAAAACATTGTGAACTCCGCTGAGTTCTTTAGGTAGATTCAACCTGTAGGCCACCTTGCCAATTTTCTCAATGATTTCAAACGGTCCGACATAACGCTGATTGAGCTTGCCTCGTTTGCCAAAACGAACTACACCTTTCCAAGGTGAGACTTTGAGTAGCACCCGATCCCCAACCTGGAACTCGAGTGGTTTCCTGCGCTTATCAGCGTAGCTTTTCTGACGGTCACGAGCTGCCGCCATTCGCTGTCGTATCTGGGCAATTCTCTCGGTTGTATCTACTACAAGTTCTGGGCCTGTGATTTGGCTGTTACCAACTTCTGCCCAACAAAGAGGTGATCGGCATTTACGTCCGTACAATGCCTCAAACGGAGCGGCCTGGATACTGGTGTGGTAACTGTTGTTGTATGAAAACTCCACTAACGGGAGGTGCTTTTCCCAACCATTACCAAAATCGATTACACATGCCCTAAGCATGTCTTCAAGGGTCTGGATGGTGCGTTCAGATTGCCCATCCGTTTGTGGATGATTAGCGGTGCTCATATCTAAACGAGAGCCGAAAGAGTTGTGCATAGCTTGCCACAGTTTAGAAGTAAAACGCGAGTCTCGATCAGAAATGATGGAGGTTGGCACTCCGTGCCTTGATACCACTTCCTTTAGGTAGATGTCTGCTAGAGTAGAAAACTTATCCGTTTCCTTGATGGCCAAGAAGTGTGCAGACTTAGTCAATCGATCCACTATCACCCAAATAGTGTCATTTCCGCGTTGAGATCTAGGCAGGCCAGTAACAAAATCCATGGAAATTTGCTCCCATTTCCATGTCGGGATCTCTGGTTGTTGAAGTAGGCCTGAGGGTTTCTGGTACTCGGTCTTGACTCTCGCACAAGTCAAGCATTTGCTAACGTAGGTTGTTATGTGGGCTTTCATACCAGGCCACCAATACGTAGTTTTGAGATCGTGGTACATCTTATCCGAACCAGGATGTACCGAATAACGAGACTTGTGCGCTTCATCCATCACAAGCTCGCGTAGGTTTCCATAAAGTGGAACCCAGATGTGCCCGTTTACATAGTAGGCGCCGTCTTCCTTTTGTACTAATCACTGCCTCGATCCTCGTAAGGACTCAGCCCTGATGTTCTCTGCTTTCAATGCTTCCACCTGGGCATCTCGTATCTGAGTCGGAAGACTAGATTGGATGGTAAGCTGTAACGCACGTACACGCTTAGGTATAGTATCCTTTCGGCTGAGGGCGTCGGCCACAACATTGGCTTTGCCCGGATGGTACTTGATCGCATATTCGTAATCGTTCAAGAGTTCGACCCATCGGCGTTGTCGCATGTTTAATTCCTTTTGCTTGAAGATATGCTCGAGACTCCTGTGATCGGTGTAAATGGTGCACTTGGTACCGTACAGGTAATGTCTCCATATCTTAAGTGCGAAGACAACTGCTCCCAATTCCAGGTCGGTTGTAGTGTAGTTCCTTTCGTGAACTTTAAGTCGGCGTGATGTGTAGGCAATGACCTTGTCACGTTGCATCAACACGCAACCAAGTCCCTGGATGGAAGCGTCACAATAAACCACAAAATCATCTGTGCCTTCAGGTAACGAAAGAATAGGAGTGCTACAAAGTCTATCTTTTAAGTGCTGAAAGGCAGATTCCTGTGCATCACCCCAACGATAGGTGACACCCTTCTGAGTCAATGAAGTGAGAGGTTGCGCAATCTTTGAGAAATCCTTTATAAATCTTCTGTAGTAGCCCGCCAAACCCAAGAATTGGCGGATTTCTGTTGGTGTACGGGGTGCAGGCTAGTTCTTGATCGAGTCAATCTTGGATGGATCAACATGAATCCCATCCTTGTTTACTACGTGGCCTAGAAAGTGGACTTCGCGAAGCCAGAAGTCACATTTCGAAAATTTAGCATACAGTTGCTCTGCTCGAAGAAGTTCCAGCATAAGTCGTAGATGCTGCTCGTGTTCCTCCTGACTCTTAGAATAAATCAGGATGTCATCGATGAACACAATAACGAACTTATCTAGGTAAGGTTTGCATACTCGGTTCATGAGATCCATGAAGACCGCTGGTGCATTCGTCAATCCGAAAGGCATAACCAGAAACTCGTAATGGCCGTAACGAGTTCTGAATGTTGTTTTGGAGACGTCCTCCTCTCGGACTCTCAGCTGATGGTATCCCGATCTCAAATCAATCTTAGAGTAATAGCTCGACCCTTGCAACTGGTCGAATAGGTCATCAATGCGTGGAAGAGGATAACGATTCTTCACAGCCACCTTGTTAAGCTCGCGATAGTCAATACACATTCTAAAAGTACCATCCTTCTTCTTCACAAACAAGACTGGAGCTCCCCAGGGCGAAGAGCTAGGACGTATAAAACCCTTTTCCAAGAGTTCTTGTAGTTGCGTGGACAGTTCTTCAAGTTCTGACGGAGCAAGTCGATAAGGTGCACGAGCTATTGGTGCTGCTCCAGGAGCTAGCTTGATTTGAAACTCGACTTGTCGATGAGGCGGAAGACCAGGTAATTCCTCAGGAAATACCTCAGGAAAATCGCGCACAATAGGAATGTCTTCTATCTTCCTTTCTTCCGAGGATGTATCAGAAACGAGGGCTAGAATAGCAGTGTGGCCCTTTCGCAAACTCTTCTGGGCCTTAAGGAAAGAGATGATGCCTACAACAGCACCACTCTTGTCGCCACGAATCACGAGGGGTTCTTTACCAGAATGAGGGATGCGAACAATCTTCTCGTTGCAAAGAATTTCTGCTTGCTGATGAGATAACCAATCCATCCCAATAACAACGTCGAAACTACCCAGAACGATAGGAATAAGATCGATAGAGAAGGTCTGACCAGCTAAGACGAGGTTACAACCCTTGACTACGTGCGTGGCCTCGAGACTTTTACCGTTTGCTAGCTCTACTGTGTGTTTGGTGGTAAAAAGTGTTGGGGTGCGCTTAAGCATTTGACTAACTTTTAGAGACACGTAACTGTTATCGGCACCCGAATCAAATAAAACAGTAACATAAAAGTCGTCGAGAAGGTACTTACCCATCACTATGTTAGGATCATTCCTTGCGTCACCCTGACCCAGCACGAACGCTCGATCCCTGGCACCGTTGCCATCATTGTTTCCCCCATTGTTGCCTCCATTATTGCCTCCATTGTTGTCCAGTTTCCTTGGTTGTTGTTCTGGTTCTGATTCTGATTCAGCTGTGGACAGTGCCTCTTGAAGTGACCCTCAGCACCGCATTGGAAGCATCCCTTATTACCCTGCTAGTGTTGATGTTGGTTCTGTGGAGCTTGTGGCTGCTGTTGTCAATTCTGATTCGCAGGACGTGAGCTCCTGCAATCTTTGGCTTCATGTCCAGGTTTGTTACATCTCTGACCACGACCCTTGTTGCACGCCCCGCTATGGTGCAAATTACATCGATTGCACTTAGGGTGATTTCCCATGTATCCACCCTGACCTTGATTCCCAGAAGAATGCTGACTGGGGCTCCTGTACCCATCTGTCTTTCACTACTGGGACTGAGACTGAACTGAAGTAGAACCTTTACTAGAATTCCCACCCCATTTCCGCTTGTTATCATTGGGAGCGTCAGTAGTAGTAGCACTAATACACTTGGGTAGTTTGTTTTGCTCAACCGCTTGATCGGTGAGACGATGGGCCAACTTGATGATTTGCTGAATGGTACCCAAGTTAGCTGAAGTCATGTGAATCTGAATCTCTGGTACAAGACCCTTGAGGTACAGCTCAATACGTTTGATGGGAGGGTCCACCATAGTAGGACACAAGATGGCCAGCTCGTTTGACCTCTTCGTATATGCCTCAATCTCAGACCCCGTCATCTTCAGATTGAAAAATTCCACCTCTAGCTTGTGGATGTCGTCACGACTACAGTATTCTTCCTTGATCAATTCCTTGAAACCGTTCCATGGGGTGGCATTAGCAGCAACCAACCCCAGCAACTGAACCTGAGCGTTCCACCACGTGAGCGCTACCCCTTCAAGAGTACCAGTAGCATACTTCACCCTACGATCCTCAGGGCATTCACACATTTCGAAGACCGACTCGAGCTTCTTGAACCAGTGGAGGAGTCCAACGGCCCCTTTAGTGCCACTGAAAGCACTAGGGCGATAGTCCATAAAAGTCTTGAATGTGCACACAGGCGGCTGGGCATGCTGGCCTCCTGCTTGAGCGGCTGCAAGTGCCGCAGTAACTTGTTCGTTGATCAAAGCCATCAGCTGGGCTTGATTCAAGTTCAGGCGTCTGCCCATGATCTTTATAACGAGGTAACGTAAGTGAGAAAAGTGTCGCGAAAGTGCGTAAGTGTGGGATGACAGAAGAGAGTAAACACATAGGGTTTCAATTATCAGTTGTTATATTAACTAAGCATGCAATGTACTATGTAAACGAATAGACAGGCAATGTAAGCATGAACCATTTCACCTATGGTGTTGAGTCTTGCACGTGGAGTGAAGCGTCGTTGTGGATCGTTGAGCACTGTACAGGTTATAGTCTGGTATTATCAAAAAAGCTTTTCCCTTTTTAAAACCAAGTTCGCTATAACCAATGGCTCTGATACCAATCTGTCACACCCCCAAAATCCACCATGCGGAGTATCACCGCTTGGAGGCGTGACATGACCAGGATCGAGCCACCAATCATATTGAACAACGTAATTAAGTAAATAAACCAACCACAATACAATTGGTGACCAAAATACAGTAACCGACTTTAAGTTAACAGCGGAAGCATAAGACGTAAGTCCAAACATAAGTTTATAGTTCATAAGTTTTACGACCAAACATAAGTTCCATAAATTCATAAAGTTTATTTATTAGGCACGGGACATAATAGTCCATATCCCACAACGACCTCCTCCTCGCGCAAGCTCCATAAGTACCTAACGACCTGCAAGGCATGTAACAACAAATCAACAACAAAGTTGAGCGAGTTCACAGTAGGTGTTCGTTATAAAGTAGTTTTTCAAAAACTATGAGTTTGTTGTAATTGCAGGTTAAATCAACATTCTTTATTCTCCAAACCATAAACGGTGGGGGCTACCCCATGTTGTGAACCGCTAGACTAGATGTATATTTAGGTGTCCTTCCCAATCCGAGGACAGAGGTACATATTAAATATGTAGGTTTAGCGCTGGTGTCCTTCCCAATCCGAGGACAGTGGTACGTAATGAGTACGTAGGTTTAGCGCTGGTGCCCTTCCCAATCCGAGGACAGTGGTACGTAGTGAGTACGTAGGTTTAGCGCTGGTGCCCTTCCCAATCCGAGGACAGTGGTACGTAGTGAGTACGTAGGTTTAGCGCCAGCGTCCTTCCCAATCCGAGGACGGAGGTAAGTAGTCTAGTAGTGGTGAAAGTACAAGTCCCGTCTCAGCTATTTAATCCCATTCCCAACCACCGGGAATCCCATGCCTTAGTAAGGGTGTGAACTCACCTTTGGTTGTTCGGTTTGACTCTCAAAAATAGCTAACAGTCAAGGTCAGTCAATCACGTCCTAATATGATTACCAGTTAGTCATTTAGTGGTTTCAAATAAAGCACAAAGTTCCTACACGCATCTATCACATAACATGCATCACTTTAACGGTTCATGCCCATATAAACTTCCCATCTATTCCCGTTCATAAGCAAACATATGACATTGCACATAACACTTTTATTGTCATATAACATGTTAGATTGTTCTCAGAAAACCTACCCGACATTTAGACACACAGTTTACTACTTATGTCGTTTCAGCTTTAATCTTCTAAACCGGGCTGTTTTCGGGGATTTAAATAAAATAGTTAACTTATTCCAAAAATTCCCAACTTTTTAAAGAAGATCTTAAACGATCCAAATATTATTGTGTAAAAATATCGGGATCCAATTCATCACCAATATTTTATAAAAAATCATTTTCCGGACTGCAATCAGATTCATCACTTTCTGACTACAGTCCACGAAATAATTCATTAAAAATTCATCGTAAGTCCGATTTACAAAATTCCATTGGGAGAATTACAAATACATCAGTGGTCATCTACTGTACAAATTTCATGGGCTGATTCAACACAGAACTCAAGTTATGACTAAAAACATATCGCCCATTTACCGCAGTAAAAACTCAGCTTTAGTTGCTGTTACAAAAAGGGTCTTTAAAAATAGTAAACGAAGTCCAAAAATTATGATTCCAGTTCCATTAGAACCGTGTTTCATAATACATAAATCTAGACTTCAGAAAATACATTTTCTGCTTTATTAAGGTCCGGTTACAGCCAACTGAAGTTGGCTGTAAATACCAACCAGCTTTCTGTTTTTAGTTCCCTACTTTCTAACGCATGTACGATTGATTCCGTTATCATGTCTAGTGATTAACAACAACCTTTAACATCAATATTAACAAGTAAATCAGCAAGTAATCAGCAACATCTCAAAACAACTTCATACTAACATAAATACATCATGTTTCATCTTTATATTAAGCTTTATGTTCATCTTTTGGTTCTTGTTCTTTAGTGATTTGAACATACTACAACTTTTGATCACAAAAACAAGATGAACAAGGGTGTACAAGTAACTTACTACTAGCACAAGGCTAGGGTAGGATCTAGTGATGAAGATGACGAGAAAAGATGATGAACAAGACTAGAACAAAGCTCCTTTGAATGCTTCTCAACTTGCAACCTCCATGAATCACCTTCAAAGCTTGGAAGAGACTTGAAAATGGAAGAGATGGATGTTGAAAATGGTGGTGATGGTGGCGGTTTGGGGTGACCGAAAATGAGAGAGAGAGTGAGGAATGAGAGAGGTGAATCTATGGAATGATATGGTGTAAGTAGGTGCCATACTTATATGGATGTTCCTTATATTTTGTTTAGATTTAGAAGTAACCAATCTATTATAATATGAGATAAAATCAAGAAGGCATGGTATGAAGATAAGTTGGTGATTGTGTGGGTCCTCTTAAGGACCGAATTCGGGTTTATGGGGGGGGGGGGTGGATGTAAAATTTGCAACTAATAGGTAAACATTAGTTAGTTCCCAAGTATTGTTTACATATGTTAGTTAGTAGGCATTTTAGCGGGTGTTATGGTGTACGGGGATCATGACAAGCCAAGAAATAAATAAACAATGTATTTGACAAAAAATTAGTGTCCCGGGTAATGTCCGATTGTTCGGTTAAATACCGTTTCGTTAAAGTGTTTAATTATTCCGTAAGGTGTCTTATATATATATTTTTGTAACACTTTTAATTCCTAACACATAGGAAAGGATACAAGACTATTTAGTAACTTTTCTGCACATGACTAGTATGTTAACAAACACATGTAAGTATGACACAGTAATCAGGAAACAGTTACGTAATTCAACACCGTCATCAAGCACTTTAATTATCATCAATAAATTGTACGGATACATGGAATTTTGTGGGTTGTCACACAAAGAGCCATGTAGAAATCCTGGAAGATCAAATCAAGGAGGAATATGCTGAGAGGGAGTCTGATGAAAGGGAGAGCTGATGAATCAAGATGTGAAGGGGAGTTTGTGATTCAGAACTGTTAAAGTCTTTTGAAGACTCAGAGATAAATAAGATTAGCTACGAGATTGACTACAGCAATATCCAAGTGGGAGTCTGTGATTGCACTATGTCTATCGCTTCCGTCAATCATGAGTTTTAGTGTCAAATATAACGAGTCGTAGCTAATAGTTTAGACAAGACAAGGGGTTATATTGTAAAGTGCAAATCCGCGCATGAGGCAGGTTCACACGGATCTGCGTGTAGCAGATCCGCATGGATTGGGAAAGCCAGGTTCGCACTTATGTTGATCTGCATGGATGCACATCCATGATAAGTCTGTTTGCGTGGATTGGGGTCTAGTATATATAGGTGTCATGTCTTGTTCGTTGGTAACACTTTAGACTAGAGAGGGGAAACTCTGTCCAGTTGATTTCATGGTTTTGTATTATCAAATCACCAATAGAAATCATATTAATTAGCTTGTTCTTGTTCAAGTCACCTTCGTACTCAGATTTCGCACTAGATACAAAGTCATAGCAATCAGTTGTACATTCAAGCATATCGTGATCGGTCCTAACAAGTTCCTACATCGTTACACGGAGGAGAAGTGGGGGGTTCTCCTTGTAATCTCCATCCGGTGTGAGAATAAGAACTCGTTTTGAGGATAATAAGTGTGTGAGAGAAGCGAACCTTAAGCCTGTAGGTGAAGTCCTTTATTTAATGCCAAAGAGTGTGGGGAAGGAGGTGGGCTGATGAGCCTTCGGCCAAACGTCTCCATCAAGGAATATCCTATTTGTCTCCTCTGACAAGACCGTTAATGTATGCAGGGATCGAGGTGCTGGCGCACGATGATTGGAGCCACGTGGCCTAAGAGTTGTCCTTGATGTCGAGTTTGTCATCAGCTATGAGTGGAGATCATGGAACAGTGAATGGTGTAATCTGATTGGTTACACGTCACTCTCCTTTTGTACTAATTGTCTATTGCACGTCTGCTCATCATGGTGGTTGCATGATCACAGCCTGGCGCGCCTTGATTGGCTATAGGCTTTGTCATTTGTACTAGATGTACTATCCTTTGCTGACATGTTTGTGCTTATACGGCTTACGCGGAGCTTACGATGATGGCAAGGTTCTGTCTTGATCTGGTCTGGGTATGGTCACCCATGTGCGATGTTTGCTGTTGGTTGCGCATGCCGACGTAGGATTTGGGACCATACCCATTCAAGTCCTCACAGTCCAGTGATGCTCCCATGCACATATTGCAAGTGGGTGGAGCTCTAGACTAGAATAAAGTTGTTTTATGCGCGCGCCTTGTAGGTACTGCTTGCTCTTTGCGGCTACTGGTTGCTGCATCTTATGAAAGGTAAGATCAGATGTATTGCGCGTCGTACCTTGCCTGTGAGTATAAGGTTTAAAGCGTGGCCCATGTTTAACATTTGAATTTCAAAAACAATTTTTTAAGGATAAGGTTTGGTAATGAAGTACGACTGATGTGACTATTGACATTGTGCTAGGGATGTTGTCAAAGTTGTCAGCGGCATAATTCTGTATTGTGTCAGGCGAGTGATGGAAACACGCACGTGGTAACTGTCACACCTTTTTTGCCGCCTGATGTATCTCTTTCTCATTGGGCTTGCGCTGCAAGCGAGAGGCATAGCTACCCATCACATTAATGCGATGGGTACAAATAGATGACTTAGGGTTAAAGAGAGTCCACTTTCGCTTTGAATTTCCTTTGAATTCACTTTCAACCTTCAAACTTCCATACATCCTCTTTGAAGATCTGCAGATTTTTCTACCAATGTCTACATCCCTTCTTCCTGAAGACGTTGTTGACGTTGAAGAGGTGGCCGGAGGTATGCCTCTGATCAAGTGGGACGAACCTGCATTTGAGCATATTGTCCATGGTCTCTGTTTCTCAGATATTTGGGAGCGACGTATCCGTCTCCTGGTCAGACTGCAGACGACGCTCTGGCTGTTACATTACCCTATATGCCGACTTTTTACATGATAATAATTTTCGGTTACTGGGGACCAACTTCCTCGGTGAATTGGTGACATATTATCAGTTCCACATTTCCTACTTA
Organism: Helianthus tuberosus; assembly: GCA_030545235.1. Classification (NCBI taxonomy): domain Eukaryota; kingdom Viridiplantae; phylum Streptophyta; class Magnoliopsida; order Asterales; family Asteraceae; genus Helianthus; species Helianthus tuberosus. Next base: position 133,968,169 of record CM060408.1, on the reverse strand, counting down.
AGCTCGTTAGGCATGGTTAGAGTTTGGCATTTTGAGTTTTGATGTCGTTCTCAAGGCATCGAGCCTTTAGTCAACCGGTTTAGGGTTTTCTACCAATTGCGGTACAACTTGGGTTATTATTCTTTTTCGATGAGCGATGGCGCGAAGAAGATCTTGTTAGCGCCACCAAATAGCTATCATGATTGGAAAGGGAAATTCTTCTACATTTGTGACGGGGTGATTCTCATTGCGATGACCTTCCGCGTGCATGGAGAGATTGAGAAAGAAGATTTATCCATTCCCAAGGGTGAGGAATGGTATAAGAGCCTGCGCATTCTGCCCAATAGGTCGTTTAAGGGGAAAACACTTGTTGCTGCTGGCATGAGTGATCACTAGAAACCTGAGAGTTTGGATCTGCCTGTTTACATGGAAGCTGGCGTTGGTAAGACTGTGTGCCTTTTCTTATTAATTTTCCTGTGCAATTAGTATCTGTTTCTCAAATGTCTCTTTTGCGTAGAGAAATTACTATTCTTCATGGCTTTCAAGGCTTGGTCAAGGATCCTAGACCTTGCAGGGCCATAAGTCCTACTGGGAGGAAGTTTTGATACTTTCTTGGGCAGAGTCCGTGGCCTCATCTGAGCATGGGCCAACTCCCCCATCGTTATTCATGTGCAGGTGCTTTGCGCGACCTGGGTACTGGTCCCAGCGGTAACAAGGCCAAAAAAGCTTCTAAGAAAAAACCTACTGCTTCCATCGATGGTCTTAAGTAGAAGAAGGTTGAATAAACCGTCAAGGTGTTTGATGTTGGCTCACGGAAAGGTACATCACGCGCTCATCAAAGTTCGCTAGATAATTATGTTATCATGGCTGACTCATTTGAGGAGCTTGAACTTATAGGTGGATCATCGTAGGCGATTGTTGATGTTGTTATGAGTAAGATTGTGAGAAGCGGGACTTCAAGGGATCATCCTTCTGCTACAACCCCTACTTCTGCTCCTACCGATGTAAGGGAGAGCCATGTGAGGGAATTGTCGCGTAAGAATTCTGGTAAGCGCGCTTGTGATGAAGGAGATATGAACCCTATGCTTGCTGCCAAGAAAGTTACCTTTCAAAGTGTGCGCGTGATGAAGACAACTTAAAATTCTTTATGTCGAAGATCTCTCCTCTTAAGTGAATTTGTACTCAAGAGTTCGTTATGTTACATCTATGTCTATGTAACATATATTGTTTTATATGTAGTGACTAGCCCCTCCCAGCCAAAAATCAAGATTATTTACTCGAGGCTCCTCTTATTAGTAGCGTTGTTCCTCCACCCCGCCCCCTCTGGCTACCTCGACAAAAGATAAAGGCATTGGGGGTGTTAGGAGGGTTACATGCGATATGGAGCCAGATTGCGAGAGTCGAAGCTGAGGTAGTTGACACATTGGTTCATGATGTTGAAACGGAATCTGCCACTGTTAATGGCGAACATGTTAAAAGTTCTAGATGCGATAAGGGTGTCGGTGTTGGTGCCCCAGAAGCTGTTGTTCAAGATGTTCAGAAAGGAGGTGTGTGTGTTAAGGAGTCTGTTTTGGGACAGGTTACTTGTGAGAAAGGTGATGATGTAAAGAAAGAAACTAAAGCAGTGGAATAAATTGTGACAACTGGCACAAAACCGGTAATTATCGTACAATTTAATTATTATTTAATATCTGCAATTATGTGCTTAAATGTCAACATTGTCTGATTTCATGCTATACTTGTGAATTCATGCACGTTTTATACTTCAAATATTGCTTTATGCATTACTGTTAGCGTTGCGTCAGAAAGACTAGTAAACTCACCGGTAAGACACATGGTGTCAGCAATTCTGCAGAAAGCAGTCAGACAGTAGAATTGGGGCCTAGGAATAGGTCCAATGCCTAAAATACATTAAGACCCAAGTATGGATACAAGGGTTGACATATAGACTTTCCGGAAGCTAAAATACGCACTGAAAAGCACCCGAAACACACTTTAAATGCTGAATTTCATATATTTCAGCAAAATTCAGCATTGTAACAAGTTAGTAACATGTAAAAATATGACTAATTAGTCCTGAATGCTTTCCTAAGTTCGGGAATTGAAAGTGTCACAAAAGGGTACATAAAGGACACTAAACGGTGCAATTTAGCACTTTAACGAACCGGTATCTAACCGAACAACCGGACACTACCCGAAACATCAAAATTACACTAGAAGCATGGTTTTATTATTTCTGAGCTAGTTATGATCACCGAACACCCTAACACACTATATAACATATCATATGCATTGACACTAATTAATACACTTAACTTCCAACTAAATTCTCTAACCTATCCATCAAACTTACACTTTACCCCCCCTAAAGTGGACGGTCATGGGGTGGCCCCCATCAAGATCTTTACTTGTTCTTGTTAGATATCACATGATCTTAATTGAGTTAGTAAAGATTATGTATGTACTATTAAGAACACAAGATCCATTGGTTAAGAGCTCAAAGTTGGTTATAAGTGTTACATGATGATCATAATTCTCACCATCTCTCACACACCAACACACACTAGATACTCTCCTTCCTCCCTTCCCTCATCTCGGCCGAGAATCAACAACAACACCACCACCACTTTCATCCATTAATCCTCTATTCCAAGTTCATCCTAAGGTGCAAGAAGGTGTCTAAGGAAGTGTGGAGCTTGTGAACCTTGAAGGACCTCTCCCGATTGCTTTTAACCATCACATTTGTCACCTACAACATCAAGTGTTCTTCCCTAGCCTTGTGCTAGTGGTGAGGCCCTCATGATCTCTTATTACTTCATATTTTGATGATTAAAAGATGTTGTACATTGTTAATCTTGATGAACACTAAAGAACATGATCATGATACTTTAACATAAGCTATTTAACATATGAATACTGGTTGATTTGTGATGATTTGTTTCTTGATGATTGATTATTAGTGATTGTGATGTTGGACATCATAAGAAACCTACTAGATTGTGATTAAACACATGATCTAGTAAGCTAAGGTGATGATCTTGTGAAAGACCAAGATGATCATACTTTATATACATGAACTTGAATGACGGAATTTATTTTCATATGTAAAGATGATTTAAACAAAATACAAATCTTGTAAATAGATGAATACAAAACTAATTTTCTCAAGAAACCAAGTTTATTTATAAGATTTACAAAGTCATGGTTTCTAAGTAAACTAGTCATATTTTTGTGTTAAATCAAGACTAGGAACATGATTGTAACAAGAAAAATACAAAAGAAATGTTTTTAGAAAAATCATCTTACAAGTTGTAAATGACTAAATCTTTCAAGAATGTGATTTAGAAACAAATAAATATGTTTTTAGGGTAACTAAACCTACTAAATAACATGGTAAGTTACTACAAGTTTTTACAAAAACTTCAAGTTCACGATGTAGTGTAATTTACTTGATTTTGGCACTCGGTAAGTGTTGAATGAGTTGTTGATTGTTGTTAATTGGTTTTTATGATTGAAAAGAAAATAAACACATGTTTCGAAAACATGGGAAACCTCCATTTTTAGGGGAAACCATGTCAAAATTTCTATAAAATTTTGACATTTAGAAAAATATAAGTTTTGGTGAAACTTATTCCCTAAAAGTTTACCTAAAAATATTTGCCAAGGTTTCCCTAATTTTTGTGTAAAACTCCAAGTTAAGAAATGATGATTTCTTCAAGATAAAAATTGATACTAAGTATGTATATTTTTGAGGAAAAATATATATATTTATTGGTCACCAAATTTTGTGCTAAGTGTATGTAGTATGTATTGTATGTAATAGTGTATTAGGACTTGAAAATACACTAAATACTCCCAAGGAGTAGAAATACAAAAATACACATACAACATGCTTAGAAAAATACAAGAACATATATTTATGAAAATATATTTCTTAAAAGATTATGTAGCTTGGACAAGTTATGAACTTAAAATGAATTTTTGGACAAAAATACATAACTCGGGTGTAAATTACAAGGTACTTATATTTATTTCTGGAAAATAATATAAGTAAGATACATAGTTAAAAATATAAATTATTTTTAACAACAAAGAACACATACATAAAAGATGGTGACTTGTACTTGTGCGATACAAGTCCAGTGACTAACTTAATAAAACACGTATAGGTCACGACGCTATACAAGCAAACCCGGTGTAACATCTGTGCTTGTAATCATTGTGAACAGTTCGTTTATCAATAAAACAATGTTATTTGATCCCAATGTTTGTTTGGTTATGTTTTACATTTTTCATGTTTTGACTTTTGTTCAATTTCAAACTCTATATCGCTTTCTGGAGAGTTATACGCAAACTGGTGTGTAAACGTAATCAGTTTAATGCGACAAATACTCCGGAACATCAACATATACTTAACATACCTTAAATAACCTTTACATAACTTAGAAATAAGTTTTGAAGGCTTTGGTATGGCAAAAACAAGTTAATTCGCCTACATGGACTAAATTTGACAAACTACGAAAGTATGCCAATTTGAACTATAACAGACATTCTGGAACATGACCATAAGTTAAACATACCATAAATATCCTTCACATAGCTTAGAAATAGGCTTTGAGGGGTTTGGTGTGCTAAAATAAACTTTTGGGTCATTCAGGGACTAAAAGCGTCAAAAAGTGCGTAAGTTTGCATTTCCGCGCATAACTTACTTTCTGAATACATCCGGACATCCAAAAATTTATGTAAGCACTAAAATATTTTATTTTAGTGTTTGGCATAAGAAAAATCCATTCGTCGCGCAATTTGGATCGTTTTTCACGCTTATGCGGGTTCCGTCGTAATTAAGCGAACATCGCGATCATAC